>OY757923.1:315458-1049902 GCA_963585895.1 Sepioteuthis lessoniana | reverse complement strand
TACACACATGAAACTCTCGTCACCTTTGAAGTAATCTCCGCTGGCTGCAATGCACTTGTACTGTTCCAATAACTTAGATAAGGCTCCATGGAAGTCCTCTTGTGTGAGCATGTCAATGACCTTCGTCACAGCCTCTTTCGTCTCCTCAATTGTCTCATAACGACAGCATCTGAGTTTAGGTAATAACCAAAAGTCACAGAGAGCAAGGTCTGAACTATAGGGAGGCTGAGGAACTGTCTTGATGCCCATCTTGGTCAAATAGTCTGTGACAAGGATGGAGTTGTGGACTCGTGCATTGTCCTGCTGGAAATGCCACTGACCCAATTTGAAGAGTGCTGGCCTCTTCCCAAGGAATCTTTTCCTGAACTCCCTTAAAACCTCAACATAGTAACCCTAACCCTAACCCTTTGGCCAGTTAACTCTGGTGTTCTGACATCCTTACTCCTCCAACACCTCTCATCATCCCTCACAGACTTCCTGCCTTCCTTGAATCTCTTATGCCACTCAAAAACTGATGCTCAATTCATGCAAGATGGTCCAAAAGCAGTCTATATATATATATATATAGAGAGAGAGAGACTGCTTTTGGACCATCAATATATATATACATATATATATATATTATTCAGTCCAGATAAACCAGAGTTGGGAATAATTCTGTCAGGAAAAATTCATTCCACTAGGACATTTAAAAATTTCCTGGTAAAGAGCTCAATGTGACTATACAGAATAGACACAGGAGGGAAGGGTGGGAGGGTCGAGAAGAGGGCAAAAGAGTTACCTCCCTGTTTACCCACCTCTGGTTTTTTTATTTTTTTTACCGGTTGGAATCACAGGAAATTAAATTTTAATCTTTTATTCTAATTATATTTCAACGTTAAATTCCAGATTTAGAAATTAATTTAGGGAAGTACGACATTCCTTAATAACCTTACGTAAGTATCCAGTATTACTTATTTTCAATTAATTTCGAAATTTAAATATATATTCAAAAATTATATTCAAGCCTATTAATTCAGTTACCCTTCCATTAAAAAGTATGTGCACATCACATGGTACCTACTCATCTCTTTATTTTATTTTATTCATTCCACCTCAAAATATTTTTATGTTTTTGTTAATTAACCATTATCTATGAATTTACCAATGCACACAAAACGGAATATATGTGCTTTAATCAAACAGGCGATATTTCCACACTAGATGGAAGCTCTCTGAAACTGATAGACAAGTTCACCTATCTAGGAAGCAGTGTCTCATCAACCAAAAAAGACATCGACACGCAGGTAACGAAGGCATGGACAATTATCGATAAGTTATCAATCATATGGAAGTAGTCAGACCTGACCGATAAAATGAAACGCAGTTTCTTCCAAGCAGCGATCGTATTGATACTGCTATTTGAATGCACTACTTGGACACTAACAAAACGGCTGAAGTAAAAACTAAACGGCAATTACACAAGAATGCTGTGAGCAATATTGAAAAAGTCCTGCAGGCAACACCCCACAAAGCACCAACTATACGGCCACCTAACTCTCATCACGAAAACTATCCAAGTTAGACGAACCAGACATGCAGGACACCACTGGAGAAGCAGGAACAAGCTCATAAGTGATGTACTCATATGGACCCCCACATATAGCCGAGCAAAAGCAGGATGACCAGCTCGAACACACATACAGCAGCTCTGTGAGGATACGGATGTAGCCCTGAAGACCTGCCAGAGACGATGAACAATAGGGAGAAGTGGTGAGAGAGGGTCAGGGATATCCGTGCTGGTGGCACGATATGATGATGATGATGATGATATATATAAATGTATATATATATAATATAAATATATATAAGATAAAGTAAAGTTGGTGACGGTAGTCGAGGGCAACCAGAAGGCTCTCTTTTCAATAGCTACTACACCAAAGTGTAGGAGAGGGCGCTACTCCTTTCCCTGGATTGCTCCACTTTACCCTTGATACGTACCTTATATCGCTGAGTGTTAAGCAAGGAGGAGTCAAGTACCATTTTTTAAAGTCTTTGGTATGACGTGACTTGGGATTGAACCCTGGTCTCACAGACCATTGGCAAATACTCTACCCAGTAGACCAATAAGCCGGCATATATATATATATATATATATATACCACTAGCTCAAAACGCCCCAGCAGTATCTTACGATGCCAGCAGACTTTGTCAGATTGTCGTCACTATATGATTGCCATATCTACGCTGATGCAGTTAGAACTTTTTCTTGAATCTTTTCTATGTATTTGCTCATGTCTGATGGAGGAAGTTAAAGATTAGTCAAGAATACAGCAGTTTAGTTGGCAATGAAACCTCTGTATCTTTATATATCTATAGATAGATAGATAGATAGATAGATAGATAGATAATATATACATAATACATATATTATAATATATGTACTACCATATATATATATATTACATATATAACATAATATATATACATAAGTAAAAAGTGACCCAAAGGCTCCCTCTTCAGTAGCTACTACACCGAGGTGTAGGGGAGAGTGCTATTCCTTTCCCAAGATTGCTCCACTTTACCCTTTATCCTTATGTTACAGTGCTGAGTGCTGAACAAAGTGGCACCAAGTACCATGTTTTGAGCTTTTGTGATGACTCGACCTAGGATTGAACCCTGATCCTCTGGAATATAGACGTACACTCTACTCCTTAGGCCAATGATGCAGTTTATATATATATATATATATATATATATATATATATATATATATATATATATATATATATATATATATATATATATATATATATATATATATATATATATATATATATATATATATATATATATATATTGATTGACCTTAATTGAGGGTGACCCGAAGGCTCCCTTTTCAATAGATACTACACATATGTAGGGGAGAGAGCTACTGCTCTCTCCCCTACATATTGCTGCACTTTACACTTGATCTCTACCTGATAATGCTGAGTGTTAAACGCGTTAAGTTCCATTTTTTGAGTCTTTGGTATGACTTGACCCGGGTTTGAACCCTGCTCTCCTGGACCATTGGCGAACACTTTTACTCATTAGGCCAATATATAATATAAAGAATTCCTCATTTGACCCGTCTATATAAACTTTCAATGTCGAAGACACTTCTCTTTATGAACCTATGTATGCATGAATAATATCAATTAAGATTTTAATTAGTACCAACCGAAGAAAATTCGTTTTATTTTGAAGCAAAGATGATAAAAAAATTCTGCGGAGTTTAAGTTTTTTTAAATAAAGAAAAGAAAAAATGCCATAACTGTATATGCCCTATTTAAACCGCCATTGGATATAATGTTAGAGGATTTTAAGAATAAACTAGAAATTAAAGAAACAATCTTTTAGATGAAAAATATTCTATTTTACGTAAAATATCTGATTTATTAGGTAATATTCATGAAAAACTCTAATATTTCTAAAATACTCCGTTCAACATTAAAATGTAATATTGCTCTAATAGTGAAATAACCCATCAATATTAATAAATTTTGTTTAAAATTAACAAAACTGAAATTTTAACCGTAATAGTGTAAATGATTAATATTAATCGCTGAAATAAGTCCATAGATAAAGATAATTGTGTTTACAAAAAGGAAAATTTATTGTTTATTAAACATGTTTTTATTTTTATTTTGCATTATTTTGTCGAGCCGAGATATTTACTTTCACGTAAAATGACATTACGTAAGCTGCCATTGGTAATTGTTGGCAATTACAAGGTAAGATAGCATTAATCATCTTAAAATCTTCCAATCAATCTATGAATATGACAAATGAATACCAAGCTTTAGAATACTAGTAGAAATACTATCTGAAATATGTAATTTTTTTCATAATTTTTTCCTTAAAACAGATATAGCATCGCGCTTCAAAATAACATTAAAAAAAACAAAACCAAACGAAAAAAACAAACAAACAAAAAACTTGATTTTTACCTTCATAAAATATAACTATGCTTTATTTAACAGGTATTGGATCGTTTATTTTTATGTTCAAAACATTTTTATGTTCAAAACATTTTTATGTTCAAAACATTTTTATGTTCAAAAACATTTATTGTCATCATCATACCCAGCAAAAATTAATTTTTGGTAAAGTTTTTTCCCCTCACTTTTAATTATAAAAATATGGAATAACTATTTTTCCTAATTATTTCAAAAGAGGCAAATCCTTAACAGCGTGATATAAATATAAAAATCAAAATTTCGAACTGTAATTTTTTGAACATTTAAGAAATATAACGATCCCTAATTTAAATGCCAAATACTGATCAGTTGATAAATTTATTTAATGTCATTCTATACCAATTTTTAACGGGAAGATTAAGAAAAATTATTTAGCAAAATAAAATCTCTAAGCATTTAAAAGTTTTTGTGTAAAGGCTTCAAGCAATAGTTTTTAATAATTCCAACTTGACATAAATAAATAAAAGTATGAATTAAACATTTTTATGTAAAAATAAAATTTCTGGAAAATTATTAAAAAGAACAAATTTTAAAATACAATACCTATTTCATTTGGTTATAATCATTATTAATGTTTAATGTTTTGTAACAAAAAAATATATTTACATTGAAAGTTAATGCGTTTCATATAGTGCAAAATGTAGTTTTTTAATGAATAAAATGTAATTTAAAAATGACAAAATGCTTTTAAAAAATAAAAAAATTAACGACAAACGAAGGTTTATTATTTTCAATTTTGGCGCTTTCTAGTACCACGTGACCAAATAGCGCGAGCTTATAACCGTTTTTTGTTGTATTTTAAATATTTTATCTGTTATGTACTTGTATAAATGTATCACCACCCCTGAAAAATAGTCTGTAATCTTTCACTTGTTGTCAATGAAAGATGAGGTAATTCATCGGGAGATAAAGTTCCACATTTATCTAGTAACAACGGAAACACAGAACAAAAGAAATAAAAAATAAAACATTTCGTTCATCATGCAATAAATATTAAGACTTGTTTCTAATGGCGTACAATATACTTTGTTCATTGTATTGTTACAATGATATTGAATAAAAATTATATCCCGCCTGGTTTGCTTTGTGTTTAGGAGGTAAAGTGTGTAAGCATTACCGTTTTTGTTGGCAAAGTAATCCACTGTTGTTCGGTACATTTTTACCTACACATACCAATAGTGAGTCGTTGATGCTCGCTTCTTAATATTTAAACATTAGTTGGCTTGTCAATGGAAGAGAAACACCAGCCAGACTAACGGGGGAAGAAGGAGAGTTTGCTGGTGGTTGTTGTTCAGTACGCTTATGTGGCTAACTCTCGTCTCGACTGGTTCAGTTCATTTATTCCGTAACACTACTGTTACTACCTACTATTACTGTTGAGAGACACACACAAGCTTTTTAATTTTTACCAGTGTTTATTGACATTAATGATTTGATTCAGCTATCAAGTATTCAAAAACTCTAGAATAGCTACATCATTATTTCAAAACAATTTGAATTGGTTTTTTTTTCTCTTCTAATATAAGACGTCAATTATGTCTCCATGACAAATATAAACATGTTAAGTACTGTTAATTTTTTTTCTCGGCAGAGTGGTTATTAAAAAGGAAATAATTTCATGCAAATGAAATATTTTCTTTAGTATGGGAACCCTTTTTAACTGAAATATGATTACAAAGTGTTTTGTTTTTAAGTGTTTAGTTGGGAGTTTTATTTAAATAAATCATTTCATGTATTCGATCATAGGCGATTGTTTAAAATAAAAGTCTTTCGGTACAATTCTACACATTGTTTAAAAAATATCGTTTTTATATATAATTGATGCTATAATTTTCCAACAAAATGAATCGGGTGTTGGGAATTAAATGATTATAATTCAATGGAACTCTTACTTTTTTTTAGATTGTTATTCAACTGTAAATGTGACGATTAATTGTTCTCGTTATTTTACAAATAAGTGTTTTCTTTTAAATATCGAATAATAATTGATTTTAAACAAGTCCCTGATTTTAGCATAAATTGAGCAGAGATAGTCGTTTCCCGATCTGAGCCTTGTTTACCTCCATCAGTGTTTTGTAAAACTTTTTTAAGTTAAGAAAGATCACGAAAATAAGAAATCTAACACACGTGCGAGTGAGTAGCATTTGCAAACAAAGAACCTGATGACGCCATGTTGTCATGTCAGCGTAATTTTTTTTTTATCATTTTCCCTCCATTTTCACAATTAGACTTGGGATCAGTTTTCTGTGTGGGTGCGTGAGATTGGGTAACCCTGAAAATGTATGAGGGAAGTTATTTGCATTCACTTTCAATCCCCCACCCACGTCTTTCATATATTAAATAGAATCTTGGATGCTGTCTGACATTTTGTCCCCCATTGAATATTCCAGTGTCTTTCCAATATAGTAATATATTTTAAAATAAAACAAGTTGGCATCCTTTTCCTTGTTTTTGCTCAATGCCAACGGACAACTCGAATCTTATGCTTCTTTTCTAACAAACTAAAGTTTTTGGTAGAATTCTATTGTAGTTGTATAAACGTACAGTTTATACGTTGGATAAATAATTGAAAAGGGACTAAATTTCTTTTAATTAATCAATCAATTTGAAAATTGTTTTATGCCTGCTTTTTTTTTCTTCCATAAAACAAAAAGCAAGTTTATTAAATTTAAACAAATTTGCTGATTTTAGAATTTCTTTTTCTCCAAATACTTGCTAGTGACAATATCTTGTCTAACAAAGTGACAAAATAATTTTATTATATTAGTTTGAATATTTTTCATTTAATAATCGAAAATTATGTTCTTCATGAAAAAACAATAATAAAAAATCAATTAAAAAAACTTTTATAAACTTCAAATAAATAAAAAAATAATAAGTTAATTCTATCTAAACCTGTACAGTTTGAAAGAATCACCATTTGAGAATTTTATAAAATTTTGATTCCTCTTTTTTTCCCTCCACTTAAGTTAGATTTATCAACCGATAGATAATAATTTCTTTTTATCAAGTTGAAACGATATTCCACTTCTGAATCATTTTGTCCTTAGGATCATTATGATTTTAACTTCTCGTAGTAATTAATTTTTCTATTCGGACATGACTCTCCCTTTATTACTAAGATTTACTTATTTTTGTCATAGCTGCTGAACAAGCAAGTTAGCATGCAGACAAGTACATCTCTTCTTTATTGGATTATCCTATCATTCATTAAGACAAGATCTATGTCAAACATCATATATTAATTCTTTTCTTTTCTTTTCATTTCATTTTTCTAAGCTATTTTAGAATTTTGTAGTTATCTCCGACACTAGAGATTTCATCTTCAGTTAAACAAAAAATGGAAAAGAATTAATTAAAAATCCCTTACAATTTTGACAAAAATATTAATTTTTAAATAAAAAGAAAATTTCTAATTTGTTTTAATAAAAGTTCAACTTGATCGTTACTCTGCTCCTAATATATTTGAAAAATAATTGCTAACCAAATAGATGTAATAATGAAGATGTGTGGCCTGGGAAATCAGTAATTTTTGGAATAATATTGTTCAACCGTTTTAATTAGTGTGTGTGTGGGGGGGGGGTATATTTGGTTATGCAAAAACATTAAAATTGATTAAGTTGTTAATATTTTAGAACTCTAAAAATTTCAGTGTTCGTTTATTTATTTGTGTTGTTTTTTGTAGTATCATTTGATGTTCTCTTTTGAGATTTAAGATTATTTTAGGACTTATTTATTTGTAAATATCATTTAAACCAGGGTTGCCCAATAGATCACAAAGATAGAGCAGGCGGATTAGATAGCATTAAAAAAAATTTTTTTAGATGTTATCCTCATAAGAGTTAGGTAGTGACCATAAATGTGTTGCAGGACCAATAAATACATTGATTCCATAAACTTTTGAAAAATAAGTGATTGATTCAAGAATAACTAAATAATAACGAGAAGGTTAATTCAAAAGGTTAAGTTTTATTTGGCAAATCAATAACAATAAAAATTGGTCCACTCAGGGACCAGGATGTAGTCTGATTTAGTGTGCGCAACTGGCCTATCGTGGATCTGAAAATTCAGTTACTGGTTGCAGAGGCTGGATGATCGAAGTACCGATTTATTCAAAACCTGGTTAACTGGGGATGTGTTGATGTGGCCTTGGTGTGTTATGTTAGTCCGAGCTGTGGTAGCTTGTACATTAGGATGGTGCAGAAGTCTGTTGCTGGAAGAAGCTGGTGCTGGTCTGTAGTTGGTACTGTTACTTGTTTGTGCAAGACTTGCTGTTGGATTAAGCTGGAGTTGGTCTGCAGGTGTTGGTTGTTGGAAGGTGCAGGAATTGCTGATGGGTGAAGCTGGAGCAGGTTGTTGCGTCATCGTCTCGTAGTATATGCCAAGGAAGGTGTAGTGAGGAGATCAGAGGACATCTCGGAAAACTTTCTGAAGTGTACTTGGATTCCACGGCGTCTGCTTTGGCTGGTAGTAAGGATGCAGACCCCACATTTGGCAGCTTGGTTTGGTGGTGAAGACACAGACCCCATGCTGCTGGGAGAGGAAACAGATCCTACCTCTCCTCTGGGCTAAGACTGGCCACCGAACTGACTTTATTTGTCTCTGCCTCCTACCAGACAGGACTTGACACATGGTCAATGACCTGAAGGTCAGCTTATAGTGAGGGTTAAGGGAGGGGGAGGTCAGGCATGCACTGAGGCTTGAACCCTGCTAGACTATGCTGGTCATTGGCTCACTTAGTGCAATGAGAGCCTGATGAGCCTTGCTGGACAAATGTGAGTCCAGACACAGATGCCTGATTATAGCTTAAACTGGACCAATGGGTCCAGTGCTATACTGTGCTTGTAAATAACAATATTGTCCACCCGAAGGTGGCCCAATTAAAGCCGAGTGGTATTCGGCCTCGAATCTGTCTTTGACCTTGAAGTGTGGTGCTGAGCCGAAGCCCAGCTGCCAGCCTGACCTTTTGGTTATTGCCTGCTGTGTTTAAATAGCTGGGCCGAATTAAGTGTTTCTGTGCACAGGAAGTTCATTTCATTAAATATAAGTAATAATAAAAGACTTCATTATACTTTGAAGAGGAACTTTTAAATATAATGTATTTTATCCTGTAGTATTAATTTTGCTTCTGATAAACTAGCAGAATTAATCCTTTCAACAAATAGTTCATGTGTTAATAACAGAAGTTCTCTCATGATGTATGTGGTGCATTCAATAAGTTTCCAGACTTTTTTGTACAGGCATTTAAAATGGTTGTAGACTCTTGAAAATTCAGTATGTTATTGCTATACATCTTATAAGATGACAAACCAATTTTTATGATTTCAGGTTCAAATGAACAGCTACAGCAGGAATTGGAATACACCCTATTAAAGCCTGATTGTCACAGCTGGTGAATTTCAAAAATGCAATCTGGACATGAGGACACTTTAGAAGAACAATATGCAATAAAATTCTGTTTTAAACTTGATAAAAATGCCACATAAACGTATGGAATGCTTCAGACTGCTTTTGGACCATCTTGCATGAATCAAGCACCAGTTTTTGAGTGACATAAGAGATTTAAGGAAGGCAGGGAGTCTGTGAGGGATGATGAGAGGTGTGGGAGGAGTAAGGAAGTCAATACACCAGAGTTGATTGGCCAAAGGCTTAGGGTTAGGGTTACTATGTTGAGGTTTTAAGGGAGTTCAGGAAGAGATTCCTTGGGAAGAGGCCAGCACTCTTCAAATCGGGTCAGTGGCATTTCCAGCAGAACAATGCACCAGTCCACAACTCCATCCTTGTCGCAGACTATTTGACCAAGATGGGCATCAAGACAGTTCCTCAGCCTCCCTATAGTCCAGACCTTGCTCCCTGTGACTTTGGTTATTCCTTAAGCTCTGAGGCTGTCGTTATGAGACAATTGAGGAGATGAAAGAGGCTGTGATGAAGGTCATTGACACGCTCACACAAGAGGACTTCCATGGGGCCTTCCAGAAGTTTTTGGAACAATACAACAAGTGCATTGCAGCCGGCGGAGATTACTTCGAAGGGGACTAGAGTTTCATGTGTGTACTATCAATAAAAGTGCCCATATGAAAAAAGTCTGGAAACTTATTTAATGATCCTTGTATGTACAACGTTTTGTTGCGTGACGTCATGGGTGACTCGGCATTTTTTCTAAACTGAGGATTTTAAATATTGTAGATGGAACGGCTACGATAAATGTATTCAGTTGTATGGTGTCGTAAGCAAGATCAGACTCTAGTTGTGCTATTACATTCATTTTTTGACTAATACTCTTGGAAAAGGAATGAACCACCTTATGCTCCCCACAGCTAAGGGTTAATAGTATTACTGCTGTTCTTCTACAAAGATAGCTTTGACAGTAAATGACTCATGAAGGTTGATATGCCATTAAACAAAGAAACCAAATCAATAATTAGTTATTTAGCAATTATAACTATCACAAGGAATCACTTATTTTTTTTGGATGAAAAAGCTGAGAAAATGTTAAATTTTATAACCTTTAGTTAAAAGTAACATTTTCAACATTTTAAAACAATGGTAATTTTTC
Source organism: Sepioteuthis lessoniana (assembly GCA_963585895.1). Taxonomy (NCBI): domain Eukaryota; kingdom Metazoa; phylum Mollusca; class Cephalopoda; order Myopsida; family Loliginidae; genus Sepioteuthis; species Sepioteuthis lessoniana. The sequence goes on along the minus strand of OY757923.1, from coordinate 1,039,345 downwards.
ACATCTTTTGTTTCAAAAACAAGAAATGTTCATAATAATCTTTATTTTTCTCTTGGGAAAATTTTTTTTCTCTAAAATTATTCGTTTGTTTGTTTGTTTAGGTTTTATGGCATATCAGCCTTTGTAGGTTATTTAATGCCAAATCCATTTTTATACAAATAAAGAGTTTTATTTCAAACAATCCAGTTTAGCATAAGTACACAGTTTAATTAACAAAAACATTTCTATTTTAAGCTATTCAGTTTAGTCAAACAGTTCTAATTCAAACAATTTAGTTTAGTATTTGTATAGTTTTTGTTTACATACAGTTAAATGTCAAAACAGTTTTATTTCAAACAATTCAGTTTAGCATAAATACAGTTTCAATGTCAAAAACAGTTCTATTCCAAAGAGTCCAGTTTAGCATACAAAAACAGTTCTATTTGAAACAATTCACTTTAGCATAAGTACGTAGTCTAAAGTCAAAAAGTTCTATTTCAAGCAAATCCATATAGCATAAGTATGCAGTTTAAATGTCAAAACAGTTCTATTTCAAACAATTCAGTTTAGCATAAGTATACAGTTTAGTTCTATTTGACCCATAGATAGGACCCTATCAGGTGCTACCACTCTGGACCAGAGAAAACCTGGGAGTGAAGGCATTCTTTAAAGCTCCAGCACTACTGGAACCTCACTGACTCTAAACAGGCTGTTTAGAGTCATATCCAAGACACTCGTTGGGGGGGAGGTCGTCTTACCCCTCTGCAGAGAAGCAGTCGGTGTATTCTACAGCCCCAGCCAACTGGCAAAATTATTTTTTGTTTAGTCAAATGAATAAATTAGAAACCAATCTATTTTTATGTGCATTTTTTAAATGTATTTTTAGATTAATATTATCTTTCAATTTGAAAGTAACAAATGAAATTATTCGTCAGATTGTTAAATATATGGAAATTCTGTTGGTAAATGGGTTTATTGAATAGGGTGCCAACATTTCTGGTTTAGTTCAGGGCCTATTTTGTATTGTCTTTCTTTCACTCTGGCTAGGTTTTGTGCTGGTGAAAATCCGTGTGTGGCAAAGGACCTTTGATCTGACCCTGCTGAAATCAACCATAGTCAGTTGGAAACAGGAGGCCTTAGAATTAGGCTGCATTTTTTACTTCTCAACTCAAATGGAGCTGAGTAACATGAATTAAGTCCACTTGAAGGATTTAGTGTTTCTTTCCGAATTCCAGAAGGGAATTCAAATTTAGCACAAGCTAAAAAAAGAAGAGTAAAGAAAGAAAGAAAGAAAGAAAGAAAGAAATCGAAGGAAATAGGTTTCTACAGCACAAGCTAAAAAGACGAGAAAAGAAAGAAAGAAACCGAAAAAAGTAGGTTTCTACTATATAAATTTATATCTTAGAGGAATTGTTTCTCTAAGAAAAAGAATTAACGACTTCCTTCAGCTCCAACAACTACATAAGTCTCTAACACCATTACTTGCTCTATCGAGAGAGAAGGCAACTGACAAAGAGAAAAAGAAAAAAAGAACATCATTAGAGACAGTCTCGCAGAAGAAAGAAAGAAAGACAAAGAGAGGCTTTTTATCAAAGGGAAAAAAAGGACATTTTTTGGGGCTTGGTCTCTAGGGAAAAAAAGAAAAGATACCTGTGTGAACCCTTGTTTAGCTGGAGGGAAGAAGTAGAGGCTTCTTTCCCTGTTTTGTGAGTGTAGCACTTGGTGAAAGATTTTTTATAATTTTTTTTTCTTCTTTTTTGTATTTATGAGTTACTTGTCATATTTGCATTTGGATACATATGCTACTAATTGGAGTGACCTTCTTTTTGTCATAATAAACTACTTTGAATTTTAAACAAGGATGTCTTTTCCCCCTTATTTTATCTTGTTCCATTTTTGCCTTCTTATTTTTTTGTAATATCATTATTGTTACTTGTGTCCAACTTTGCTGATGAAATAAAATTGTGATACCAATGAATTAAAGAAAATAGTTTTAAAATTTTGATTTATGGATTATGAAAGTATTCCATTTTTCTTTGATATATGGATCATATTCACATTGATTACATTGATTTTTTAAGGTATTCAGTTTTGTTTTTTAACAATTTTGTAATGTGTCATGACAACAGTGGGTGTTAATCAAATTGATATCAGTGAAAATATTTTATCGAGACTTCACTTTTTTAAAGTGAAGATCTTTTTTTGTACAATTTCTAAGGGAGATGCTTATGCATATGGTCTTCTATAATGAAAATGGTTGAGATACCTTTAATGAAAAATGACCTTAAATTAGTTTAGTGGTGTGGCCTGACTTGATGATGAGCCATGTCTTGTGTGGCTCACTTCTTTAAAAAGATGGCCCTTAACTGTTCTATGGATAGGCTTGCTTTGAGGACATTTGAATTATTTCTTAATATTTTCAAAATGCTATTATGATAAAATACTCATGTTCCATTTTTTATTTTATTCTACTCATTTGAAATATATTTGCCAAGTACTCTTGGGTTAGTAAAAGTTTTAGACAGGACACATGTAGAGCAAATCTTATAAGTCCCAGCTGATTGCTCCAAAAATGTGGCCTAAGTAAATAAATGCTGATGAAAAAATTATCTGTCTTTATTAAAATCATACTTTTTCAAAACTGACGATTCCTAATTTCTGAATGTTTTTCTTCTGAAAAGTAACTCCAAGTTCCAAATTAGCAAAGAAACAGGAGCATTTCTAATTCTTCAACCTTTGCCATAATAGTTTGAAAAGGCAGCATTTCAAAACAGTTTGTTTTCCAATTATTGTTCATTAGTCATAAATTTTCATTATCTTATCAAATTGTTTGCTACATGACTGAGCCATAATTATTTTGTATGATTTCAAAGAAGTGCAATGGATACTTCTTTTAAAAGGCCTTCATGTTCTTGGTAAAAGTTTAATTAAAAGCTAAGCAGTAGAAAATATTCAGATTCCTCTACATATGACTATTTTCTTAGTCTCTTTTAGTTGTTATATTAAATTGATTTATTCTCCTATATACAAATTCACTATAAGGATGCTGCTTATTCATTTGCCCATTGCACAAAGGCCTCCTGGGAAGACTGCAGATCTCCAAAGACAGGCTGAAATACATCTCCTTCTTTGGGGCATGTTGAATCGGAAATAGAAAGAACTTAGTGCCTTTTCCTTTAAATACCTGAATATGTCACTATAGTGTCCTGTATATTTCTGTGTATAAAAGTATACCCTTTTGTTAATGCGACTATTTGTTTCATTACTGTTTCCTTCTTTACATTATCTCACAGGCAAAAGTACTCATGTGTTTGTTTATGTCTTCATTCTGTGTGACAATATGCAAATATGATAATAATAACATTTATTATAATAATTAACCGCATGTATAGAGAAAATATATTCCGTTTGTTTTTCAAATTTTATTAAAGAAAAATGAAAAGTAATTTTTAAATCTAATTGGCAAATAACAATGTAGGGATTACCTGCCCTTACTCATTGTCGAATTACTTGCCCTTACTTTCAGTTGGATGATGTGGCCTTGCTTACCTAGATGTCTTCTAGATGGTGACATCTGTAATCTATGGATTGAGTATGTGTTTGTGTATATCATCATATTTTTGTTAGACATTTGTGTTGTGATCAATTCACAAAATTTTATTAAATTAATTCACCAAATTTTTTAAAATAGAAATTGACAACAATTAATATCAGGATATTATTTATTGTATAAATTCATTTTTAATTGTTATGAAATTACCACTTGTATAACTAGCAGGATTTAATGTTTAAAGTCTAAAGTAAATATAATCACTACAGCACACCAGTTGTTTTATAATTTATAATTTCAACACTTATCAAAAATATACATATGTAGGTGTTACTCAAAGGATTAAAAACTGAAGTTTAAATCCTTCCAAATAGGTATTTATTAACTTAGATGAGGTTTTCTTAAATTTAGATATATCATAAAAAATGTTCAAATTTAGGGTCATATAAAGATCTTAATATTTAATTGAGATTTATTTAATATCAGTAATCAGCTTTCAATGATTCAAAAGTCTTATCATAATGTTTTTGGAAAAGTCTTTTGGCTTTATAAAAAAAGAATGTAGAGAGAGTAGTTTCCACCTCTTCATATGTTTTAAGAACTAGTTCATTAAAATGTGTGCTTTTTTAAAGTTGATGTTTTCAAATGTTTCAGGTATTATCTTTGCTGTATAGAGCCATGTATTATTATGATAGAACACTACACCAAAGTGACTGATCCAACTGAGTCTTTTTTTACTTGAAAGCAGAGTTTGTTTAAATGCACTAACATCTGATAATAGATGTAATCATAACATTGACTAATAGCAACTAAAAGTAGACCATACTAATGTGTTGTGACCTTGATAGGGGCCAGAAATAAAGACACAAGAAAGGAATTGAGTTAAATAAATATATTAACAAAGAACAATAATACAACATATAAATGAGAGGGTTACCAGCGAGACAGTTTCAGTCTGACTGTTAAGGCTGTCTGCTGGGATATTGCCTTCTCCCTAAGAGTAGTACCTGCTGCTATTTATAGCTGGGAAAGTTCATACGTGCGTATGTGGGTAAATTACCATAATACAATGCAACCTCATCAAACAGGAAAACTTTCCTGGAATAAAGATATTGAGTAGTGTTTACAAATGGTGAGGTGTATTCTCATTTCTTAGCTAATTCTTCAACCATGACATCACTATTTCTAACATGATGAAAGAATTACTTGGTTGTGTCATATTGGTTAAATTAAGGTAAAGTTTTCTAAATTTTTCAAAACACATTTATTTAAAGAATCTGTTTTATTAACACCATGAATACTTTGAGTACCTTCTACAGCTTTATGGCTTTTATTAAACTTATGTGCTCCACAGACACATCAATGTAATTGTCAGATTTTTTGAGACAGCATATTTGGATAGGATAACATTTCTAATCTTCTCTTATCTATGTGAGCATCAGTGCTGTCATAGAAAGGCTGTTTGGTCACTCAGAACTCTACTGAATCCTATGTCTTAGAATAAATGAAGCAATTGTTATGGGAAAAGAGATACATGATGATAAGGGTTATAGAGACAACTTGTTTTACCTCTTATTATTCTTATAGCTAGAAAGGCTATAAGAACAAAGAGGGAAAAACAAGTGAGGAGATCAACACTGAATAATCCCAAAATCCAAGCTATAGCAACAAGCAACTGCTCAAGTTAAAAATAGAGTGTATCAGCAGAAATCAGTCAGATAGTTGGTATTTGGAAACAAACTCAAATGAAAAGTTGTTAAAGCAGACAGTTGAAGAAAGGAGTTCTCAATTGACCATGGTGACATGAAGATGTACTGACAAAGTCGATAGACATTTTTTTTAGGTTGGATTCAGAAAATGAGTCCACCTACCTTCACACTCTAAACAAGGCTGTAACAGATAAGCCTTAGAGTAGAAGAATGGAAGAATCTACAGCATTCCCTCAGAAAAATGTGTAGAAGGAAACTCGAATATGAGGACACCTCAAGTAAAAACTGTCGGCTATCTCTCTGAACAGATAAGTCCTATATGTTGAATTTCTCTCTCTCTCTCTCCTTCTCTCTCTCATGAACTTTCATATTCAAACTTATGATTTACATTCACCATTCCACTGTTAAAAATGTGTGCCTGTAAATTGCTGCATGCACCATTTGATGCCAAAATAACCGAGTCGATAGGACATTCCATCTTTCATGTTGTTATTAATATTTGTTTGTTTTTTGTTATAAATACTCTGATTCCCATTATAACTTCGGGTCATGTTTGTCTTTTTAATTTATTTAAGAACAAGACTGAGCTGAATGGATATCTGCTTTCTTTATTTTTTTTTTCTCATGTATGTGTGATGGGATCTCCAGGGAATATACTAGACGTTTTAGGGGCTTGCACTGGGAGTCTCTGAAGGGTGTTTGTTTTTGCAGTGCCAAGAGTATTATCTAAACTCATAACACAATGTTATGATTAATCCTAATGTGTATGGCTTTTGACAACTTACTCCCAGTTTATTGGATCTGAAAATGTTAAAAAGTTATATCACTATTGAACTTGAAAAGTGGATGCATAAGATGTGTAAAATGTATTGTCATTTTTATAATATTAAAAACACTTTCTAAAATAGAGATAAAAAGCTTACCAAAAGGTAATTGTGCCAATAAATTTATCTATAGCAACAAAGAATAAGATGATTAGGCTTATCAAAACTCATTATCAAGGTTAAAAGCATGGTAATGGTAATCCAAAGATGAACTTTCAATTTGGCCTCTTTACCAAAACATTTCTTGTTCCTCACTTATGCCTGCATTGGAAAATTAAGGTCTAAAAAAGTCCAACTTTGAGTTACCCTTACCCCACTCTTATTGTTGGCTATCAGTTTTATAGAATTTCCTCTATTTGAAAAATGTAGGTTACTTTCATTGTATATGTGTGCTAGATAGCCATTGATCCTAAAAAAGGATTTATTTGGAGGGATAAAGGACACTAATTATTTCATATCATTAAGAAGTTTTACCAGACACTAGTTTTCCACATAGCATGTATTGTGACAATGGCTTTGTGAGGCCACTGTTGTTTGAGGTGCATAGGGAAATAAGGGAAAAAACTTGCCATGAGTGGTATGCTAGTGAATCTGAGGTGAACAAATGTTGAAAATGAAGAATTTGAGGTATTTATATATTTTTGGAAGGATCATAGAGGCATTGGTTATGTCAGTCTGCTGGACCTTCCAATTAGTCAAAAGGGTCACTACATGACCTGCTCACAGTTGCACATATGATGAGTATCCAAAGTCAAAGTTCAGCTTTGGATATGAACTGCTTATTTGCTTACTCAAATGATTTGTTTATTGTGGCAAAGACTTGTGTAGGACCAGTCACACTTTTTGGATGAGCTGATAACAGAAGAATGATGATCCAGTGTGCCACAGATTCTCTTAATAACACTCTTCAGGTTTTCTTTCTCTTGGTTTTTTAACTTGTTACCTTGTTAAGGACATCCTACTATTTATCCATGATTTAGAGGAGAAGTGAAGGATTCATACCTTTCCCAAAGGGAAATGCAAACAACCTTGTTCAGGATTTGAACTCAGCTTGTCATGTCCATTTCCTTACAACAAAGAGTAATATTCTACTCATGTTTCTTTTAAAGCCGTCCAAATGTTCTGTTTTTAGCCATGATGAAAAGAGTCATGAATCATGATAGGATTTCATTTAGGGTGTAAAATAGAAACTCTATAATTGGTTATTTCATTGGAAACAAGTAGATATTGTATATAAAAGGTAGAGAGAGATTACTTTCACTAAAAAGATTTGATTCTGTTGTTGGAATAAACACACCTTCAAACTTCAAATTATATAAATTTACACACACACACGCACAGATAGGGAAATCCCTTAAGAGTAAACATTCAAGCACAACTAAAATTGTCTGGGGTATAATAGTTACAATACTGATATCAGCTACCAAGTATAAATGGAATTATTATAATGCATTATAAAATTCATTAACTTCCTGTTCTCTTCATGGAAATCCTATTTAAAGTTTTTATAGACTATCTAAATAATGATCAACTATTTAGCAAACCAGAAGCAATCTGATATTAAATTGCTACAAATGTAAAAATGAGAGGGTGGAAAAATGGGCCAAGTAAGAAACTTTTAAATCATGGCTTTATTTTAACTAAGAACATTATCACAATGCATTTTAAAACTAAATTAGAATTTGAAATGTTTTTAGATTTAAATTCTGACTGATGTTATCATTAATATTTTATCATATATTAAAAATGAAAATATAGAATTTATCACCAGTAGCATAGCTAGAAGTCAAGGATGGGTGGCACTTTTGTGGGACCAACACTTTGGAGCAAACAATTAAGGGAGCAAACTTAAGGGCTGCTTTCGGAAGCACACAAACTAACTATGCCACTATTTGTAGCTTCTAATATAACATTCTAAACAGCAATCATTATACTAAATAATTTTGAAATTGCTTACTGAAACTAGTGGGACAGATTTCAAAATTTAAATTACTTGGGTGGAGTATATTTTCTTACAAGCATATATATTTTTATCCCTTACAAAGGCTAAAAACACAAATAACACAATTAATACTCCTATCTATATATCTATAAGTATAATTTATAAACTTTAGTTTTGACCTGATTGAAGATAGTTTACTGATTAACAATTTCAATCTCACTAATTCATTCCAGCTATTTGAACACCTCCACTTATTTTACACTTCTCTGTAAATATATTTCTTTAAGATTAAATGCATTATACTAAGTATTCTTCTCTCTTTTTTGTTACACATTTTGATGCCTATATTTGATTCTGGCTTCAATTCCCTCTTAATAGTATGGTATTTTACCTTCTTTATCTTGGACATCAAACTTAGGAGACAAACATTTATTATAAACCTTGACCTTTATGATTCATGCATGTCACTGCCTTAGTATCAATTATCAACTAAATAAACCTTTGTTCTATCCTTTTAAAATTTCTCTCTGCTTAAAAAAATCAGTATTATATAATAATCAAGGATTAATTATATAATAATCAATATTAAATTGTAGAGTTTGTGACTACTTGTTCAATGCTGTTATTTGGCCAAAAGAGAAATAGAACGTATTATTTGAAAATCATATATTTTTAAAATTATATTTGACTTATTTGTTTGGTCTTTTTTTAAAATTTGATTTCAATGTTTTCCTTCCCTGAGGTACCTACAAGTTTTGCTGGAATTCAAGAGGAAATTTTTATAATTCTAACAGCAAAGTTATCATTACATCTTTTAAATAATTCTTTTCATAGCTGGATGAGCAATTTCTGACTATATCCAATAAAAATAGCAAACATCTCTGAATTATTTCTGTAAACTCCATCTTTTCAATATTCTAATTACTTACAATCTCCAGGTAAGACTATTCATGATATGAGATCTTTTTCTAATGGATTTTATAAGTACAGGACTAATGTTCAAAAGAGATTTATTTTAAATAAAGTATTGTTGACTTGCATCTTCTGTTTAGTTATCAATTAAATCATAAGCATTGTATCCTCCAATCCAATGTTGCAACCACTGTACTATCACCTTGGACTATTAGCTATATGAAGTTGGTCTGTTGTTTGGGAATAATAGTAATCAGCAAACCACTGGGAAGATTGTTATTTAAATAGTGTTAAAGATTAAGAGAAGAAAACCAAAGAAAGGAAACAGTCACCGGGACTAAAGTCTGACATCAGAGTTCACTTAAAAGATTGGTGATTTCACCTGCTTTTAATCAAGTAGTTACCCAGTGCTACTCTGGTTATTTTCTGTAATGGAAGTTAAACTTAGCAAATCATTTGTCCTGTGTAATCAGGATTACAGGCCAGACGCACAACTGAATTGCGAGAATGAGAAAACAACCTCCATAGCAGTAGGTGGACAAGAAATGTTATTGAAGTGATCAGTGGCACCTTGTTTAACTAAAGATTTCACTTTTTTATGTCATAAATCAAAATGTAGATTCATACAATAAATTCTTAGTAAAATTTGAGAATTAAGTTCTACGAATGGTGTATCAGAGACTGAAAAAAGAAAGAATGGTAGAAATAGAATGAAAAAAAACGATAGAGAAAAGAGGAAAATGAAAGAAAGCAAACCAAATAGCTCAAGAAAGACTTATTGGAAAAAGGAGAATGGAAAAAGTAGGGGAAAAGTAGAAGGAACAAGAGAGGAGGAATGTGATTAAAGAAAGAGACAAGAAAGAAAAAGGAAAGATAAAGAGGTAAAAAACAAGAGGAGAAAATGAAGAGGAAAAAAAAGATGGAGAAAGAATATGATTAATAACTGGATTGTTGAGAAGTAAAGAAATCAGTTTGTGTCATTCTTAAGTCTTGACCATTGATATAACTTATCAACAGAATTTAGCAGGAAAATATAACCAATCAAATCTTCCCCATGCATTACAGGTTTGCTCTAATTCTTATCTGCAGACAAATATGTACAAGGTCTGTCAAGAAAGTAATGAGATTGAATTTGAAAAAATTATTTTTCAAGTAGATAATCCTAACTGAAAATCAGCTGATCAACATTGACCTTGAACATATGAAAATTTTTGCATATAGTATATACATATATATATATATATATATATATATATATATATATTCCTATACTCTATTATAATTATAAGAAAAGACATATATATATATATATATACATATATATATATATATATATATATATATATTCTCATACTTTATTATAATCTTATGACTACAGACATACACAGATCATAAAGATTTTACACATTTATTTATACTCCTAATCTGCACTCAAAAATTCTCCCCCACCTCTCTCTCTCTCTCTCTCTCTCTCTCTCTCTCACACACACACACACACACACACATGTATACACGCAATTATGTCTATTTCAGATATTCTCAAACTGTTCCAAGGAGTTTTTAGTCCTTGGAGAAGTCCTGAATAAAAAAAAAAAGAAAAATTTGACTTCTGAGTGAATCAAGATGTGTAAATAGTGAAATCATCATCTTCCTTAACTTTATTGACAATAATGATATATCTTGTTATCTTAAAAATTTTCTCCAGTTTTTTGATAATTTTTATTGGGGTGGTGTATGTCCAGTACATTATCTTTCTTTAATTTCTTATTCTTTATCAGTACTATAGAAAATGTTAAGTTTTTGTCAATTTTAGGTCACTGTTTTGAGATGCCTACAAATGTCAACAGATATTTTGTCTTCTGTAATGTCTGCAAATGTTTACTTCATCTAACAGTTGTTAATATATTTCAAGCTATTGTTATTGCTAACATTTTTTTCATTATTATTCTGATTTACTGTCAAAATCCTTTAATCTTAATCCAAATATTTGTTCACTTCTGGTTTAGTCATTTGTGTGTGTTCTTCTATAAATCTGAGTGCAATTTGATATTTTGATTTTGAGATTCATATCTTTCTTCACTGATTAAATAAAAATCAGTGACAAATTGAAATGGTTTGACAGTTCTATTTTCCTACTCTTTAAGATATTTTGCTTCTTCATATTTTTTATCTGTTACTTGTAGAAGTATCCATTGTTGTCCATGTCTGTGCATAATGTATTAAAATAATGCCATGCAGTAATGTAAAAATTTGGCTATTTGTTTGCTTGGTATGTACTTTACTGCTGCTGCTTCCATGTGGGCAGTGACAAAATTTTTATATTCATCATTCAGAGTATGTTTTTCAGATATCTCTAGAAGAGTATCAAATTTGTTTCTCACAGTTACTGTATATTTATTGCTTATATAACTATTGGTAAGTTAGAGCCAGTTGTAATATATGATTTTGACTGTTTTTTTCTTATTTTTGCATAAACCCAGGAATCTTTGCCATGACGATTCTGTGATTAGAAGATTCTCCCATAAAGAGGTATATGCCTAACAGTTCAGAGCTCTATTTATTCACTTTTTGTTCATGTATATATCATCTAGATGTGCTTTAGCATTATTTGGGTAGGTGTAGGTCTATAGTTTTCCCTCTTTTTTCTGGAATTTAGTGTTTAGGTATGAAAAACTGCTCTCAAGTGAAAAATCTGTTAGATACTTGCCATTTCTATTTGGTAGGTTGTGTAAGCAAAATTTATCATTTTCATTTTTGCCCATTGAATCCTACGAATGGTGTATCAGAGACTGAAAAAAGAAAGAATAGTAGAAATAGAATGAAAAAAAAAAATGGTAGAGAAAAGAGGAAAATGAAAGGAAGCATATCTCTATAGATGATTAGTACATTATATTTGGGAATTTGTTAAGCAAGGGAAGGTGGTGATATCCATTTCATCACTGGTATTGGTAGGACTGTACTAAGAGATGATTGTTGTGCTAGGGTTACCATTAAATGGAACACACATAATTCTCAGTTGAGTTTTCTTGATGTTGTTATATTCTGAGTTGTGGGCGAGAAATGCGTATGGTTGCAAAACAAAGAACGTATAGATACTCACAATAACACAGTAATGATGTTATAGAAATTTTTTATAGATAGATTAAGTACAGAGAGTAGAACGGAGAAATACATTCACAGTCAAAGAATGAATTAAGTGACAGTAGCTACAAAGTTCATGTACTGTACTTGTCTCGTGGTGAAGGGATGGTTTTCTCGGAATTAGGATACGTTGGTAGCTGCGGAGAGCGTTTGATGTATCGGATGACAGGCGCCAGACGGGGTGAAGAATCCTTAACACGGGTCGTGTGAGGGAACAAGTCTGTGGTGTAGGAACGCAACTGAACTGATGATTGTTTGGTCCGTCTATTTATACGTTTTCTGTAGGCTCAGAACGGCAATTTTTGTGCCCCGCGGGAAGCGTTCCGATTGGATATTTATTAATGTATTTTTTTTTTGTTAATTTATCGCAAACGGAAGTTCTGCGCGGAGCCTATGCGTGAGCGACTAACTTTTCATTTTTAGTTGAGAACTCGAAGTGTTAACTTCCGTTTCTTTTTTCTTTTCTTCTTTTCTTTCTTTTTGTTTTTTCAAATCAAGGCAAGATCTCGTCTTGTAACAGCTCCCCCAGATCTTACCATGATTTGAAGTTGCTATGTTGTTAGTGCTTGCTTGCGTGCGTGTTTTGTTTTGGTGTTGTGTATTATCTATTTTGTTTTTTTGGCACATAACGAAGTCTTTAAAGCGTGCTGGGAGTTGCCCTCGTGTTGTTCGTTTCGTTGGGTTTTGGGTATTGTCTCCGGAACTGCAGTCATTTGCGACGAGATGCTCCCCTGACGAAAGTGTAGGGAGTTGTGACAACGGGTAATGGGTAGGTTGCCGGGGTGGACAAGGAGATAGGAGTGGTCGTGTCGACGGGTGATTGGGAATTTGGTGAGGTGGGGATAGAGCTGGAGGTGGGGGTGGTCGATGCATGTGTTGCAGGTCATTTGGTCGTGGTACGAGTCGACGGATGTGTCCACGGTGAACCCAATGCGTTTCACAGTTGTCGTTTTTCACTTGAACTACCAAACCGTTCGTTTTGGTGACCTCAAAGTCACCTATCCAAGGCAGGTGAGACAAGTGGGCTGTTGCGGATTGCGGTCGGTGGAGTAGCACCTTGTCACCGACTTGTATCGGGTCTTTGAAGATGCTGCGGTTAAGTTTGGCTTCCATTTTGTGGTCAACCTCGTTGTTCGCCAAGGCGACTCTTTGATGCACCTGTCGGAGCAGAGCGTTTATCTGCATACCGTAAGCACCTGGGTTGTTGTTAACGATGTCTTGGCAGGGGATCTTCGGTAGACCAATGTTTGGTTGGCGGCCGGTGATAATGTAATGCGGGGATGCACCAGTGGCGGTGTTGGCTGTGGCATTCATTGAGGAAACTGCCGATTCGAGAACGTCCGTCCATTCACAGTTTCTGTCTTCGCAGATCATGTAAAGGGCGTTTTTTAAGGTCCGGTGTTGCCTCTCAATGTTCCCCGAGCTTTGTGGTCGCCACGGGCAGTGAAGTTCCCGGGTGATCGAGGTTAGGTCACAAAATTCCTTGTAGGCCTCACCAGTGAAGTGGGTTCCTCGGTCGGAGGAGACAATGCGGGGAATCTCGCGGTGACGAAGAAAGAACTGGTAGAGTCCGCGGGCTGCGTCGATTGCGCGGTCTCTGGCACATGGTATGGCCATGAGGTGGCGGCTGAAGCTGTCTAGAATAGTAAGTATGTACCGCTTGCCCTTTGAGAGGGGCATTGAGACAAAATCTATGTAGACAACCTCGAATGGTTTTCCGCCTCTCTTGCAATGGCCCGTGGACCAGTTTCGGCGCATGCCGTAATTTCCCTTGCGTTTAGCGCAGGTTTGGCATGACTGAACATACGCCCTGATATCGCGATTTTTGAACTCCCACCAGTAGCTGGATAGGTGTTCCTGCATGCGGGAGATCCCTGAGTGGTTGACACAGTCATGGGCTTGGTGGAGATATTTTGTCCGGAGCTTGTAGGGTACTACCAGTTTTGGTGTGTTTGTAGTATCCCTGATCATCAATACAGATGTACCAGGTTCCAAGTAGAATTGGTGCATGTGTTTGTTATATAGCCCGGTACGATGATCTTTGGGGTCGAGTAGGGTAGCGTCCGGTCTTGGGGTTGCCAACTGAAGAGCTCTGATGATTTTTGAAAGTGTGTCATCAGAGGCTTGTTCCGCTGCAATACCCATGTGGTCAGCTATCTCTTCAACCGGGATGGTCGATGTGGCATGAAACGCGAGGAATGCGTCGATGGCCTGCAGATGATGCTGAATGTTCCGTGTTGTGTGAGTCCCAGGGAGCAGCTGGGAGCTCTTGATTTCGTCCATGCACCAGGATGGAACGTAGATGTTTAGACTGGAGCCTTGGAGTTTGAAGCGCTTCCCTGCAGGTGTGGGGTCTGCCGTAAGCTTGTCCTTGCTGTGGCCATATCTCCGACTGAGCCTGTCTGCCCAGACATTCGATTCACCTTCTACATATTCCAAGACGAATTTGTAGCACGATATTTCCTCCTGCCATCGTCGTATCTTCGCATTGTTGAATTCACGTTGATCCAAGTATGTGAGAGATCGATGATCTGTGAGGACGACGAAGGGACGACTACGCAAGAAGTAATCGAATTTGGTGATGGCCCATTTTATCGCATATGCTTCGCGTTCAGTTGTTGACCAGTTGCGCTCCGTCGCGTTAAAGGTGTGTGAGGCAACTGCTATTATTTTCTTTTGGCCGTGTTTATTCTCTTGCATGAGAATGGCCCCACATGCGATATCGCTGGCGTCGGTGGTGAGGGTAAAGAGTCCGGTGAAGTCGGGGAATGAAATGATTGGTGGTGAAGCGAGGCGCTTCTTAATTTTATTGAAAGCCTTGTTGGCCCCTTCGGTCCAGACGAATGTTCGTCCGGGCTTATTTAGTTCGTTTATGGGGGCCATTAGATTGGAGAACATGTCGGTTCTGATGCTCTCATTAAGGCGTGTCTCGATGAATTGCCGAATCCATACGAGACGTCCGATGAGACTTTGTAGTTCTTTTCTCGTTGTCGGGGGTTTCATGTCGATAATGGCGCGGACATATTCGGGGTCGGCCTTGAACCCGTCGCTATTCACGATGCGACCGAGAAATTTAGCTTCGGACGCAAGAAAAATGCATTTTTCCGGGTTTAGTTTTAATCCGAACTTGCGTAGAGCAATAAATAATTGCTCCAGCGCTGTTACATATTCCTCGAAGGTTTTGGCGTAGACAAGATTATCGTCAATATATGACGATATGTTCGCGCGTGGGGCCACTGTGTCGAGAGCCTCAGCTATGCATCGCGAGAAGATTTGTCCAGCGGATGTTAGACCGAAAGCCAGACGGGTGTATTGGAAACAGCGTCCTTTCCAAGTAAAGGCCGTTTTATGGCGGTCACGTTCGTCAATGACGATTTGCCAATAGCCATTGCGGAGGTCGAGTGTTGAGAAGTACTTGTTACCTTCGCCAATCTTGTTGAATGTCGAGTCAATGGTAGGTATTGGGTATGGGTTGAGATCGACTAAAACCTTGTTGAGGGTTCTTTTGAAATTTGCGACCACTCGGATCTTTCCGTTTTTCTTGCGGACGGCAAAAACGGGACTGTTAAATCCTTTAGGGTCGTTGCAAGGTTCGATAACACCCTCACTTGCCATGCGGGCAATTTCCGCGTCAACATCATCCTCCAGTGCTTGGGCTATAGGGTGCTGTTTTTGGCTCCTGGACTGGCCGTTGGTTGGTATGCGTATGGGCTTGATGAAAGTGCCCCTTCTATTGTCGTCGGTGCCGAGAATGTCCGCATAGCTGATGAGTAAATCGGCGGTAGCTTCTAATTCACTACGGCTATGATGGTCTGGAAGCGATAGGCCTACGGTTTGCTTAAGCCAATGGAGTTTTTGGGTGAGAGTCAACCCGTTAGGCGATGATCTGGCTGTGGCTCGTGGTTCCTCGTTGGAAACGGTTAGGGCGCCGTGTGAAAGGTTGTGGGTCGGTTTTATCCTTGGATGGACGGTTGTAGAGAGCGGGACAGTATGTTTTAGCTTGCCAGATGGGAGTGTGCGCGCAAGTTCTACAGTCGCCTTCTGGTTATCGATAGTATAGGATAACAGTGTGTGGTGGCCGAGTATGTTCTGGCCGATCAAGATGGGAATGTCTGATGTCGTGATCAGTGTGTCGACGTTGCAGAAAGCGGGAGAAGTATCGTCACCCAAGGTAATGTCGCAGGTGAGCTTGCCCAGAATAGAGATGTTCCCTCCGATTCCTTTGACTCGGATGTTGGTTTTGGACATGTGTCTTCTTGCATCTTCAGGTAAGCGAGAAATGGGAATGATGCAAGCCGTGCATCCGGAATCCAGCATGCCTACACCGGAGAATGTGATGCCGTTGTTGCGGAGGTTGACCTGAACAAGGGGCGATCGGAGATCAGGTTGGATTTGAACGTTAAATGTGTGATGATGCTGAGTGGATACATGGACCTGGGAACGATTCATCACATCTCGTTCGGTCCCAACCGAAAATCCAGTTCGTCGAAGCGCGTCGCGTGTTCATGGTTGTGCTGATCGCTATCTATTCCAGGTAAACCGGTGTCAGTGGTCGCTATGTGTGCTTGAGCATGAGGGGGGTGAAAATATGGGCACCTGTTGCCCTTAAAGCATGCGCGGCCTCGTAAAAAATTTTTGCACATTGCTTGTTGGCTGGGTTGGCCAGCGCTTCTTTGTGACCGGTTGTGCTTCATGTTGTAGGTGGGGGCGGTTCGACTTTTCCAGTCAACGATGGATGGGTTCCGCCTGTGGGTTTGTCGCAGTTGCTTGTTCAGATCCAGCAACTGTAGCTGTACGTCGGCTAGTATCTTGTCACTTTCAAGGCTACGAGGTTTGTCAGAGTGTGTAGGTTGGCTCGCCATCAGCGCAGTGGTTTCAGCGGCGGTGGTGATGTCCGTTTTGATACCACGATCAAGATAGCGTTGCGCATCGCTGGCTATACCACCCGCTGAGTAGTGTCTGTCCATAGTTTTGACGAGGTGTGGATAGATGTTAGGTGTCCATGCCTTGATCTTTTCACTCATGAGCATGGCCCCCATTAGGGAAAATGCAGTTTCGGCCGTCATCTCAGCATTTTGTCTGTCCGACTTGAATTTTGCCGTGATGTGGACTGTGGCCTCTCGGATTGTGTTTTCAAGTCGGCCTGCGAAATCAGTGAGTTTCTCTCCCTCATGTCGCTGAAGGTCCCATGCTCGGCTTAGGTACTGGAAGTTTGTCATTTGGCTCCCGTGGATGGATATAAGGTAAGCCTTTAGTTCCTCGAACGTGGACGTAGGCTGTCTTGAGTCCTCCATCTGCTGGAAGATGCCTTCGTTCAGTAGTTGCTTTGCCAGCTTGACAAACTCCTTCTCCATTGCAGGATATTCTCTTAATTCTGGCTTAACGTGTATGGTGTAAGCCTTATTAAGGTCGGTAATGAAGCGGTTTACATCGCTGCCCGGTTCGAAGGTCCGGATGGATTTTGTGGCGTCCCGAAGTGACTGCTGTCGCAATAGAAGCTCATAGTTTGTGGTGTGTTGTTGCAATGTGTGCGATCGATCGTGTGCGGTAGTTTGCAGAGCAGTTAAAAGTTTGTGGAGGTCTGTTTTCAGTTCACTAATGATTAATTGTGTTTGCGGGTTATCTGCAGGCTCCATGTCAATTTTCGTTTGGAGAATCGCTGCTTTTTGCTGTTTTATAAGTTCCAAGATTTCTGATCGAGAAAGGCCGGAGTATTCCATACTTGTTTTGCTGCACGCTTGACACCAGTGTTATATTCTGAGTTGTGGGCGAGAAATGCGTATGGTTGCAAAACAAAGAACGTATAGATACTCACAATAACACAGTAATGATGTTATAGAAATTTTTTATAGATAGATTAAGTACAGAGAGTAGAACGGAGAAATACATTCACAGTCAAAGAATGAATTAAGTGACAGTAGCTACAAAGTTCATGTACTGTACTTGTCTCGTGGTGAAGGGATGGTTTTCTCGGAATTAGGATACGTTGGTAGCTGCGGAGAGCGTTTGATGTATCGGATGACAGGCGCCAGACGGGGTGAAGAATCCTTAACACGGGTCGTGTGAGGGAACAAGTCTGTGGTGTAGGAACGCAACTGAACTGATGATTGTTTGGTCCGTCTATTTATACGTTTTCTGTAGGCTCAGAACGGCAATTTTTGTGCCCCGCGGGAAGCGTTCCGATTGGATATTTATTAATGTATTTTTTTTTTGTTAATTTATCGCAAACGGAAGTTCTGCGCGGAGCCTATGCGTGAGCGACTAACTTTTCATTTTTAGTTGAGAACTCGAAGTGTTAACTTCCGTTTCTTTTTTCTTTTCTTCTTTTCTTTCTTTTTGTTTTTTCAAATCAAGGCAAGATCTCGTCTTGTAACAATGTTATCTTGTGATTTTAACATACAAGGACTGAGAAGCATTCCTACACAACCTATAGTAAAATTGAAAGAGTTTTTTGATGAGGATGACAAGACAAATATCCATCCATTACCAGTATAATGGTATTTTAAGTCTAGTTCACTATGGTAATATCTATGTTCTTGCATGTATATAATGGCAATATTATGCTCAGCTGCAGATGCTGTAAGCTTGGGTAATTGGTTTATTGTGTTTAAAGTCCTAACATTAAATGTTTCTGTCTTTTGCATCCAAGTAAGCTATGTTTGGTTCTGGTCCTCTTTTTTTTTAACTCTGGAATTTGAGCAGTATAGTGAAGGCCAATGCAGTTTGGATGTACAGCTTTGACTAGAGTTGTGGTAGTCTTTCATTGGTTGTTTTTATTTTCTTACCAATAGATGCCGCTCTTAAGGATGATGAACTATTTGATCCTGACCATTGACCTGTGAGGTTCTTCCAGCCAGCATTGGATGAAGCTTGCTGTTGACCCAACTTTGGATTCATCTACCTTGCTTCTCATCCACCATACTGCGTCCCATGGTTTCTATTGTAATATGCCTTTGTAGCTTGCAAAATACTCTCTTTCCTCAAAGACTTATCCTGTGACAAGCCAGGGTAGGATATCTGAGTGGCTATGTGGGAGTGGAAAAGAAACATGTTTTTCTTAAGTTTAAAGCCCAAATATCCCATTGTAGCTTGATCAGTTACGTTTGGTATTGTCTTATTCTATCATTACGCATACATGAAATTATTCCGGGAAAAGTGTTTTGGTGTTTTCTGATGAAATATTCTTATTCTGGTGGAATTTATTCTGTTTATAAATACTTCACAGACTTTATAAAAATTTATTTCTAACAAGGAAACAAACCAACCATGTGTGGCACTTAAATTTGGTTAGAGTGGAAAAGGCAGAAATAATCCCTGACAATTTAGCACCAAAAAGCTACCCTCCACTATTTGTTGATAATTACTATTAAACCCTTAGTGCGAACTTGGGAGCCAAACTGTAAAGGTAGAAAAAATAGCCAGCAGAAAGGTTTTATCACTCGCTTCTTGAACAGCGGATAAGTATTCAAACAGGCAAGCAGCTTCCCAAGAAATTCAACAAAAGTCAATCGAAAGTCGACTCAATTGAAATTCGCCTGAGTTAACCCAAAGGCTAAAATTCAACCCAAGAATTCTGGTGAAAGACAACTTTATAGAAGACTCAAAATTAAATGAAAACTGAAACTAAAACTAAAAAGAAAAAAATACTTGAATTCAAAGAACTTTGTTTTCCGGACTCTCTCTCTCAAATAAATTCCCACAAATTACATAAAAATTTGCAACGTTTTACCCTTTCCATCTTTTTTCTTGTCTTTTTTTGTATAAAATTCCTTTATAAAACGTTGTTGTCTGTATTATCTTTTTGAATAAGTAGCTGAACTAGAAAGCTGTGGAACTTACCATTTAAAATTACACACTAAAGTCTCTAAAAACATTATCCCCTTATTAAATTTGGCTCTAATGTCATCTCCTTTATATCAAATTTTGTTATTAATTTTTTTATATGGCAAATTTTGTTCGTTTAAATTCTTTTATATTGCAAATTTTGATATTTTAAAAATTTCTTTTATACTGCGAATTTTTATATTACTGAATTTCTTTTAACTTTTGGGTGTCTTTATTCTCTTTCTTTAAAACGGGACTCAATTAAAGGGATTATAAAGCTAAAATATACTTGCAAATTTTTAATCGTATAAGTTTTAACTTAGTAGAAATCAGCATAGCCCTTTTTTTCATGTAAATTTTAGCTATTAAGACAGTTCAAAAGCTCACAAATTTCAGGAAATTGTTAAAATTTTCACTGTTCACTCTTAGTGAGTTCCTAATTTTCAAATTTCCAAGATTTTAAAGATAAAAATTTTCTTCAATAGTAATGTTAATTTAAAAATAAAGGAGCACAATATTAATTACGAAACCACAATAACAGCGGATATACGGAAAGAGAATATTTATTCGTCCTCCTCTAAAGATTACCCTTTTCCAATAATGCCGGTCTCACAACTTCCGGTTAGAAGCCGCCTCACCGCGGGGAGAGTATTCAAGGGGGATTACTCCATTGGATTAACAGTTCTTCTTTTTCTTTTTCTTTTCAGTGGAGTATCATATGTTCTGCAAAAGAAAATGAAGAGTTTATTTACATTGTACAGATGATTCTTTCAGCTCTGATATGAACCCAAGGATCTTAAATGATGGCACCCCTTTCTTTGTCATGGAATCTGCAATTTGTACGTCAGTTGGCATCCAAGAGATCACTACAATTATCTTTTCTCTCGAACATTTCTCTCAAAATAGCCATCTCTATGCGAAGTCTCTTGTTCAAAATTTGGGTTGAGGAATGTACCAAATCATAGAGACAGAAATTGTCTGTTTTGCAGAAGATTTTGATGTTATCAATATTGTCTTTCAATCCTGTATCTCTAATAAAAATTTTCTATGAAAAAAATACAGGCTTCTGCCAGGTCAACCATGGTTAAAGTTTCTGCAAATAGAGTACTTTTGATGACTCTTTTAATATGCTTTGATTGCCAGGCAATGGGCATATACTTGTCATTGTTTCCAACCAAAAAAGTATATAGCGTCCTTGTGAACCTCCATCAGTTAAATTGCCAAAAGAGGCATCACAATAGGCAACAGTTTTTAGTTGCTCAAGATTTCCTAAATCTGGAATATCTATTTGGGATTTTTCTTTTTTTACCACCCTGTTAGCCTGTTTTAAGCACTTAACATATCCTGCTTTAGTGTTGAACTTAACTCACTAATGTCATAACTAATGTTACACCACCATGTGCCCAGCGGGCTTGCAGGGTGCTGTTCGTTCCCACCAAGTCCGCCAGTTAACGCAGGGCACAGACGTTGGCTGTGGTTTGCCGAACGCTATTTAGTGTTACAGATATCACCAACTCCCTAGCAGAACCACATTTCAAAGCCACTAGGTGAGTTATTGGTGAATTATTAAAAGTCAACACAGTTAACTGGCAAGCTTTCCCCCTCAAATACAAGGTCTTCGACAAATACAATTCTTCCACAACAAAAAAAGGACTCTGAACTGCCATGTTTGGGTTAACAAGATTAATAACAATATTCTTTTATTCAATAAAAGAAGGAAACAAAGAAAAAAAACAATTCTGGTAAAAGTCAGGAGCGAGAAAGTCTTTCTGTATCTCAGAAGAGCCTCCACTAAAATATCTGTATCCCGGATGAGATCCCCCCATTTAATATCTGTTAATGGCAGAAGGTGAGAATGTAGTTCATCAATGATAGACATGTTCTGCTTTCCTTTTTTCTCCTCTATCTTATTGGAGCTATTCTTTCCTCTCGTAATTTGTCTTTTGTTCACGTCAGTGTGAATGCAGCAAAATAAATCTGAATATACTTAAATTGTATGTTCACTTACTTGGAATTTTGTGGAATTTATTCTCTTCTCTTTTTCCTCTCGTTATTGGGTTTCTATGGTGTGTTGGTTGAAGGATACACTTTTTATTTCAGATAAGACCAAGATTAATCATTGTCTCTTTCCTTGTGGACAAGTCTTTTCTTTGGGTATTTATTTATTTAACGAGGCTCACCATACCTCGGAGTGCTGGTTCATTCAAAGGAGAAGTTCTTTCTTTTCTCTCAGGGTTCTCTTTTTCATGTTCCAAATTACGTGTCTTTACTCTTCGACAAAGAAACGGCAACTACCGGTCTCCATAGTTCGAAAATTCACCACGTGTTGGCTTTTTTTTGTGGTTTCTTCCTCGGTACCAATCATGGTCGCAGATTTGCTTCTCCGTTGATGCACACATGGCTAACATGTTCTCCCATGCCCATGCCACGTTGTAATAATAGAGGGGTGAAGAGAGAGACGGCCTTTCTTTCTATTATTCTGCTTACTACTATAGTCGGCTGGGCTAGCGAGTCGCACCTCCTTCTCCCATAACCCAGCAAATGTATTAGGGTGTCATATTTCCCCGTCACACTAAGATCAGGTCTGGTTTGAGTGGCTAGCCAATTAAGTTGGCCAAACAATTGTCTAGTTTTGGTTACTTCTGTTGCAGATATTCTGTCTTTTAAATTTCTGCCTCCTTCTACTTAGATACATTTTAATTATTTTAAATATTCATTCTGTCCAAACTTAACATTATCCTTGTTCTTCTTTATGTTCAATCCTATATATTGGAACTCTGTAACTTCTTCAGATTTAATTTCAAACAAGCGACGAAGCCTTTCCATGACTCTTGTCTGGAAGATCTCCAACACTGCAAAGCAAAAATCATCGATATGAGTAGCGATTATACCATGCAGTTTGTTTCCAAAATACCATGTAAATGTGGTTTGATCATATTTTGAAACTACTGCTCCAGATTTCAATAATTCCTCCCTGAGTGTCAGGTACCAGGATCTTGATGCATCAGTTAAGTCATATACACACTTGGAGGGCTTCCAAATATATACTGGAGGCACATTGGCTTCTTTAGGAGGATCCAAATAGACTAATTGGTCTAACTCCTTGCCCTCCAGGAATGCTGTTTTTATGTCCATTGATTTGCACATCCAATGGGTAGATACCATTATGACCAAGCCTGTACGTAGACCTTCTTTAGAGCATGTGGGAGAATCGTTTCTTATATTGCCCACATCCTTATCCTAAAAGTCTCTTGTCATGAGTCTGGCTTTATATACTTGTTCGTCATTGAGATTTTTATAAGTATAAACCTATCTTGTCGATATCCTAGGTTGGCCTTGGTCAGATACTTGGGTGTAAACTTTATTTTTGACCAAGCTTTGGAGCTCTTCTTTTTCTGCTGCTTCCAGGTTATGATCAGAGGAGGAAATCATTATGTTTTTCCCTTTACCAAAGGTGTGTTCATCATCACTTGTTGGTCTAATTTCTCTTGCTTTCCAATCTCATGCTCAAAGTCTAGCCAATATAGTTCACCTTGTTCCAAAGCTACATTCATTAAATGTTTGTTTTTGCTTGCCCTGCTTATGACATTCAATTTTCTCCATTCTAAATCATCATCATTGGTGAGCTTACATTCAATAGTTTGTCCTGGTTTAGGAAGCTCAATTGTCTTTCGAATGGGGTTTTGTTTAGTTGGTCCATCTCTCACTGTTTGATGTTATTCAATATGATCACTTGGGGTCCCTAATTCTTCTTCCACATTGTTCTCTTCAGAAATTGATATGTTTAAAGTTTCTTTAGGTCCACTTGGTGAAGTGGTGGGCTCAATTATTGATTCATTTTCAGAGGAACTTTTATATTTTTCTTGGTGAGGCTCTAGACGACAGGGGTGCACTCTTACATATGTGCCTCCATGTTTAACAAGAATCTGTCTATGCTCCTACCCTATGACAGTTCCTGGAACAAGCCATCTATCACAAAGATTTCTCTTATAAAAGACATCACCACCATTTTTGTGTGATTATGTTATACCAATTCTAACTTGATAACGAAGTGCACGTCTTAATTTTTCCAAAGACTCACACTTTATAAAATGTTTTCTAGCTGCATACGTGTCATTGGGGTTACTGGCAACAACTTCACTGGTAGAGACACCTTCTAATGCAGGGAGTTTGTCATTTAGAAAGGAGGGCAGGTTGGGATTCCTACCGAAAACAAGTTGGTTGGGACTAAATCCATGAACACTGTGAAGTGTGTTTTTGGCACTTATAGCCCATGCTAGTGCTATTTCAAAACTACAATGTGTGTCCTCTAGAATCTTTTTCATCATTTCTCCCAATATCCCATTATCTCGTTCATTTAACCCATTACTCCATGGACTTTCAGCAGGACTTGTACGCACAATGATATTCAAATTTTGTGTCATATCCCGAAATGACTGGTTATTAAATTCCCTGCCATTATCGGTTAGGATAGATCCTGGAATCCCAAAATGTTATCCAGTGTTTAAATATAGCATTAATTAAGTTAGAACTTTCTTTACTAGAAATCCTGACTCCGACACTGTATCTAGTAGCATGGTCAATCAGGTGAAGTACTTTGTTGCCATTGATTTCTTTGATATCCATGACAATTTTTTCGTTAAAGTTATCATAATCCTAATGTGAATCCAACAATAGGCTAACAATAGCTCATTCTTCTTGTTGTGAATGCATAGTTCATGGAAATTTGGAAGTACTTGCAAAATTTTAATAATTTCAGGATCTCTTATTCCAGCATTTCTAACTAAATCACATAATTTCTTACTACAAGGATGACTAAATTGTCTATCTAACTTTGTTGCAATTTTTAATTTTTTCTGACTTGTTCTTTGATGAGATTTCTTTAATGAAAAGTATGTGTTTGAACTTACTTTTGTCCGGTAAAGGTTTGGTGATAGGGATGCGGTAATGTCCAGACAATGTGCATCTCTGGAATTTTCTTTTTAAACATCGTAACGCTGTCATTCTCAAAGTTGTGACAAGTCGCGGCTCTTTTCATGGAGTCTTTGCTCAAGAGGAGTGGAATATCAGAGTCTACAACATCAGTGACGATACTGACTTCGATGTCTGCAAAGACACATGGAAGAGTAACCTTGTAGAGTGAGTTCAGCTTATTTCCATCGCTGAATTTAAAGGTTCTCACTCCTTCTTTAACAATTATTTTTTCTTTATGCATCGGTTAATGTTTCAAGAAAACATTCATGCGATTTTGTTCTGCAAACCATACCAGATGCACCACTATCCAGAACAACAGAACCAACTGTCTCTCCCAAAAAGGTGTTGCTGTTTTCCTCCCGTTTTGTGAGCTGACTCATCATTACGATGTTAGACAGGGAAAGATAACTCCCGTTTTTGCCGTCCTTTTGGTATCATCAATGTAAAGGCAGTCATAAGACCAGTGGAATTTGCAGCCACACTTAAAACATACAGTGGTGTTGCCTTCAGATCCTGCTGGGTTTATATTTGTTTTTTTTGCCTATGGAGCGTGTTTTGTTATTGTTGTTGTGTCGTCTTCCAACACAGTTTATTTTCTCTCGCAGACCATTAAAACAGGAATCACGTTGATCCGAAGAGTGACCATAATATACCTCATGGAGGTCTGTCCGCTTATTTTCCGCATAGGCAATAACAATTTCTTCATTCTTCATCATGATGGGTGGACTGTTGGGAGACGAAGTGTCAGAAGACTGTTTGTGCATAATCTTCCATGATTGTCCTGACATGGAAGATAGTGTCAACTCGCCGATTGTAGCCTTGACTAACCTTTCATTTACCGGGGTGAGATTAGCACTCTTTAATGCTCTAAAGGCAAGTACAGGTTTTGGTAAAAGAATATTAAAGTCTTTTAATTTGGCGACATGTCGGCCGAAGTTGATAAGAAAGTCTTCTATTGATGTGTCAGGTTGTCTCTGATATCCTCCGAAAGCTTCGTAGGCCAAAAAGCAGACTGGTTTATATCTTCTAAAAATAGTGTGTCAAGTTTCTCATCATTGAAATTAACGGCCACAATATCTAACTCTAAAACAGCTTCTCTAGCCTTCCCTTCCAGAGAAAGAAACACTGTGAGAGCGCGTTTCGCCTTCTCGACACACGTAGCCATTTCCAAAATTTGAATTTCCTTCTTCCATGTGTCATATTTGTCTATAAGCAATGTTATATGACCGAAAGAGATCTCTTCTAATTTATCATACTGTGACGTGGCATAAAATATTATTTCCCAGGATGGGAGTTTATTTTTCGCACATGTGAAGTCGGGGCAGTCTGGCACTTGATCCCTCGCAAAATAAGTTCCAGTTAAGATTCCTTCTTCAGGCACATGGGGAACTGGCAGATAATGTGGGGGTTAATTTGGGGCTCGACTGACCGCCGCTGGTAAGGGGTTTCCAAATTTCATGTTGCACACACCTATCAGACCACTTCGTCTTCCTACCCCTAGGATAATGGAAGATATGGGCCTCTAACCCTAATATAGTATTATTATTTATCGTAGTCGACAATTCCAATTTCCTGTGTAATATTTTTAAAGGCGAATAGGACATTTAGCGAGAATAAATTGAAGTGAATGAAGCTGAAAAGGAACATGCAAATGAAAGCAACTCGATAGGCAAACAACACAATGAATAAGTTTCGACATGTGGGGACATTAAAATATAACAAGGTTTTTAATACGTGCGGACACAAGCAAATTTAAGGTGCCTGCTATAGTACCAGCAGACAATATCAAATACAAACAAATGTCTCTCGTTCATTTTCTTTTCTTTCTTTTCTGTCTTTTCTCTTTAACCTTGAGAAAGTAGCAAAATCCATTTAGGTGTTTAGAGTTCATGAAATGAATCTTTTCATTCTATTTCTATTCTTTTCTTCATGTATATAATTCTTTATGCTTCTTTCTTTAAATTGAGAGGGAGAGCATACAATTGCAATACATAGGAGGGGTGGAGGGAGAAAACGGTTTTAAGGTTTACTTAGCTTCATCGACGGGTTTCTTCTGAGAGTTCTTTTCTCTTTTACGGGCTAGTGGGATTCTGTGGAGCTCGGCTTGAAGGTGTCTGCTATATCCTGTCCAAGAGCTCAATTTCGCTTCTTTGCCTGGAGTTTTGGTGACAGATCACACATCCTCTCACGACGACCGCCATTCTAAAACAGCATTCTTCATTCCTATTTCCGCTGATGAAAAGGGTGCTTCCAGCTTTAGGGTTCTGGCCAATCATTTAGCCTCATTCTTCTTCCTTCACCCTGTCAGGTGATTCATTCGGACTACTATCTCTATCCACCCGGGTGAGGTTATGGAGTACAGATAGCTTGACCTACATTGTAATTTCCTCTTTTAACGGTCAACCTTTGGGGCCTGTCAATTCAAACACGGAGGGGTAGGGGAAATTTCTTGTTTCTTTCCTCTCAGTGGTAGACCACGTGACAATACACAGAAAATAATGATTCCATCTAGCGTCCCTGAGAGCATTCACTGGATGTTATCAGTACTGAAAGTTTCTTCGAAAGGGAAAAAGGAGTTTCTGTGCATAGCGGAATGTCGATGAAATCTGTCAAAAAATAAATATAGTTAAAAGTAATTTTTCGGCCAATCTGTGACCTTCACGGTAAAAAAAACAAAGAAAACCCTATTTGATCTGATCAGAAAAGAAAAACGATATAAAAGACAAATTTCTCAACAAAGGAGCCGATCAAAAGAAGGTAGATGACCCCGCATACTAGAAACTCTAGCTCTGAGAGAGAGAGAGAGAGAGATAGATGCGAAACTCGAAACCACGCATCAGCCACATTGACTCTCCTCTTCTCCGCTTTGAAGGAAGCGACTAAGCTGTAAATCACCAAACACCTCTCTCCTCTCTGCACTTGTAACATCTGATTGATAGCGTGCATGTAATTTTAACAATACTATCACTATTAAGCCTAGGACATTTTTCCACTTTTTAATTCCAAATTAACACGTTTATAGAAACCCAGTTATTTGAACTTTTTAATAATTTGTTTTCAATACAATTGTTAAAATTTTTTACGTGCCTCCAAGTTCTGTTTTTGCAACTGTATTTTTGTTCTTACTGTGCAGCTATATGCTGATATAACAGTAAGACGTGTAGGGAAATGTATTTCAAAGCCATAGTACTGTTTAACTCTGCTATCAATGTTAATTTAAAAATAATGGAGCACAATATTAATTACGAAACCACAACAACAGCGGAATACGGAAAGAGAATATCTATTCGTCCTCCTCTAAAGACTACCGTATTTACAATAATGGCAGTCTCACGACTTCCGGTTAAAAGCTGCCTCACCGCCAGGAGAGTATTCAAGGGGGATTACTTAATTAGATTAACAAGTAAGATAAAGACTTTTTCTCAAATATATACACACAAAACTCAAAAAATCTAAGGACATAAATTAAGAAAACTTTTTATTCTTTTTAAAGACTAAATTTTACTTTGATAGTACGGCAAAGACTTTTTTTATAAAGAGATAAATATATCAACTTCAGTTTAGTCCTACTTGCCATTGTCAAGAGATAGTTGTGATATATGAGCAGTTTGTTAGCAGCCTGCACCAAGACGTTGCTTAGCTTCCTCTTCTTCATGTCCTTTCAGTGAGCTTTTGATGGTTTGGTGGTACCCCTCTCCTTTTCAAGCTCCTGACTGACCATTGAAAATCATGGATTATGGTGTGGAGCCCCTTTGTCAGTACAC
Source organism: Sepioteuthis lessoniana (assembly GCA_963585895.1). NCBI lineage: Eukaryota > Metazoa > Mollusca > Cephalopoda > Myopsida > Loliginidae > Sepioteuthis > Sepioteuthis lessoniana. The sequence continues at coordinate 1,010,726 of OY757923.1, read as the reverse complement.
TTGAACCTTGAGCTGGCACATTTTAATATGTCAATCAAAACAATTGTTTTTTTAGAGATTTGAGAAAGGTGTCTCAGATTCCAGCAGTAGGTACCTTTAAAAGAATTAAAAATATAAGAATTGAAAAATAGTTTCACTAAGAAGCTATTTTAAAAGCGTAAAACTATTTTTTAAAATCTTTTAAATTGCTCAAAAACAATTATACTAATAACTATGTATTTTTAAAAAATTGATTTGTTCAAATTTAAACCATTACATTAAAAATAAAGATTTTAAATTATTCTAAAAAAGGTTAAGTCAAAATTTACTTTGAAAATACCCTAAAAACAAAACTAAATAAAAAAATGATTTCAAATTGTTCTTAAAATTGAAGAATTTATTTCTTAATTTGAGCAAATAATTATTATTTGAATCAAAATCTGTAAAAAAAAGAAAAAAGATTCTCTAAATTCAACCAAGAAAAAAGGTACCAAATAATGTGTCTAAATTTAAATAGTAGAATTTCAAACAAAAATTTAACAAATTCAAAGAGAATATTTGTAGACTAATTAGAATTCTCTATTTACCCAAAAAATTTTGAGTTCTCTGGGATCCACATTCATCACCAACCTTTCTATACATAACTTAAAGATGTTTCAACCGGAAAACAAAACCTGCTGCATCCCAGAATAACTTAAAAGTCAGTCCAGCAAAAATGATCATTTACCCTTACTCAATTGTTTATCCCCCCACCCCCCACAAAAAAACAAAAACAAAAAAAAACCCAGTCAGCTATAAAATTTGCAATGCTGAAAATCTTTCCATAACTTTCTGTGAGGGAACAACTTATCTTCTCAGCTTTCAACACCTTTCATTTCTATTTAATCATAAAACTGTGAAAATCTACAATTTTATTATGAAATATTGCTTTATTTCCTAACAATTACTGCACAGGAAAAATTATGAATTTACTGTGGAAATCGGTCCTTTTTAATTTCCTCAATTTCAAATAAAATTGAAATTTAATCTGAACTATAACCTGGTCTGAATATTTTTCAAACTGTACATAAGAAGAAATTTTGTGACTCAAAATACTTATTTAAAAAAATCTATTTAACAAACAAAACTAAATGGGCAAGTTGCATATTTTTACATTTGTTTAATGTTGTGTTTGAACATTTTGCACAAACTTTTTTTTTTACTTTTTATATCTAGCAATAAAATTCTCATTGCTTGTATAAATTTATATTGAACTTGAATTTATTTTTATTTGGAAGAAATTCTTTTGTTCATTGCTTATATCTTAGCACAAACTCAAGTTTTTGTTTGATTTTTTTATACTTTATGTTGTATTGATTAATCTATATAAGAATAATTTTCTACTACAGAGTGTAGCAGAATTAAGAATAGGATTAGTTTCACCTTTATTAGAGAGGTGGGAGACAAAATTCAGTTGTTTGTCTGCTGACCAAGTGAAAAAGAGAGAAGCAAGAAATAGATGAGAATGTAAACAACACTGTTTAGACAACACAAGAATAAGAATAACAAAATGGAAATTTATTATCCAAGAGGAAATGGATAAAATATTTAAACAAATAAGAAAAGCTCTTTGTGTGCAATATATGAGTGAGAATGTCATCACAAAAATAGTCTTTACAAAAAGAATATCTTGTATATGAGCATGTGGTTTGTTTTACTGTTGATGAAAATGAAGTAACTCATCATGAATCTTGTATTGTTTAGTTTTGCAGAGTAACCTGTCCATGAATGAATTCATATTTGCTGTTGTTCTTGTGTGAATGGTAGCAAACTGTAGTTGGTAGTTTATGCATAATGTGTTGTTAGGCTGGTTGTCAACTGCTATTGTACATTGTCCACAGTGTCTTCTTGGTGTTTGCCAATGGAGGGTTTCATTAGCTGTTTTTATAGTAAATCAATATACTCAGCCTGACTAAAATTCAGACTTTTGATCTTTTATTGACATTGGTTGAAATGTTGTTTCTAGAATCACATGGTTTGTTTCCAACTACCTCTGCATGAGCTTGATATTTCCTCTGAAATTGGTGCCTGGATGTCTGTAATGTCTGTTCAATTTCTAGACTTGATTCAAAGACTATTTTCATTTATCTTATTTATTGATTTTTTAAAGGGCATGACAAGAGTACAGCTGGTTTGAATTCAGTTTTCCTTCTAGACCAGATGATGTACCACTAATCAGCTCAACTATTTACCTATAGCTGAGGAGAGAACAGATAAGTTTATGCATGCCTTTCCCAAGGAAATTAGAGAAATGCAAAACAAAAACAGCCTTGTCCAGGATTTGAACTCAGCTCGCTAAGTCTATTAACTATAATGCTTTTTTTAAAGTTGTGATGATTTACATGTGATAGTAGCAGAAAGACCTTTGTATGTTTGGTGTGTAAATTATTTTGACCATTGGTCTTGTCATATAATTTCACCCAATGGGGATGACGAATCACATTTGGCCTGGATGATTTTCCTGGGCATATCAAATTCAGTAAAAGTCCGCCAAACTACCTCTTCCTCAAAATCTTTCGAGCTGGACGGACGTATTTCTGTCCGCTCCCTTATCAGCAGCAACTCACCACCATGAGGATAGAGCCGTCTGGTTCATGAACCCTTTGGGTCTACACTTTGAGACCCAAATGTTCCCATTTGCAAATGAACTAGACGAATTAATTCCACCTCTGACAATTCAGCTACTTCATTCCTGGACAACCTTTTAGGAGACAGTGATTACTTCTCTCCCACAGCAACCAGGACCACACATCTATGGCTGAACATTCACTCCTGTTCTAAAATCAGCAACTCAATACTTGCTATGTCTACAGCGACGCATATTTCCGCCCTGACATTTAGCTGCTGTGATTCTTTCTCAACTCAATAACTGTTTCTTCCTTCCTACGAGACTTGCAGCATAAAGGTACCTTTTATTCTGGCTGCCATTAAACCTTCTTAAAAACCTTTCGATATCTCATTCCAATTCATTTATTTTCCTTCAAATATAACGTGAAGGTAACTCATTCCGACCCTTCCGTTATATGATAATAGAAATAAATAGACATTTATTAAGTCAAACAAAGCAATTATTAAATCTAATTTGAAATGCTAATAAATTTTTAACATGATTAACCATAGCCATATTTAGTTTTGGAAGGAACCCAATATTCCTTTTTGAGGGTTCATGTTTTGATCTCTGAAAAGTTGATACAAAAAACAACTTTTTGATGACAGAGCAAAATTTAATGGGTATTTAAAAATACTTTGACTCAACCAGGATAATGAAATAAAGTTATAAAAATCAGTAGTTTAATTCAATTAATCTCTTACATGGTGAAGAAAAGATGTAAAATTTTAGGGATAATTTTTTGAGTGTCTGTGTTGGATTATCATCTTGTTATAAGCCATCAAAAACTTACTATCTGAAATAAATAACCATTGACATTGCATTCAGGTAAAAATGAATCTTCTAATTACTATAAAAAACTAACTCATGTGGGCTATTTAATGTGATGTCTCCTTCAAAGAGAAGTGAGATCTTGCTGATGTTGGATTTACAATTTGGGACTTTACCCTTTCTAGATTTAATGCTGAACTGGATTGTGTAATCTTTATTGACTCAGGACATCAATCATTTGTGATTTAACTGGAACTAAAACCCTTTTCATAATTTTATTGTCTATATCACCATCTAATCTCACATCTTCCAACAGTATAAATAGTCTTGTCTTGAATCTTGGTAGAAAAATTCTTCAAGCAAAATATCTAAATGAGATTAAATTTTGGCATGTCTACTTATTTTTTTATTTACTCTGATCCAATTATGTCACCCGAATATTTGAGGATGCCACATGTCAACTATGTGGTGCAAGATGGTTCACAATTGTAGACATTAAGTCAGGATACTGGCATTTGAGCCTGGATGAACTGTCTAGAACGCTCACAACCTTTATAACATCAATAGGAAGGTATATGTTCAACAGGTTTCCTATGGGGTAAAATGTCCTCAAGACGAATTTCAGCAGGCTATGGAAGATAACTTCGGTGACATAAAAATATCCTTTCCATATGTGATGATATGATCGCTTATGGATTCAAAGAAGACAGGAGCGGTCATGACGAAGTACTTAGATATCTACTACTTAGAGCAAGAGAAAGAAACAGAAGATTAAACCCTGAGAAGTTTGTGGTAAAAACTTCCGAGATATCATTATCAGTCACATCATTAATTGCCCTACTTGCTAAAAGATACAAGCAAGTACACCAACCGAATCCATGAACCAACATGAAACCCCTACCTAGCCTTGACAATACGTCAGTGCCGATCTATTCTCAATGACAGAAAATGAATACTTGCTAATTGCTGATCAATACAACCGAAGCTCATTCATACGACGCCTCGTCTTCACTTTTCATCAGCAGCCGTTCGTAAAAATAAAAATATTATTACCGTTTTATTTTATCTTTACACGAACAACGGACCACAATTTACGAGTAGAGAATTGGCAGACTCTTTTCTGCTGAAAACATCTTCAAATTATCCACAAAGCTTTGCAGAAAGGATGGTAGGAGTGTTCAAAAGAGACCAGACATGACTGCCACTTGGCAATGATGAGTGGGGATTAAATAAGTAATATAAAAAAAAAACAATAAAATGAAAACTAAAATAACCAATACAAAAAAAGCAGCAATTTCCCCGGGGGCCTCTGACAGAAAGCTCAATCTGCGCATACCTAGTGCCAAAAAGAAACTCGACCCCAGAAGCCTTTACCATCTCGCCTGAGACGGACGGACCTTTTTGACTCGGCTGCCAGTAGGAACGTACGTGATTGCTAAGGCCAGAAGCCTAAGCAGTGCTTTGAGTTTTCTGCTCGTTGCAGCCTCAGCTGAATATACCGACTGAACTAAGACCTCTTTATACCACTCTTGTAGAAATTTTGGTAAGGAACTGGTGATCCTGTTTCACCGATCAGCAGCAGCCCCTTGGGGTCACATGGCGTCCATTATAAAAAAGAGCCCAACAGGAGATTCTCTCTCTTTTGGTTCCAGTCCCACAACTGTTAGCATCAGGTACTTTTCGTAGCAGCCCCTTGACGGTATACGTATTTTGGTACCTTTCACCATCCGGGACCCAAGAGCGACGAACGCACGTGCTAAGTTAAAAGGAACAGGACACACACAGTTATGTTCCAGCAGGCATTTTATCTGCAAACCAACTTACTTCACCCACTTTATCTACACAACCTTATCAAACCCACTTTATCTACCTTTACTTTCAACCTTACAACATTCACAACAAACCTAACCATATTTTACATCTTGAACTCTTCCTTGAACTCTCTTTTGTGAACTCTTACAATTCGTTGTTTATTCCATTTGGTGTAATATCCTCTTTATTGTTGTTGTAGTTGTTGTTGTTGTATATAAATTTTGTTGTACGTTCAAGTCGTTCGTCTTCCTTTCTTCAAAAGCGGTCACCATCTCTCAACTGCTGGTTTGAGTACGGTTTATTCTTTTACAAAACGTAGGAATAAATCGGGCTTTTCGGGGCTTAATAAAATCCCCATACTCTTCGGAGTAGACAGCTTTTCCTGGCTAGGGAAGAACATTTACTTTCACAAAATAGTTATTTTAAAAAAAGAAGTTAAAAAGTATCGATGTCTGTCCTTTCCGTCATTTCCTTCCTTTATAGCTTCAACAAATCAAAAACAAGATAACAAGTGAATGGGGATAAGAAGAGAAAGGAGTCACTTACTAAATCTCAGTATTTCCCAACAAACCATTACTACCAAAACCATCTTCTATACCCCATAGATGTCGTATAAAGCAACACTGCTGTCAGCTAATCTTAAGTCTCCAGCAGAAATACTTAATGAGAGGCAGATACAAACACCACTTGTATCAAAACAGCAGCTCGGTGATGAACAGACCAAACTAGTAATACAGCAGTATAAAGACTAATCAAGGGATCGCTACTGTAAAGTCTTTATATCTGAGGTAATGGATACTTGCTAGGTATGGACTATTACCAAGATGAATCGATAGGATGGATGGTGATTAAAGACAGAGCGAGAACGAACATCTGCTGCTATGCCTGGTACATTCCTTTATTGACCAAATCCCCCGGATGTGGTAGGGGCCGTAACCCCTGTGGCATCAGAGGTTATTTCCCTTTTGTTAGTTAGGATATTACAATGCTCTTTTTTTTTCTTTTTTTTTTTTTGAATAATGATAACAACAATGACAGTGGTGGTAATAATTATCTGGTGAGGGAGTTCATTCAGTCTGTGAAGTGATTGGGATGCTTGAACAGATGGCTCGGACTCTATGTCGGAGGAGATGTCTGTTAATGAGAGAAAAGAAAATGATGATGGTTCAGACTATTGTGTACGGGTATGTTTATTATTATTTTTTTTTGTTAGTGGTCAAATCTTTTGGGTGGCCGTTTTGTTCTACTTGAAAGCCTGAGGTTTAGAGTTGTGTGTTGTGTTTGGTTGTCTTTGTATTCTGGTGGTGTTGTCGTATGTGTGTAGCTTTCATCTTCAGATGAGGGGTAATCCAGTAGGTTATGTGCATGGTTTGTTGTTGGCTTAGGGATTTTTTTGAAGAAGCTGGAATTTCTTGTAGTTTGGCTACCTTTGTGTGTGGCGGTGATCATGGATCCCTTTTTCTTTATAATAGTCATTGGGTTAGGCTGGTAAGGTGTGAGAGCATTTGAGGTGTTGTCGCTTTTTACAATGACTGTATCACCCACCCTGAGATCATTGGGTTTCACGTACGCTTTTCTATCAGCGTATTGCTTTATTTTTCTCTTGGCTTCGGTGTCACGCTCCCTAATGCTGGGGTCTTCAGCAGTGGGTGTGATCAGGTGTGGCAGGCGGTTTTTTATAGTCCGGCTAAATAGGATTGTGGCTGGGGGTGCGCCGGTGGTGCAATGTGGTGTCGTCCGGTAGTCCAGCAGGAATTTGAATAATTCCTGCTTCCAGCTTCGACCTTTATTTAAGGCAGCTTTAATGGACTTTTTTACAGTGCGCATGAAGCGTTCTGTTTCCCCGTTAGCCTGGGGCCATAGGGGTGTTATTCTCCTGTGTCTGAATCCAGTGATGGAGGCATAGGTTTTGAATTCGTGGCTGTTGAATGGTGGGCCATTGTCCGTTTTGAGGGAGACTGGCACACCAAAGTCGGCGAATATCTTGTCTTGGCGGGGTATGTTGTTGAGATGGAGTCCAGGATGTCGACAACAACATAGTGTGAGTATTCGTCTGTGACAACGAGGAGGTACTTTCCATTTTGGAGGTGTCCAAAGTCAGCACTGACTTCTGCCCATGGGGCTGCTGGTAGTGGGGACATTTGCAGTGGCTCTCTTGTCGGTTTATGGGTACTGATCTGACAGGTGTGTCAGTTCTTGATGTTTTCTTCCACTAGAGGCTGCATGTTTTTGAACCAGACCTTTTCTCGGAGGAGAGCCATGGTTTTCACAATGCCTTGGTGTCCAGCATGTGCTATTTTGACAGCTCTGTTTTGTAGTGCTTCAGGCAGTACTATTCGGTACCCTTTGAGGATGATGCTATCCTTGTGTGCAAGTGATAGTTCGGCACGATTGGCGTGCAGAGTGTGGAATGTTGCTTTGTTTATGCCATCCCCGACACCATGCCATTTGTTGGTAAGGATGGCTTGGATGACGGTGGTGAGTGTCTTGTCTTTTGCCGTTTCCGTTGTAACTTCATCAATTGTCATTGCTTTGGGGGTTGAGGTTGAGAGGATGTAGTTTATATATTCCTCTGCTATTTTTTCTTCTCTGTCGCTTGGTGGTAGGTGCGTTGGATGGCGGCTGAGATAGTCAGCTGGGTTGTCATGGCCTGGTCTGTATATGACGGTCATGTCGTATGGTTGCGTTCTCAAAACCCAGCGTTCAATGCGTGCTGATAGTTGGGAGCGGGTGTTGTTAAAAATGGATGTTAGGGGTTTGTGATCTGTAAAGACAGTGAATGGAGCTCCAAAGATATATATGTGAAAGTGTTCACACGCCCATGTGATGGCGAGTTCTTCACGTTCTGTTTGGGAGTATCTCTGTTCAACTGCGGATAGAGCACGACTTGCAAATTGTACTATCCGTCCATTTTGTGACAGCACGGCAGAAATGCCTACCGGACTGGCATCCGTATGTATTTCAGTGTGTTTGTTCGGGTCAAAGTAGGCAAGTGAGCATGCTCTGCTCAGTGCCTCCTTAATGTTTTTTAGACATTCAGCGTGGCGTTCAGTCCAGGACCACTGTGTGTTTTTTTTTTTTGTTAGTTGACGTAGTTCATGGGTGAGGGTTGCATAGTTTGGAATGAATTCTGCCCCGCAGAAGTTAGTCATCCCCAACAAGCTTCTGACTTCTGATGCGTTTTTAGGGTCGGGTAATCCAAGGATTGCTTTTATTTTGAGGTCGCTTGGGCTGATGCCTTCATTACCGAAGGTGTGTCCAAGGAACTCCAGTGACCTTTTGTTGTACTCACATTTGCTGCCATTTAGGGTGAGCCCTTTTTCGCGAAGTCGTCTGAATATCGCGTGGAGGTTTTGGTCGTGGTCTTGCTGGTCTGATCCGAAGCAAAGGATGTCGTCACTGATGTTGATGGCTCCCTTGATCCCTGTAAGTGCTTGACTAATTTCTTCCTGGAATATCTCACTTGCGGAGTTGACACCAAAAAAGAGTCTTTTATATCTGTACAGGCCCAGGTGTGTTGCAAAGATGGTTATATATCGGGATTCTTCGGCTAGTTCCAATTGGTTGTAGCCTTGGTTAAGATCCAATTTGCTGAAAACATTAGCTTCTGATAGAATAGTTTTCAGTTCATTGAGTGTGGGGGTTGGGTGTTGTTTCCTTTTGATTGCTTTGTTTGCGGCCCTCATGTCAATGCAAATCCTGATTTTATTTTGACCCTTTTTGGGTACTACAACAATAGGAGATACTCATGGGGTTGGTCCGTCTGCCTTTTCAATCACTCCCAGTTTCTCATCTTTGGCTATTAAGTCTTCTATATCCTTCCTTACGAGAAAGGGGACCCTGCGGTATCTCTGAGCGATGGGTGGTATGTTTTCATCTATGTGTAGGTGAACTTTTTTTTCTTTGAGTTTACCCAGACCATTGAATAGGTCTGCGTAGTCCTCTAGAAGTTTAAGAGTGGGGAGTGGGGTCTGTGCATCAGAGTTACTGATGTGGTTGACTGAATGAGTGTTTGCTGACAGTAGTTTGAGCCTTTTACATGTTTCCCAGCCAATAATGGGTTTTTCTGGGTTCTTTATAACATGTATGTCTGCTCGGCAGGAGATGCCTCTAAACTTTAGAAGTGTGCTGAATTGACCTAGGAGTGGGGTGGTTTCCTTGACACCGAATCCAGATATTACGGTTTTTGTGGGTCGGAGGAGGGGCGTTGGTCTTAGGGATTTGTAATCTGCCTCAGACAAAATGTTTATGGTGGCGCCAGAGTCAGCTAACACATTGAACATTTGATGGCCATCACCAAAAGATAAGTCAAAGTAAGGAAGGTTTTTCACTTTACCTGTATGGAATACATATTCCGTGTTACTGCCGCTGTTTGAGTCTCGTTGATGGTCCTCAATGTAGTTTACCGGTCGTTGACTGGTTTGAGCTTGTGGGCGAGGGGGTCGATTTGTTCTTCGCCGTCTGTCCTCGTCATTTAGTTTTCTGAAACAGACAGAGGCGAAGTGTTCCCATCTCCGGCAATAGGCACACTGGTTCTGGAATGCAGGGCAGGATGTCGGTCCCCGTTCATGTGGGTATTTCCCATTGCAATTTCTGCACCGGTTTTGCTGGGGGCGTTTGCGTGGCCATTGTTGTTCATGCGTGACTTTGTTGGCTACTGCATTAACGGATGTGGTAGGTTTTGTAGTAGAGTTGGCGTCTTCTAAGCGCATCTGTTCCATTTGTTCGGATATGGTTTCTGTCATTTTGGCATAGCTTATTAGATCGCCTAGGAGCATGTTTGGGTTCATCAATCCCTTTTGGCGAACTTTTTCTGATAAACAGCCCGTTATTAGCTGGGATTTTATTTCTGCATTTCTGTCTGTGAAACGGCACATAGCTGCTGCCTCTTTTAATTCCCGATGAAAGTCCTCTATGTTTGGGGTGGGTTTTTTTTCGGAATATAAATCTGTTATACTCAGTGTTGTTTTCTGGGTTGAAGTGGTTTTGCACAGCCAGGACGAGCTTATCGATGTGTGTTTCGTTTTTTTCTGGTGTGGTTTGTTCAGACGGTAGTTCGTCAATAATATCATTTACTTCTTCGTCAACAAAAGTTAAAAGCATACCTTTTTTTCGTTCATCGTCTTCTATGTTGTATGCAGTGAAGTAATTTCTCAGTCTGTTGACATATTTTGTCCATTTTGCGGCTTTGTTTTTTGATTCGTGGTTAAATTCTGGGTAATGTGGTAAAGCGGCCATGTTAGTTTTTTTTTCGGTACGTGGGCAGGTTTGTTCTTTTCTTTTTTTTTTTTGTTGTTATTGGTGAGTAAACGACTCTTTCTTCGTCGCCAATGTAAAGTCTTTATATCTGAGGTAATGGATACTTGCTAGGTATGGACTATTACCAAGATGAATCGATAGGATGGATGGTGATTAAAGACAGAGCGAGAACGAACATCTGCTGCTATGCCTGGTACATTCCTTTATTGACCAAATCCCCCGGATGTGGTAGGGGCCGTAACCCCTGTGGCATCAGAGGTTATTTCCCTTTTGTTAGTTAGGATATTACAGCTACGATAAACAGAAAGGTTGACAGCATCCACCCGTATATGCTGTAGAGAAGAGGAAAATCTCATATTTTGTTTTGGCGCGCTATTTAATTCGACACCGAATTTCACCCAATCAGGATGACATATCCCATTCAGCCCGGACCTTCATTTCCGGCTACCAAACGGGTGAGCGGCCAAACACACTCTCTTCGGCTGGAGGCAGCGACCAGAACGGACGTGTCTCTGGTCGCCCCTGCTTAGCGATGCCTTATAGCTAAACAAGCCACCCGGTGTGGACATATCACCGTGGCTTTAACCCTAGCAGCAGCAACATGGACATTCAACGAGGGAACCTTCTAATTTATGGATTCTTTGCGTCTAATATTTTAGACCAAGGAATCCCAGTTGAATATGAATTAGATACGTTCAACATGCCTTCCACAAGCACCACAGAAATTTACTATGTCGATTCGAGCGCCACTCCGCTCTCGACAAGTTCCCTTTTCACCTCTGGTACACTGTAATGGAGACAACGCACGCCTCTCCCCGAAACACCAGACACACGAAGCTACACGGTGGCCTTGAATACTTCCCTCACACATCCAACGACACGCTGCCATTTCCAACATCCCGCTAAGCTATCGCGTCTCCAAAAAACCCACAAGCCTAAATACCACGAGTTTTGCAGCGCCAAGAACAAACCTCCTCAAAGCTGCAAATAAAGAACTTTCGTTGTTGTGTTACCAAAGAATAGTTTCATAATTCATTTCTTGTGCCATAAAATCTATAGTGTTAGGGAAAATAACTAATTCCACAAAACACGCTATAATGCTAATCAGAAAGCATGAGAAAACAAAGCTTTAAGAACTTGGAACAATCTTGCATTCTACAATTCGTCAGAACAGCTAGAAGTGATCCAGCACATAAAGGCAGATGAGATCAACTACCTGTAGTGTAATTTCTTTTTGAGAAGTACTTGTTTACCGAGAGAAGAGAAGCAGTTTGCTATTCTAATTACAGAGTAGCGGGTTGTAAAAGTTTTTTTTTGTTCACACACCTGGGGTGTGGCAGAAAAACACCTCATGGTACGCTTCATTAAGTTTATTTTTTCTCAAGGATGTCATAGTTCTATCAAGAACTTTAAGTGACTCATGAAAATTTGATGGTACTATATTTACCCTGTTTTCAATCCAAGGAAGATCGACATAGTAGCAACCGTCTTTGAACTCTATGAAGTTCTCAAATTCTTTTTTTTTTTTCTTGTCGTAACCACTGATATCTAATTCAAAGCCATCTGCCGCTGCAGCATCAATAGCAAACATGTTTTGCAGATTAGTATTCATTTGTGACGCGTTGAAGGCTTCTTCGCTCTCAGGCAGTTCATTCCTAGCATCCAATACCTGTTTGACGTAATTCTCAGGACAATGTGCATGTTCAGAGAGCACTGTATAGTAATTTAGCAGATTATTTGGAAGTGGTCTTTTGGCGATGGATTTTTATTGAATAAAAAATTATTGCAGCAACTCCTGTTGGTGTTAGCCATGCTTTGCCCCCCCATACAATCAATAATTTTTAAGTTGTCCATACGTTCAATTAAGTCTACACCAAACAAACCTGATATCTTTATTTCATTGTTATATCTACTAAATGTAAATGCAAATTTTGAATTATGTTTCTTTAGATTCTTTTCGATAGATCTTAAATGTAGGAATTGGTAGGGAATATTGAATTCTTTATCGACTAGTACGAGGCGGGTAGTTTCCTTTCCATCACTGAAACCGATTTTTAATTCTACAAATTGAAAGTTTTTAATGGAACGGCTAGTATAGGAGTTCAGTGGTAATTTTACCTCCTTTTTTTGTCCTTTTATTGGTTTCAAATAATAGGTGATGTTGCTAGAGAAGTAAGATCGTTGACTCCCTGTGTCAAGTATGCAAATTACAGCCATTCTTCTAACCCCGTTGGAGGATGTAATTTGTACCACAGGCAATATGTACGTTTCATTATTATTCTGGCTTATTCCCAAACTAGTATAAAGTGAAGTGGTTTTAGGTTTGTCACACAGGGCTCATATATGACATTTAGAATTACACTTTAAACAGGCCAAGCGTAACCCGTTCTTTCTTCCTGGACAATCCTCATTTTCATGTTTCCTGCTGGTGCATTTCCTGCATAAATTTAATTTCTCACATCGTTTTTTTTATTTTCTTTCAAGGAAGAATATTTTTTACAGGAGCTCAATTCATATGAATTCATGTCACATAAGACGCAATATGGCTTCTGAAAATAAGTTGCGAAATTTGGTAATTCTTGGAATTTTCTTTACTTTTATATGAGTTCTTGTATGTATTATCTCTTCTATTAGAGAATTGTTCAGTCTTTTTTTGAGGAAATCTTGACAGTAATAGTGTTCTGATTGCTTCTCTGTAGCGTTCGAAAATGAGGAGTAATTTCGTCCCGTTTTATGTATGATCTCCCTTTTAAGTTGAGGAGGCAATTTCTCGAATATTAGATGGCTCATCAATATATTTCCCGCACTGGCTTCTTCAAAATAATCAAGGTCGTATGAGTTCTGCAAGGTCAGCTCTAATTTCGGCTAAAAATTGACTTATGTTGAAATATTCAGGATCGTATTTGGGTTGATACCCTGCCAAAAGCGATGAATGATAGGGAGAAGTGGCGAGAGAGGGTCAGGGATATCCGTGCTGACGACACGACCTGATGATGATGATGATACAACAAAACTTCGGGGGTTTCACCCCGTTAAACTTGACACATTCTAACTTAGGTATCATTAATAATGTTTGTTGATTTGATAGATTATGTCTGTTGTTACTGGAGAGTGCATTTTCGTTTGTGGAAAGAGTTTGACTCAGAACTGATAATCTTTTTGTAATTCCTTGACGAAACTTTATGCTTTTATAGTTCCGTTGGTCAAAACCAAATTCTTCCGTTTTTAGTGAGACCTTTATACAAATTTTCTTTATCTTCTCATTAATTTCTTCAATCCTTTATTAATTCCTTTTCTTCAGAAAGATAATTGGCATTTAAATCATCGTCCTCTTCCAACATTTTCATCTCCGTTATAATATCCTTTTCGATTCTGGACTTAGACTCATTAGGGGTTTTTACCCCTTTTAAATTTTCATACTTGACTGTCATGTTCAATTTTTTTTTAATAGAACACGTGATTTTACTTTTAATATTCAATTTGACATGAGAGAATTTTTTCCAACTTACTGACGAGGATAATTTTTACCCAGTAAGGTTATTTTCTTTCTTTTTTTAACAGAAGATGTTTTTCTTCCAAATTTTAAATTTGACATGAGAGAATTTTTTCCAACTTACTGACGAGGATAATTTTTACCCAGTAAGGTTATTTTCTTTCTTTTTTTAACAGAAGATGTTTTTCTTCCAAATTTTAAATTTGACATGAGAGAATTTTTTCCAACTTACTGACGAGGATAATTTTTACCCAGTAAGGTTATTTTCTTTCTTTTTTTAACAGAAGATGTTTTTCTTCCAAATTTTAAATTTGACATGAGAGAATTTTTTTCTTTTCGAACAGGCTGACTTGGAGAATTTTCGAATATATAATTTTTAAACCAGTTAGGTTATTTCTTTTTTTAAAATAGAACACGTGGTTTTACTTTTAATATTCAATTTGATAAGAGAATAATATTTTCAATCAGCAGACTTTTTTTTTCTTTTTTTTTTTTCCTGCAGACGAGGATAATTTTTAACGAGTATTTAAACGGTACCAGCGTAAAGAAATATGTTGGCTTCGCACGTGGAACTGAGAAAATTTTCTTTTTATTCTTTCCCTTAGCGCTTGCTTTATTTTGGCAGAATCGCTTTGTGGTTCGCAACTTGCCGCAAACGTAACAAATCCCGAATATGTAATAGCAAATTTTGGGACAGATGCTTTAGCAAAATACCACACCTGAGGTTTAGTAAATTTTGGGATTATTATGCTTTAGCAAAATACGGAAAATTTTAAGGACACTCCCATATGGGTCGTAAGAAAGAATAAGCAATGCGGTAAGACATTTAAATACGTTTATATAAGAAGTGCGAAAGAGTTGCTAAAGCATATTCCTTTAGTGGTCAATAGTCTTTAAGAGAACAAAGTTAAAATTATAATACACTTATCTGGGGTTGGTGAATGTCCTGTTGTCTTTCTGTATATCTTCTGACTGTTTTAAAGAGGGCTGTGGACGTTTGGTTTCGTAGCGCACAAAATTGTCTTCTGGGTTCTGTTTGTTGAGTTGGGTGGCTCTTTAGCCCCTTCTCGCCTCGTGCAGACCCTAGTCGTTTCTGCCCCTTTCCGTGCCCAAGTCACATGCTCAAGTGCCTTCTGTCCTGCTTCTCCCTTTATCCTCGGCCTCTCCACATCCGGGTACTCAGCCGTCTAGAGGATAACTCGTAATTTTCTTATAAAACTTAAATCCCCTCGGACCTGAAGGCAACACCATCAAATGATTCACATTAAAATGCAAGTTACTCTGGGCTTACAATTACTCTTACGTTGAGGGTACCTGATGTATCATACATGAGCGTTGGTTGTTCTTGGTGGGCTGCCAGGGATGTCAGAAAATGGGAAGATGTCGGACGTGTTGATATCTTAACAACTTTATTCAACTTCACCCTTAGGGACTGTAACAACTCTAGGACAATATGTCCATCCCTACTTTCTGCCATGGTCTATCTGGCAAAGGGGTTGGTTTCAAACTTTCGTTGGGGTTTGCAGCACGATGACATTGCAGAATTCACATATTTTGATGAAATCATTTATTTCTTGCAATATTTTCGGACACCAGACTGACATTTTCCTCGTTCTCGACATTTGTTTAATCCAAGATGTCCAGTATGTATTGATCGTAGCATTTCTGCTCTGAGATTTTGCGGAATCACTATCTGATCTTGGAAATATATCATTTTTTGTGCACTGATAGATCATTTCTGTGTGTAAAAAAAGGCTTAAATCCTCTATTTAATCTATTTTCCCTCCATTGAATGTAAGATGGATAACCTCTTGAAGATCTGACTCCATAAATGTAGCATTACTTATTTCTTTTAATTTTCTACTAGTAACTGAACAGGTTTTAATTCTACTATTTATATACTCTTGTACATCTTCCTCGGTTGTGTCATGAGTTTGCAGCATTGGATTTCTGAATTGTGCATCTGAAACTAGTAAGAGTTTTCCGGGGATATACTCGGCTACCGGGTCAAGTCCCATTAAAGGTTTTTGGCATCTCAAAGGAGTATTATTTAAGTCCTGTGTATTTATTAACGGTACCGACGGTTTGTGGTCCGTCAATAGGCGAAACTGATCTAGTCCAGCGATATATCAGTCAAACCTCTCACAGGCCCAAACACTCGCTAAACATTCTTTTTTATTTGTGCGTAATTTCTCTCACTTTAGGTAAGAGTACGAGAAGCAAAAGCTATAATTCTCAGTGTCTTATTTTCTTCTTGAAAAATACTTCCCTCCCCCAAGTCCGTAGCTACTAGCATCCGTGCTAATTATAACGGACTTACTAAGATCATAGTAAGTTAATATGGGTGTCTGTGTCAACAATTCTTTGACTCTCTGGAATGCCTTTTCTTGTAGTTCATTCCAGGCCCAAACTGTTTCCTTTTTCAAAAGTTCTAACATTGGCTGTAGTACTTCTGCTAAATCCGGCACATATTTGGCTAAATATTGTGTCATTCCGAGAAATCTCTTCAATTCTGGGATTGCAGTAGGCGGGGATAACTTTAGTATCGCCTCGATTTTGTCCTTACTGGGTTGTATCCCTTTGTCTGATATAATGTGACCAAAATATTGGATGGTACTTTTCCTAAACTCAAATTTTCATGGGTTTAATTTTATTCCCGATTCTTCTATTAATTTTAATGTTTCTTTCAGTCTTTTATCGTGTTCTTTCATCGTCCTACCGTGTATTAAGATGTCGTCGATTATTACTTGAACCCCTTCTATGTCTCCAAGTAATTCCGTCATCTTACGTTGAAAAATTTCAGGAGCTGAGGATATTCCGAGAGGTAATCTTTTAAAGCAAAATCTTCCGAATGATGCAATAAAAGTCGTCAGCAACCGATTTTCTTCGTCTAACGGTATTTGATGAAACCCACTAGCAGCATATAATTTTGAGAATATTTTCGAACCCCTTAATTTGGGTGATATATCCTCCAAATTTGGTAGCATGAAATGTTCCCTTTTTACAGCTGAATTTAATTTTTTTTAAATCTACGCATATCCTGACATCTCTGTTTTGTTTCCTGAATGGGACAATGGGTGAGCACCAATCCGTAGGTTTGGTGACTTTTACGATAATGTCATTTTCCTTTAAGCTTTGAAGCTCCTTTTTGACCTTGGGTAAAATAGGGAAGGGTATACACCTGGCAGTTGCTGTGCAGTATGGCACCACATTTTTGCATAGGGTAATTTTCACAGGATCACCTTTCATACACCAATTTACGTTTGCTATCACAGTAATCAGTCCCATTTTGTATGCTGTATCTCTAGATAATAAATTGTCTGTATTATTATTTATACCATGTATCTCAAAGCGATACGTCTTATTTTTATGTGTCGTATTCACCCAAAGTTTCCTTTACAGGTTAATGTGCTTCCGGGACTTTTATAGATGCCATGTACTGGTGTTAACATTGGCCTTTAGTCCTGATAACATTTAAAACAGCCAGAGTATCAATTTTTAAAATCGTAGGTGTCTCCTCTACCTTTAATTTTACATGGCAAAGAACTATTTTTTCCTCTGGAAGTTTTATTCTTGCATATAGACTGTGACAAGGTAGAGCTCTTTAACGTATAAGAGTTGCCTCCCTTGTATCATATCATTCGTCGCTTAATAAAAATACAAGTAAGAACATATCTCGTGCGTTCCTCGTTATACCCAACACTCTAAATATCACATAGACCCAAGGAAATATCTCTCCGTAGGCTGTTTCCTCATTTCGCGAATATTCTGGGTCCGCGACCTACAATATTTTGCGAAGTGACTTATTTTACCACAGTTTCTGCAAATTTTTCCTTTTGCTGGACAGTTATCAAATTTGTGATATTTGTTGCCCTTTTTACATCACGATGTATTCGCTGCCTTTTGTGGATACCTTTTCCATCCTGAGTGTTTTGTGATTTCTTTCCTTTCCCCTGTTACCACATCTACTAAGTTGTCTTGCATTTCCTCCATTTGCGTTTTGACTTGTTCGTAGCTACGAGCTATTTCGACGGCCTTTTCCATACTAAGGTCTTCTCTAAGTTGGAGTTTTTCCGATAATTCCTTGCTTTTCAGTCCAATGACTAAATGGTATCTTATCTGGTCGTTTTTCTGAGGGAAATCACAATCCTCTGACAAATTTCTCTATCGGTTCTCCGTTCCTTTGCGTTCTTGGGTAAAATTTAGCACGCGTGGCATGAAATATGCGTCAAATTTACTTGATATGACGTCGAAATTTTTCTCATCTTTCTTCTTCTTAAAGGACAGTGACTTATAAATTTGCTAGGCTTCTGTTCCCATACAATGAATCAGCGTACTTGGGTTTCTGCTGATTCTTCGCTTAGCTTTGAAGCTATTCTGAACCGTTGGAATCTCTGACACCGTGTTTGCTAGTTCCCTGTGGCTGTAAAGTCAAAATTCTCTGGGGGTTGAAGTCTGAATATTTTCCCTGGTTTAGGGTTCCTTTTAAAGTATTGGTATTATGTTTTTAAAATCTCACTCCAAACCCCATGTATCATACACGAGCATTAATTGTTCTTGGTGGGCTGCCGGTAATGTCTGAAAATGGGAAGATGTCGGACAAACCACATACACGTGTTGATAATTTAACAACTTTTCAACTCACCCCTAATGGCATTCCCTAAGGATCGTAACAACTCCAGGATTGGGAGGTGTCTGTGGTGTAATGGTTATCGTCGTAAGAAATGGACACGGCGACACGAGTTCAAATCTTGGACGAGGCTGATTGCATTTCACATAGCACTAATACCCTTGGGAAAGGTATGAATCCAATTATTCTCCCTCCAGCTATGGGTAAATAGCAGGACAGACTGAGTTCTTCAGCCTTGGTGAGGCAACTAGTCTAGGAGAAGGAAAACTCTGAATTCAAACCTGTTAAACTCTGCTTAAAAATTGACCTTGTGTCATATCCTGCCCGCGCAGAGGGATTGGTAAATATGGGTAACAACTCCAGGACATGGGGAATAACCCTTGATCCTTTATTATCATCAGTAATTACTTACTGATGAAACACCAGAAATAAGCAGAAGGGCGGCGAAGAGGAAAACAACCTATCGGTAGCCAACATTATTACTATTACTTGCAGAACCCGTGGAAATTCCCAAGAACGAAAAAAGAGATATTTAAACAAGAAAGGATGAAAATTGCAATTTTATAACAAACTAGCAGTACTACTCGGTGTAGTCTGATTGGAGAGATGAAATAAAATATAAGAATGGAGAGATATTTTGTTTGTTTGTTTGGGTTTTATGGCTATCAACATTTGTAGGATATCTAATGCCAAATTCATTTTTATACAAATGAACAGTTCTATTTTAAACAATTCAGTTTAGCATAAGTACACAGTTTAGTTGTCAAAAACATTTCTATTTCAAGCTTTTTAGTTTAGTCAAACAGTTCTAATTCAAACAATTCAGTTTAGTATAAGTATAGTTTTTGTTTAAACACGGTTAAATATTAAAACAGTTTTATTTCAAATAATTCAGTTTAGCGTAAGTACAATTTCAATTTCAAAAACAATTCTATTTCAAGCAATTCAGTTTAGCTTAAGTACACAGCTTAGTTCTATTTCACTCATAGATAGGACCCTATCAGGTGCTACCACTCAGGGCCATAGTTGAGCTGGGAGTGATGGCAATGATATTCCAGTATTACTGGAACCTCACCATCAGATTGTTTAGTGTCATATCCAGGATACTCGTTGGGAGTGTCTTACCTCTCTGTGGGGATGCAGTCAGTGTATTCTATAGCCCCAGCCGACTGGGCAAGCCATCTTTGGAAGAAATGTTCCTATAAAGTGTACTTCAACAGGTCACTATATCATTCCCATTGCCAGAGAGAAGTGAATTTAATTAAATATACTTATTTAAGAAATTACAACTAAAAATTGGCCAGAGAAAGTTAAAATTGCAACCAAATTGGCAATTCAGTCATTCTAGTAGTAAAAAGCTATGTTAGGAATAAAAGATTCTGAATTCATAAAAATTTTACAAAAACTTCATAATCCCCGTGAAACCCCAAAACAAAAATGATCAAACCAAAACAAACATAAAAAGAAAATTAAACGGCATGTCAACGTTATCTGTTCTTCAGCTTTTGGGAGCCACACACACACACAGACAGACAGCAGGACACAGCCACGCATAGTAAGAGACAGCCGGACACAGCAACACAGACAGTAAACGACCCTTGCAAACACTCCATAGTAATGAAGATCTACTGGTGACTATATCGACATTCTAAAACCAACGAAAATTCCGCTTCATTATAATGACAACTACGAGTCCACACATCCAAAAAACAACATTCATCGTCGCAACGAAAGTAAGTTGACCTATCTACTCATTTTCTTATGGAATAACCTTAGTCAGACTTCACACTCTTCTCCTACACACACACACACACACACACACACATTCAATCAGAAGACAAGCATATACTCCGCTACTATATGCAAATCATTCCACGCGTATACACACACGTTATACTAACTGTTCACCAAAAACATTTTTGAACTTTTGGTCTTTTACAACCACAACACAGAAAAATACTAAACATTCTAAGATTTACTCTCCTATATATTTAAACATGTCAGCGAGGATCATGTAAAGCAGAAATATTCTAGAAAAATAGGATCCAAGACACTTCTTCCCGAAACAAAAATAGTGGGTGTCGGTAAACCAATCAGGCTGAATAGTCACGCACTGTGAGCTTTCAACTACACATGCGCAATTTGATTTTGTCCTGCACAAAAATAAATCTTGCATTTGAAGACGGTCACGTGACATGGTAACATATATACATTCTACGCCTTCGATAGCTCACTCTCTCACGTCTGACTCACAGCTAGACTCTCTCTCTCTCTCTCTCTCTCTCTCTCTCTCTCTCTCTCTCTCTCTCATTCTTTGCTCTCCCTAGTTAGCGACACCAAGCTCCAGACAACCCTCTCACGCCCTCGTACAACCGCAGACATTTCGCCACGTACAGATAGAAACAACAGTTAACATGGGAGAATATACAGCCAGCAAAAATACATTCATTACCATAATAAAATTGGTATATTTGCCACACTACAATATTCTGAACTTTGCATGGATCTCAAAATCACCTCACCATACAGATACACAAGTTTTAACTGACGGACAGACGAATTTTTCACTTTCTAGTTTTTCAGCGCACTTACACACAGACATATTCGAACCATCATCATCATCATCATCATCATCATGTCGTGCTGGTAGCACGGATATCCCTGACCCTCTCTCGCCACTTCTCCCTATCGTTCATCGCCCTAGGCAGGTCTTCTGGACAACATCCTGTATCCTCACATAGTTGCTGAATGTATGTTCGTGCTGGCCGTCCTGCTTTTGCCCGGCCATGTGTGGGGGTCCACAAGAGTACATCACTTATAAGTTCGTCCCTGCTTCTCCAGCAGTGTCCTGCATGTCTGGCTCGTCTAACTTGAATAGTTTTCGTGATAAGAGGCAGGTGGTCGTACAGTTGGTGTCTTGTGGGGTGTTGCCGCCAGGACTTGTTCAAGATTGCACGCAGCATTCTTGTGTAATTGCCGTCTAGCTTCTTCTCCAGCCGTTTTGTTAGAGTCCATGTAGTGCATCCATATAGCAGTATCGATGTGACCACTGCCTGGAAGAAACTGCGTTTCATTTTATCGGTTAGGTCTGATTTCCATATAATCAATAGCCTATTGATAGCTGTCCATGCTTTCGTTAACCTCGTGTCGATGTCCTTTTCGGTTGATGCGACGCTGCTTCTTAGGTAAGTGAATTTGTCTACTAGTTTAAGTGGGGTTCCTTCTAGAGTGGAGATGTCCCCCGTTTGATTATAGCACATATATTCCGTTTTGTGTGCATTGACATAGAGGCCTATGCCTGCAGCTGCTCGTTCCAGACTATGCAGTAGTGTTTCGGCTTGGCCGGGTGTATTTGCCAGTATCGCTATGTCATCGGCGTAGTCGGCGTCGGTAATTGTTGTTGCGGGGTACCTTCTGCTTCTTTTCTTCGTCAGTTCGAAGCCATTCTCTTTGATTTTGTCAATCGATGTTCTAAGTACGTAGTCTAGACAAATGATAAAGAGGTACGGAGCCAGCGTGTCCCCTTGTAGTACTCCTGCTACAATGTCGAAGTATTCTGTGTCTCCATCTGGTGATCGTACTTTTACTTTGGTGTTTCCATAGAGAATCGTTATTGCTGCTACGGTTTCTTTTGGTATGCCGTACACTAGTAGGATTTGTTCCATTTTTCCTCTGTGAATGGAATCGAAGGCCTTGGTAAAGTCGACAAATATTAATGTCGCTTTTCGAACCATACTTACGCATTATATTTGTATAAGCCACACACGCACACGCACACACACAAAACAATATTCGAACATTTTTTCCTACTTTGTATTGTTTTCACTTAGTTATTTAGTTATCTGTTTTATCTGTGGGGATTTAGGAAT
Source organism: Sepioteuthis lessoniana (assembly GCA_963585895.1). Taxonomy (NCBI): domain Eukaryota; kingdom Metazoa; phylum Mollusca; class Cephalopoda; order Myopsida; family Loliginidae; genus Sepioteuthis; species Sepioteuthis lessoniana. Next base: position 988,266 of record OY757923.1, on the reverse strand, counting down.
TAACAATAAAACTCCCAACCGGATGTTGACTCGTCGGCTGCCACATACAAAATGTATAAACGCGTCGCCACGCATAAGGCTCCACGCATCCATCCGGTTAAAAAAAATCAGAAAAAAAGAAAAATAATAAAAAGTAAAGTAGCCAATGGGAAGCGGTCGCGTCAAAATTAGAAGGATTTTGGAGTGGCGAATTTGGAGCCGGTGGAGAGAGATAAATACTCAGGTTTTCTGTGAACCGGGTCAGTGAGGATAAAAAGAGACCCAAGGAAGCACGTAAATACGATAACCAGTAGAGAAGTAACGTCCGCCCTCGAGTTAAGAGCCGAAACTACCTCTCAGCTAGTTCCACTGCCTGACCATATAAGAAAGAGAAGAAAAGAAAAGAAAAAGGAATAAGTACTCTTTAAAAACATTCTCCTCCTTTCCCCCCCCTTTTTTTTTATATCTGACTTTCCACCACTTCGAAAATTTACTACTTGCAAAGGGGAACTTCTGAATATTCAAATCCAAGTTGACGTTTTTGTTTTATAAAAATTATTTAAATATTAGATGTTCCTTGTTTGTCTTGTGTTAAATGAAGTTTTTTCCCATTGTATGTTGTAACACTCCAAAACCCAACCAACAGGCCATATATCTTATCATGTTGTGAATTTTCTTTTGTCTGCATCGTTTATTTCTTTGAGTTGTAAATTGTGGAATGACACTCGAAGTTTTTGTTCCTAAAAAATCTCGAGAGAACTAAAAGACCAACTCATCCTCCTCAACATAAGTGTGTAAATACAAATGTTAATATGTTTAGAAATACTTAACTAATTCAAGCGTGGAGAACCCATTGTCCTGTAAAAATTAGCTTCTCAAAGAAGAAACCGTTGTTGATTTGATCCATTACCAACCAAACAACTAATGTCTATTTTTTAAGGCCGCCAATTCCAAACAAGTCAGGAAGTCAAGCAAAATTCTCGCTACCTTTAATCTCCATTGTTCAAATAATTTTTAACAACCACTTTTCCAGAAAAAAGTATTCTTGACTAAGTTCTTTTTGACCACAGAAGAAGAATTCAACTTTCTCCGGGACATATTTCTTGAAGTAATACCTTTTAACTATAACAGAGAAATTCAACTTCATCCAAAATATATTTCTGATAGCTTTCCAAGATATGAACTGTTCAAGAAATCTTTGTTACTGACCAGTTCTTGCACAGAGAAAATTTTGAACAAATATTTTAATCAACCTTAAAAAACAAACATTTCTTTCCAAACCTAAAACAGCGGTGAATCCATCTTTTTGAACTTTGAGAGAGTTATTGCCTATACAAAATGTTTCTTGTTTTATTGTTGCTTATTTTCTTTGGTTTCATAGGTTGTCGGAGTCGTTGGTCTATGGTCGTTGATTTTGGGTTTATCATATTTGAATCCTTTGTTCTTCTTACCCTATTTAACTTATCAGTTTCTTTGTCTGTAGAAAGCTGCACGAAAATTTAAGGAAGAAAAGAAACAGACGACGATACCTTTCAAATTCCAAATTTATTTTAAGGTTTTAATGACTATTCTGTGTCGAAGAAAGTTTTCCTGAACCAGTAGACACGTTTCCCAGATAAGGCGTTGAAATATATTTGTCATTTTCTGTTGTGGTGAGTTTAAGGTTGGTAGTTATGTCCAGTGGGTGTTTTTCAATGAGGTGCATTAGCAGAGAAGCCTGCTAATAGGAGAATCATTTCGGTGAGTTGTGAATTTGAAGGTCTGTCCTGAGTCTTGTAGATATGTTCAGTAAAATATGCCATTGGTATTTTCAGTAAGATATGTTCGGCAGTGTCGGCTTGCTAAATATCTGGCTACAAGACCGATCAGTACATGCGTTCGCTGCTAGCAACCGAGAGACAAAAGGTCCTTTCAGTACTATGATGAAGGCTGATGTGAGAACGAATTTTTTTTTTGTATCAGTAAGTCTATTTTTCAGTCCTGCCAGAGGCTTCTGATAATCACTAAATTTTATGAATTTCTTTTTTTTCTTTTTTTCTTTTTATCTATTTTATTTTTTATTTCATTTTTATTATTTATTTATTCATTTATTTCATTTTTTATTTTATTCTTATTAATTTCCACATAATTTTGTATTATTATACAATCTTCTTTTTTTCTTAATATTGCTTTCTTTGGTCAGTTTATTCTTGTATGAATATACAATTATCTAATATTGTTGTTTTTAATTTGAGATACAAAGTTGCATAATTAGCATAAAATTCCAATATATCATCAGTAAAATCATATTGGGAATTCTGTGATGAAATTGCTTATCATGACTAACTACTGTTCAGAATTACTCAGATGCTAAACTGTAAAATAAGGTTCACGAATCACACAAGGAAATTACAAGAAGCAAACAGAGAGTAATGAATAAACTGTGACAGTTTCGAACGAGTTTTCAAACTTGATGAAGCTGTGGTTCTATCTGTGCCAAATACAGGATAGATAACATCAAAGAACCCTTAATGCCACACAAAATACCAAGTCTACGCTGGTCCCAGGTTGATTTCAATCCGTTTACAGCTCATAGAGATTAATATATAGTTATGGTAGACAATTATTCAAAGTACACTGAAGTGATACAATGGAGAGACCAAACAAGTTTTGCAACGTTAAATTGAGATCTGGGTTTGCCAGACATGGAATCTTCTTTGAAATAAAAAAGAATACAGGTAAGAAAACAAAGAACCTTATTTAGCTTTGCTAAATCCACATGCAAAAAACTTGACAGATGTTCAAAAGGGTTAGGCTAAACACCAAGATATTTTTTTAAAATATTACAATCAGCCTGCAAAAAAATCACCCCCATCACTTAAACCAGGTGACTATCTGCGAGTGGTGATTAACGATAAAATCTGGACTCCAGCAACAGTCATAGCTAAAAGAATTGTGGCTTTTGCTGTACATGCCATATTTAAGAACATACTTCGTAGAAAGTCCAAAAGAAAAATTGTAGACACATACAGCTGTCAAGAGAAGTTGAGCATCGGCTCCATAGAGTTGTACACATATCCTGAGAACCCCGTCAGGAATAACTAGCTGAAGCCATTGAACAGCCACATTCTGATATGAGCAAGATTGTGACCAAGTTATATACAAACCGTTACAGTATAGAAAAGAATAATTACATGAGCATAATAATGACCTTTACATGAACATGAGGTTCGTCTACTTCTGTGATTATTCATGCATTTTACACTTTCAATTAGGTCAAAAACAATTCTAAGTCTAGTCCAGTCAGAATAAATATAGAGCTTGTGATTTGATCTCTAGCTTGTTATAGTGCCTGACAAATTCAAAATAGGATTCTCATACACCGTATTATTTATGCATGTAAAAAACAAAAGAGTATTTCGTATATAAACATTTTCTTCTTACTATTGTCAGTTTCATGTTGTATTCTTGATAATCAGATATGTAATGTAACAGAAAGTATTACAAAATAGTTCTTCTAATGGTCACGCTACCTAGCAGGTAGCGTGACCAAAGTAGGGCTTAGCTCTACGTGAGTGCATGTATGTGTGTATGTATGTGTGTGCGGGTGTATACATATGTATTGTTATGAGTTGACCATGAGTATGTATATGCGTATGCGTGTATAGATCCATAAAGGTGTCGAGACATATTTGCGTGGAATAAAGCGCAGATGGTCAGATAAAAGTGGGTGGCCATTTAAAAAATGTATTATCTCACCGTTCAGCGTTCCTAGAGACATGTTGTCAGTCAGTATTTTTATGTCCTGCTTGTGGGTGGCAAAAAGTCCAGAAATAGGAATGTTCACCCCTGGATATAGGTAAGTAGAATCAGTCTGCAACTAGAAGGGATAAGAGACAGACGCGGAAGAATACAGATACAGATACAAACCCGGAAGGACTGATAAATAGGACCACAAATACAGAGATGGACTGAGAGAACAGATACAGAACAGATAGGGGGACTAGAGAATGAAGAACGGTGACAGCGAGACATGCAGATAAGCTGAGAAGACCAGAACAGATACAGAGATACGAAAATCTAGCTGTTTTTAGTTAACGGAACTACGTAGCCAAATGGAGGACACCACAAATTGTGATTTTATCATACAAACATTCTTTTCTCTTTAAACAACATTTACTAATTTTTTTTTTGTCTTCGCCTTTTTCTTCTTTGTGGAATTTTGACTCGACCAGCTGAGAACTAGCAAACACAACGTGGGATAAGATTTTCACTCAGCGAATAGCATGGACCGATTTGTATTCCCACAGTAGGATTATAAAACACATGGCAAAATTGAAAGTATCTCTCTTCGATCAGACCACGACAATAAGAAACATGCATGAGTGGGTACGTTTCCACAGTGAGGGAAAGCTTTTGCACCAAACAATCTTCTGTCGTACTACGCATACTTTGACGTAAGTCTTCAGACAACTTTCATTCTATAAAGGACTCTTCGGCTACTCGATAAGATTTTCTCTTCATAACGTATTGTTACAAGACGAGATCTTGCCTTGATTTGAAAAAAAAAAAAAAGAAAGAAAAGAAAAAAAAAAAAACGGAAGTTACCACTTCGAGTTCTCAACTCAAAATGAAAAGTTAGTCGCTCACGCATCGGCTCCGCGCAGAACTTCCGTTTGCGATAAATTAACAAAAAAAAAAAAAATACATTAATAAATATCCAATCGGAACGCTTCCCGCGGGGCACAAAAATTGCCGTTTCTGAGCCTACAGAAAATATATAAATAGACGGACCAAATAATTATCACCAGACTTGTTCTTTCACACGACTCGTGTTAAAGATTCTTCGCCACCGTCCGGCGCCTGTCATCCGATACATCAAACGATCGCCGCCGTTAGGAACGCTGCCCTTGTTTCCAAGAAAACCATCCCTTCACCACGAGACAAGTACAGTACATGAACTTTGTAACTACTACCACTGAATTCATTCTTTAACTGTGAACATATTTCTCCATTCTACTCTCTGTACTTAATCTATTTATAAAATTTTCTATAACATCATTACTGTGTTATTGTGAGTACCTATACGTTCTTTGTTTTGCAACCATACGCATTTCTCGCCCACAACATTCATATTATAGATATCAACAACTCAGAATATAACACTAGTGTCAAGCGTGCAGCAAAACAAGTCTGGAATACTCCGGCCTTTCTCGATCAGAAATCTTGGAACTTATAAAACAGCAAAAAGCAGCGATTCTCCAAACGAAAATTGACATGGAGCCTGCAGATAACCCGCAAACACAATTAATCATTAGTGAACTGAAAACAGACCTCCACGAACTTTTAACTGCTCTACAAACTACCGCGCACGATCGATCGCACACATTGCAACAACACACCACAAACTATGAGCTTCTATTGCGACAGCAGTCACTTCAGGACGCCACAAAATCCATCCGGACCTTTGAACCGGGCAGCGATGTAAACCGCTTCATTACCGACCTTAATAAGGCTTACACCATACATGTTAAGCCAGAATTAAGGGAATATCCTGCAATGGAGAAGGAGTTTGTCAAGCTGGCTAAGCAACTACTGAACGAAGGCATCTTCCAGCAGATGGAGGACTCAAGACAGCCCACATCCACGTTCGAGGAACTAAAGGCTTACCTTATATCCACCCACGGGAGCCAAATGACAAACTTTCAGTACCTAAGCCGAGCATGGGACCTTCAGCGACACGAGGGAGAGAAACTCACTGATTTTGCAGGCCGACTTGAAAACACAATCCGAGAGGCCACAGTCCACATCACGGCTAAATTCAAGTCGGATAGACAAAATGCTGAGATGACGGCCGAAACTGCGTTTTCCCTAATGGGGGCCATGCTCATGAGTGAAAAGATCAAGGCATGGGCACCTAACATCTATCCACACCTCGTCAAAACCATGGACAGACACTACTCAGCGGGTGGTATAGCCAGCGATGCGCAACGCTATCTTGATCGTGGTATCAAAACGGACATCACCACCGCCGCTGAAACCACTGCGCTGATGGCGAGCCAACCTACACACTCGGACAAACCTCGTAGCGTTGAAAGTGACAAGATACTAGCTGACGTACAGCTACAGTTGCTGGATCTGAACAAGCAACTGCGGCAAACCCACAGGCGGAACTCATCCATTGTTGACTGGAAAAATCGAACCGCCCCCGCCTCCAACATGAAGCACAACCGGTCACAAAGAAGCGCTGGCCAACCCAGCCAACAAGCAATATGCAAAAACCTTTTACGAGGCCGCGCATGCTTTAAGGGCAACAGGTGCCAATATTTTCACCCCCTCATGCTCAAGCACACATAGCGACCACTGACACCGGTTTACCTGGAACAGATAGCGATCAGCACAACCATGAACACGCGACGCGCTTCGACGAACTGGATTTTCGGTGGGGACCGAACGAGATGTGATGACTCGTTCCCAGGTCCATGTATCCACTCAGCATCATCACACATTTAACGTTCAAATCCGACCTGATCTCCGATCGCCCCTTGTTCAGATCAACCTCCGCATCAACGGCATCACATTCTCCGGTGTAGGCATGTTGGATTCCGGATGCACGACTTGCATCATTCCCATTTCTCGCTTACCTGAAGATGCAAGAAGACACATGTCCAAATCCAACATCCGAGTCAAGGGAATCGGAGGGAACATCTCTATTCTGGGCAAGCTCACCTGCGACATTACCTTGGGTGACGATACTTCCCCCGCTTTCTGCAACGTCGACACACTGATCACGACATCAGACATTCCCATCTTGATCGGTCAGAACATACTCGGCCACCACACACTGTTATCCTATACTATCGATAACCAGAAGGCGACTGTAGAACTTGCGCGCACACTCCCATCTGGCAAGCTAAAACATACTGTCCCGCTCTCTACAACCGTCCATCCAAGGATAAAACCGACCCACAACCTTTCACACGGCGCCCTAACCATTTCCAACGAGGAACCACGAGCCACAGCCAGATCATCGCCTAACGGGTTGACTCTCAACCAAAAACTCCATTGGCTTAAGCAAACCGTAGGTCTATCGCTTCCAGACCATCATAGCCGTAGTGAATTAGAAGCTACCGCCGATTTACTCATCAGCTATGCGGACATTCTCGGCACCGACGACAATAGAAGGGGCACTTTCATCAAGCCCATACGCATACCAACCAACGGCCAGTCCAGGAGCCAAAAACAGCACCCTATAGCCCAAGCACTGGAGGGTGACGTTGACGCGGAAATTGCCCGCATGGCAAGTGAGGGTATTATCGAACCTTGCAATGACCCTAAAGGATTTTACAGTCCCGTTTTTGCCGTCCGCAAGAAAAACGGAAAGATTCGAGTGGTCGCAAATTTCAAAAGAACCCTCAACAAGGTTTTAGTCGATCTCGACCCATACCCAATACCTACCATTGACTTGACATTCAACAAGATTGGCGAAGGTAACAAGTACTTCTCGACACTCGACCTCCGCAATGGCTATTGGCAAATCGTTATTGACGAACGTGACCGCCATAAAACGGCCTTTACTTGGAAAGGACGCTGTTTCCAATACACCCGTCTGGCCTTCGGTCTAACATCCGCTGGACAAATCTTCTCTCGATGTATAGCTGAGGCTCTCGACACAGTGGCCTCACGCGCGAACATATCGTCATATATCGACGATAATCTTGTCCACGCCAAAACCTTCGAGGAATATGTGACAGCGCCGGAGCAATTATTTATTGCTCTACGCAAGTTCGGATTAAAACTAAACCCGGAAAAATGCATTTTTCTTGCGTCCGAAGCTAGATTTTTCGGTCGCATCGTGAATAGCGACGGGTTCAAGGCCGACCCCGAATATGTCCGCGCCATTATCGACATGAAACCCCCGACAACGAGAAAAGAATTACAAAGTCTCATCGGACGTCTCGTATGGATTCGGCAATTCATCGAGACACGCCTTAACGAGAGCATCTGAGCCGACATGTTCTCCAATCTAATGGCCCCCATAAACGAACTAAACAAGCCCGGACGGACATTCGTCTGGACCGAAGGAGCCAACAAGGCTTTCAATAAAATTAAGAAGCGCCTCGCTTCACCGCCAATGATCTCATTCCCCGACTTCACCGGATTGTTTACCCTCACCACCGACGCCAGCGATATCGCATGTGGGGCCATTCTCATGCAAGAGAATAAACACAGCCAAAAGAAAATAATAGCAGTGGCCTCACACACCTTTAACGCGACGGAGTGCAACTGGTCAACAACAGAACGCGAGGCATATGCGATAAAATGGGCCATCACCAAATTCGATTACTTCTTGCGTAGTCGTCCCTTCGTCGTCCTCACAGATCATCGATCTCTCACGTACTTGGATCAACGTGAATTCAACAATGCGAAGATACGACGATGGCAGGAGGAAATATCGTGCTACAAATTCGTCTTGGAATATGTAGAAGGCGAATCAAATGTCTGGGCAGACATGCTCAGTCGGAGATATGGCCACAGCAAGGACAAGCTTACGGCAGACCCCACACCTGCAGGGAAGCGCTTCAAACTCCAAGGCTCCAGTCTAAACATCTACGTTCCATCCTGGTGCATGGACGAAATCAAGAGCTCCCAGCTGCTCCCTGGGACTCACACAACACGGAACATTCAGCATCATCTGCAGGCCATCGACGCATTCCTCGCGTTTCATGCCACATCGACCATCCCGGTTGAAGAGATAGCTGACCACATGGGTATTGCAGCGGAACAAGCCTCTGATGACACACTTTCAAAAATCATTAGAGCTCTTCAGTTGGCAACCCCAAGACCGGACGCTACCCTACTCGACCCCAAAGATCATCGTACCGGGCTATATAACAAGCACATGCACCAATTCTACTTGGAACCTGGTACATCTGTATTGATGATCAGGGATACTACAAACACACCAAAACTGGTAGTACCCTACAAGCTCCGGACAAAATATCTCCACCAAGCCCATGACTGTGTCAACCACTCAGGGATCTCCCGCATGCAGGAACACCTATCCAGCTACTGGTGGGAGTTCAAAAATCGCGATATCAGTCATGCCAAACCTGCGCTAAACGCAAAGGAAATTACGGCATGCGCCGAAACTGGTCCACGGGCCATTGCAAGAGAGGCGGAAAACCATTCGAGGTTGTCTACATAGATTTTGTCTCAATGCCCCTCTCAAAGGGCAAGCGGTACATCCTTACTATTCTAGACAGCTTCAGCCGCTACCTCATGGCCATACCATGTGCCAGAGACCGCGCAATCGACGCAGCCCGCGGACTCTACCAGTTCTTTCTTCGTCACCGCGAGATTCCCTGCATTGTCTCCTCCGACCGAGGAACCCACTTCACTGGTGAGGTCTACAAGGAATTTTGTGACCTAACCTCGATCACCCGGGAACTTCACTGCCCGTGGCGACCACAAAGCTCGGGGAACATTGAGAGGCAACACCGGACCTTAAAAAACGCCCTTTACATGATCTGCGAAGACAGAAACTGTGAATGGACGGACGTTCTCGAATCGGCAGTTTCCTCAATGAATGCCACAGCCAACACCGCCACTGGTGCATCCCCGCATTACATTATCACCGGCCGCCAACCAAACATTGGTCTACCGAAGATCCCCTGCCAAGACATCGTTAACAATAACCCAGGTGCTTACGGTATGCAGATAAATGCTTTGCTCCGACAGGTGCATCAAAGAGTCGCCTTGGCGAACAACGAGGCTGACCACAAAATGGAAGCCAAACTGAACCGCAGCGTCTTCAAAGACCCGATACAAGTCGGTGACAAGGTGCTACTCCACCGACCGCAGTCCGTAACAGCCCACTTGTCTCACCTGCCTTGGATAGGTGACTTTGAGGTCACCAAAACGAACGGTTTGGTGGTCCAAGTGAGAAACGAAAACTGTGAAACGCATTGGGTTCACCGCGGACACGTCCGTCGACTTGTACCGCGACCAAATAACCTGCAGCACATGCATCGACCACCCCCACCTCTAGCTCTATCCCCACCTCACCAAATTCCCAATCACCCGTCGACACGACCACTCCTACCTCCTTGTCCACCCCGGCAACCTACCCATTACCCGTTGTCATGACTCCCTACACTTTCGTCAGGGGAGCATCTTGTCGCAAATGACTGCAGTTCCGGAGACAATACCCAAAACACAACGAAACGAACAACACGCGGGCAACTCCCAGCACGCTTTAAAGACTTCGTTATGTGCCAAAAAACAAAATAAATAATACACACACCAACAAACAAAACAAAAACACGCACGCAAGCATGCACTAACAACATAGCAACCTCAAATCATGGTAAGATCTAGGGGAGCTGTTACAAGACGAGATCTTGCCTCGATTTGAAAAAAACAAAAAGAAAGAAGAAAAGAAAAAAAAAACGGAAGTTACCACTTCGAGTTCTCAACTCAAAATGAAAAGTTAGTCGCTCACACATCGGCTCCGCGCAGAACTTCGTTTGCGATAAATTAACAAAAAAAAATACATTAATAAATATCCAATCGGAACGCTTCCCGCGGGGCACAAAAATTGCCGTTTCTGAGCCTACAGAAAATATATAAATAGACGGACCAAATAATTATCACCAGACTTGTTCTTTCACACGACTCGTGTTAAAGATTCTTCGCCACCGTCCGGCGCCTGTCATCCGATACATCAAACGATCGCCGCCGTTAGGAACGCTGCCCTTGTTTCCAAGAAAACCATCCCTTCACCACGAGACAAGTACAGTACATGAACTTTGTAACTACTACCACTGAATTCATTCTTTAACTGTGAACATATTTCTCCATTCTACTCTCTGTACTTAATCTATTTATAAAATTTTCTATAACATCATTACTGTGTTATTGTGAGTACCTATACGTTCTTTGTTTTGCAACCATACGCATTTCTCGCCCACAACATTCATATTATAGGTATCAATAACTCAGAATATAACAGTATTCTAGTATTTTTTGTAATTACCCAATCCTTTCTATTAAGTTTGCTCAGGCAATAAATATTCTGGTGATAATTCGCCGTGAATTGTTTTATACTGTTAATACAAGGAAATGTTAAAACATAATACATTTCTTCAGTTGCAAGTGTCCGAAATCTGTTCCTCATTCTATAATAATTGTGGCAGTGAGTTTTAGTACTTAGTTACGACAAATATACGAAGACCAAACTTCAAGTCGTTGATACACAAGCCCACTCCATCTTATTCCACATAACACACACACACACACACACACACACACACACACATGTAACATATAAACAAAAGTGATAAGATGAACAGATAGGTATATTTCAAAACTTTGAAGATATATTGCAAAACAGAGCAGAGATATGTGACGCTTTGCAAAACGGTCATGTGTGTAGAGTTCTCACTATCGCAATGTGGTCGGCTGGCGAAATTCCTTTGACTGAAGAAAAAAGAATGTTGTGTGACTTGGTGTAACGGATGCCCTTGTCACAATTTCTTCCACCCGGATCTGATCTGATCGTTCATCAAAATTTAGTTTGTATATATAAAGCCCTAAATCCCTCTACACTTCTGGATATGAACCATCCAAATTTAGATACTTAAAATGGCTCGATTCTTATTCACCTGCTCACAGTGCCACAAAAGCAAGTTCATAGCAGACATAAAAAAAATAAAAAACATTTTCAGCAAATTCGGATTTTATTGCTTTTAAAACTTTCGGTTGGACTTCCCATTTATCACCACACACACACACTTTCTACGTATGCTTATAAACCCACCAGTGCATATGTGTTCAACTTTACACTGATATATACACACATACTCCACAGCCCACAAGCACATACACTTTTAACATGAGGGCAGATTATATTGCCATTTATACAAAAATGGCAGTTGAGGTTGTAGATTTCTGTTGCCTCTTGCTATATTAAAACGAAGAACAAATGATTCAACGAAGATATTGATAGTTTTCAATTTAGAAGTTTTATTAACAGCTTGAAACAAAAGGAACGCTTGTGCTGTAAGTCGTAGGACAGAAGAAAAACAGTCGTAAATGATAGAGCCGGTATTAAGACGCCGTCGTCAGGACAGGAATTAAAATGCTGAAGTTAAAGGCAGGAGTTGAAAATATCCAATTTGTTTCTCCGAGGATCCGTTGGTTTAGAAGGAAAGATGAATGATGAAAGAATGATTTTCCAGATACCAACGGTCCATAAATTGGATGAGGTTTCCTCATGGTGCTTAGCGGACTGCTCGAAGTATGTGAGAGAGAGTCAGTGAAGAGGAGTCAGTGAAGAAGTTTCTCATGTTAGCTGGTCCTTCCTGCTGCTAGGAAGCGAAGAGAGAGAATGTGTGCTCTGTCATGTTGGCTGGCTAGTCCTGCTACTGGCCAGTGGTGAAGCGAGAAGGAGAAGACAGGACAGGTCTGTCCTGCTCGAAAGACCACCGTGGAAGAGGGTGAAAGAATGTTACCTCGCCTTTTTATAGTTATCCGGGGAAGTGACCCGGGCAGAATGGCATGAAATATTCTCATTGGTCGAAAATATGAGTTCGGGACCAAAACAGTCAAAATATTCCTGCGCCAGACAATAATTTGAAATTCTTTCTGCTACACGTTCATATTGATATGCTTACCCCCACACAGTCTATACACACGTCGCTGCATAGATATATCTACCCTTAATATAGGTGCTTACAACTATGACCTACTTGTAACTATACATATATGTGCACACACATATACATCTAACCACAGGATCATGCACTTAGATACACAGGTATTAGCGTACCTAAGAGTACACTCACCTTCTCCAGTCATTTTTCTCATTTATTTCCATAAATTACACAAAAAAGCAATGAACTCGTGCAATTTAATCATTCATCTCTCACATAAAATAAAAATCTGAGTGTTTGTTTAAAATGTAATACTCAACCAAACTCTCTCCAATCTACTGCAAAACCCAGGGGAGTTCCAATTAACCTCCATAAAACAAATTCCAGGGACTTTTAACTCACCCCCAACCAAATAATCCGGGAGGACTTTTAATTCATTTTAACTTTTTTTTCGTTGCTCGGAAGCATCACAATCTTCGCAGTTGTTTATTGTCACACCAGGAAGTAACGTCTTTGGGAAACGTCAACACATTTGACTTTCTAACAATTCATATCACAAAAAAGAAAAATACTTTTTTTTTCTTAATACCATCTTTGCAGTTGCCAGGCGACAGATCTACGATGAGAAAAGTAGTCCCTTACTTCCTGATGAAAAAAGAAAAAAAGAAAAAATATGAATTAATAAATATAAAAAGAAATGTTAGTCCTCGGTAAGGAATATCTGATACAGTCTATAGTTTGTTTTTTATTTTGTTTTTTGTTTCTTTTCTTCTTTTGTTAGACTTCACTTTTACCACACCCAGCTTTCCTCAGGCGGTGCCTGTGATGAACATAAAACGTCCAGTTGACTCATATTTGCATTATTGATTACTTGGACCCTTTTTTAACCCTACACCTTATCAACCATTGCTTTCCTCGGAGTGTTAATACTGCTACAATTATGATCACCACTACTGCACTCCATCCTGGTAACGACTAGCCTCAGGTGCCTGCAGGAAAAGAATCCTACGTTATTCGTTGTCGCATTCGCTTCACCACCACTTCTAGTGGTAGATTCAACAACCTTTTTTTTACGGCCCTTTTTAAGGGCTATGAGAGGTCCCCTTCTGTGGGTCGGAGTATCTCTGGCGGTCAATAACGACCAGTCGAAATAGACGACCAGGAGGCAAACACGAAGAGGACTCACTAAGACCAGCCGGTCTTAACCGTCGCTCGGTTCCGCTCGTCCGTTCGGCCGCACAGCGCTAAAGGCACGGGTTAGCCTTTAGCTCCCACTTAGATACCTGCGCAGCGCTAAGATAACGCCAATCTTAGCCACGGCCCCCTGGCCTGCTCGCTCAATAGTGCAGAGCTTTGGCGCACAAAAGCCTTAGCTACCCCCACAGCTTTGGCGCGAAAAGTTTTTGCCACCACCACAGCTCTGGCGCGAAAAGCCTTAGCTACCGCACAGTTTTTGCGCGAAAAGCCTTAGCTATCGTCTCGATCAGCCCTCACAACTTTGGCGCGAAAAGCCTTAGCAACCGCACAGCTTTGGCGCGAACAGCCATCGCTACCGTCAACGATACACCCGCACAGCTATCTGGCACGACAAAGCCATAGCTACCGTAAACGATAAGCCCGCACAGCTATATGGCCCGAACAGCCATAACTACCGTCAACGATACGCCCGCACAGCTATCTAGCACGACAAAGCCATAGCCACCGTAAACGATACGCCTGCACAGCTAGGGGCACGACAAAGCCCTAGTTTCATCGATTCGCTCGCTCGACAGCGTATATGCTAAGGCCTGGCAAAGCTTAGCCACCATCTCCCCGTTCGTTCACTCGGTCCGCAGACGCGATTAAGTCTTAGCAAACCACACTCGCTCGATCTGTACGCTACCAAGCTGCCAGCACCGACTTCGATCACGACGCTGTTACAGACGCTCCTGCATTCTACGACTGATCTCAGCTTCCAGCAACGATCATCCAACCGCACCTACGACTCGAACATACCAGCTACCGACATCGCCCATCTAGCTGGAGACCGAACACTACGACCACGTCTGTAATTTCTGACAATAAATTGCCATCCTTGTTGTATTTATTACCTTGCCTCTTTGTCCTCTTCATTGTCTTTGGTTGTCACTACTCGCACGCATTAAACTAAAATTTATTTGCGGGGTCGACTCGCTTATCGGCTCCGCAACATATATACCTTTTTGTATATAACAATCTTCCTTACGGTTTCTTACAACTGAGGAAGTTTATTTAGAGTATAATAAAAAAATTTGTATGGCTAACATACGCAAAAAGGATTTACATATGCTAGACATTGTTTCGAATGCAATTTTTACCAAATTGAAAAGGTTAAGTAAGCCTAGGCTTTAGCTATGAACAGTCATTAGTTAACCAAGTCTAGAGGAGTAGGAGAGAGAAAGAAAGATCGTAAAAAAAGTGAAGCAAAAAGGGAAGGTGAACTACTTACAATACTATTAACCAGTAAAAAAAAGGCGGCGACGATATTTCGATATTTCTAAAAATAAAACAATTTTCCCACAAAAATGAATTTATTCCTGGAGAAATAAATTTTACAAATAAATTCTACCACCTGCATTGCACATGATTCCCCATGCAGGTTGAGTTACATACTCAACTTTTTTAGAACACAAAAATAAAGAAAAATGTATAATAAAATAATATAAAGTGTAATGAAATAAAGTAAGAGTAAGGAGTAGTGTTGGAATAGACAAATACTTACTTAATAAAAGTTTATTAAAAACAGTTTCTAAGTGAACTAACCTCAATTGGTATTAGAATTCAAAATTCATTTTAATTTTCTTTTCTGGGCCACTTCTGTTAACAGAAAGTCCGCAATCAGCCGGGAAAAACGTCCCGTATTTAGAGTAGAATATTTTCCTTTACTCTGTAGCGTGTCACAACAATTCCGTAGGCTGGTCCCAGTTGGTATTCAAACTTCGTGTCGAATATCTTCTTCTTTCCTTCTGCCTTAAAAGTCGTAGAGAAACCAAAAGACGGGTATTTTCTACGCAGGAAAAAAACGAACGGTTTCGAACTACGTGCTAACTCAGAGAGAGAGAGAGAGAGAGAGAGAGAGAGAGAGAGAGAGAGAGAGAGAGAGAGAGAGAGCCTCTGATGATATTCCGTTTCTTTGGGTTGTAATGGTCTACGGGTAGAAAATTTTTAATAACGACCTGGAACGACGTACTTGTGTCGGTTGAATTGTCGAATTACGCAGCCGGACTAACTGGGTAAATAGGCACTTTCTTTCCTGCTCCCGGCTTAGACCACATTGCCAACTAGAAAAAGGGCTCAAGGCAAAATGTCTAAGAGCCTAATGAGCCAAAAGGAGGTTCGAGGCAAAAAAGCAAACAGCTAAAAGCAAAAAGAAAAAACAAAAAACAAAAACAAGCCGACCTGTTTTTATAGCCGCAAGGCTACAAATTCCTACAATAGTTTTGTTGGACAATTTCTCTACCAGGTGGTTCCACAAACCTATCCACCTGCTAGAAGAGACTTTTGAGAGAGCGAGGAAAGAGTATTTAGTTTTAAAGTTTTCTTCTATGCCCAAACTGATAACTGTGAGAGAGGGTGTGGCTTTTATGGTTCCAATTGATTTTCTCTGCAGACCTGTGACAGGTGTAGTTCCCTCTCTAGTATTATTGCTCAAAACCCACTCGATTAGCTTATGGCCTGTGGCATTACGTTTCTTGTTGACACCTCCACGCAACAAGTTCGCTTAATCTACGACTTGTCATTCCAAAACAATTCGACCAGGTATAGTCAGTGGACCCAGGTAGCGTATATATTGGACGTACAGGTCCCCAGTGCGTCTTTTTTTGCACTTTACTGCTTCCGTTTTTTTCTTTTATTTCATTGTCCTCCCTCTCATCTTTTTCTCTTTTTTAGATATCTTTTTTTCTTTATCATTTGTATAACACTTTATTTCACGATATGAGATGTCGTGCTCAATTCAAAAAGTATGCTAGGTTTTAGGTCTTAAATTATAACAACTAACGCACGAAAAGTTAAAACAATTATCCAAATGTAAGTCGCTACAAAGTACAACTCTACCCAAATCGAGTAAACTTTATCTTTGTCCAGCCCAAGAAATTATCTAGCAGTAACTGTCAGGTCTGGCAAAGGGAGAGAGAAAAGTATAAAAATAAAGGATATAAAAATTGGGGAAGGAAAGCTTACTTTTGTTACCTGAAAGAAAAGCGCGTCTATATTTCTTAAAAACTAAACAACCAGATCCCACAAAGTTCAAGAGAAATAAACTTTACAAAATCCACCTTTGCATATTTTCCCCAAAAATAACATACATTCAAGTAACGACAATATTATAACCAAAAAATAAAGAAGTGTAAAGAGAAATACAACGACTAACTTGTTCGAAGCCATGCCGTCAACCACCTACTGTCAGTTTAACTTTGGTTAATGATAAATTATTTGGTATTTTATGTCAAAGTTCTTTTTGAAGCCAACTTTTAGGGTTTATTCTTCTTCTCGGCGTCTTTTTTTTTGTGTAGAATCAACCTGGACAACCGTGTTTTTCTAGTTTACTATTTCTTTAAATGAACTTTGAGTACACCACCGCTTCCTCCTCTTTGATGAATATCTTTCTGTTTTAACTGGGATTTTCTTTTGTTGAGCCTACTGAGGCTTTTACCACATCTTCTGACCTGAGCCAACAGATTCTTTTGTCGACAAAAAGTCCAATAATACCGCCTCCAGACCTTAGACTCAACTTTCTTTCGAAGGGGACAGCATACCAAAACCACAAATAGCCTTCACTAAGCTCATTGTTTCAACAAGTAACCATAAAAACCCTGTAAGAAAAAGAGCGGGGACCACCTTGCTTAAGAAAAAAACTGCCTAAAGTCGAGGGCGAATAAACAAGAGCTCGCAAAGCAAAAGGAGCGAGCCAGACAGAGCTTCTGCTCGTGCTGAAAAAGACAACAACAAAAAACAAAAGAAGAGAGAGAGAGAGAGAGAGAGAGAGAGAGAGAGAGAGAGAGAGAGAGAACCCTTGTGGGTCTCACTTATATAACAGTAGGGGTGGGGGCTAACGGCACAACCTCAAAACAGCCAATCAGATTCGAGTTGACATTAACTGCCGAATTTACAATTTCTGACAAGTTTTCCTTTTCTTCTTTTTCACTTTCTCTTTTCACCTTTTCTTCCGTATTTCATTCCCCTTTCTCTCTCTCCTTTTCTCTCTTTTGTCCTCCTCCAGATTTCCACCTGAGTCCCCTCTCACACTTTCTACCATCCTTTGCATCTCAGTTTACTCCTTCGTCCCTTTTCTCATTTATCTCAACTTTTCCGACCTTTTTCTCCTTATCTAGATTTCTTCATCATTGTCACCTTCTTTTGCTTAGCAAAAAATCACGAATTTATTTTTTCTTGTTTTCTTTGATTATGTATTCATTCAAAAAGCAAGAAGAAACAAATACACAGAGAAAATGAATTTTCTGGACAAGAAAGAAAACCAAAACATCATGGAAAAGAACTTTTAGAGAGAGCTCCTTTTTCTTTTGGGGTAATGCACCCCCTCCACACACACATAAACACACACGCGCACACACACAAATATATATATATATATATATATACATGCATGAGTTCTTGTTGCAGAGCCAATAAGAATGTCGACCCCACAAATTATTTTTTTGCTGTTCGTGTGTGTAAATTGAAGGCTGGAAGACAATGAAGAGAACAGAGGCGAGATAACAGTAATAGCAAATGGCAATTTATTTTGTCGCAGGTTACAGATTTATGGTCTTATAGAAGATGGTAATTGTAGAGACGACTGGTGGAATAGTCACCGATCGTAGAAACAGCGAGTGGTCGTCGTTGTTGGTAGAGACAGCTGGTGGAATAGCCATTGCCGTGTCTTAGCTTTGTGTAGCCGAGGAACGTGCAAGGGGAAACCGTGGCGGAGGCTACCGTGCCTTAGCGCTGCGCGAGTGAGAATCGACCGAAATGGTTACGACTGGATGGTCTTATTATCCTCTTCGTGTTTGCCTCCAGGCCGTCTGCTTCTACAAGTTTATGCGAACTGTCAAAGATACTCCAACACTAGGGATGGAGACCTGTAATGGACCTTAAAAGGACCTTTTCCCCTTCTGTCAACTGTTATATACAGAAATCCCTCCTGATTTACAAATACATTTCAAACTAACTCACAAGCAAAATCAATAAATAAACAAATAAAACACCACAAACGTACATTTCAAAAGCCGGATGTTGTCGATGGCTGAAACCAAAATGAATAAAACACATCGCTGTGTAGGTAGGCTCCGCGCATCCATCTGGTTGAAATGTAACTTTATATTTTCAATTTAAAAGATCCTTTTTTTTCATCCAATAAGCAAGTTTCCCCTTCAAAGTTTTTTGGGGACGATTCGACCTAAACGCGACTATAGAATGGTCAACGAAAGTTCAAAAAGCTGTCGGCTACGAGACTTTGAGAGAAGAACATCGACTGCGATACCTGCACCATTCAACATCACACAACTCGTTTGAAACTTCTTACTACGGCCGACCCGAAAAACACCACCCCACCTACATTCCACCTTTTCAACGCCGACGTTTTCCCTTTCCCTATCGACATAAACTTTGGTTGTCCGCGTAAGTTTGTGACTCACCCCTACCAACACAAATACTGGAACATTTTACTTCTCGCTTTTCACTACCATTCAACACACATCAAATTTCCTAAAATAAACTCGTTCCTATTAATACAACTACGAACATTTTCTTCTCAATTTCACATTCTTATATTCCATTAGACAATTGTTTGAACCGTTGTTTCTTGTTTGTTAAATATAATTGTTAAATTTTTCACTTGTCTTCTTGTTGGATTTGCAATTCTGCGTTTTGTCCTTTCCTTGCAACCAGACGCTTATTTATAACACAGCCTTTATCTTAAGAAAAGAAATATTTTAAAAAATAATATAGATTCTCTGATAGAATTTATAGAATCTGATGTAGATTTAAGTAAAGGCGAAATAGACGAGATGTTGGATACTGTCAGGATTCTAAAGGAGGAAATTAAAAATAGATATATTGATAATGAGATAAAAGATATTATACTAAGACTCAATGCGGAGGAGACCTTGTATAAGGCTAATATCACCTAGCATATCGGTCGAATTGAAGGAAATTGGGACAAGATAAGGCCTGCTCCTAAAACAGAGGCAGAAGATTTAAATTCTTCATCTTACAATGGGACGCCTAAATTGAATTCTCCTTATTTTAATCCTGAAGATTTGTCCCTGGATAAATTGGCTTATTTTATTTTTTTAAAGAATTTCACAATTGAGTATTAAGTACCAAAAATAAGTCCCTGAGGCTCATTATTCTTAAGAATCATCTTAGAGGATATGCACAAAAAATTATCAACCACCTCTCGATTTCCGATGCTAATTTTGATAATTGCTGCAGAGATTCTTGATAAAGAATTTTTGGATAAGGAATATATTACAAATCATCATCATCATCATCATGTCACGCTATCAGCACGGATATCCCTGACCCTCTCCGCCATCTCTCCCTATCGTCCATTGCTTCCGGTAGGTCCTCAGAGTTGCTGTATGTAGGTTCGAGCTGGTCGTCCTGCTTTTGCCCGTCCATGTGAAGGGCTCCACAGGAGTACATCACTTATGAGCTCCTCCCTACTTCTCCAGCAGTGTCCCGCATGCCTGGTTTGTCTAATTTTGATAGTTTTCGTGATGGGTGGTAGGTGGCCGTACAGCTGCTGCTTTGTGGGGTGCTGTCTCCAAAACTTGTTCAATATTGCTCGCAGCATTCTTATGTAGTTGCCGTCAAGCTTTTTCTCTATACGCACTACTAAGCGTCCATGTAATGTATCCATATAGCAGTATCGACACGAACACTGCTCGGAAGAAACTGTGCTTCATTTTATCGGTCAGGTCTGATTTTCATATGACCAATAGTCCATCGATAGCAGTCCATGCCTTTGCTAGTCGCGTGTCGATGTCAACTAGTTTCAGAGAGCTACCGTTTAGTGTGGAGATGTCGCCTGTTTCATTAAAGCACATATATTCCGTCTTGTTTGCATTGACATGGAGGCTGATGCCTGCAGCGGCTCGCTCCAGACTATGTAGCAGGGTTTCGGCTTAGGCAGGTGCATTTGCCAGAAGCGCTATGTCATCGGCGTAGTCGGCATCGGTAATTCTTTTTGCGGGGTACCTTCTGCTTCGTTCCTCTGTTAGCTTGAAACAATTTTCTTTGATTTTATCGATAGATGTTCTAAGCACGTAGTCTAGACAGATGATAAAGAGGTCTGGGGCTAATGTGTCTCTTTGCAGTACACCTGCTACAATGTCAAAGTAGTCTGTGTCTCCATCCGCAGAACGGACTTTTACTTTGGTGTTTCTATAGAGCATCATTATGGCTGCGACGGTTTCTTTTGGTAGAAATTTGCTCCATCTTTCATCTGTGTATGGAGTCAAAGGCCTTGGCGAAGTCGACAAATAATATTGTTACTTCTAGGTTTTCTGCGCATACACCTTTAAGAATTCGATGGATAGTCAATATTTGTGAGGTCATGGATCTACTTCTTCGGAAGCCATTTTGGTTCTTCCCAAGTATGTTGTCAATTTTGGGTTCTATGCGGTTGCGTAGTAGGGCATTGTATATCTTGGCCGCTATGGACGCAAGTGTTATACCTCGGTAGTTCTTGGCTAATCCGAGGTCGCCCTTTTTAGGGAAGGGGAGGATGCATCCCTTCATTCATCTGTCTATAGGATTTTGATTATATACGGCATTACAGTGTCGGAGCAGTATGTTGTCGAATTTTCTAGTCGTCCACACTTCTGGGGTGTTTTATCGAGCCCTACTGCCTTTCTATTTTTAATTTTTCTCAGTACCGAGTCGAGTTCTTCAAGAGTAAACGGTCCTAGTTTGATGTCTGATTACTTATTTCTCGTGATTGGTTCATGAGTAACTTCCGGAGGGTTTCCGAGTAAATTCTCGAAATGTTGTTTCCACAGGTGTATTTGATCTTGTTCGCTGGTAGCTTTCAGTTTAGCTTTGGCAGTGCTCTTCCTTCTGCTCACTTCGTTTATCGTTTGCCATGCTATCCTAGATCGTCTATCTTTAATCGAGTCTCTAATCTTATCGATCTGATTTTGTATGTATTCTGTCTGTTCTTTTAGGTTTCTGTTAGCTAATTCATTTTGTGCCTTTTTAAGTTTCAGGGAATTGGTATTGGTTGTACAAATAGTATATCTAAATCTATTGAGGACTCTAAAACTTTGCACGAAGATAATCACG
The DNA here is from genome assembly GCA_963585895.1 of Sepioteuthis lessoniana. Classification (NCBI taxonomy): domain Eukaryota; kingdom Metazoa; phylum Mollusca; class Cephalopoda; order Myopsida; family Loliginidae; genus Sepioteuthis; species Sepioteuthis lessoniana. Next base: position 966,346 of record OY757923.1, on the reverse strand, counting down.
ACTCTGTCAACTTATTTTTGACTAAATTGAAGGCCCAGATTTATGAGCTTAAAAATTCCTTCTACTTGGATTTTTTAAAAGAGGGCACTCCTGGTAACAAGTATTTAGGATTTGTTATATTTAACAAATTACCCGTGCCTTTGAGAAGGGAAATTATTCATTTGGTGGGTTGAAACTATCCGTCTCTAAATTAAGTTTTTGATAGTTATTCTGATGTAATTCAAACATTAGAAATCACCAAAACTAATTTTACTTATTCTGTTAAATACATTTGTAAGATCAAATCTTTTATCCATAGAAAGACTTATCGTAGTCAACCGACTATCATAACCCAAACAAAAACAAAACAAACAAACCCCATTCCAAGAAGTGATGAGTCATTGATGTCGTCAGCCAATAGTATTTAGGAACGAGTCGTTAAGGGACTAAATCGTTCCGCACAGAACCTTTTTTTAAATATTAAATTCAGCCTGTCTTTCTAAGGACAGTCCTCAACTAATGGACAAAATTGGTAGTAATATAAAACACATGGTCGAAGTAGAATGAAGTTTCTCACCATTATTTAGTAACAAATAGCAAACTCAGTGTACGTAGACCACAAGGCGTTGTAGCTATAAAAGCAGCGGTATCAAACCGGGTCAAATCAGTTGGGCTGGACGTCAGCCAAGGATGCGGGAGAAACCAGATTCTCCCCTGGTCGTTCAACGGCCGAAGCCTAATCAGCAGCAGCTTCTCACGAGGACTGCTCAAGATTTCCCCAAAAGCCGACGTCCTGATTCCAGCCGCAGACGACGCAGGAAAATTGCTAGCCTCTCAGCTTAAAAGCACTTTTCAGGGCTACTCAGAAAGTCTATCCAAACACCTCCTTAGACGGCACAATGCAGCAGACACAACTACCAGCCTCTCAAGCTAACAGCCCTTTCCAAGAATAATCCAGAAAGTCTAACCTAATACCCTTTGAGACGGCACCACTTCCCTGCAGCTACCAGTCCTGCACCGGCGACCACCTTCCTGCACCAGCAGCTACCAGTTCTGCACCAGCAGCTACCAGCCCTGCACCGGCGACCACCTTCCTACAGCAGCTATCAGTCCTGAACCAGCGACCACTTTCCCACACTAGCAGACACCAGCAACTACCAGTCCTGGACAAGCGACCACTTTCCTGCACTAGCAGATACCAGCAACTACTAGTTCCGCACCAGCAACTACCAGTCCTGAACCAGCGACCACCGTCCTGCACCAGCAGATACCAGTCCTAAACCAGCGACCATCCTTCTGCACCAGCGGAAACCAGTCCTGCACTAGCGACCACCTATCTAACGAATACCAGTCTTGTACCAGCTATCCAGACCTGCTCCAGCGACTAGATCCTGCTCCCACGATCACCTTCCGGTCGCAGCGATTGTTCGCCGTACGCTTTTCCGATTTACGATTCGCCATAATAAAGTTTGGCCTTTCGAAGGAACACCCTTGTTTTGTTATTCTTGCCTAGTTCGTTGTCAATCACTTATATCTCAAAAGTTTGCGAGGGACCGGTATATTTATCTGGCCTCTGCAACAGACTAATCCTAGTGATAGATATTATAAATAAGCGTGTGGTTGCAAGAGACAACGGACGAGAGGAATTAATTTAATTCCGTTTATTTTAGATAAATAAAAGTTGGTACCTTGGGAGAGATACGGGCCTTCTTTCACCAGATAACGCGTCAGGAGAAGAGTGGGCGTAGGTCGTTCTTAAGCGGCTGGTTTGGTATTGTAGCACGGTGTATGACGTGGGTCGGTAAGCTATAAGCTGTCTGTGGTAGTGTTGGAAAGCGAGTTTGATTGGTCGAGCGTCTGGTCCTTTGCTCTTGTCCGAATGCGACGCGTGACGATCTTCTTTCTCGAAATCTCGGAGCCGACAGCCTTTTTGAACTTTCGTTGACCATTTTATAGTTGCGTTTGGGTCGAATTGGCTCAAAAAATAAACTTTGGCGGGGAAACTTGCTGATTGGATGAAAAAAAGAAAAGAAAAGGATCTTTTAAATTGTAGATATAAACCGGATAGATGAGCGTAGATGAGTTTTTATTCATTTTGGTTCCAGCCATCATCTAAACAACTTCCGGTTTTTGAAATGTACGTTCGTAGTGTTTTATTTGTTTGTTTATTTATTGACTTTGCTTGTGAGTTAGTTTGGAGTGTATTAGTAAATCAGAAGGGATTTCTGTATATAATATAAATTAGGAAGACCTTCCACTTTGCAGAATTTTTACGTAAAGTTTGGTTCAGTTTGTTACAAGAGTAATTTCTGTCAGTCGAATTCTCATCGTGTCTTTTACTGCGTTAAATTTCCTTAATTGAAGAACTGTTTGCATTCCTCGGATCATTCCCATTCCTCGGATCATTGTTTGGGTAAGATTGGTCAACTCAAGCCCTGAGGGAAATGTAACAGTTGTTCACATGCAGGGGCAATATGTCCTGAGGAAGAGAAAATACATTTGAATGCAAATCCTTGTTTGCAAGTAGGTGTTAAACAGCAACTTCTTTCTATAGCAAAGATTACTATTGGTCGAGGAAGAGATGGAACGTAAATTGAACTGTCATATTTAGGGAGCCAGAGATCCTATTTTGCTGATAAGGTACCAGAAGTTTTAAACTACAGATCCAACGTTATGATGGGAAAGGAATTTATAAAAAAAAAAAACCTTTCTGAGTTCTGATAAGAAATCTCTAGAAGGGTTGAAATTAAACTGCCTGAGTCGGAGTTTTCGGTGCACTTTTTAATTGACGACGGAATAAATTTGGAATTTCACGTAGCTGGCCTTTGGGATGCTATTGAAAACATTTTAAAAAGTAGTTATAGGTTAGCGGCAGATTTTATTAGTATCCATAATGATAGCATTTCTATGCATGGATTGTTGGGCATTGATATATTGAAATACATGGGTCCCATCCAATTGATAAATTTTATGAATTTTGAATTTTCCCAAGGAATAGTACCTTTTGAAAATGTGGCTGATTTAAAATGCCCTAACAGTAATACTGTAAATTTAGTTTCCAACACTTGTGACTTGAGTTATGGTCAGGTGGTGGCTAAAGATGTTCGGTGCCCAATCTCTCATGTTTATTTCGTGATGAATCGGAGATCAAATTATTTCGATTCAATGGAGTGTTTTTTTTTTCCCCTGATTCTTCCGCAGAAAGAATGATTGGAAGGATTTTTAGCCAGGAATCAACAGGTATAAAGGAAAACCATGTGATTACTACAAGAATAAGATTGCTGAATTTCGTAATTCTATATCTTATTTAAGTAATTGTTACGATGTTTCTTTGCCATGGGGAGAACATAAATTGAAGAATGTACCATCAAATTATCAAGTTGCTTTAAAAGTAATGGATCACAAGGTTTCTCGTCTGAGCAAGCCAAGAATATACAAAAAAAAAAAAAATTCTGTTAGGTCATCTTGGATCAAAAGGCCGAGAATATCATTGAAAGAAAAGATATTGATCGAGATGAATTAAATGAACGTACATGGATCCCTCATAGATATATGATCAAGATTGATGAACACTGTTCTATAAAAATACGACCCGTGTTTAATTGTTCTTTGAGTACAGGGGATTGCGCTTTTCTCAACTATTATGTGTATCTAGACATTAATCTTTTTACAAACATGTTAGAATTGTTGATTAAGTTTAAGATGGACCGTTATATCCGATTAGCGGACATCTACAAAGCCTTTCTGATGATCTGTTTGAAGAATGAACGCGATAAAAATCATTGGGTTTTTTTGTCTTATTTTATCAAATTATGAGACAAACTCGTGGGTTTTAGATATAAAACTCTGATGTTCGAATTTATAGAAAGTCCATTTATTCTCAATTTTGTGATCAAACATGACATTGAAAAATATTCAGAGAGCTTAACTAGAGATATGTTGCACAAAAATCTTTATGTGGATTAGTGATTCCATGTCAAATCAAAAAGTTTTTCGGCAAAAATACCTTGACCGACACGGATTTTTTTCCAAATTTGCTACACTTATAGATCTTCATGATACAAATTGAATGGCACCAGTCTTACCTCTCAAAATTGAGCGGTTCCTAAGTCAGGACCTTTTGACTTTTGACAAAAATATGAATTTTTGATGATATTGACAAAGTTTAAAATTTAATATCTCCGGTGTTTTTGCACCAAAAAAGCTTATTTCTACATCATTTTAAAGTACTTGGATGGATCTAAAATGTACCATATGTACTTTTTACCTAAGGGGTCAAATAAGGCAAGTTGACATTGACCTTAAACTTTGACCTTCATTTTCTCAAAAAACGTTGTTTTTTTTTACTCAAATAATTTGTCTGTCTTATGTCATGATATGTACAAAATATTTATGGTGGGAATTTTGCTCTGATTGTTTTACTAAAATGACCCGATTCAAAATGGCAGATTTGGGCATCTGCCACTATATTTCCAAATTTTGATATCACACAATATGGTTAAGTTGTATATCTTTAGAAAGCTCTTTTAATGCTGAATAACATTTACATAAGTTCCATGGTCATAAAATCTACAGATTTTTTATTATTTGTGGTTAAATGATGATCAAATAGGTTTTTGGAAGAAAAAAAAACGGACATTTTTGATGTTTGTTTACATTTTTTAATATAACAAACAGATTGCATTATAAATAAAAGTCATATAATGAAAATAAATATTTAAAAAGTGATTTAAAAATCATGTTAATATTTTATTAGGCACTAACATCGAAAGAATGTGCAACATCGTATGTCAGTAGTCAACATAATTCAGTTAATTTTTAGTACATTAAATCCTCAAAATGATTAGTTTTATTTTTATTGAATTGTTTTATATTTACCAACGAGTTGTGATATTTGTTTTGTTCTCATTTAAGATGGTAGTTAAAATCCTCAAAGAATGTAAATGTGTGCCAGTTGGAACAAATTTTAAAATAAAAAATGAAAATTTAAAGCAAACACCCACCATTATATATATATATATATATATATATATATATATATATATATATATTTAAAAAATTAACTAATTTTCTTTGCGAAAATATTTGATGCATTTTCTATCTCAATTTTTGAAAGTTCTTCCTGTTATAGTAAAATACATCAAATCTTTTCTGATTCACCCACTTAACTCTTCACACATCTAACCACTAAAACACACAAAACACAGACCGACAGACATTGACATTGCTGAAGAAAATAACATCTACCTGATGTTGACCCAACAATGGCCAGTGTCAAACCGAGAAAATCATGGCTTCTGCGCATAGGCTCCTTTACCGGTGAAGTCTGCAAACAATTCTGTGCCCAAATGTCCATAACACAGGAACTTCACAGCCCCTGATGATCACAAAGCTGCAGCAACATCGCACGATGAAGAATGCCCTTTACATGCTATGTGAGGATAGGAACTGTGAATGGACAGACCTACTTGAATCCGTCACTTCATCCATGAATGCTACGATCAACAGTGCAACTGCTGTATCCCCACACTACACAATTACTAGTTGCCACTCCAATATTGGTTTGCCCAAACTACTCTCAAAGGAACTTGCAAGTGATGATCTGGGAGTTTATGGTATGCAAATAAATGCTCTACTAAGGCAAGTTCACCACTGCATCGCCCGAGCTAACGACGAAACCGATCACAAACTTGAAGCTAGCCTAAACCGTTTCATCTACAAAGACCCAATACAAGTCGGCGATAAGGTTTTACTTCATCAGCCACAATCAACTAGAGCCCAATCATCAAACCTACCCTGGATAGGAGAGTTTAAAGTCATTAAAACAAATGATGTGATCAGTCAGGTGCAGAACGAAAATGGTGACACAGCCTGGATTCACCGGGCACATATTCATTATCTTAAACAGTGACCAGCGCACCTATCTCACATACCACCACCACCCCACTGTATCACACTCACCAAAACGCCCAGGATACCTCGTCTTTATCCCCTTTCGAGTTGCATAACTTTACACAGAACTCCATATCGAACAATATACCCTTTCAAACACCACAAAACGAAACAAAACAAAGGCCTATAAGATTAACACGGGGACAAATTCCCGCACTTTTTAAAGTAGTAGATCCTTCACACACACATTTACTCAAACATACATTATAAATCAGAACGAGATCTGGGAAAACCTTGTTATAGTAAAATACATCAAATCTCTTCTGATTCACCTACTTAACTCTTCACACATCAAACAACTAAAACACACAAAACACGACCAACAGACGTTGACATTGCTGAAGAAAATAACAACTACCGGATGTTGACCTAACAATGGCCAGTGTCAAACTGAGAAAATCATGGCTTCTGCGCATAGGCTCCGCGCATACCCTATTCAAAATCCTCAGAAACTTTTCAGTTATAAAAAAACGTCTATTTTTCAACTAATCATTTTTTTCCGCAAATAGTGTTTCTGGAGCCGGTGTTTAAAGTCGGGAACAAGTAAATTGGGCAAGTGGGGGTCACACGGGCAGTTGAATCCTTGGCCGTCACTGAGATCGTCACCCGACAACACCATCCGACCAGATCAAAGCAACCACTTGCCGCCGACCAGATAACCGCCCGTCAGCCGGCTAGATATTCCATTCGCTTGTTTATTTTATTTATTCAATAAACAAAATAAACTAAATCTTCTTGTCAGTCTATGTTTCTTGCAACCACATGCTTGTATATAATATTCCAGTGTCTTTTATTGGATTAACTAAGCTAAGGAATATTTTAAAATAAATATCTGGATGTGATGGATAATAGAAAGATGGAGACGGTCATTTTGATCCTAAAAATGTCACTTTTATGTTTTCACTGTCCGGATATTAATCCAGCACACATCCCAACCACCAATTCGTATCATACATTGTTGTGACAAATCCCTTAAGGTCTTTAAACTCTATATTGTCATGTTTAGTAGTCCTAACTATTTTCCCCTCATATTGGGTTGACACAGTTTTTATTTCTACCTCTGTACGAGACACAGGAATAAAAGAATGTAGTTTTTGAGTGCCTATAATTGTGGTAGAATTATAAAATCTATCTTCCAAGATGTCTGCTTCATTTTTCCATTCATCCATTGAACAATATACAGTATTTATACCTGAAATATTTTCGCCTACAAAATTGAACAGTTGTCGTGGTGTCATTATTTGTTTATCATATGGTCGCTGCAGACTTGCTTTTGCTGCTAATCTTTAAACAGTACCACTTAACCCATCACATGGTCCTTTTCCAAGAGAAGTTGTAAAAATGTGCCATCCTGCATCAATTCCAAAGTCAGCTTTGGCGTTGCACAAATTGACAACATTTTTATAATTCTTATAATGTGATGCAGCACCATCGGAAAAATATATCAGCTTTTTGATATCAAAATTAATCTTATTTTTCAGCATTTTTACTAGATTTCTCTGGAACAAATGGACAGCTACTGTGTCATGTTTCAGACAATCAGAGATGACAACAAGATTAATATGCACTAGCTCTGTGCCCCTTCTGTAGTAACAGACAAATGGATGCAGTATAACTTGATCATTACTCCAGTGGAAATCTTGCAAATTTATGAATAATTTTCAGCAGAATCAGTAATAACAATCATTTCCCCATCCTTCAAAGAACTTTTTTTTTCAGAACAAAATTTTGACTGTTCTTTGGCAATCAAATCATGCTTCTTTAACGTTAGAAGGCCAGCATGAAAGCATTCAGTGAAATCCTCCGAGTTTGTAGAGTGGTCCTATCAGTTGATAACCACTGTTTATATATCAAATCATTTATCGAATTTTTGTCAAAAATTTCCGTTAGGTATAAAATAAAATCTTCCATCTGATTGCTACAAGATGAACTGTCACCCAGGTAGCAGCTAGATGATGCTTTATTGCATGTAACAACATCTATGCATTGATGGTAATTTTTTAAATGAAGTTTTTCTCCATTTGTCAGACTACCAAGCTGAGCCCCCACAATCATCAGTTTCATATTTTGATGTATTGTACAAATGCAAACACAGTGTGTTCCTACTCTACCAGCTAAGACACATTCTTTTGGTCTGAGCTCAGCTAATTTAGAAAATTTAATTTTAATGTTTTGGCTCTTAGATTTAAATAACTCGTATGCCTCTTTCAAGTGGCAGAGTAAAAGATATTTCTGTTCTTGAACTTTTTAACCATTCTTTATGACTGTTTTGTAGTCATTTTTTCCGGTAATTACTCTACCGACTTCTTCATTCTTATAGAATCGCACAACTTTATCAATTGTCTTCTGTGGGAATCTAGATTTTCATGTATTTGGCAGAGCTAAGATTCCTTGTTCATTAACTATATTTTGGCTTGTATTGCCCTCTATGCTGTGGTACCAAATTCTGTTTAAATTTTTTGAAAACTCCAACTTTTGGGAAGTATTGTTAAAATCTGTACTTTTTGAGATCTCTTTTCACAAGTTACAAACTTTTCTTTTTAATTGGGTGATGATTTCTGTTGCATCAGTTTTTGTACCCTTCTGCACTAGTGGAGTCCTCTGGAGAAATGTTTAGAGAAATTACTTTAATTTTCTCTAATAATGCTCCCTTAATCTTGTGAGCTTTTTTTCTATAACTGGTTTGTTTTCGAGTTTTTGGTACTTGACTGGTGATTCACCAATAATTGACAGACTCTTGTTTAGAAGCTGCAAATCAGTTTCACAATCTAAAAAAGTAGTCGAAGTCTGTGGTTGGTCTTCGGTTGATGATGAAGCAGTGTCAGACTCTGATGATTCGGTCAATTTTTTTCCGGCATACAGTGCAAATCTTTTTACCATGAATCAATTTACATCGTTTTGTTTTATTCGAAAAGTCTTGTGATATAACTCTTAATTGATTTGTAATATTTTTAAATGAATTTTAAAAGGGTCACAGCATTTTTTTTCAAGCATGCGTTTTGATGATGCCTCCAGTTTAATTCAACAAGTGAATGCCCTTAATGTCTCAGCGAGAATTTATATGATTTAAGATAATTTAGTCTGAAAAAAGAAAATATTTAAAAAAAAGAATTGTGTAAAATCTCTCTCTCTCTCTCTCTCTCTCTCTCTCTCTCTCTCTCTCTCTCTTATATATATATATATGAAAAGAGAGAGAGAGAGTGGGCAACGTTTCTCTACCTATCTAAAGGGTCATGATTAAGGGACCACACATTTTAGTTACAGGAGATCCCAACAGCATTTTTAAGCTTAAGGGACAGGGCCAAAGTAAATTTTTTTTCATCTGCTAACTACTTATAATTTATAACTAATGTGCTACAGTTTGGTATGAATAACCCCCTACCTATCTGGAATATTAGAAAGATCTCGATTTATGATCCCCCCTCTACTCCACTAGAACCCATTTTGCTCCTACAAATCTTTATTGTTATATAGTAAGGGGTCATCAGTTGAAGAGGGGAGCTAAATCACTGAGATACACATGTTTAAAGAACAGATACTACTACTACTACTACTAGTTATTTCATAATAATAGTAAATATATAATATGACAGGACATAATGTTTTTAAAAGTGAAATCTCTTCCCTGAAATAGTGTGTTTTATGGACAAAAATATGAATGCATGTGAGACATAGAAAATCATTCAAAAAGTTATATCTATTTTGAATCTAGAATTCTTATTAAAATGTATCATGACAATCATAACAAGATTGAAGAAACTGTTGGTAAACAAAACTCTCAAAACAAATGTGACATGCAAAAAGAAAAAAAAATGGTGGACATGTCAGTTTTCGAAAATATTAATTTTGAAATGTCTCTCAATATTAGATTAGTAAATACTGATTCTCTTAAAGTTTTTTCAAAGTCTTACAATTAATCTGGAGTGAAATTGAAGACTTAAAAGTAAATATTTTTCCATTGATTTTTTTTTTAAATTTCAAATTTATTATATACAATGCATTTAAGCTAAATATTGCAGATCTTTTTTTTTTTTTCATATGTAAATTCAAATTATTATACAAATAAGATCGAAGTCATTCAAGTAAAACAAGAGATAAAAAATTATGTACAATACCTCAATAGAGATATACATTATTTATGTGTTTTTTGAGGGTACATTAGCTAGGAATGAAGGTATTATTTAGTAAAACTTTGTGCCATTAGTAAAAATATAAAGACTCAGATTCTCAGATATTTCACAAAAAGACTTAATTTATCTTCATGAAGAAGTTTCACTCACTGATTATTTGACAAAAAGAATAGTCATGTTTTACCAATACTACATTAATATAATAAAAAGATTGAGATTAAAGATTACCAAAATTTTCTTGGTTTTCTTGCGTTAAGTGAAGAATCCAAGCCACCCTGAAAAGCCAGCTACCTCTTTGAAATTCCAAATGATAAGTGACTGGGGCCAAACTTAGGGTAAAGAAAATTTGAAGGATTTTGAGAAATAGAATTTGTAGGAATGTGAGTGACACTAAAGTCAAGTTAAGTATTTAACTGGGTAATGTTTTTAGGGGTTATCTTGTCAGCCACCTGCCTCCCATCACGAAAACTATACAGGTCAGACGAGCCAGACACGCCGGACACTGCTGGAGAAGCAAAGATGAGCTCGTAAGTGACGTACTACTATGGACCCCCACATATGGCCAAGCAAAAGCAGGACGACCAGCCCGAACTTACATACAGCAGCAATGTGAGGACACAGGATGTAACCCAGAAGTCCTGCCGGAGGCGATGAACGATAGGGAAAAGTGGCGAGAGATGGTCAAGGATATCCGTGCTGGCGGCACGACATGATGATGATGATGATGATGATGATGATGTTTTTAGGGGGATTTAGTATGCAATATTAAACGGTAAGTTCAAACAGTAAATTTAAACAGTAAGTTCCGCAGCTTTTTAGTTTGGATACTGATTCGAAAAGTTAACACAGACAATAAAGTTTTTAAAAAGGAATTTTATACAAAAGAAACAAGAAAGAAAGGGATAGAAAAGATAAAGTTTTGCAAATTTTAGTGCAATTTGCGGGAACTTATCGGAAAGAGTGTCCGGGAAACCAAGTTCTTTGAATTTGAGTATTTTTCTTTTTTTTTTTTTTTTTTTTTTGTTTTGTCGAAATGTTTCAGAGTTCATTAAATTGCGAATCTTCTTTAAAGTTCTTTTCAGCAGAATTCTCGGTTGAATTTTCTTTCAGTTGTTTAACTTGGTAGAATTTCTGTAGTCGACTTTCGTTTCATTTTACTTTTATTTCTTGGGAAGCTCCATTCACGAAGCGAGTGGCGAAACCCATCTGTTAGCTTAAGTTTTTCGTGTTATTATTTTGGTTCCCGAATTCGTACCGAGGGTCTGAATAGTAGTTCTCGACAAAAAGAGGAAATCACTTTTTGGTGCCGCACTGTTGAGGATTACTTCTCTCTTCTCCACTCCTGCCAAACCAAGAGCCTCACGTAGTCGGCTAGATTTTTTTCTTAGAAATAAATTTTCATAAGGGGTGCCAATCTCTGGTAATAAAGTTTTCAACTGAGACCTAGTAAATATTTTATTTTTATGACCCAGTCAGTTGTATCTTGCCGAAATATAGCTAGTAAAAAATGAAAGGGTTTGGATGCCAAAAAAGACTTATCAACTTGTTATAAAAAAACCTGTTAAACTTCTTTCAACTATAAAAACGTAAACCAAACTTTTAAAAAAATTCTTGTTGAATATCAACATATTAAGAATATTTCTATACATTCATTTAAGCATATCACTTTTTTTATATTAAATCCGTGTTGGTCATGATCTGACCCCTTGTTGATTTGACATGGAATGACTCGGATAGCCTTATAAAAACCCACAAGTCTGCTGATATTCTGCTTGATTTAAATTAGAATGCTAAGGAGATAATGAGTAAAGGAACTTTTTCATTCCGGTCTAATAGAGTGATGTTGAAGTCCCAAATAAAAAAGGATGTTAGCTTTGTAACTCTCGATTCTATTTTTGAGGAAGTACTAGGATATTTATATGATGAGTTGAAAATAGCGGTTAGAACTTTGGAGGCTGTGGTGGTTACAAAGAGATGAATTCTTGCGCAGAATTCTTGTGTATTTTATCCTCTCTCTCTCTCTCTCTCTCTCTCTCTCTCTCTCTCTCTCTCTCTCTCTTTACCTTTTACGGTCAGAGGAAAATTGCTTCTTAGTGAAGTTTAGAAACTGAAATTTGACTGAAACATAAATATTGAACGGTTTTTAAAATTTCTAAATTCTAAAAGTTCTTAAAGACGTGTGTCCGTTCTTTACCGTTCTGTTGTCACTTATTGTCTAAAAAAGTAGCTTATAAGAAAAGTATCGAGCAAAGGTTAGCGACAAATACAGACTCAAAAAATGTATTTACAGCAAATAAAAAAGAAGATGACTCATATATACAAGTCCATATGAGAGATTGTAACAACTAGCAAAAGGGCGAAAGAAAAAACATTTACTTACAAATTACAACTTTTTTTTACATACATGGCAAGGTGCTTCGGTCGGTCAATTTGTCTTGCTTGCTTCTTCTCCTCTTCTTGGCCTGGAAAGGCAAGGACTGCAATTTTCTTCTTCTTTGGACCTCGGGCAGTTTGTTCTCAATCCACTTTTTCGTTGACAATGCTGGCTTTCTCTAGAAATATATATAGACAACTTACAAAATTTCTTTCCTTTTTTCTTTCAAACAATTGCTTTCCCAGGTTTTCCTTGGAAATAAAGTCGCATACATTGTTTTCGGGTAAGTACGGAATTAAAATAGATATATGTTATTCAGAACATATATTAAGCCTAACAATAGACAGGTACAAATGTCAGCGTCGTAGCTTTTTCAAAAACAGTTTGTTTTTGTTTTTCTTTACTTCATATTCTCCTATAGAGAAGTGACCACCCACACGTAGTGAAAATATTTGGTTCTAAATATGCAAGATTTTAGAACTATTTAAAATTACTTCCACAATAACAAAGAGAAAATTCAGGGAATGGTTTTACTTGCCAACTTCTCTAGTTCCAAGCATTTATATTCATACAACGATATTTGTGCATAAATACAAGGAGGGCGTAAATAGAATTACGAATAACTAACTAGAACCAACACCGTCAACCTCTTACGGTTTTATGCTCTTAGCAAATAATGATAAAATACCATTCCTTGTTATTTTATCTCAAAGCTCTTTTCTTTAAGCCAATTTTCTAGGTTTATCTTTTCAGCGACGCTTCCATCATATGTTGAAATAGCTTCGGGAATCTTCAACCTCTTGTCTTGGATTGACTTGTAGAAAGAGGACCGCCATTTCTTTAGTATATGCCTCGTGTTGAAACCACCGTTTCTTCCAGTTCGAGCCGAGATAAAATTCTTCCTGTCTTCTCGAATGTGTACTTTTAGTTGAAGTCTACGAAAGATTTTTACCGAATTTATCCTCCAGACCTTCTTCAGACAGGCAAAAGCAAACCAAACCAACAAGAGCCTACAGTAGGCTCATTATTCAAACAAATTTACAAATTCCAACACAATATCTTTTTAGTATTTCGGGATGTGGTTAATTTCTCTAACACTATAGGTTATTTGGCAATACAGATGAATAACGAAACTTCTTTTAAACAACACAACAAAGAAAGGTTTATTATCGTAGCAGGTGTAAAGGAGTAAGAGTGAGAAAGTGTCCCTTTTGTGTCGCTGGTGTTTATGTTGGTCCTTGGTTTGTAGGAAGCGTGTGTGAAGCTGGCAGCAGCGTGTTCTTCAGCGATGGGGTTCCAAGTGGAATCAGTAGCAGTGAAGTGAGAGAGGTCTGTTTGTGCTACTGGCTCATGGCTCTCTGACCGTCGACACACCAAAATAGGGACTAGAAAAAATAGTTCTTGAGAGGAAGAAGGAATTAATGCGCTCTGCCAGTTGATTGGTCAGAGAGTGACCGAATCTCTTAGCGGGGGCATTGATTCGCGAAAGGAAATAGATCTGTGGCTGCTACATCACCTCCTGCTTTGGCGGAAAGCGGACAGAGAAAAAAAAAGCAGCCGTAAAACAAAGAAGTGTACATTCTATGCATAAACAGTTTTACAGAGTTTTTTGGGCCAATGTACTCGTCAACCACTACGTGTGGTGGCGACGTAATTGTCTTTTGGCATCGTATTTTTTCTACAGGTGTAAGGATATATTCATGTGTGTAAGTAGGGGGAATATGGCTCTTGTGTGTTTGCGTTAAGAAAGGCTCTTTTCACCCCGTCAATAGATACAGATTCTTTTTTGCCACTAATGTCAAGGGTGAAAAGTTTGTCAGTGCGCGAAAGCACGCGGTAAGGGCCAGTGTAAGGTGGAGTGAGAGGGGCTTTGACAGCGTCCTTTCTTAGAAAAACGTGAGTCCACGAGGAAATATCTTTGGGGACTGATGGTTTGAGGGTCTGTTCCCTAGAGTACCTTGGTGGGAGATTACCAGCATAAGATCGCAGTCTGTTTATATACAAAGCTGGATCTGTTCCCGTTAAATCAATAGGGTTCAACATCTGACCTGGTAATGATAGAGGTACTCCATAGACGAGTTCGGCTGGAGAGTATCCTAGGACCTCTTTGATAGCTGCACGACAGCCAAGAAGGACAACAGGTACATATTCGCTCCATCGCTGTTGGCCAGGATAGGCGCGCAATGCGGACTTCAATTGGCGATGGAAGTGTTCTATCATCCCGTTAGAAGCAGGGTGATAGCTCGTAGTTCGTATACGATTGATCCCTAAAATTCTGGAAAGTTCCTGGAATAGGTGGGATTCAAACTGTCTACCACGGTCAGTGGTAATAGTTGTGGGAACTCCGTAACGCGATATCCAGCTTGATATAAGGGCTTGCGCTACAGATTCAGCTGAAATGTCATTTAGGGGAATAGCTTCGGGCCACTGTGTAAAACGCTCTATACAGGTCAGGAGCTAGATAAATCCCTAACTGACCGGCCATGGTCCAACCAGATCAATATGGACATGGCTGAACTGAGCGTCTGTGGTGCTGAATGTTCCGAGGGGTGCACGGATATGTTTGTACACCTTTGACTTTTGGCAGGATACGCAAGAACGTGTCCAGGCAGTGATATCACGCCTCATATTTGGTCAGAAAAATCTAGCTGAAATCAGCTTCACTGTGGCTTTGAGTCCGGGTGTGTACTAAATGATGTAGGGTGTCAAAAACAACCCTACGATGAGTCATCAGAACAAAAGGTCGAGGTGCGTCTGTTGAGGTGTCATAAGAGGTGCCTGCGGTGTAATGGTTATCGTCATAGGAAATGGACACGGTGACACGAGTTCAAATCCTGGACGAGAATAATTGCATTTCACATAGCACTAATACCCTTGGGAAAGGTATGAATCCAATTATTCTCCCTCCAGCTATGGGTAAATAGTAGGGCAGACTAGGTTCTTCAGCCTTCGTGAGGTAACTAGTCTAGGAGAAGGAAAACTCTGAATTCAAACCTGTTAAACTCCGCTTAAAAATCGACCATGCGTCATATCCTGCCCGAGCGGAGGGGTTGGTAAATATGGTCTGTTGATGTGTCACAGATGATCTGGGCACTGGCAGGTATGCGAACTTGCAAGTTGCAAATTCAGATGACGATAGATCAAAGGTGTCCAGACGTGGCTGGTCTAAGGCCGTCTGCCGTAGGACGATATCCGAAGGTGAGAACAGAGAATTAATGGGAAGGCGAGACAAGGCGTCTGCCACAGCATTCTGTTCACCAGAGATATGTCAAATATCGTTTATAAACTGCGAAACAAAATCCAAGTGGCGAGTTTCGCGAGGAGAATACTTGTCCGGCTTTGAGTGCAGTGCAAAAGTAAGCGGACGGTGATTGGTGTAGATCACAAATTGCCGGCGCTCAAGTGAATGTTGAAAGTGTTTCACTGCAAGGTACATTGCCAAGAGTTCACGGCCAAACGTGCTGTAACGTTGTTCTGCCCTTTTCAGCTGTCCCGAAAAATAAGCGAGAGGTTGTAGCTGTTGGTGGTGGTGTTGTTGAAAAACTGCACCTACAGCTGTGCCCGATGCAACAACGACCAATGAAAACGGGGCTTGGGTACAGGATGTGCAAGAAGCGATGTTGTCGCTAATTTCTGCTTCACTTCAATAAAGGCTTTCAGCTGGATATCATTCAACGAAATCTGCTCATTTTTCTTTTTCCTGTTACGTAACAAGTCAGACAGAGGAGACAGGAGATCTGCACAGTGTGGGATGAAACGTCTGTAATAGTTAAGCAAACCGAGGAAGTGCCTTAGTTGGCGAAGTGAAGTGGGTGGTTGAAGGTCTTGTAGAGCCTTCACCTTTTCAGGTAAGGGAGATATCTCTTCAGGGCTGATAATGTGTCCCAAGAAAGTTAGCCGCGAAGCACCGAAAACACATTTACCAGGATTAATCTTCACCTGGTACTTCTGAAACCGTTCGAACAGTAGGCGGAGGAGAGTAACATGTTCCTCAGGTGAGGCACTTGCAACAAGGATCTCATCTATATAATTATAGACGAAGTCCAAATCACGCACTACTTCGTCCATGAAGCGCTGGAAGGTACTAGCCGCGTTTCGTAAACCGAAAAGCATAGTTAAAAATTCAAACGCTCCAAATGGAGTTGTTAAAGCAGTTTTTGGTATGTCGTCTGGGTTCACTGGTATCTGATGTTAAGCCTTAACGAGGTCTAGTTTAGAGAAGGTCTTACAACCATGCAGAGATGAAGCGAAGTCCTGTATATGTGGGACTGGGTAACGATCGGGTACCGTCATGGCATTTAGTCGTCGATAGTCCCCAGTCGGACGCCAATCTCCAGAGCGTTTCGGAACCATATGCAAAGAGGAAGCCCATGGACTGGACTAGGGGCGTATAATTCCCAGCTGCAGCATATGGTTAAACTCTGCCTTCTCCGCCTTTAGTTTATCGGCAGGGAGGCGGCGAGGGCGTGAGAACACCAGAGCACCTGTGGTCTCAATGTGGTGTGTTGTTGAGTGAGTTGACTTGTTCTCAACAAAATTCAAGTTCGTTAACTCTGGGTAAGAGCGTAGTAATATTTGGTATGGGTCGTCGGTGGCGGCAATGAAAAATACCGGGCTGGTGAGTGAGGTATTTGCCTTAAAACCCGTGACGGAAAGTTCCGTATTGGCGCCAATAAGTCGTCGTTCGTGCATATCCACTAAGAGGTTGAAGTGGTGCAGAAAGTACGAGCCTAGAATGGGGTATGGTAAATCAGCTACAGTAAAAACCCATGTAAAGTCTCTCCGTAATTCCAAGTCCAGAGAACGAGAAATTTGACCGTACGTGGGAATAGGGGAGTGATTTACCGCTTGCAGTGTGATGGGCAACACTGGCGGCTTCTCAGTAAGGAGTTTCAGTGGCCAGATACTGCAAGCTGCTCCTGTGTCAACCAAACAACGTGCTTGGGACCTGGAGTCTGTGATAAAATAGGCACGATTGTTACATAAATCTTGTGGAGAGTGTGCTGTGCTCAGCTCTCCAGATATAAGATTCCCTGGTTTGAGAACGAACAGGGCATTCTGCACCTCCTTGCTTCAGCGCCAAAGCGACTGTAATAAAAACACAGTCCTGGCTTGCTTGAGTGGCGGCGGTGGCGTGGGGATGGCGAACGACTTTTGTATTGACGTCTAGGCGGTTGTGACTTGACCATGGCTAATTTACTTACTTCATTGGTAAGCCGCACCAAAGCTTCGAGTATGGCCACTGTAGTGTACATTTTCTTTTTAATTTATAGAGTGACAACAGACCCCCCCCAAAAAAAATCAAAGAATCACGTTTCAATGAGAACGAAACGAAAGGGAAAACATATTTTAAAAGCCACAAGAAAATAAAGTGATATTCGTGTTAAAAGAAAAAAAAATGTTTTTGTTTTTTTTTCGTTTTAGAGAAGGTGCCTCTTTTAAGGTTCCTTTGTAAGGAAAATAAAGATAATAGTCAGTTTCAAGGCCGGTCTGAAAACAAAAGATAAAATTCAAGATGGCGTCGCCCAATCACCATTTAGGCGGGAAAATGAAATGTTAAGTAGGAAGTAGGCGCTTTTTAGCTTTGACCGTACAACTTAAAAAAAAAATGTAAAAATGTATTTCTCACTTATTTATTTATTTATTTATTTTTTTGTTATTGTAAAAAGAATTTTTTTTTGTACCACGTGGTCAGTTGAATAGAGCAGAGTAGTAAGTTTCTTCTTCTTATTTTTCCTACGTAGCAGGCCAAGCTGAGGGTAATAATTTTTTTCTTTTTTTAAAACTTTGTTTTGTTTGAACAAAATGTAATGTTCGTTATGTTAGCTTGAGTTGTTGTTTTCTTGTGGACGGGCTGAAAAGAAAATAATTCCTCGTTGGAAAGTTTTTTTTGTTGTTGTTGAGGCACGTGTTCAAAAAATGTCGTTAATTGGGTAAAGGGAGAATCTTGTTGTAGCTTTCCATTTGACGGCTTGCAAATAGGCGTCAATATGTCTGGTAAAACGAAAGATATCACTTTTTAAAAAGATTGTTTTACTTGCCACAAATTTTTTCCTTCGTTTATGGCTTCATAAACGAAGTATTTTAAAGTCTTTCTCCGTCACGAAAAAGTTTTTTTAATAGATATTTTTCTGAAAGAAAAACTTGC
This sequence comes from Sepioteuthis lessoniana, assembly GCA_963585895.1. Lineage (NCBI taxonomy): Eukaryota > Metazoa > Mollusca > Cephalopoda > Myopsida > Loliginidae > Sepioteuthis > Sepioteuthis lessoniana. The sequence goes on along the minus strand of OY757923.1, from coordinate 947,763 downwards.
GCCAATGTCTTCTCAGCCGACGAATGAATTGAACGAACACGAGTGTCACAAAGAAAGAAAATTCGTGGGTGGTTGTATTCTTTCGGTTCTTTGAGTCAGGAAGCCTTTTCTCTCTCTCTCTTTCTTTCCTTTTTGCTTGTTCTGCTGTCCGAAAATGGAGGCCGAGTTTCGTGTTGTTTTTTTAATTTATTTTGCAATTCAGAAGGTGCCAGGCGAGGTCACCAATTTAGTGCTTTGGGGTGTGGTTGATTTCTCTAACACTATAGGTTATTTGGCAATACAGATGAATAACGAAACTTCTTTTAAACAACACAACAAAGAAAGGTTTATTATCGTAGCAGGTGTAAAGGAGTAAGAGTGAGAAAGTGTCCCTTTTGTGTCGCTGGTGTTTATGTTGGTCCTTGGTTTGTAGGAAGCGTGTGTGAAGCTGGCAGCAGCGTGTTCTTCAGCGATGGGGTTCCAAGTGGAATCAGTAGCAGTGAAGTGAGAGAGGTCTGTTTGTGCTACTGGCTCATGGCTCTCTGACCGTCGACACACCAAAATAGGGACTAGAAAAAATAGTTCTTGAGAGGAAGAAGGAATTAATGCGCTCTGCCAGTTGATTGGTCAGAGAGTGACCGAATCTCTTAGCGGGGGCATTGATTCGCGAAAGGAAAAAAATCTGTGGCTGTAACATCTTATTTTTGTGTTTTGTAAATAGCATTGCTTTACGAGGGAAATACGAATTTGTTTTTTCTGTTTTCTTAGCAACTGCTATGTTTTTGAATTTTCTTGTCGTGACAACCGGGTATTGGCTGAATTTTGAGTTCTCAATCATTTTTTGAAAACGAGGCAGTATTCGTAATTTTTGACGATTATTCGTCGAAAGATAAATTGTTTTTGTACGGATAAGTTCAAGAATTTTTCTCCCTCCGTCGACCGTTAAGGGACGTATTTTTTGTGTAATGGGATTTGGTGTTCTTTTGTACTATTCTTTGAACTAGAGTTCGCAAGTAAAACCATTCCCTTATTTCATTGCTTTATTGTTGTGAAAATATTTCAAAGAATTAGTTCTTACTTTTTGAATATTTAGAAGTAAATACTGTCAACACGTGCGAGTGGTCACTTTCTCCGGAGGAGAATATGAAGTTTAAAGAAAAGTATGATCTGTTTAATACTGAAAAAGCTATAACGCTGATATTTGTACCAGTCTATTTGCTGTTTTAAAATATGTGTTGAATAATATATTCATTTTGATTTTTCGTATCAACTCCAAAACAATATACATATGCGCCAATATTTCCTAAGAAACTGTTGGGAAATAATTCGGCAATATTTTGAAAAAAAAAGGAGGAAAAAATGTTGTAAGTTGATATATATTTTGAAGCAAGCCTGTGTTAACCACGAAAAGGTAGATAGAGAACGAATTGCCTTAGGTCTGTAGTGGAAGGGAAATTTCGTATTTTGGTTTGGCGCGCAATTTAATTCGACACTTAATTTCACCCAATCAGGATTACCTATCCTATTCATCTCGGAACTTCCTTTCCCGGGCAGCAGCAAATTGGGTAAGCTGCCAAACACATTCTCTTTAGCTGGACAACGCCGCCCAGTGTAGACGTCTCACTGCGGCTCAAGAATAGCAGCAGCAAAAGCATGGACACACGAGGGAACCCATCTAATATATGGATTCCTTGCAAGGAATCCCAGTTGAATATAAATTAGATACATTCCATGCCTCGCACAGACACAACTTTATATCACCCCAAAATTGGCTATGTCAACCCGATGCTTTTATTCCGCTCTCGACACCTAGTTATCAATTCACCTCTGGGCCACTTTAATGGAGACAACGCATACTCTCCTCCCCAAAAATACCAGACACACAAAACTACACGGTGACTCTAAAGTTCAATTCTTCCAACGTCAACATGGCTTTCGTTGAACTACAGCGAACACAATCCCTCGCACGTCCGACGACACGCGCTGCCATCTCAACCTTCTCAACTTCTCATAACTCAATTTCGTCTCAATACTCACAACCTTTCCACGAGTCTTGCAGCACCAAAAGCAAACCCAATATTCTATGCTGTAAATAAAAACCATTCCTAAATACATTTCGACTATCGCCATCTTACTTCTTCACCTACCTTTACTTACTCTTAAAACTTAGCGAGGGAATAACCACACTTAGCGAGGAAACAACTCAACGTAAACACACATACGCTACAACCTATCCTCGCTAATAACTACAAGAAATTTTCGATAAAGGTCCTTGGAAGAAGAAAGAAATAACAGCCTCGTATCCAAGGGAGAAGAGGAGGAAGAAGAACAAAGAAGACTGATAAAACGCGCGAGGCACCTCGCTCTATGTATCAGTCTATATATAAAAGATAGTTGTTATTTGTAAGTAAATGTTTTTTTCTTTCGCCCTTTTGCTCGTGGTTACAATCTCGTATATAAACTCATATGCATAGCCACTCCCCCCTTTTTTACAGTAAATATATAAGCTGTATTTGTCTCAAGCTTTTTTCAACACTCTTTTCCCATTTAATTGAATTGTTAGTGTTAAATAGCAATACTTGAAAATATTTAACTGTGTGCAAAGAAATGATTGATAGTGAATAGAATTATTCGTATTAGATAGAAATAAGTGAAGCCATTTAACAGTTTGCAAAAAAAAAAAAAAAAGAAAAAAAAAAAAAAACTGAGCTCAGGGTTGTTTAAGAATTTTATCTACAAAATATGTTTAGAAATGTTGCTTACAACGAGCAAGTAAGGCAGCCATATTTGAGTTATCAGAAGTCCTTTTAAGAGTTCCGTTAAAGGGGGGTAATCCAGGTAGTTTACCATAACATTCACCCCAGACAAATAAATCTACCACCCATATCGTTGTGGTGCATGGCTTATTCTCTGGGAACGACGAAGTAGTTGGCCTTCCAGGTTTGGTGCATTAACAATTTCTTCTGTTGTCGAGTGGCTAAACACCCTTTAGCATTCTTCCAGATGGATTGGTTCATAGCCATAAATAGACTCCAATTAAAAACTTTGAATAAGCTGGATCCAGTAGATGAGGCACACTTCGGTCAGCCATGGTATCAGTGACACGGATCTGATCGGGTATTTCACGTTTCTGGATACGGTAGTCAGTCGAGGTTGACTGGCGCGGATGCTGGAGAGACCTAGCATTCGCGTAATGCAACCAAGATTGACATTCCTCGAGCCACAGGGGGCCGTCCCCATAGGCTCTAACTCTCGTCGGAGGGGCTTGGTTTATCGCCTGGCGCCTGAGGTTCCCCTTTTTAGGGAAATGCTGACGGAGCCCGAAGCATTTTTGTGAATGCAGGGCTTGTCTAGGCAGGGTTGTCTAGGGCTTGCGCTCGGACCCACCTTAAAAAAGGCCTTGTGCTACACTCGCCCGTTTGGTGAGGTGTGCGACATATACCGTTAATTTAATAAGCTGGATCCAGTAGATGGGACATACTTTGACCGGCCGTGACACCAACAGCACTGATCTGGTCGGGTGTGTCACGTCTCTGGTACGGTAGTCAGCCGAGGCTGCCTGGCGCAGCTGCCGGGAAGGCCTAGCATTCGCGTCACGTGACCAAGACTGACATGCCTCGAGCCTTAGGCGCCTCTTTTTTAGGGGAATGCCGACGGGACCCGAGGTATTTTTGTGAATGCCGGGCGTGTCTCTGCTACGGCCCTGCGCCTGGACCCACCTTAAAAAGGTCTTGTGCTACACTCGCCCGTTTGGTAAGGCGTGCGAAAAATGCCGTTGATTTAAAAGGCTGATTAACATTCGGACTGATCTTTACTTCGTTTGGCTATACAGCATTTTACCCTCCTCTATCTCTTATAAGTTCTCGTGTGAATTGTTTGTAACTTATTGTACAGTGTCTTTTTTGTATGTATCCGTTAGCACCGGGTACTGGTGCTGAATATAATATATTAAGCACTCATTCTTCTCTGTATATCATTCACCTCGACGATACAACACTTCAAAACCTGAGTTTTAACAAGATGAGCGCAGAATATCACTATCATTTTCCACCTCAGTAGGATTATTATCAATTACTGGAATTGTTATTTATCTCAGGGAGCAATCTTTTGCAGTGGTATCTGATCCATTCTCGTCGCTCACAAGTGTCTGCGATAGGCAGGGAGCTAGGTCGTGTAGTGACACAAATGATTCACGGCCAACACCATATCTGATATGTGTATATGTTGGATTTACATTCAATAGTTCGACTTCTTGTGCCAAGGGGTCATTCTTCGAATGTTTTGTGAACTGTCGCCCCCCCCCCAGGTCCTGGTTTTAGCAACCAGGATGGAAGAGATACACCAATAGATGAGCGCCGAAAGAACGAGAAAAATCTTTCATGAAGTCTTGCATAAGTGGAAGTGGACAGAGTAGACCTGATGCTGTGAAGAATTCGGGGTAGTATCGATTCCCAGTGAGTTAGGGGGAGATTCTGTGATTTCACTGTTAGACAAATAGTTTTCCATATGATACTGTTATATCTTTCCACTTAGGCATTACCTTGAGGATGATAGAGGGTTGTCTTGCATCCGTGCATTCTTTCACATCTCGAGCCAGGAACCCAAAGCCTCGGTCTGAGTGGATGTAACTACGTGCTTCACATGGGGAGAAGATTGTTTGTTGGTTTGTTTGGGTTTATGGCATATCAACCTTTGTAGGTTATTTAATGCCAAATCCATTTTTATACAAATAAACAGTTCTATTTCAATTAATTCAGTTTAGCATAAGTACACACACAGTTTAATTGTCTAAAATATTTCTTTTTCAAGTTATTCAGTTAAGTCAAACAATTCAGTTTAGTATAAGTATAATTTTTGTTTACACACCGTTAAATGTCAAGACCGTTCTAATTCAAACAATTCAATTTAATGTAAGTACAGATTCAGTGTCAAAAACAGTTCCATTTCAAACAATTCAGTTTAACATAAGTACGCAATTTTAACGTCAAAACAGTTCTATTTCAAGCAATTTAGTTAAGCATAAGTATGCAGTTTAGTTCTATTTGACCATAGATAGGACCCTATCAAGTGCTACCACTCTGAACCTGGGAGCGATGGCAATGATGGGTTAATTTGCTTTCCCCATAGCTCATGCATTACTGGCACCTCACCATCTGATTGTTTAGCGTCATATCAAGGACACTTTTTTTGGGGGGGATCTTACCCCTCTGCAGAAATACAGTCGGTGTATTCTACAGCACCAGCCAACTGGGCAAGGGGAGAAGATTGATTGCAGGCACGGAATAATTGTTTTAGCTGAGTTATTCTTGTATGGAATTACAAAAGGGGATCTTGAAAATTTATCTATTGCAAAAAATAGACTTTTATTTGATGTACTCGATTATAAAGGCCCCTTGAAGTCCACACAAAAATTTTAATTTCAAAGTGAGTGATACAAAGTGTGAATATTTTTATGACCAGCATAAAATATCTTGAGTCGATCATAGACGCGGACGGGCGAAGACTATATAAGGTTGTGTAGTCTTCATTAGATTAACTTTAGGTGAGAAAGTGGACTGTATTTTAATTCGACGCAAATTTTGCAAGATGCACAAGCTTCTTTCACATACTCCGTACAGAAGGGCATATTTTTAGAGCGTACATAATGCAAAACTCTATTGATTCTAGGGTAACAAAGGTCATCTTGTAGTTTCTTATAGAATGGAGCAAAGCCAGCATTACAGCATGTACGACTTAAAGCATCAACGACAATGTTGTAGCCTCCGGGGTGGTAGCGAATGTCATAAGAAAAGTTTGCCAGTTCCAGGCGCTAACCTTGGGTCTGGTCATTCCTAATTTTGGACCTTATACGGTTATCCATCATGAATGCCACTTGTTGTATAGGATTTCACTCCTGAAAATTTCCTCTTATCTCCTGAAATAGGATGCCAAAGCTATGCCTTTTATTCGTGATTATAAGTAAATTCGTCAATCGAATTAGCGACTGCATCCGGAGTGAAAGAAATTATTGAACTATTTACATCTACAGACTTTTGTAAGACTGTTTCCAAAAGCTTGGACAGTTGCATCAAAATTTCATGCTGTGTGAATTTGTTATGACTAGCATAAAATGTCTTGGGCAGATCATTGACGCGAACGGGCGAATACCGGATAACGAGAGGTGTTTTGCGTTTAAAACTATGCCTCACCCACTAACGTGTCTACTTTGCAAGCATTCCTGGGACTTGTAACTTATTATAATATTTATGTCTCGAGTAATATATATATAGAACTTTTAGTTTAGTGAAAAACTGTTGAGGTTGTGCGCTAGCAGAAAAATCACCACCAATAAATTTGAATCTTGGTCTAAGACAGATGTTCCATGAAAAAGATAACACATGGGGATTTGAATGGCTCATACTATTTTATAATTGTGGACAGTTTTTCGAAATGGTCCGAAATTTTGAAGTGTGAACGTCCCACTTCATTTAAGAAATTCACTCATATTCAAGATCCGGAGTCCCAGTCACGATTGTCTCCGATAATGGAACACAATTTACCTTAAGTGAATTTGCGAAATTTTGTAAATTCTACCCCATATTCTAACATATTACCTCACTAGCGTATCACCCGAGTTCAAACGGTTTGTGAATTCGTTTAAGCGTGGATTAAAGAAAATTAACGGAGAATAGAACGCGGTTCTCAGGCTCTATTGAATGAGCCCTAATCCAAATACACAGTCGGGTTTATCCTCAGTTGAATTGATGTTTTGTGGGAGAGTAAGATCAATTTATGATAAACTGTTGCCTGGGCGTAAAATAAATGTTTGGAAAAACACCAAACAAACCTCAAACAGATATCTTAAACCTGGAGATAAACTTTTTCAGGTTGTATATTTCTGGTAAAGAAATGTGGAAAGATGGTGTTATTATCAGCAGGTTGGAAAAAAACTACTTATATGATACAGGGTCCAAATTGGAGATATAAAAGACATGTTAACCAATTGAAACACAGATCTACCAGAGAAGAAAATGCACAAACACATTTGCTGATGGAAATTTTGTGCAACACTTTTAATTTGCCATCATCTCAAGTTATTAAACCTCGAAGTGTTAGTAAAAGAAAAAGGAACTATAAAGAAATTTCGGACGTGGATCTTGAAAAAAGAAAATACTTTTTTCAAGAAAGGCATTTATCTTAGAGGGGCTGTTGTATAGAATTACCTACCGACCGTAAAAATGGTTGTGTCCATCTGATTAATTAGTTGTCAGACTGATAGAGTGAGCAGAGTTAGTATGTATATGAATTCCCTATCGAATAGATTTATTATTACCAACTATTATTACATATCTCCTACTATCTCTTTGTGTGGGTAATTGGCCGCCTTTACCACAACACAAAACCACTGATTTTTGATATTTCAAAATTGTAAAGTGTTGTCCAGAGAGGAAATGGGACCATTTCCTTACAGCTTCGATCACTGCAGTAGCCTCTTTCTCAATAGCTGGGTAATGAGTCTCATAGCGATTCAAGGTTCGTGACATGAATGCAACTGGTCGCCTTACCTGGTTTAAGTTAGCTGATACCGCTTCATCTGATGCATCACATTCTATCATGTATAGTTTGGTATTATCGGGTCTGTGTAGTGCCGTCTTCATAAGTAGCTGTTCTAAATTATAAAATGTCTCATACGCTTTTGCATCGAGTGGAAATTGTTTTGCCGTGATTAGTGGTTGAATGCTGAATCCATTTTGCATAATATGAAAATATGACTAAAACTCGCTTGAGTGATGTCTTTTTAGTAGGTATCTCCATGTCTAGAAGTGGTTGTAATCTCGACTTATCGAGGCGCGCTAACCCATCACCAATTTCATAGCCAAGAACTGAAATCTTGTTTGCAGAAAGTATGGATTTTGAGTCGTTCAGAGTGAGTTTTTGGCGTTGCGCAACCTCAAGAAACCTTTTAACGCATTTATCATGTTCTGCTTGGTCTCTCCCGGTGACAGTGATGTTGTCGAGATACACAAAGGTTCTCTTCGTCAACAAATTTGTCAATAGCCGGTTGAAAAGTCTCAACTACGTTAAACTAATATAAATGCCCATTTGCCTCAAAAGCTGAAAATGCTTTGTCATTCTCGCACAATGGTAGTTGGTAATAGGCACTTGAGGTCGAAAATAGAGAAGACCCGATAACTTGCTAGTTTATTTACCAAGGTTTCAATTCTTGGTAAGGAGTATGCATCGAGCTCTGTAAACAAATTGACAGTGACTAGTCCACACACAGGCGTTTTTATGGAGATCAAATTCATCCTTCACTATAACTACTTGCACTCGCCATGGAGATGAGCTTGGTTACACAATTCCTTCTGCTAATAGGGGCTTGATTTCCAGACCAGTAACTGTCAATCCTCATCGCTGTAGACTTGGGATTTTGTTGCAATTCGTTGAGCATGTTTGAATACATGGCTAATGCAATATAGCGTTTGAAAGATTTTGCCGCGACCGGCCTACGAACGTAAACATATCAGATTACACCTTCGCCCTAGAGAAATAACATCCGGGCGCGTCCGGAAATGATGAAGCCCTTTTTCGACTCTAACCGGCCGTTACAGCTAAGAAAGGGATAAATTAACATTTATTGACATTTGCAAAATACTTCTGCCAGAAATAATTCTACATAAATGGAAGTAATATTTTTCGCTAGCCTATACCGGGCTAAAGAAATACTTACTTTCTGCGTCCATTTTTTATAGAAGAACTTTCTATCCGCGTGGCGCGACAGAAGTGGAGTTCCCTTTCTTCCATATAAAAAGGCTTCAGGCGGCGAAAATTCAGAGGTCTAAGCTGACGCTCTCAGGGGCCACTCGACTCCCCGAGGCTCGGGTCCTACGTTATCGTGGTTGCACCCACCTCACCGCCACTTCTAGTGGTAGATTCAACAACCTTTTTTTACTGTCCTTTTTAAGGGCTATGAGAAGTCACCTTCTGCGGATCGGTGCATCTCTGGCGGTCATTAATGATCAGTCGAAATAGACGGCCTGGAGGCAAACACGAAGAGGACTCACTAAGACCAGCCGGTCTTAACCATCGCTCGGTTCCGCTCGTCCGCTTGGCTGCGCAGCGCTAAAGGCAGGGGTTGGCCTTTAGCTACCGCTCCACCATCCGCGCAGCGCTAAGATAACGCCAATCTTAGCCTCGGCCTCCTGGCCTGTTCGCTCGACATTGCAGAGCTTTGGCGCGCAAGCCTTAGCTACCGCCCGATACGCTCGCACAGCTTTGGCGCCAAAAGCCTTAGCTACCACCACAACTTTGGCGCGAAAAGCCATACCTACTGCCAACGATACGCCCGCACAGCTATCTGGCGCGACAAAGCCATAGCTACCGTAAACGATACGCTTACGCAGCTATCTGGCACGATAAAGCCATAGCCATCGTAAACGATACGCCCGCACAGCTATCTGGCACGACAAAGCCATAGCTACCGTCAACGATACGCCTGCACAGCTATGTGGCACGACAAAGCCATAGCTACCATAAACGATACGCCCGCACGGCTATCTGGCTCGATAAAGCCATAGCTACTGTAAACGATACGCCCGCACAGCTATCTGGCACGACAAAGCCATAGCCACCGTAAACGATACGCTCGCACAGCTAGGGGCACGTCAAAGCCCTAGCTTCATCGATCCCCTTGCTCGACTGTGTATATGCTAAGGCCTGGCAAACCTTAGCCACCATCTATCCGTTCGTTCACTCGGTCCGCAGTACTAAGACGCGATTAAGTCTTAGCAAACCACGCTCGCTCGATCCGTACGCTACCAAACTGCCAGCACCGACTTCGATCACGACACTGTTACAGACTCTCCTGCATTCTACGACTCGACTGATCTCAGCTCCCAGCAACGATCAACCAACTGCACCTACGACTTGTACATACCAGCTACTGACATCGTCCATCTAGCTGGAGACCGGAACACTACAACCACGTCTGTAATTTCTGACAATAAATTGCCAATTCTTGTTGATTTGTTACCTTGCCTCTTTGTCCTTTTCCTTGTCTTTGGTTGTCACTACTCGCACGCATTAAACAAAAATTCATTTGCGGGGTCGACTCGCTTATCGGCTCTGCAACAATTTCATTTTTGATATAAGAATTTATGCTAACTCATAGTTAATAAGCTATTAGAGCTGGCTGAATCAATCACTGCTGAAGCTGAGTAATTGTTTATTTGGATAGGGAATGCATAGGATGCTAAAAAGTGTGGGGCAGCATCTAGTACTGCACATAACTCATTACTAATGACAACAGCTGTAACTCTTTGGTTTCATCTGGACCGGCATTGCCCAATGTCCAGTTTTACCATAAGCATTGCATTCACTATTTCGGGCTGGACATTTGGAATTAATGTGAAACTTACCACCACAAAACCAGCATTGCTTCTTTACAGTAACAGCATTAAACAACGCACGGGTAGTTTGTAAGGGGGCAGTATAATCGACGGATGGAGGGACAGTTTCCCCTGACGTAGTAGCAGCAGTATTTTACCTCTGTGTGTGTCTGCCCTAGTATAGTGTTCAGAGTTATATTAGGCATGTTCACAGTAGTCTAACAGGCCTGACTAAGGGTCTTGGCTTTCTAGTAGACGTTGTCTTATGTTAGAGGTAAGTCCGTTTATGAAGGCGTCTCGAACAAATTCTTGTCGATGTTGTTCGGCAGTAACGTTTACAAATTGACTGTTTTTATTCAAATTTTATTGTTTTGTAGAAACTCATCTGTGTTTTCCGTCTTCATTTGTTGTCTTGTAACTAGAAGATGTATCTTTTTAAACAAAATACTTGTCCAAGGTATTGAAAGCAGATTCGTAGGTAGTACAGTCTGATAAATAGTTTGTAAATAGTAACAGATACGTACTTTACGAGGCAGCACAATTTCTTTGGGGTTTCGACTTGGCATTCATCGATAAAATTTTCGAACGTAGTTTTCTAGTGTCTGTATTTTCTGTCAGCGTCCGTTTAAAGGATTATGTTAAAGGATTATGTTACAAAAAAATATCACAAGAAACAAGTCCTTCAACGTAACAAAAAACAAAAAACAGAAAACAAAAGCAAAAAACAACCACACTGTAAGGGAGATAACTCACGGCCTTCATCAACCACAAGATAACCACCCTCACGAGTCAATTTAAATTCTAATATTAAACTAGGAATAAAAGTAACACGTGTGTCCAATAAACTGTTTATTCATTTACAGATAAAAATATATATAAGAATTAAAATTATTAAAATCATTGCACTTTAGCGTTCAGTCGAATGACCCAACGATTAACTTTAGACAAAAGATTTGGGCCGAAAACAACAAAGCAGAGCTACGAATACTAAGAAATAATAGAATTCCTTTGAATTCAAAAATAAAACAGTCTTACAGGTTCAAAAAAAGCCTCGTGTTCAGCATTCATAATTTTTATGTTCTCAGCATAGCAATTCCACGGTAGAAAACTTGAAAGAATTGCCTCCGTTCTGCAATTATAAATATCTCCTTTCGAATAGAAGACCCAGCAATTGAATTTGGATACCTGATAGAACTCCATCAGGCTCTCAGTCAGACATGAGAAATTTTACTATTCAGAGGAAAATGTCTTCACACCACATGGTTCTCAGGGGTCAAGCACAGAGCTTCTTTTTGAGCGGTCCGCTCCCACCAAAGTCTTCTCCAAAAAGAGCCGAGTTTCCTATTTCCCGCTTCAACGTCAAAAACGGCGTTAGTTCTGGTCACGTCACTAATCCACTTCCTCAGGTGAAGGTGAAAAAGTCCCGTTAACACAAACCTCCGTCATTCAAAAAAATAATTTTGACACCGCAGTGGATTTATTTTCAGTCTGTCTGAGCAAAGGAAAACCTCCATCTTGATACCGATAATGCTAAGTAATATTTAATAAATTGTAATGAATTGATAACAACAAAAATTGCCACAGAATTGCGGCTTTATTAAACATTACTGTGCTAATATTACAATTGAGTGGGTAGAGTGTTCGCTTATGGTCCGGGAGACCTGGGTTCAATCCTAGGTTGCGTCATACCAAAGACTTTAAAAATGGTACTTGAAACCTCCTTGCTTAACACTCAGCAATATAAGGTACGTATTAAGGGTAAAGTGGAGCAATCCAGGGAAAGGAGGTCCGTTTAAAAGTTCCGTTAAAGAGGGATAATCCTGGAAGTAGACTGTTTAAAGAACCAGATATTGAACTTCAGTATTCTTAGCAAGAATAGGGAAAGAGACCTACGACTTTTATGACGGGTTAAAGTTGGACCATGAAGAAAAGATGAAACTTGATCCTACGAATCTTACAGATTCTATTTCCGGAAGCAAGAAACATCAGTAAACATAGAGCTGTCTCTGGCCACTTGCAAAAAACTGCAATTTCGGACAGTTGCAAAGTAGACTTATTCGGAACCAAGTCGTCGTTAAAGTTAGAAATGATACTCTTAGGAAAAAGTTGCAGTCAGATAAACAATTTATTCTAAACAGATGCTTACAAATAGGACGTCCAAACAATAGACGCAAACTATTTCTTCTGGCGTTGATGCTGCTAACTCTCATATCAACAGGGTTACAAAGAAGAGAGACGATAGAAATAATTTCAATTGACCTCGAATGAAATCGAATCTGATACTCAAGAAATGCATGCGTTACGGACTATTTCCAGTTCACAATGGAAATGACTGCACACAGCAGAATTTGTTTGCAGAAGGGGCATTATTTTAGTGTTTACAAAAACAATAAATCAAGAGTAAGAGAAATAAAAGACGAAAAAGAAAAGCAAGATTTTTTGGGTTTAGTGACTTTAGAAAACCTCAATATAGATTAATAAGATGATACTAGCAATTAACAGGCAAAAGTCAGTCATCAAAACTTTCAATTTTAGTTTCGGTACGAGTGTAGACGTGACTGTATTTCCGGACCGATATTTCAGAAAAATTCCCCACCCATCCAATCAACAAAAAGAGACTGTACAGACTTGGTCACGATGAAATAAAAGTCATTGGATGTGAAGAGGTCACAGAAAAATGTCTGTTCACAAAACCTGGATGTTGTAGAGAACCTTAAAAAGCCATTATCGCGAGGACCAGCAACTTGAAGCCCTAAATCTTCCGAAAGCTGATCGTTCAAAATCGAAGGGCACAAGTACAAGAAAGAATTCCTCGAACTATTCACAAGTCTAAGGATACTGAAACATTTATACCTGATACGCTTAGATGCAGGAGCTCAACCATTATCTATTGCTACACCTAGAAGATTAACACTGCTAATGAAACAAAAATGCCAGAAAGAACTACAGCGACTGGAGGAAGAGGACATAATCTGTCCAGTAAAATCACCAACAGATTGGTGTGCCCCAATAGTCGCAGTCCAAAAAACGTAATCTTAAAGTTAGATTCTATGTCGACGTTACAAAGCTAAACAAAAATATGCAGAAAAGGAAATTTCCCCAACCCACCACAGATTACCTACTGGTTGAACTCGACGGAGCCACAATATTCAGCAAGCTTGACTGAAATAGCAGTTTCTACTGTTATATGACCGAAAGAGATCTCTTCTAATTTATCATACACAGAAAATAATGATTCCAACTAGCGTCCACGAGAGCATTCACCGGATGTTATCAGTACTAAGACTTTATTTAAAATGGAGAAAGGAGTTTCTGCGCATAGGATCAGCGCATAGCGAAATGTCGATGAAATTTGTTTAAAAAAAGTAATTAAAAATAATTTTTCGGCCAATCCGTGACTTTCATGGTAAAAAACAAAGAAAATCCAATTTGATCTGATCGGAAAACGAAAACGATATAAAAGACAAATTTCTCGACAGCGGAGCAGATCAAAAGAAGGCAGACGACCCCGCATACTAGAAACTCTAGCTCTGAGCGAGAGAGGAGAGAGAGAGAGAGAGAGAGAGAGAGAGAGAGAGAGAGACGAAACTCGAAACCACGCATCAGCCACATTGACTCTCCTCTTCTCCGCTTTGAAGGAAGCGACTAAGCCGTAAATCACCAAACACCTCTCTCCTCTCCACACTCGTAACATCTGATTGATCGCATGTGCGTAAGTCTAACAATTCTACCATTACTAAGCATAGGAAATCTTTATACTTTTTGATTCAATATCAACACGTTTATACAAACCAAGTTATTTGAATGTTTTACTTGTTTCCAATACAATAGTTAACATTTTTACGTGCCTTCGAGTTCTTTGTTTTTTGCAATTGTGTTTTTGTTTTTTCCTTGCAACCATACGCTGATATAACACTACCAAATTGTTTTCCACGAAAAATCGCCGGAATTCACATCGTTCATTGCACCTTACGGAAGGTACTGGTTTAAACGTCTTCCTTTCAGGATAACTTCCAAGCCATAGATTTTTCATTGACTCACCTATCCTGGGATACGTTATCTTCAAACAAGGACTCCAAACAGTCCCAGAAAAAGTAAAAGCCATCATGGATCTACACCAACCACAGAACATTTTTGAGGTACGATGCTTACAGGGAATAACAAATCAGGTTCGGAAATTTGCTAAAAATCGAGCAGATATGTGGGTATCAAAAAAAAAAAAAAAAAAAAGAAAGGAAATAAATTCGAAAGTAGCAATTTCCAGGAAACCTCTGACAGGAAGCAAAATCTGTGCATCTCTGCGAAGATGAGCTTCCTGGTGCCAAAAGAGAAATTCTCACATTCAGCAGTTACCATCGTTTTCAAAAGGACCTTTCCCCTCAGTTGAAAGCAAGTTAGCACATGTTCTCACCAAGTCCCGGGATTGGCATCAGTTGTGTCTCCTGCAAGCAGCCATCTCTACAAAACATATCTCACTGGACACATTTAGTGAACAAACTCCCAACCTACAAATCATCAAGAATGACTAATATATTTCAATACCTTCTTTTGGAAATGCAACTACTTCTACTTGTACAGGAAAAAAAGTTTCCACCACAGAATAATCCTGAACCCCAAAATAAAGTTTTGAGTATAAAAGTATCGTTGTCTCTTACCTTCCATCCTCAATTTTCTTGCAGCTTCTGGCAGACAAAAAAAGGTGACAAGTTAATGGGGTAAGAAGAAGAAAAAGAAGTCAGATACAAAACTCAAAATCACCCTAACAGAACCCAGCAATTAATCAACAACCCATTCCAGGAATAAACAAAAACTATCTTGTACCCCATAGATACAACCCAACCATCCCAAGGTCTTCATAGGAAAAAGACAAAATGGATCTGAACTTTAAAAAACAGCATTCCAGACCCTGAAGAAACTAATAAACAGTAGACAGAGGCAGATGTGTTTATCCATTTAGCCATTGGAAATATCTCTGTGAGTGATAAATGCCTTGAAGAAATCAAACTCAAGTGAAATGCTGACAGAGTCTGCAGCCAGCTCATCAATTATTACAAGATGGACCTCTGGCCTGAAAAAGCAGAGTGAGATCCTATAATAAAACAGTATTGGTTTGTTAATCAGGATTTAATGATTCACCAGGGACTCTTACTGTACAAGAGCCAACTTGTTTAAGCCTACCGAATGTCAGAAAGACATATATGAGCATCTTCATGAAGGACACCGAGGTAGTGTCAAATATCAAGCACTTGCTTGCGAAAGTATGGGATGGCAAAACAAACTGTTAACAAGGTATCTGTGAGAAAGAAAGAAAATAGCCTCTAGAATCTCTAAGACCCACCAAATTATCCTAATACCCATGGCAGAGATTAGGAATGGTTCTTTTTGAATTCAATGGACACACTTATCTCCAGTTCATCAACTATTTTTCAAGATGGACTGAAATAACCCATCTACAGACAATACTTCAGCAAATATGACAGAGAATTGCAAATCATTATTCCCTTGGCATGGAATTCCAGATATTATCATCACAGATAATGGTCCCCAATTCAATTAAAAAGATTTCATGAATTTTGCAAAGGTTTTCACTTTTCTGCACTTTTATAAATTGCCCTCGTGATCCTCAAGGAAGCGTATTGTGCAGACCATCAAGAACTTGTAAAAGAAAGCTAGTGACCCTTACATAGCATTGCTTAATTATTGTGGCACTCGCCTGCAACATGGTAAAAGCTCAGCTGAACTGCTAGGGAACAGAAAGCTTCAAACACAGATCCCTTTAATATCATGATACACAGAAAGCCAAACAAAAACTTGATATAATAAACATCATAGAGTCAAAGAGTGGCTCGCCTTTGACATCCAGTTTGGATAAAGACATCCAAAACCAGTCCAGGCATTGTATACAAGACTCTATCACCTAGATCAGTTCTAGATAAGACTGATTTAGGCCTGTTCTAGTGCAACAAGAATGATCTTCACCAAAAGAAGAAAGAAACCAGCTTCTCTCTGGAAGCCACTCCATGTGAAGTGGACGTCTTCTTATGAGTCCCAATAAACAGTTTTATTTCCAGCCATAAAGGTGATTCAACAAAGCTTCTCAGTAACAAAACAAACATTCCACCAACGAATTCATGAAGCAAAATACAAGAGAAGTGATTGACAAATCCGGTCACCCAAAAGATTGTCATTGTAAAGAACTGTACAATAAAAAACGGTGATGTAGGGTTATGTCCCCTGTTCTCTAAGTGCCTGGTTACACCTCCTCCCTAATTTCTGGTACTTAGTCAATAAAGGTTTACTGCTACTATTGTCACTTCATCTTGTTTTACTAAAACCAGTCCAGAAAACATCCTATGCAGTTCAGTTTTCTGCAAGTTTGAATTAAAATGCACAAGCTCAAGATTGGTCGACAAGGGAAGAAAAATACAAAAGCAAAACTTTGAAGATATCTCACTTAACAGAGGAGGGATGTGTGATACTTTGCAAAATGGTCATGTATATAGAGTTCTCACTATTGCAGACAAAATTCCTTAAACTGAAAAAAAAAAGATTGCTAAATTGTTTGACTAGGCATAATCTTTAGCTTTATTCGTTTCTATTATTGTTGTGATAGCTATTCAATCCTTTCAATAACGGAGAATTTTGCATCTCTGTTATGTTTGATTATGTTGCTCTATGGAGAGTAGTTTATTATAATCTATATAGATTTGATTCTATGTCTGTAGTTGTTTAATCAAAAATAAAATGGCCATTCTGACTATCAAATATATATCTTTAGTCAGTGTGTACAATCTACCGGCTCATTGGTCTATCGGGTAGAGTGTTCGTCAATGGTCCAGGAGACCTGGGTTCAATCCCAGGTCACGTCATACCAAAGACTTTAAAAATGGTACTTGATACCTCCTCGCTTAACACTCAGAAATATAAGGTACGTATCAAAGGCAAAGTGGAGCGATCCAGGGAAAGGAGCAGCGTCCTCCCCTACACCCCGGTGTAGTAGCTATTGAAAAGGGAGCCTTCTGGTCACCCTCGACTACGGTTGCCAACTTTATACAATCTAGCAAATAGATTAGATTTTTACTCCTACAATTAGTATTGTGATGAATAAAAAAATTTTCTTAGTTGTAAAGTTAGTGAATATGTTTGTAAATTCAAGATGATCGCATTATAGATTGTTTCTAATAATGCATGGTTGATAAAAAGGAAATATGATTTAACCTCTCTTTTGGTTTTAATTTTTCGGGTATCTTGTCTAGCAGTAACGATGGCTTTGTTTATCTGATTTTCAATTAAGGTATTAACTAAAGCATCAATTAAAGTTGCCACATGTTATGAATTGCTATTCGAATTTATTGCTTATGTCCTATTCAATTCATTATTTAATGCTTTGAGGATTTTAGGTTGAGAAGATTTGAAATGGAAATAGTTGTATGTATTTATGGATTTTGTATTTTGTGTTGTTTGTAGTTTTCTTTATTTATCAATATTATTATGAATGTGAATTTTTTCTTTCTCCCTTTTCATAGATTGGTGAAAACTACTATGTTGGAGGAAGTGGGGTAAGCAGTTTGAGTGAGACTGGCTTTTTAAAAGAAGAGGAGACTGTTCACTGGGGTACACTGGAAATGACACATTTTCTGGGACAGAGCAAATGAATAGATTATTAAAAAGTGACAAAAAAAAAAGACAATTTTTAAAAAGAAAGAGAAAAAATTTAAGAGTAAAATAAATCTCATCCTTTTTTTTGTTGTGTATTTCTATAACTTTGTTGATGCTTTGTTTCTGCCCTTTTTCCATACTACATTGTTTTTTTATTGTTTACTAATATGTTTTTTCTTTTTTCTTTTCTTTACTTTTGAATTCCTACTATCCGCAACCTCTGACAGAAGTTACCCACATATTAAATAAAGTCAAGGAGGCTTCTTTTCCTCCTGTTATTAAGCTTTATTTATCTGCTCCTCAGATTATTGTTGGTGGTGCTTGTCATTGCTCTAAATTTTTCCTGTCTGTTATTTTAGTCACAAAATTCAGTCACAGCAATAGTTAGCATCTGTCTTTGGAATTTAGTAAGAAATGTTGCTTTCAGAGAGAGTTTAGTGGCTGGAGACAATTCATAACGATATGTATTAAAGAATCTAAACTGAGATGGATTGTGTTGATTTTTCATGTTAAGATTTGATTGGTCACGTATCTGATTCAAGTTGGTTAAGAATTTAAGTTTTGTTTCTCTACCTGTTTATATGAGGAATATGTCATTAATATATCTAGCAACCTAGCATAAAAGAGGCAGTCATGGTTAATTCCAGGATAGATGTAGGTGTTTTCAAACATTTAAATGTAGAAGGTGGCATATGAAGAGGCTATGACAGTATCCATGACACATCCTTTTACTTGTGGAAAGTATTGATCTTTGAATTTATAGTTATTTAATGCTAGCATGCGGTTAAAAAAATTAATTGATACAATGCATTGAGGAAGACTGCTGACCTCAAACATATCCTCACTAGAAAATATTGACTGGGTGTATCAACAAAAATTGGAAAAGTACAAATATTTTCAAGAGTAAATATACAAAAAAGCAACTTGTCACCAGCCACAAAATGTAAATATATCAAGAGGCTGAAAGATCAGTGAGAAGCTACATCTGCATGAATCTGGTACACTAGCACTGAGACTTAAACCAATAAAGTGTGATGGGATTGTAAGGTAAAGCTAGGAACGTCATTGTCATCAGCTGATGAAGGCTTATTTGGTAGAACTTTGTAGCAGCAGTTATATGAACTTATTATATACATACATATATATATATATATATATAATTTTTAGAAATTTTAGGTACAGTTTATATATTTTGTTATAAACTTAATTAAAAAAACATTGTTTTTGCTATATTTCAGTTTTCTGTTAGCACTTTCAAGTTGATAGCTTTCTTCGAACAGTTTGAAAAAATTTACAACAAACTATATATATATTATATATATATATATATACATAATATGTACATAATATATATATATACATATAAGTAAAGTTGGCGACCATAGTCAAGGTCGACCAGAAGGCTCCCTTTTCAATAACTACTACACCAAGGTGTAGGGGAGGGCACTATTCCTTTCCCTGGATTGCTCCACTTAACCTTTGAAATGTACTGAGTGTTGAGCAAGGAGGTATCAAGTACGATTTTTAAATTCTTTGGTATGACGCGACCTGAGATTGAACCCAGGTCTTCCAGACCCACTAAGCCAATGACACTATATATATAAATATATATAAATACATATAATTTATACATATACTTTCGAAATGGCTTCGAACTGACGAAGAAAAGAAGCAGAAGATATCCCGCAACAACAATTACCGACGCCGACTACGCCGATGACATAGCGATACTGGCAAATACACCTGACCAAGCCGAAACACTTCTGCATAGCCTGGAACGAGCAGCAGCAAGCATAGGCCTCCATGTTAATGCACACAAAACGGAATATATGTGCTATAACCAAACGGGGGACATCTCCACTCTAGAAGGAACCCCTCTTAAACTAGTAGACAAATTCACGTACCTAGGAAGCAGCGTCGAATCAACCGAAAAGGACATCGAAACGAGGTTAACGAAAGCATGGACAGCTATCAATAGGCTATCGACTATATGGAAGTCGGACCTGACCGATAAAATGAAACGCAGTTTCTTCCAGGCAGCGGTCACATCGATACTGCTATATGGATGCACTACATGGACGCTAACAAGACGGCTCGAGAAGAAACTAGATGGCAATTACACAAGAATGCTGCGTGCAATCCTCAACAAGTCCTGGCAGCGGCACCCCACAAGACACCAACTGTACGGCCACCTGCCCCCTATCACGAAATCTATTCAAGTTAGGCGAACCAGACATGCAGGACATTGCTGGAGAAGCAGAGATGAACTCATAAGAGATGTACTCTTATGGATCCCCACACACGGCCGCGCAAAAGCAGGACGACCAGCACGAACGTACATTCAGCAGCTGTGTGAGGATACAGGATGTTGTCCTGAAGACCTGCCTAGGGCGATGAACGATAGGGAGGAGTGGCGAGAGAGGGTCAGGGATATCCGTGCTGCCAGCACGATATGATGATGATGATGATACATATACATATTACATATATTTTATTTTGATTATATATATATATATATATATATGTACACACACACACACACACACACACACACACACACACACACACACACACACACATATATATATATATATATATATAGTAAGTTGGCTGACTATATATATATATATATATATATATATACCTTTTTTAAATACATATATATGATGAAGTCCTAAAACCCAACACATTCAACATTGACAAATATTTCTATGGATAAAATTATCCTCTGAAGTTCTTGTTTTTTCATCTCTGTATATTTTCATACACACACACTCACTCACACACACACACTCACACATGTATATAGATATTATATGTATATATATATATATATATATATATATATATATATATTCGAATAAAGAATATCTTAACAGGAATAATTATTTATGAAATAGTTTGATTTAGCAGTTCAAGGGAAATAACTATGCTAGGCTTAGTAATCATTAATTTTATGTCATACTTTTTTCTTGGGAAAAATGTTTGTATTCCAGATTTTGATTTTATGTGATGACATTCACGAAAAATTTACCTTGTTATTTATCTAAAAACAAGAACTAAATTCAAACTCCACTTTACTTTAAAATATCTGTAAAAACTTGAATATTAGGGAAATAAAACTAACAACTTTCTATTGAATATTGTGCCCACGCCAAAATTATATATAAGAATAAGTGGAAAATTTTCTCTTCTGTTTTTCTTACATAGAGATCATCATCAGGCTGTTGTCATGTCAACAATAAGGTGGTTGCCTTTGTCAAACCTGTAAGATCTACTGTTTGTTTCAAATGTAAACTTTTAGTTACTTGTTACAACTTTAAAGTCATTTATTTCCTGCTGAAATATATTGTTTAACGAGAAATCTGATTTATTTCATTTAACAAGGTATAATTAAAACGTCATCATTTAAGGTATGCTGACATTTTTTTTGCATTATGATAGCAACTTTCAATATTACTATGATGCATTAGTTTGCAATATCACATTTTATTTCCTTGCATCACATCTTAAGTAATATATTGTTATATTAGCTAAGCAAATTACAAGTTATTGCATCTTGATTTACCTTCTATCTCACAGATCATCCAAGAAAGAAATCTGTGAATCATATATACAAATGAATATCATTATCATCATCATCATCATTATTGCCAACAACATGGATTTCTTTGACTCTCTCTTGCCATCTATCACTATTGGCCATTACACTTGGTAGGTTTTCTGGACAGCATCCAGCATCCAGCATCTGCACAGAGCTGATGAATATAAGTTTTTGCTGGTCAGCCAACCATAGGAGAACATCACTTACAAGTCTGTCCATACTCCTCCAGCAGTGCCCAGTATGTTTTGCTTCTTTTTCTTGGATGGTTAGTAAAATGAGATATAAATTAACCGGCAATAACAAGTAATTTGTTTAAAATATGATATCAATAACAATATTGTACAAGTTAATTTTCATTGACATTTAATAAAAACTAACATTGGGGAAAATTATATTCGTGGTTATTATTTCTATTCAAAATGATTGATATCTAAAGATCTTAAAAAGTCTCATCATTTTTGCCAATTAATAGAAAAGCAGGAGTTGGATAATGTTCAAAGTAAAAATAAAAAAGACAAACTAACAAGAAACAACAAACTTTTGAATTCAAAAGATACAAAATATTCAGGATTGACCAAAATATGTTCAAAGTTTTTTAATCAACATAGAATGTTTCCATGAAAAAGTGAATTGCAAAGATGACTGAACGGCATTAAATAATAAAGAAACTTTTCTGAATAATGTTTTTGTGAGTGGGGGAGTCCCCATGGTATAATGGCTTAAGTGCTGGACTGTGGTCTCAAAGTAAGTGAGTTTGAACTCCAGTTCACTTTTGGACTTTGGGAAAGGCATGGACCCACTTATCCCCCAGTTATGGGTTAAATAGTATCATTGCTGTAGAGAAAAGGAAAATCTCGTATTTTGGTTTGGCGCGCAATTTAATTCAACACTGAATTTCACCCAATCAGGATGACTTATCCTATTCAGCCCGGACCTTCATTTTCGGCTAGCAAAACGGGTGAGTGGCCAAACCCAGTCTCTTCAGCGTGAGACGGCGACCAGAACAGACATTCCTCTGGTCGTCCCTGCTTAGCGATGCTTTTTAGCTAGACAAGCCACCCAGTGTGGACATCTCACTGTGGCTTTAACACTAGCAGCAGCAACATGGACACTCAACGAGGGAATCATCTTATAGTGTTAGGGAAATTGTTAATTTCCCTTAAATGCTATATTTTTTTAGGCAACACAAATGAATTACGAAACTTTTCTTTAACAACACAACAATGAAAGTTTTTTATTTGCAACTTTGAATATTTGGTTTGCTTTTGGTGCTGCAAGTCTCGTGGTGTTTAGGCTTGTTAGTGTTGGAGACGAAATGGCTTAGCGGGGTGTTGATAAAGCAGCGTGTGTTGTCGGACGTGTGAGGGATTATGTTTAGAGTCACCGTGTATTTTTGTGTGTCTGATATTTTTGGGGAGAGTATGCATTATCTCCATTGATATGGACCAGAAGTGAAATATGAGCTAGTGTGTCGAGAGCGGAGTTACGCTCGGATCGACATAGCCAATTTTTGGGGTGACACAAAGTTGGGCCTGTCTGAGGCATGTTGTATGTTTCTAATTTATGTTCAACTGGGATTCCTTGTAAGAAATCCATAAATTAGAGGATTCCCTCGTTGAGTGTCCATGTTGCTGCTGCTAGTGTTAAAGCCACAGTGAGATGTCCACACTGGGTGGCTTGTCTAGCTAAAAAGCATCGCTAAGCAGGGACGACCAGAGGAACGTCTGTTCTGGTCGCCGTCTCACGCTGAAGAGACTGGGTTTGGCCACTCACCCGTTTTGCTAGCCGAAAATGAAGGTCCGGGCTGAATAGGATAAGTCATCCTGATTGGGTGAAATTCAGTGTTGAATCAAATTGCGTGCCAAACCAAAATACGAGATTTTCCTCTTCTCTACACTGCTGATCTTCTACAAGGATGGCTTTGGCATTAAATAACCCACAAATACTGATATACCATTGAACAAAGAAACCATGGCATAGTTTTTTTGTTAATTTTATGTTCTAAAAGTATCCAGACATGTTCAATAGGATTCATGTCAAGAGTTTGTGGAAGTTGTTTGAATCTTTATTCTGGATCTCTGCCCTTCATAAAAAGGCACAATTTTACTTCAATTAATCAATAGTGAGTATTGAAAAACATTTCCCCTGTAAAACAGATATGTATTCTTTTATATTGATATTATCCGTGCATTCCGGACACTTGCTTTCTGAATGCCTCGTGCTTTAGCCATTTAGGGTTCATTACACTATATCTCCAAATCAATCTTATTCAATAAAGGGCAACTGGTAACTATTTTTGTGGTGAGTGAGGCAAACTTCAAAGCCATTTACTCTGCTGTTTAAGAGTTGAGCAAACTGAAAGTCATTAAAGAAAACAATACCCAAGGGCTTGTCTATTGCTTTTCCTGTTCCTTCTTCTTGCTGACATAAGGTTTTGAAGATTATAATAATACACAAAAATTTACCAGTTAAGAGTAAAAAATGTATCAAGACTTACAGTTCAAGGTTTGATTGCCCTCATTTTATTGGTCAAAAAGAGAAAGAATGATCTTTAGTGTACGGTTAGTTTCCATATCACAATAAGTTAATTTGTAGTTGTTTATGTAGTGCTGAGCAAAGAACAAAGCCTCATTTAAGAACAATAATGAAAGGTTTATTTTTATATCAGAGTGAGAAAAGTTCTTTTGGGTGTCGCAGGTCACAGCGATATTGCAGGTAGCAGCAAAGTGTTGCAGGTAGCAGCAGTTATCTTTGGTGAAGATCGTTAATGCTGGAACATCCAGTAGAAAAGGACCAGAGAGAGGTCTTTCTTCGCTGCTGGCCGGGTACTCTCTGTTCTGCTGACAGACTTCCAAAAAGGGCTAGAAAAATAGTTCTTTAGAGGAAGATGGAATCAATGCCCTTTGCCCACTGATTGGTCAGTGTGTGGCCAAATCGCTTGGCAGGGGCAGTGATTCGCGAGAGAAAATAGATCTGTGACTGCTACATCACCCCTGCTTAGGTGAAAACCTGACAGAGAAAAAGGTTGCAGCTGCAAAAAAAAAAGTTCATTTTATATATATATAGTTTTACACAGTTTTTTTGGCCAATGTACTTGCCGATCACCATGTGTGGTGGTAACTTTTGGCATTGTATTAACTTCTACTGGTGCACAGGTATGTTCATGCTGTGTATGTAGGGGTGGCTATGTGGCTCTTGTGTTCTAGAAAGGGTCTTTTCACCCTGTCAATCAATACAATCTCTTTTTTGCCGCTAATGTCAAGGGTGAAAAGTTTGTCAGTGCACGAAAGCACGCGATAAGGACTGGTATAAGGTGGAATGAGAGGGGCTTTCACAGTGTCCTTTCTCAGAAAAACATGAGTCCACGAGGAAATGTTTTTTAGAACCAATGATTTGGTAGTCTGTTCCCTAGGGTGCCTTGGTGGGAGATTACCTAAATAAGCTCACAGTCTGTTTGTTTACAAAACTGAATCTGTTGCTGTTAAATCTATCGGGGTCAGCGTCTGACCTGGTAATGATTGAGGTACTCCATAGATGAGTTCGGCTGGAGAGTATCCTAGGTCCTCTTTGATAGCTGTGCGACAGCCAAGAAGGACAAAGGGTACATATTTGCTTCATCGCTGTAGGTCAGGATAGCCATGCAGCTTTCAATTGGTGATGGAAGCATTCTATCCTCCCGTTAGAAGCAAGGTGATAGCTCGTTGTACGTGTATGTTTGATACCTAAAATTCTGGAAAGTTCCTGGAATAGGTGGGATTCAAACTGTCTACCACGTTCAGTGGTAATAGTTGTGGGAACTCCGTAACGCGATATCCAGCTTGATATAAGGGCTTGCGCTACAGATTCAGCTGAAATGTCATTTAGGGGAATGGTCTATACAGGTCAGGAGTTAGGTAAATCCCTGACTGACCGGCCATGGTCCAACAAGATCAATATCGATATGGCTGAACCGAGCGTCTGGGGTGCTGAATGTTCCAAGAGGTGCACGGATATATTTGTGCATCTTTGACTTTTGGCGGGATTCGCAGGAACATGTCCAGGCAGTGATATCATGCCTCAAATTTGGCCAGAAAAATCTAGCTGAAATCAGCTTCACTGTGGCTTTGGGTCCGGGGTGTGCCAGATGGTGTAGGGTGTCAAAAACAACCATACGATGAGTCATCGGAACAAAAGGTCGAGGTAAATTTGTTGAGGTGTCACAGATGATCTGTATGTCTGCAGTGGGCTTGTGGAGGTAAACGAATTTGCAAGTTGCAGATTCAGGTGATGATAGATCCAAGGTGTCCAGACATGGCTGGTCTAAGGCCGTCTGCTGTAAGTCGATACCCGAAGGTGAGAACAGAGAATTGATTGGAAGGTAGGACAAGGCGTCTGCCGTGGCATTCTGTTCACCAGAGATATGTCGGATATCGTTGGTAAACTGCGAAACAAAATCCAAGTGGCGAGTTTCGCAAGGAGAATACTTGTCCGGCTTAGAACGCAGTGCGAAATTAAGAGGATGGTAATCGGTGTAGATCACAAATTGCCTGCCCTCTAGTGAATGCTGAAAGTGTTTTACTGCTAGGTACATAGCCAGGAATTCATGGGCAAATGTGCTGTAACGCTGTTCTGCCGGTTTCAGCTGTCTCAAAAAATAAGCGAGAAGTTGTAGTTGGTGTTGGTGTTGGTGTTGCAAAACTGCACCTACAGCTGTGCCAGATGCATCAACGACCAGTGAAAACTGAGCATCGGGTACAGGATGTGCAAGTATCGATGTTGTTAGTTTCTGCTTCACTTTGTTGAAGGCTTTCAGGTGGATATCGATTAGCGAAATCTGCTCATTTTTCTTTTTCCTGTTACATAACAGGTCAGAAAGAGGAGACAGGAGATCTGCACAGTATGGGATAAAACATCTGTAGTAGTTAATCAGACCGAGGAAATGTCTTAGTTGGCAAAGTGAAGTGGGTGGTTGAAAGTCTTGTAGAGCCTTCATCTTTTCAGGTAAGGGAGATAATGTGGCCCAAGAAAGTTAGTGACGAAGC
Organism: Sepioteuthis lessoniana; assembly: GCA_963585895.1. Lineage (NCBI taxonomy): Eukaryota > Metazoa > Mollusca > Cephalopoda > Myopsida > Loliginidae > Sepioteuthis > Sepioteuthis lessoniana. The sequence goes on along the minus strand of OY757923.1, from coordinate 921,133 downwards.
ACCGAAAACACATTTACCAGGGTTAATCCTCACCTAGTATCTCTGAAACCGTTTGAATAGTAGTTGGAGGTGAGTAACATGTTCCTCAGGTGAGGCACTTGCCACAATTATGTCGTCTATATAGTTATAGACAAAGTCAAAATCACGTACTACTTTGTCCATGAAACGTTGGAAGGTACTAGCCACATTTTGCAAACCGAAAGGCATAGTCAAAAATTCAAATGCTCCAAATGGAGTAGTTACCGCAGCTTTGGGTATGTCGGCCGGATTCACTAGTATTGATGGTAAGCCTTAACCAAATCTAGTTTGGAGATGGTCTTACAACCATAGAGAGAAGTCCTGTATATGTGGGATTGGGTAACGATTGGGTACCGTCATGGCATTCAGTCGTCGATAGTCCCCAGTCGGACGCCAATCTCCAGAGCGCTTTGGAACCATATGCAAAGGGGAAGCCCATGGACTGGACGAGGGGCGTATAATTTCCAGCTGCAGCATATGGTTAAACTCTGCCTTCACTGCCTTTAGTTTATCTGCAGGGAGGCGGCGAGGGCATGAGAACACAGGAGCACCAGTAGTCTCAATGTGATGACTTGTTGAGTGTGTTGGTTTACTCACAACAAAATTCAAGTTTGTTAAGCGCATAATAAGGTATGGTATGGCGGCAATGAAAAATACCGGGCTGATAGGTGAGGTATTTGCTTTAAAACCTGTGACGGAAAGTTCCGTGTTAGCATCTATAAACCATCGTCTGCGCATATCCACTAAGAGATTGAAGTGGTGTAGAAAGTCCGAGCCTAGAATGGGGTATGGTAAATTTGCGACAGTAAAGACTCATGTAAAGTCTCTCCGTAATTCCAAGTTCAGAGAACGAGAAATTTGACCATATGTTGAAATAGGGGAGTGATTTACCGCTTGCAGTTTAATGGGCAACATTGGCGGCTTCTCAGTGAGGAGTTTCAGTGGCCAAATACTGCAAGCTGCTCCTGTGGCCGGGTACTCTCTGTTCTGCTGACAGACTTCCAAAAAGGGCTAGAAAAATAGTTCTTTAGAGGAAGATGGAATCAATGTGCTCTGCCCGCTGATTGGCCAATGTGTGGCCAAATCGCTTGGCGGGGGTTTTCATTCGTGAGAGAAAATAGATCTGTGACTGCTACAGATCAAATAAGCAACAAGGTTTCTTTATTTTTTAAATTGTCTGGATCAAAAAAAGGATAGGGTTTCATTATTTCAACTCCAGTTGTGTTATTACATTCACTTTCAGACTAATACCCTTTGAAATGTTATGAACTCCCTTATTCTCCCAGTTATGGATTAAATAGTACTGCTACTGTTCTTCTATAAGTATGGCTTATGAAGGTTGATATGTCATTAAACAAAGAAAACAAAGAAACCATTGTCTTGTGAGGTTGTAGAAACCAATCCTGGATTTGTATTCTCTGTGGTATACCCAGTCCATGAAGACAGATGCCTGTTGTAGATTTGAATATTTGTTTACTTCCTTCTGGCCCTTCATCTGATGACACAATAGGAATTATTTACTGGTTATTGGAGACATTACCAGTTTTGATGCCAGGAAAGATATGTCCTTACTCACCAATTAGCAGTTGTGTATCCATTGATACACTAACAGAGAATAAATGAAAAGGAAAGATGAGATTTTGACAAATTTTCCACTTTCAAACTCCAACAGTTCCCTTGCTCTGAGAGTCCATGTGAAGTGACAATATTTCTGCATTTTTATTGTAACTAGTCAATAAGTATATTTTTATTGAGTGTCAGTACATATTTAATAAAATATTATACTTAAGTGACACAAATACTAACAAAGAATAAAATTGCAACACAACACTCTGAAGGGCAATACAGATTTTAACCCGGATACAGTATGTGTATGCTAAAACAGGATTTATCACAATAAATTTATTGCAGGTAAATTCATTGTATCAGATTAATTGCTCTTATAATATAGGGTTTCCCTAATCTTAACTCTTTAGCTTTCTTTATTAAATTTTTAAAAGCTATGATTAAATCCTGAATTAAACCATGAATAATTTACCAACATTAAATCAGTCGTATCTTTGCTGTGACAATTTGGTGATCGGAAGACAGACCCTCAAAAGGGGAATATGCCTTGAAATTCAATGTGCAATTATTCCATTTCTTATTTATGAGGATGTAGTCTAACTGTGCTTTAGCATTGTTTGCGTAGGTGTAGATCCATAGTTTCCTCTTTCTTTCCTGAAATTTAGTATTTAGGAATGTTAATCTATTTTCTTGTGTGAAATCTGTTAGATGTTCCCCATTTCTGTTTGATGAGTTGTGTCAGCTGAATTTGTTGTTTACATTTTTACCTATTTGAGCATTCATGTCTCAACCGATGATGAGAACGTTGTGTTTCGGGATGCTTCAAACAAGGGAGGATAGCTTGTTATAGAAGGCGATGAGGTTTGTTTCTTCACTAACATTGGTAGGACTGTTGTAGGAGAGGATTGCTGCACTGGGGTTGCCATTAAAAGCAGCTACCATCATCCTTGGTTGTATTTTCTCAATGCTATTCATTGATTTTAGGGTCCGTGGTCCTATAAGTATACCTACACCTGCTGTTGCAGTGTTGATAAAGTTTTTTCCTGGAGATGCTGGGACAAACATCCATCCATCCATTGCCGGTATCGTGGTATCTTATATCTTTGCTATGAATGTATCTGTATTCTTGTATACATATTATGTCTATGTTATGATCTATTGTAGAAGCTGTCAGCTCCAGTTGTCGGCCTATTCTATTTAAAGTTCTAATGTTGAATGTTGCTATTTGTATTGTGCTTTTGCATTTTAGCAATTTTTGTTTTAGTTTGAGCTCTGTAGCTGATTTTTTCAACACTGGGGTCAGGGCTCCAACCTCAGTAGGATGCACCCCTTTTTTACCCCCGCAAAGAGCGATGTGGTTTGAGTATGAATCATGGTAACCTTTCGATGGCTTTGTTTTTATTTTCGTCCATAGAAGCCACCCTAATAGATGAGTAGCAGTAGTTCCCCAATCAAACTATTTGATCCTAGCTGTTGTCTCGTGGGATTCCTCCGCCCAGCACCTAGTCAGGCTTACTGTTGACCCATGGTTGGGTTCATCCACCTTTACATCCACCATGCTGCTTCCTATGGCTTCCAAGGAGTATATTAAAAAATTTCCCCCTCCCCCTGCATGGATTAAGTTTTAACTTACTATAAGTCCACAATTACTTTATTTTATTTTTTTTTAAATTCATCAGAGAATCCTTATTTATGGTTCATTGCATCCTTTGAGGCATTTTATTTTTACTCTAACTTAAGTTGTCAAACACTGGAATAAATTCAAAAAGTATTAACATCTTTTACCTCCTTTTTTCATGGTTCAACTGCAGCTTAGATTTACTGTAATAGTCTTTTACATTTAATACAGAAATGATTTACACAATAAAATCTTTCAGGCATTTTTAAATGATAATATAGTAAAAAGACAGAATAACTAACGTTGAGTTGACTGGTGCATTGAGTAGAAAGATTTGCTTTGCTTGGGCTTTCTTAATTTTATGCGTCTCCATTCTACAGTGGTCTGTAGGGTTCTAAATCTTTCCTCTTTTATATAGATAAACAGAGAGTGAATTTACTGACTCTGAATTTATCAGACACATGCTGAAGGTTAGAATTTTCAGTCTTTAACATGGAATAATATATTGCAAAATGATATTCACATTCTGTATGATTGTATGCATGCAAAAGTAAAGGATGTGTTAATGCAGAAGGCGGTTATAGAGAGTATATTGATATGGGTATTTTGATACACCCCTTATTTTGGAACCTGTGCATGTATTGATGTGCATATGTGATCATTTACTGTAATCCAGCTATATTACCTGTATATTTAATCTTTTGTTAAAGTTAAAACACATTCAGGGTGTTGTAATTATATATATCAAAGTATAAATAAATGATGAAACTAAATTATTTTAAATAAGAGATTTTGTGACTTTTCAGCACCAATCTGACCAAATAAGGAGACAAATTCATATATATATATATATATATATATATATATATATATATACCAAATCCAAAGAGTAGGGGGGCAATTAACCATCTCCTGACCAATGGGGAAACAGGTCAGTTTTAGCTCCAATAGTCAAAAAATGTGGCACAAATTTTTAGCTGTAACAATTCATGGTTATATCAAGTATGAACTTTAATACTTCAGTCAGGTGATAATTTCCATGGATCCCGTTCTCAATGTGATCATCATCATCATTGATATGTAAGGTCATTCAGATCTGGATTCATCTTCAGATGATGTTCTTAATTTGAAATGTTAGTACCACCCATGATATTTTGTACAGTCAAAATGGATTGTTTCTTATAGACTTTTTGCAATTCTAGAAAAGTCACCATAAAAGTTTTTCTTAATTTGAAATCCACACTATTGAGTAAAATGTAAAAAGGAAAAGCTGATTCCCAACCGGCTTCAAGATAAAACTGGATCCCTCAATTGGTAACTATGATGAAAGTTTTCTATCAAACTGGTACAAAAAAGTACAACACAAACCAACACAAATACAACACAAACAACAAAATACAAATACAACAAATACAACACAAACAACAACACAAACCAACACAAATACAACACAAACAACAAAATACAAATACAACAAATACAACATAAGCAACAACACAAACCAACACAAATACAAAGACCAACACTGAAACTGGTAATCATGCAAAAGCAAAAATTCTTGTTCAACCACTAAACTCAGTAAAACACATTCACACCCCAATCGATAAGAACAATTACCCCAAAAATGAGGAAACTGCAAATCAAATCACTTGAAAGGGTGGATACAAGATATTCTAGCCACAGCAATGCAAGCTTTTGAAACTTTACAAACTTCAAAAGACTTGTAAATTTAAAATTGACCCATATGGATGAGTAATGAATTTAAGCCGTACAAATTTAATATAAATGTATTTAAACTACTGAAGAAAAGCCTCATCTACTATACTTTTACAACAACTCACAAGAAAATAATATGAAATCATTTTTCAGAAGAATACAATTAAGAGTCTGTTTTGGAATATCTGATCATGAACCAACCATTTTGGATTCACTCAAAGAAAGAAACAACTCATTCAATCTGAACAATAAAGATGCAACTATCCAAACATTTGAAATGACAGTGACAAAAGACATAAATAACCCACAAAAAATGGTAATTATTGCGTGACAATCTAACAAAAAATGTAACCAGAGAAAACCTGATCATAATACAAGCTGATAAAGGTAACACAAGAGTTATCATATCTCTAAGAAGCCTACAACTAACTAAATAACAAAGAATTCTATCAGAAGTTTCCAACTGATCCCTTCAAAGATTTTCAGAACATTATTATAAATTCATTAAACAATTTGGTTGTAAAAATTTAACTGACAAAGAAACATCTGATATACTAAAATCCATCAGTGCAAAACCTGTTTTCATTTATCTTCTCGCCAAAATATATAACAAAAACAACACTGGAAGACAAGTAATTTCTTCAATCAACTACTACAAAACTAAACTATCTAAATACATATACTACATACAGCCATTTACTTAAGAAATAAAGTCCTATATACAAAACACAACAAACTTCTAAAACAAAATCAAAGGTATTGTGAGCAGAAATGCATCGTGTGGTATCATTTTATGATACAAAATGATGTATTTCTGGTAACAATGGATCCCTATATTCTGACATGAAATATAGTTAGGGACTTGGAAGAATGCCTCAAGAATAGAAAAGATTTCCCTCCATAACAACATTACTGAAAAATATACTAACATCAAATAATTTTAACTTTAACACTTGTTACTTTCTACCAACAAAAGGGTGTGCTATGGATACTATTGCAGTTGCTTCATACCACTATTTACTGTAAAGTTTAAAACTCTTACATCTACCCTGAAATTAACAATGACTGTTTCTTTCATGCTAAATGTATTGATGATATATTCCTCACATACACAGGCAGAGAAAAAAAACTCAATTTCTTAATTAACTTGAATATGATTCATGACTATCAAATTTGACCATCAATCACATTTTGAGATGATTAAATCCATATTGATAAAAATAGACAACTACAAATAACAAAACTCACAAACACATACAACCATCACCACTACAAATCTCCTCACCCCTGAACACCTCAAAGAAAGCCTTCCCTATTCACAAGCACTAAGACTAGAAAGAATCTGCACAGATAATAAAAAACTGAAAAGATAGTAAAGAAATTTAGAGAGTAAAATTTAATTTGTTGGAAATGACAATAAAGCCAAGTTTAGTATTTAACTGGGTAATTTTTAGGGGGCTTTCGTGTGTGATTTTAAACGGTAAGTTCGAACGGTAAGTTCTGCAGCTTTCTAGTTCGGACACTGATTCGAAAAAATAATACTGACTATAAAGTTTTTAAAAAGGAATTTTATACAAAAGAAACTAGAAAGAAAGGGATAGAAAAGATAAAGTGTTGCAAATTTTAGAGTAATTTGTGGAAACTTATCTGAGAGAGTGCCCAGGAAACAAACTTCTTTGAATTTGAGTATTTTCTTTTCTTTTCAGTTTTGTCAAAAATGTTCAGTTTTCATCTAATTTCGAGTCTTCTGTAAAGTTATCTTTTCAGTAGAATTCTCGAGTTGAATTTTTTTTCAGTTGTTTAACTTGGTATAATTTCAGTAGTCGACTTTCATTCGATTTTACTTTTGTTTCTTGGGAAGCTTCTTGCCTGTTTGAAATAATTATTGGCTGTTCAAGAAGCGAGTGACAAAATCCTTCTGTTGGTTATTCTTTCCTATCTTTACAGTTTGGTCCCTGAATTCGTACTGAGGGTCCCAATAGTAGTTCTCGACACATATAGTGGAAGGTAGTTTTTTGGTGCCATATTGTCTGGGATTACTTCTCCCTTTTCCACTCTGGTCAAATCAAGTGCCACATGTGGTCTTTTTGATTGTTTCTAAGAAACAAATTTTTATAATTGTGATAAACTAAAATAACAGTTTTTCTATACTTTAATTGAAAAGCAGATAAACAAAGCCATCACTAGTACTAGGCAGAAAATCCAAAAACTAAAATCAAAAGAGAAGCTAAAAATTGTATTCCCCTGATAACATTTAACAACATTCTCCTGTTGTATAGTCACAACCAACTATACATACACATCTACATGCAGAAACATAACGACGACACAATATAGACGAGCAACACAGTTCTTTAGAAAAATACACCTTTCACTTTATTTGAAAGGGTTCGAAAGGGTTACTAAAGGTTTAACTGTGTGAGAGGTGAGTTGGAGATGGAACAGAACTGCAACATATTGACCCCCACTCTTATGGCCATAATAGCGTTTCTTTCCTGTTCTCCTGGGCTGCTCAACTGGGGGTCTGGGAGACCAGCCTTTCTGGGACATGGTCCTCATTCCAGCATCTTCTCTCCAATTGAATGACTTCCTGTCTTCACCTGGGTTATATAATTGTTCGACATCCACCTTCTTCTTGTGCGCATCACAAATCGCACTCAATTCAACCCGTCCACGGTCAAGGTTATATCCTGATATTCCTCAACAGGATGCACCTGTTATTTACACAGGTGCAATTCCTATTTTGACAACTTGGCAGGGGACAGTATGTTACACTCCCACCACAAACTGAAATAATTAACAACTGTTGGAACATTTTGAAATTAAACTCCAACTTAAAAGATATTTTTCTTGAACCAAGTTTATTCTTGACAAAACAGCCTCAAAGAAATGAATAAAAGCAACAATATACTAAATGATAAAGGAAACCACAACAAGCCCACAATAAAATCTACTTAATTTTGCCAACCATAAAACATTAAGAACAATTTTAAATTTTAACGAATTTTATAACCAAGAAAACTTTCGAAATTTTTAAATTGCAGAAACAAAAATGTCATTTATTCTCTGAATTGCACACACTGCTAAAAGCAACACATTGGAAAGGTAGAATTGTTATTTTATTTTAGATTAAACAATAATAGACGTAAAATCAAATCTATGGATTACAACAAACCATTACTTATAGAAGAACATTATAAAAAATTATTTCTGATAAAAAATCAAACCGACCACGTGCGGCACTTGATTTAACCAGAGTTGAAAAGGGAGAAGTAATCCCAGACAATATGGCACCAAAAAACTACCTTCCACAATTTGTCGAGAACTACTATTGGGAACCCTCAATACGAATTCGGGGACCAAACTGTAAAGGCAAGAAAAAATAGCCTGCAGAAGGGTTTCGTCACTCGCTTCTTGAATCATCATCATCATATCGCGCTGGTAGCACGGATATCCCTGACCCTCTCTCACCACTCCTCCCTATCGTTCATCGCCCTAGGTAGGTCTTCAGGACAACAGCCTGTATCCTCACATAGCTGCTGAATGTACGTTCGAGCTGGTCGTCCTGCTTTTGCGCGGCCATGTGTGGGGATCCATAAGAGTACATCTCTTATGAGTTCATCTCTGCTTCTCCAAAGAAGCTTCGTAAGAAATAAAACCAAAATCAAAGGAAAGTAAAAATTCGGGGACCAAACTGTAAAAGCGCAAAAAAAAAAAAAAAAAAAAAAAAAAAAGACAGCAGAAGGGTTTCGTAACTCGCTTCTTGAATAGCCGATAAGTATTTCAAAAAACATTACCCAGTTAAATACTAAATTCGACTCTAGTGTCACTTCCTTCTTATAAAATTTTATATATTAAATTTTATTCTCTTCTAGATTTTCTTTATACAGCAAATGTTATTCTCCTTAATTGTTGTTAACATTTCTATTCAAAGAGCCACAAGTTCATGAGAAATGCAAAACTCGCTCTCATGTCAAGAATTGAAAATAGTACATTTGACAGTACTATAATAAATCAAAGATAAATGGATAAAATGTTTCTAAATGATAACTCCAAATGACTTTAACATCAAAGTTGTAGCAGAAAGAACTAATTTCAAATTCTCGTTAGACCATCATTAAATCACGAGGTGATTTATATTATCAAATTTATTGTCTGGCGCGGGAATTATTTCGGCCTTTGAAGTTTCGGTTTTAGTTTTCGTCCAATGAGAATGATTTATGCCGTAGCAGAAAGAATTTCAAATTATTATTTAGTGCGGGAATTGCTTTGGCCGTTGTAGTTCGAATTTATATATTTCGTCCAATGAGAATGACTGATGCCATTCTGTCCGGGTCACCTCCCCGGGGTAACATAAAAGGCCGCGTTAACCATTTATCGCTCTCTCTTCTCGCTTCCCAGCAGTAGGACAGACCAGCCAGCAGTAGGACAGACCAGCCAACATGATAGAGTACATTCTTCCTTCTCACTTCGCCAGTGGCCAGCAGCAGGACAAGCTAGCCAACATGACAGAGCATATACCCTCTCTTTGCTTCCTCTCTTGCTAGCAGCAGGACAGACCATCCTTTTCTTCTCTCACCACAGAGACTCCACTAACCATTAAGAGGAGAGCACATTCAATTTATGGACCATTGGTATCTGGGAAATCATTCTTTCACCATTCATCTTTCCTTCTAAACCAACGGATCCTCGGAGAAACAAATTGGATATTTTCAATTCCTGCTTTTAACTTCAGCATTTTAATTCCTGTTTTGACGACAGTATCTCAACTCCTTGGACTCCAGCATTTCATTTCTTGTCCTGACGACAGAGTCTTGATTCCGGCTCTATCATTTACGACCGTTTTCTCCAACCTGCGACTCACAGCATAAGGGTTATCTTTCTGGCTGTCATTAGACTTCCAAATTGAAAACTATCAACTCATTTGTTCTTCCTTTTAATATAACAAGAGGCAACAGAACTCTACAACCCCAACTGCCATTTTTTTTAATAAATGGTAATATCATCTGACCTTTTGTTATAATGCCATTCTGCTTGGGCGACTTTCCCGGTAATATAAAAGGCTGCGTAAACGCTCTCTCTCTCTCTCTCTCTCTCTCTCTCTCTCTCTCTCTCTCTCTCTCTCTCTCACCCCACACACTTATTCTAGCAGCAGGACAGACTAACTTGAACATGAGGAGAGCGCATTCAATTTTTGACCATTGTTCTCTAGATCTATCATTTCTCATTTGTCTCCTATTCATTCTTTCTCAACAAACTGGTCATCGGAACTTCAGATTGGATGATAAATTCCTGCTCGAACACCCTAAGCTACTTCTTCCTAATATACGACTCACAGTACGGGGTTTTCTTTCAAGCTATCATTAAAGCCTTTTGAACTTATCAACGATTCGTTCACTTATTTGTTTTACTGCTTCTTAATGTAACAAGGCAAGACAACAATTTCCCTTGTTACTAAAAAGAGAGCCAACCTCAAAACACTTTGAAATAGAATGGACAGATGGGTTGCCAGATAAACATCTAAATAAATAAATAAATACTTAAGTAAAATATTTGACTAAAACAATTATGGCTAATTTGAAAATATCCTAGCCACACCTAACAAATATCTCCTACTTGTAAATCTCACTACCAGATACTTACAATTTGATCATTTCAAAACATTTGGATACAAAAAAAATAATTTTCATTCACCAATACCAGTTCATTTTTTGGCACTTCTTTTGTGGCATATCAACTCTTAAAACTAATTCAGAAAAAAGACTTCGTATATATATATATATATATATGTTGACTCTGTGTCTATATATATATATATATTGAGAGAGAGAGAGAGAGAGACAGACAGACAGACAGACTGACAGACAGAGTCAACAGCATGTTAACTCTGTGTCTATGCTATCATGTAAGATATACCATAAGGTCTACAGAAAAACAAAGAAAAATATATAGATGTTACAGAAGGCTCCTGGAAACAGAGAAGCTATACGCACAAAACAGCATTCAACAACAAAAAATACACGTTCTAGACACTTTTGTGATAAATAAATAAATAAAAACAAAAAACACCAAAAATAAACTGTGTTACAAGACGAGATCTTGCCTTGATTTGAAAAAAGCAAAAAGAAAGGAGAAAAGAAGAAAAGAAAAAAAAAACGGAAGTTACCACTTCGAGTTCTCAACTCAAAATGAAAAGTTAGTCGTTCACGCATCGGCTCCGCGCAGAACTTCCGTTTGCGATAAATTAACAAAAAAAAAATACATTAATAAATATCCAATCGGAACGCTTCCCGCGGGGCACAAAAATTGCCGTTTCTGAGCCTACAAAAAAAATATAAATAGACGGACCAAATAATTATTAGGCAGACTTGCTCCTTCACACTGCTCGTGCTAAAGATTCTACGCCACTGACCGGCGACTGTCATCCGATACATCAAACGATCGCCGCCGCTTGGAACGCTGCCCTTATACCGAGAAAACCATCCATTCACCACGAGACAAGGACAGTATATGAACTTTGTAACTACTACCACTGAATTCATTCTTTAACTATGAACATATTTCTCCATTCTATTCTCCGTACTTAATCTATTTATGAAAATTTTCTATAACATCATTACTGTGTTATTGTGAGTATGTATATGCTCTTTGTTTTGCAACCATACGCATTTCTCGCCCACAACATTCATATCACAGATATCAACAACTCAGAATATAACAACTAGAAAGAAAACTAGCACCAGCTTATAACAACACCTCAAAACACTGTAGAAGAAACTTACCAATCACAAAATTAATACAATATAGTAAATAATCTCGTCACAAATTAGAATGTCCTTCCCAAAATGCCCCCCACCAAGCACCATTGACTCTTTGTCATACTACCCCAACTTTGATATAGTTTATCTATAAATATAGCAAATTATAGATATGTAAAAACGGAAATGCTTAATGTTGGCAAATCGTTCAATTATAAATAAGATTATATATATATATATATATATATATATATATATATATATATATATATATATATATATATATATATATATATATATATATACACTAGCAGAAATACCTGTCATTGAGTGGTTCAGAAGGAACCTTCAAAAATTGTACTCTAATTTATGAAAATTACTGCTTCGATATTATTGAACGTTTTGGAACGGAATATCCGCTAGCTCTTATTGCTAGACTTTGGCCAAAAAATTGTAATATAGTGTAATATACTATTGAATTCAATACTTATTTATCCTCATAAAAATATTGTTAACAGTCATTTAAATTATAAATCTATATCGATTCTTGTTACTTAAAAGAAAGGAATGTCAGTTTTGTGTAAAATAAGTGTTTCCTTTAAACCAAATATAATCATATATTCTTATATTCTTTATCTCAACATTTGTGAAGCAGCCTTCACATAGACTGTGACATTTGCATGTAATATGCAAGTAAATAAAAGCTTGAGGAAGATTATAAAGACGTACATATTGCAATGTTTATTCAAGTATCACAACCAACACCAATAATTAAAGATGTATCATCAGAGTAATATAAGATCTTCATTATAACTATTTACAATACATAACAAATCAAGTATGATGATGGCAAATGACATAGCTTCATAAAGATATAAATATGTTTTTAGAAATACAGAAAGTAAAGCTATTAGAAATGAAAAATGAGAGAAATAATCAAAACTCTGAAATATGATTATTTATCAAATCAGTTAACACCTGAAATATGTGATTCAGCATTTTTTCCAGTTGCCAATAATCAAATTGGTATACACTCCCAGATAAAGACCCCGACTTCCTGTAAACATCAGTAATATGATTTTAATTTCATTAAAATCAAAGGTATTTTCATCGGGGGTGTTTACCTCCCTTATGCCCCCCCCAATAGCACTGGAAAGGGAATTTCATGTAGTTCATTTTCTTCTTCGTAAAATTTTACATTTAAATAAATACTTTGTTTTATGTATCTTCCATGAAAACAGGATGTATTTGTACTTTTAAAGGGGCTCTGTGCAGTGTTATAAACCTCATTAGGTGGGGTTAGACAACTATATTTCTGAGACAAACACTTATCCCATTACAAAGGATTTATTTCGAAGGAAATAGATTTAACAAAGGCATACAAATTTCGCTGTTGAGCTGAAAACAACATTTGATTTAACACACACACAAAAAAAAAAGAAAATAAAAGGAAGGAATGAGAAAGTCAAATGGACTTACTTGATGCAGAACAAAACAAAGAAAAGTTGTACGTTACAAAACAATTCTTTATAGGAATACCAATATGGAGTCTGAATTCAGTTCTCTTTTCTTTCTTTTTTGTTTCAAATTTCTGGCGTGTGATTTTCACAGGCTGGTATAATTTTCTTCTCCTTTCCAGTTAGCTGTTTCCTTTTCTCTGAGGCTTCTAGATAATTTTGAGGATGGTGTTCTGATGAATTTAACGTTTTTCGTCAAATTTCTACCACTATCCTTTCTTTATGAAAAAATGTCTCCCAAGACTTACTCTCATAGAGTCGGGAGAGCTTAGAAACTTTACTGTTTCCAACGGCAAGAAACTACTTCTAGACTTCTCTTCTACCATAGAAATCAATTTACTCTCCCTTAGTTAATTATAAATTTTAAACCGTTCCTGGTGGACAGTGGAGTCTGTAAAAAGGCAAACCTTGCTTTTAATCTCTCACAACCAGCTGGCTTACCAACATACAGGCTTCAACTTCTCACTGATAGACCAACAGATTGGCTAGCAGTCAAATAGACTGTTCATTTACAGACTTCTAACAGACTGTTTTAAAACTGTGTGGCGTAAAAAAAGCAGACTTTAAATACACACAAAAGGATAGTAACAGTCCATCTTTAAAAATAAGCCAATGGCATTCAAGTTATTTTTAACTGCTGATTTGCAAATTATATATATATATATATATATATATATATATATATATATTACCTCTCTCTATTTTTTCGCTTCTTTTATCTTTTCATTATGTAGCTGCAGGTAATTTTGGGAGAATTATGACTAGAAGTGTTATTGAGAAACATTAAAAGGGAGTTTAAATAAATAAAATATAATCGATGAAAACTCCTTCAAATAAAGGATCTTGTAAATTTTTAACACGAATTTGATTAAATAAGGAGATAAGTTTAAAAAACCCAGGTTTTCATTTAATCCTATTGTAATTAGAAATAATGATAGATTCAACAATCTTTCAGTGTTTTTTGTTATGTATACTGATATTTTGAGATCTTTAAAGTTAAAGTTGTGATTAGTTTTTTAAATTATGTTGAATTATTTTGTAGATCTGAATGATCGAAACGTTTACTGAAAAATATCGAATGCCTCTGAAAAAGTTATAAAAGAAAAACCAAAGTAGTAAAAAGAACAAAATTTGTTTCCTTTCGTATAAAGGGAAAATGTTACCAGATCTTTAAAAAAAGAAAATTTTCTTCAAATATCAGTTGTAATTTTTGCTTTAAATTCTCAATTTTTCAAAATTTTGAGATAAAATAAAACATTATTTTCACTTTTTTAATTCTATTTCCGATGCAATTTATTGAAATATCAGTTGTAACTTGTTTGTTTTATAAAGAAACTAAAAATAACTAACGCTCTATTTACTTACTCATATTACATATGAGTTGTAAGATGGTCATCAATAAAGATAAAGTGTTTAAGCTTTTTTATTAAAGTTTAAGATAATTATTGGTATCTAAAGGACCATTGTTTACACGAAGGTTCGTTTAGAGAGCTTAGATATACTTGAAAATTCATTAAAACTAATACATATTTCAATTAAAATATTTGATTTAATTGCTTTCTCGATTTGGAGAGGCAGTATTAATCTAAACTTAAAAAAAAATTTCTATGCTCCCCCACTTAAAAAAATATTCCAGGTTTTTAAAGATCGTATGACTGCTGAGGGATGTGATATTAGAGGGTCATAGGGCATATAAAAAGGGATAAAGCCGTTAACCTCTTGTAACGGTTACCAAGAAAGTGGGGTTTTAGTTTATCTATTTCACCAATGGTCCGGGAGACTTAGGTTCAATCCCATGCAAGATGCTCCAAAAGCAGTCTGAAGCATTCCATACGTTTCTGTGGCCTTTTTTCCAAGTTTAAAACAGAATTTTATTGCATATCGTTTTTCTAAAGTGTCCTCACGTCCAGATTGGATTTTTGAAACCCCACAAATTCACCAGCTGTGATAATCAGGCTTTAGTAGGGCGTATTCCAATTGCTGCTGTAGTTATTCATTTGAACCTGAAATCATAAAGATTGGTCAGTCATCTCATAAGATGTATAGCAATAACACACTGAACTTTCAAGAGTCTACGACAATTTTAAATGCCTGTACAAAAAAGTCTGGAAACTTATTGAAGGCACCTCGTACCTCCTTGCTTAACACTCAGCAATATAAAGTACGTATCAAGGGCAAAGTAGAGCAATTCAGGGAAAGGAGTAGCGCTCTCCCCTACACATCAGTGTAGTAGCTATTGAAAAGGGAGCCTTCTGGTTGCCCTCGACTACGGTCGCCAACTTTACTTTAACTATTTTGTTTCTTCGTAAAATCGGTTTTTGGAATAGGGGAGATAATTCAGAGTTTGGTATGTAAAGAAGGTTTCTATTCGATTCTAAATGATCAGTTTTCCTTTATTTAGCGTGTTGCCACGAATATAATAGATTTGGCATCCAGATTCTAACATTGTTACAATCAAGTAAAATTTAATCCTTGAAGAATAAGTGAAGTAAAATGAAAAAGAATAAGTTAAAGAAAGAGTTGAGAGCGTTGTTTTCTTGTCTCGTCACGGTAGGAGGTTTTACAATTATTTAATAGTTGTGTTGTCTCAATAGAGAATGTCACCATTGCTATAAAAAAAAACCTCATCTAGAGTATACTCTTACATTTTAAAATGTTTCGTTTAAATATTGTGTATATTTTTTTATAGTTATTAAAAAGCAAGTAATAAAATATTTAGCACTAATTCTTGAATCGATAAAATTATTCAAAGATAATATTTGATTTATTGTTTCAATAGTTGGCTTTTTTTGTGAATAGTCATAACCGGTAACAGGTATCACTCTTCAACAAATTAATTTATCATAAAATATTATTGCGTATTTTGTATAAAGCTTTACAAACAAATCAATTCATATTATTTACATTGATAATATACAGTTTGCATGCCCCATACTGGACACGATGAACTGTTATTAATCAGCCTCTATTTTGCGCGCTTAATTGTGCGTCCGTTTTTATGGCGGGTATGAAACAAATAAAAAACAAAATATTAATTGCTTTGACTTTGTGATTGTTATTTTTTACTTACTTAAACTTTCAAGTCCACGAAGTTTGTGTCTTTAACCTTGCTATAAATTTTCATGGCTAAGGTTGTTATTTTAAGATTGACTTAACTTATGTTTCATATTTTTCGAAAATCAATTGAATTAGAAATAGTATTAAAAAGTTGTGAATCGAAATTATTTCTTTTTCTAATAATTAGTATACGATATCGTGAAATATTAGTTAGGTGCAAAAGTTCCTAGCGTACTAAAAATAAAGAGTGAATGAATATGAATGGAATTGAGAAGAATTTTTTTTATATATTGGAAGCTTTTCCATAATTATTTTGTACCGGGTTCATATAATTAACGTTCATAAATGTATAAAAGAAAAGTTTTAAAAAAAGACAGTTCCCATGCCGGGAATCGAACCCGGGCCGCCTGGGTGAAAGCCAGGAATCCTAACCACTAGACCACATGGGAAAGTTAGAACACTGAGCTTGATATATTTTTATGTCTCAGTAACTTCTCATTAATATTTAAATGTTTTTATTCTGATAAGAATGTTCATTAATCTATTCATCTGTTTAAAAAAAACTATTCATTTTACAGTTACATCTGCACATTTTTGCTGATTTTGATTTTATTTTATTTTTGTTTCTTTTTTAATGTAGTACTTTTTTTTTTTTACTATTCCAGCCGAGTTTTAAGATTGAAATAACAAAGAAAATGAATAAATGCTTTTATACGATTTGAAAGATGACCTTATGATGATTTATTGAGGGAAGAGATTTAAACGTTGACGCTCCAACATGATTTGTCTTGTGAAAGACTCTTCATTCATTCGATATTATTGTTTAAACGGAAATGTTATTCATCCAGGTAGTTTATTTATTAGAAAATAATAATAATTTTCTATCTCCTAGATTTTCGTTCTCTACTTTAACTTTACGAACGGCAATTGCTTATTGTATGAAATACAATGTATGGAATAAAAATTAAAAGAAAACCCCAAAACTCTTAATTTTTCCCTGAAACTAATTTTATCTTTAATTTAAAATTAGTTTCGCTGTTATTTTTGTTTTGTTTTCAAGATGGCGGGATCAACAATAGATTTTGCTTGAGCAAGCTTTATCTCAAGAAAAGTTTTACACCCAGAAAAAAGTATTGAACAAACAAAAAACAACTGTTTGAAAATAGCTTAATTTTAATCCTACATTTTGCCAACAAAAATATTTGTGTATTCTTGTCTAAAATAATTTTCGCTTAAAAACTTTTTTTTATTGCAAAAAATAAAAATTAGAAATAAACTTTAAAAAATGCTCAAAAACTTTTACATTCTTTACTTTTCTTATTAATTAAATATTGATTATTATAAGTGAAACAATATTTTAGTATTATGCACAAAAAACTTTTATCACACAATAAAACATTCTTTTTTACATTGCTATGACTTAAAACTAGAATTGTGAGGAATGTTATTCATTTAGTTTTTGTGGAGAAAAAGAAAAAAAAAAGGGAGAAAGACAGAAGAAGGCACTTGGGTTACGAATATCTTGTTTTTAATGTTTTTCATCCATTGAAGGAATTTGAAATCCTAAGAGTTGCCATATTGCTTGAATTTATCAACGGATTTTAAATGGATTCAATTGTACGACTTGATTAAATGAAATCTGAAGATTATTGTACCTGAAACATTTTTAGAAAAATTGAATTACTCAGTATTTTCTACCTCACAGGAAAGTAGAACAAATATCTGAAAATCTGAGTAAATACATTTAATGTCAATAACACTTTTCAAATTTAAGCACATTTTTGCGTATTTTAATAAATTTGGTTGTGAAGAAAAAGGGTGTCTTAAACTATCAACTAGAATAGCAATATTGAAAAAAAAATTAACATAAATCATTCTAACTTAAATCAAAATTAAATTAACCATCTAAATTAAAAAAAAAGGCCTTTAACATTAATCGAAAGAATTTATTATTTTGCAAAAAATCCTACTTTAAAAAGAATCCTTTTTAAGTTATATTGATTTTTTTATCACTTCTTCATAGGAATTGATATATATTAAAGCTAATAGTAGCTTAGCGTTGGCACACGGTAAGAATCGAACTCACTACAGTACTAATAGTTTACTATAACCAGAATTGACAATGTTTATAATAGATTTCGATGCTTACTCAAACAAATATAAACAGATAATGTTCTTAGGATCGTATGAATAAATATCGAAATATTTACAAAATAAACTTGTTTAGGAAATATTGATTTCAAGTGCAGTTATTTAGATTATGTCTCGTAATTGTTAAGTTTTATGAAAAACTATCAACAGGCTAGGAAAATTATTTAATAAAAGAATTTTCATAAAATAAATAGATACAAGAAATTAATTGTACTATCACATGTATTATCAGAAGTTAATGTACAAGATACCTGAGCTATTTTTCTATCAATTACTGCAAGACACAGCAGGTAGTTTTGCTGATAGAATTTAGAAAGAGAATAGAAGCACAAATCTTTACTAGATATTAAAATATATGGGTATGGATCACAGCTTTTAATTTAGAATAACTTGCCATTTGTGTTTTGATATTTTTTGAATACCAAAAAACAACTAGTAATTTAAACGGTCATATAGGGATACTACCATTTTAAGATATTTCAATAATATTTAGTAATATTAATAGTATTAGATCAGATTGGAAACAAATAGATAATTAAAAACAGAGGAGAGGAAATAATCCCCCCCCAATCTTTATTTTATTATCACATTTCTCTTCGGAACAACATCTTTTGTTTTATATAATAAAATTTATGCCTTTATTGCTGCCATGTTGCTTCTCTTTGAAATATTTTTGCTGTTATCTTGCAATTTTATTAAAAATATAAATAATGATAAATCTTTTATAAAAAGAAAAAAATTGAGATTGTTGCTGTTCTAATACTGTTGTAGCAGTCACAGATCTATTTCCTCTTGTAAATCAATGCCTCCACCAAGCGATTCGGCCACACACTGACCAATCAGGGGCAGAGCGCATTGATCCCTTCTTTCTCTCTAGAACTATTTTTTCTAGTCCTTTTTGGAAGTCACGACAAGTCAGAGAGCACCTAGTTAGCAGCCAAGACAGACCTCTCTCGTATCCTCTGCTACGGACATTCCACATGGAAGACCTCCATTGAAGAACACGCTGCTACTAGCTACACACAGAAGAGCCAGCCTTGCAGTCAGCCACACAAGCTACTTGCTACAATAACACATACTTCCTACAAACTCAAGGACCAACATACAATCCGCCGCCGCCAAAAATAACCTTTTCTCACTCTGACTTGTTTACTTCTGCTAAAATGATAAACCTTTCATTGTTGTGTTTTCAAAAGAAGTTTTGTTATTTATTTGTATCGTCAATTCATTTATAGTGTTATGAAAATAAATCATTCAACACTAAACTGTAAAGGAGGAGTCTTCATGGGTGTTGTGGTTAACATGCTTGACTGTGACATTATAGTTCTCTCTTATGTTCACTTTTGGGAAAAGAATGAACTCTCTTATTTCCTCAGCTACCACCACTGTCCTTCTACAAGAGTGGTTGTGGCATTAGATAACCCACAAAGGTTGATATGCCATTAAAGTAAAGAAACCAAACCAATAATATACCTTTCCTTTTAGTTTTTTACTGAAAGTGGGCATAGATAAGTTCATGACTTGCACTGTCTTAACAGTTTGGTTGTGAAATTTGAGCAGATACAGAAATAACTTGGAACCAAATTGATGAGAGAGGGACAGCAGATCTGCTAGTGAGCTGAGCAGGCACTGTGACTTGGAAGACAGAGAAATATGGCTGATGCTGAGGCCATATAGGTAAAAAAAACTTGAGATTCAACCAGAGAAAGAGAAAGAGCGCTGTCCAGATGAGAGAACCTTTAACTCTTGAGGTCTATAAGATATTTCTTTGTTTTTTCATGTATGTTATGGTTTTCTTTTATTGTCCATATTTGTTCTTCAAATACTAAGGACATTTTGTTTTGGCTGGATTGTCTCTCACACATACAAGTTGTGGAAACTAAAATAATAAAAACTTGTTGAAGATAAGAAGTTATTACTGAAGTAGATGTGTAAGTTGAAGATGAAATAAATGTAAAAAGAATGAGGTTAAAAGTTATGAAAATTAAGAAGAACTGGAAATTGAAATACTTAAAGATTCCAAGCAGAAATTTAAGGAGTAGAATAGGGAAGAAAAATGTGCTTCCTCCTCATGATGTGATGAAGGTTATGGAAACTATAAAAGAAAGCATGTGAAAAAAACCCAAAGAGAATACATGAAAGAATGAAAAAAGAAAGAAAGAAAATAAATGTGGAAGAAAGAATAAAAAGGAAGAAGCACGAAAGAAAACAAAAAATAAACTGATATGTTTCAACATATGATGTAAAATGTTTTTGATAGATGCTTCTTTGTATTACTAAGAAGAAGCAAAAACATTTAATGATGAAGGTACAAAGATACTGAAATGACACATTGATATAACACATAATTCATGTGGGGTAGTGTTATGCTGCACCTTCCTTAATTTTAAGTTGAAATGCCACATGCTGAAGGTGAGCAGAAGTAAGTAAATTTGTAACTTGGAAGCCTGGGATCAGAAGGAGTGCATAGTCTTGTCATTTTGGAGGAGTTGAGAGCAGAGTGAGAGAGAGAGAGAGAGAGATTTGATTACAGAAAAGGAATAGTCAGACCCTGAGCTGTAATTATATAGACAGGGTCTATAGGCATTCAGAAGAAACAAACTCTGGTAGAGAAATTAGGGACAGAATTGAACTAGTAATGGGCAGAGTGAGTTGGCTGGAAAG
This sequence comes from Sepioteuthis lessoniana, assembly GCA_963585895.1. Lineage (NCBI taxonomy): Eukaryota > Metazoa > Mollusca > Cephalopoda > Myopsida > Loliginidae > Sepioteuthis > Sepioteuthis lessoniana. Next base: position 900,068 of record OY757923.1, on the reverse strand, counting down.
ATAGAGATATATAAAAGGGGTTGGAAAGAACATATAAAACTTGAGGTTGGACCAGAGAAATAGAGAGAGATGTGTCCAGAACTTTCTAAATAACTAACCCATTGAATGCTGAAACCCATAAGACATTTCTTGATTGTTTTTTCCTGTCATGAAATTTTTTTTGTTGTCTATATTTGTACCTCATCGGATAGAAAGGACTTTTGTTTTAGCTGGCTTGCATCCTCCTTGAGTGAACTGTTAAATTTATTCTTGTTTCCTTAAGGTAACACCAGTATAAGTTAAACGGCTCTCACATGGAAGATGCACACCGGCAAAAGAAAAAATGTCCTTTTAATTTGTTTGTATATTCATTAAAAACAGGGTGTTCACATTTACTCAACTCTCTAACTTCTTGTTTTCCCTTTTGTTATATGTATATCAGTCTTGTGCTGTGTAAAAAAGAGAAACTTCATTTTTTTGTATTGACTAACCCAGAAAAAACATTTCTATAAGCTGCCATTAAAAACACTAAAAGTTAGTATTAATGGCATCCATAACAATTTATAGATTGTTTCAAAATAATTATAAGACAAAATCCATATTGACAAAGGATGAATTGAATGTTGATTTTCTAGATCCTCTGGCATCAAATACTCATTCTAGGCCGCAAAGATGATCTTGTGCTATAGACTATGCCATAGATAATCAGTATTTACTCTTTATTTAGATAACTCAGAAAAATATCAGTAATCTTTTTGTCAAAATCATTTTTTTTAATTCTGTTATTATAGGATATCAGTGCTTTAAAACTTTTTTTAATTTTCTTATTTGGGTAAAGAATTTTGCACACTGAAAATAAGGTAGCTGATCTTGAAATCACTGCTGTTATTATTGGCACTATGAAAATTTAGAGTTTATTTATATTTTTTATTTAAAATTATACTAGTATCAGAGAAAATTAGTCAAAATTTATGAAAGGCCAATGCAAGATATGCTAAAATATTCTGAGTATAATGAAACAAAGCAAATAACATGAAGTTGTTGACTAAATAATTGCTATTCATCTTTTTTAGAAAAATGACTTTGACAGTTTCTGCATGTAAATTACAGTTAAGAAAAATATTGTGTTAAACAAAAAATAACTTTATCATGTACACTGACTAAGTATACTCCCTCTTATAAAAATTATGGAATTAGCACACTTAGAAGATGTTCATTTACGTTTTTTTTTTATTTAGAAGTAAATAAACTTATTACAGATAAGATACAAACATTTTTTCTTTAATAGCTGAACATTTTGGCTTCATGACAAAAAACTAGATTAAATCAATGGTATCATATTTTTTTTTCAAGCAAAGGAAAATATTATGGAATGATCTTGTAATTTGCATTCTTAAGACAAAGTGGTTGAGTCACTGTGGCGTAGTGGCTAATGTACTGGATTGCCAAATCATAATAAACAAGTTAAAACTCCATTCACAGTATTATTTACTTTGGGATTAATACCTCTTGCCCCCCCTCCAGCTATGGGTTAAATACTACTACTACTTTTCTTCTACAAGGATGATTTTAGCATTGAATAACCCAGAGAGGTTGATATGTCATTAAACTAAGAAACTAATCAATCAACCTAAAACAAATATCAGTATAAGCCAAGATATATAAATTGGTCTATAGTTAAGACAATATTTGTAGGCCTCAATAAGCAGTTGAGCATAACTTAATTGAAAGGAAATATGGCTCCAACAAAAGAACTGTCACTTGAATCTATGAATTTGATTGGTTGATTGTTTTGTTTTATGGTGTATCGACCCTTTTTCAGGTTATTTAATGCCAACTTCAGTTGATTTGGTTATCAGTTTTGTTGTTCTAAGTGTTTAATATTACTTCTAGTTTTTGCATCATGTATATATACGTAAATGAAATGTTGAAGATTTAAATTCTTTTATATTGCCCTACTGCTTTTAAAAATGTTAGTATTTTGTTTACTTTGACATGTTCAAATAGTTCTTTCATACTTTTTACAGTGTAGAAATATTATTTTTTTGGTGTAAGATCAATGCAATCTATCAATGAATATGGAGTGTGACATCCCACACACCGTGGTGGTTATTATTGTTTGAGTAGACATGAGTGGATGATGTCTGTGTGTCTAATGCATAGATGGAATAGGATAATCTCTTCCCTGGTTGGTTGGTTGGTTGGTTGGTTGGATTTTATGGCATATCAACCTTTGTAGGTTCAGTTTAACATAAGTACAGTTTTAATGTTAAAACAGTTCTATTTCAAACAATTCAGTTTAGCATAAGTACACTGTTTAATTGTCAAAAATATTTCTATTTCAAGCTATTCAGTTTAGTCAAATAGTTCTAATTCAAACAATTTAGTCTAGTATAAGTATAGATTTTGTTTACTCACAGTTAAATGTCAAAACAGTTCTATATTAAGCAATTCAGTTTACTGTTAGTACAGTTCCATTTCAAACTATTCAGTTTAGCGTAAGCATTCAGTTTAAATGTAAGTGCATAGTTTAATTGTCAAAAACATTTCTATTTCAAGCTATTCAGTTTAGTCAAACAGTTCTAATTCAAACAATTCAGTTTAGCATAAGTATGCTGTTTAGTTCTATTTAACCCATACATAAGGCCCTATCAGGTGCTACCATTCTAGGCAAGAGTAGACCTGGGAACAATGGCAATGAAAGGGTGCTCCACATTCCCCAAAGCCTGGAACCTCACCATCAGATTATTTTAGTGTCATATTCAGGACACTCATTGTGGGAGGGGGGGTCTTAACCCCTGCAGAGGTGCAGTCAGTGTATTGTACAGCTCCTGCCGACTGGGCAATACACAGTTAAATGTCAAAACAGTTTTATTTCAGATAATTCAGTTTAGCATAAGTACACAGTTCAGATGTCAAAACAGTTCTATCCCAAGCAATTCAGTTCAGCATAAGTACGCAGTTTAAATGTTAAAACAGTTCCATTATAAACAATTCAGTTTAGTATAAATACACAGTTTAAATGCAAAAAACAGTTAACTCAAGAGACCATGGTTTAGTTTTATTTAACCCATAGATAGGACCCTTATCAGGTGCAACCACTCCGGGCTAGAGTGGACCTGGGAGCAGTGGCATTCACCAAAGCTCCAGCATTACTGGAACCTCACCATCAGATTGTTTAGTGTCATATCCTGGACACTCATTAAGGAAGGGGTCTTACCCCTCTGCAGAGGTGCAGTCCTTGTATTCTACAACCCCAGCTGACTAGGTAAAATCTCTTCCCAGTAGGATTTTCTGTATCCCACCTTCCATTTAAGTACTGAGGTTGGCCCTAGGAGCCTACAAAACCTCTCCTATAGAACACTTATACACTAAGGCAAATGAATCTTCACTATCAATCAGAAGACAAAAACTAGCCTAGCAATATTATATCAAACTGTCCTCATGCTCTTCAAGCTCTGCCCATAATGTCCTCCACCACCCACAACATGAAACCTTCTTTGAAACAAAAGTGAACCCCATCAAACCTTTTAGTCTCCGAATAAAAAATTTTGTCACCAAAACACTAAGAGATAAAACACAAATATTAAATCCACCACCTTAAAAACCCCACCCTGGTTATTGAAAGATAAAAATACTGCAAAACATAACAAAATACCATAAACAAAATACTCACCCTACTATGTTCCAGTAAAAATTCCTTCACCTTAAAAATAATTACCCCAACCATATCCATATTTATACTGACAGTTCCAAAAACGGAAACTAAGAATCATACTCTGTCATCCAACATAACACCAAGACAACAAAATGACTTCCTAACAACACTTCTTCACGACGTCTCCTTCTTGTGTAGAATTAACCAGGACAACTGTGTTCTTCTAGTTTCCTGTGTAGACTTGTTAAAAACGAAGTTTACTATTTCTTTAAGTGAACTTCGAGTAGACCACCTTTTCCTTCTCTTAGATAAATATATTTTGTTTCAACTCAAATTTTCTACTGTTGAGCCTACGGAGGCTTTTACCACATCATCTGACCTGAGCTAACAGCTTCCTTTGTTGGAAAAAAGTCCAATAATACCGCCTCCAGACCTTAGACTCAACTTTCTCTTGAAAGGGACAGCATACCAAAACCACAAATCACCTGCAGTAGGCTTATTGTTTCAGCAAGTAACAATAAAAATCCTGAAAGGAAAAGAGGACTATTTTGCTCAAGCTACCTTACTTAAGAAAAAACTACCTAAAGTCGAATAAACAAGAGCTCGCAAAGCAAAAAGAGCGAACCAGACAGAGCCTTCTGTTCGCGCTGAAAAAAAAAAAAAAAAAAAAGAAGAGGGAGAACCCTTGTGGGCCTTATTTAAAAAACAGTAAGGGCAGTGGCTGACAGCACAAATTCAAAACAGCCAATCATATTCGAGCCGACATTAACTGCCGATTTTACGAATTTCAACTATAGAGCTATGATGGATCCCAAGCCAAATTGGAATCAAAGGGAATGACAAAGCTGATTCAGCGGCTAAGACAGATGCCCATACACAAAAACTTTAAGATTCCATGTACTGATTTAAAAGTAGAAATAAAAAAAAATTTACCCAAACAAATGGCAATCAAGATAGAACCACACCCTGTTATATACATCACAACAACAATGCTGCTGCTGCTGCTTAAACACACCCTGCTTAGGTCACGTTGCTGCCGTTAGCCGGCCCTGCTGTGGCTCCTATTATTCCATACGACCAGCACAGAATAAATCCTTGAATTAGATGCACATGTTTATTCGTCTTTCTTTTCAGCACTACCTATTACTCATTCTCTGAGAATATTAAAAGGTGTCAGAAGTATAATACAATTTTACCTCCAAAAGAACCCACAAAAAAGAAAATAAGATGGAAGGCCTACCTATTCCCAAACCTTTGAATTTTGATCAAGAAAATTTAGTCACAGCATGGAAGATATGAAAGAACGAGTTTAATGTCTACATACAAGCCATGGAAAGCGATACGAAATCCGATTCCAATGACATGTATTGGTACAAAAGGCAGAGAATTTTCCCTATATTCACCTTCGACTCACCAGAAGGTAAAATAAATATTCATTCTGTACTCAATAAATTCAACGCCTACTGTCAGCCAAGGAAAGACTTGACAAGTACACGACACAGATTCTTTACCTGCAAACAAGCAGAAAACCAGAAATTCGGTGACTATGTGACGGAACTTCGTCACAAAGCACAAGAAAGTGAACTAGGGCAGTTAACAGAAAATTTTATCCAACATGTCTTAATATGTGAGCTAAAAGATTTTTTTAACTCAGAGAAAGACTTCTCATGCAATCCTACTTGAATTTACAGAGAACGATTCAGGCTGGGCAAACTGTTGAAGAGGTGAAAATACTAAGGAAAATATTAGACACTACTTCAGAACATAGACCTGCTAAAATTGCGAACATTCGAAGTAGTTAGAACTGCGAAAAAATGGCGAAAAAATGGCGAAAAAATGGCGAAAAAAGATGTTATATTCTGAGTTGTGGGCGAGAAATGCGTATGGTTGCAAAACAAAGAACGTATAGATACTCACAATAACACAGTAATGATGTTATAGAAAATTTTTTATAAATAGATTAAGTACAGAGAGTAGAATGGAGAAATATGTTCACAGTTAAAGAATGAATTCAGTGGTAGTCGTTACAAAGTTCATGTACTGTACTTGTCTCGTGGTGAAGGGGTAGTTACAAAGTACCCGTGGTGAAGGGATGGTTTTCTCGGAATTAGGACAATGTTCTTAACGGTGGCGATCGTTTGATGTATCGGATGACAGGCGCCGGACGGTGCGTAGAATCCTTAACACGGGTCGTGTGAAGGAACAAGTCTGTGGTGTAGGAACGCAACTGACTGATGATTATTTGGTCCGTCTATTTATACATTTTCTGTAGGCTCAGAACGGCAATTTTTGTGCCCCGCGGGAAGCGTTCCGATTGGATATTTATTAATGTATTTTTTTTTGTTAATTTATCGCAAACGGAAGTTCTGCGCGGAGCCCATGCGTAAGCGACTAACTTTTCATTTTGAGTTGAGAACTCGAAGTGTTAACTTCCGTTTTTTTTTCTTTTCTTCTTTTCTTTCTTTTTGTTTTTTCAAATCAAGGCAAGATCTCGTCTTGTAACAGCTCCCCCAGATCTTACCATGATTTGAAGTTGCTATGTTGTTAGTGCTTGCTTGCGTGCGTGTTTTTTTTTTTTTTTTTTTTTTTTTTTTGATTTTATGTATTATTTATTTTGTTTTTTGGCACATAACGAAGTCTTTGAAGCGTGCTGGGAGTTGCCCTCGTGTTGTTCGTTTCGTTGGGTTTTGGGTATTGTCTCCGGAACTGCAGTCATTTGCGACAAGATGCTCCCCTGACGAAAGTGTAGGGAGTTGTGACAACGGGTGATGGGTAGGTTGCCAGGGTGGACAAGGAGGTAGGAGTGGTCGTGTCGACGGGTGATTGGGAATTTGGTGAGGTGGGGATAGAGCTGGAGGTGGGGGTGGTCGATGCATATGTTGCAGGTCATTTGGTCGTGGTACGAGTCGACGGACGTGTCCACGGTGAACCCAATGCGTTTCACAGTTTTCGTTTTTCACTTGAACCACCAAACCGTTCGTTTTGGTGACCTCAAAGTCACCTATCCAAGGCAGGTGAGACAAGTGGGCTGTTGCGGATTGTGGTCGGTGGAGTAGCACCTTGTCACCGACTTGTATCGGGTCTTTGAAGATGCTGCGGTTCAGTTTGGCTTCCATTTTGTGGTCAGCCTCGTTGTTCGCCAAGGCGACTCTTTGATGCACCTGTCGGAGCAAAGCGTTTATCTGCATACCGTAAGCACCTGGGTTGTTGTTAACGATGTCTTGGCAGGGGATCTTCGGTAGACCAATGTTTGGTTGGCGGCCGGTGATAATGTAATGCGGGGATGCACCAGTGGCGGTGTTGGCTGTGGCATTCATTGAGGAAACTGCCGATTCGAGAACGTCCGTCCATTCACAGTTTCTGTCTTCGCAGATCATGTAAAGGGCGTTTTTTAAGGTCCGGTGTTGCCTCTCAATGTTCCCCGAGCTTTGTGGTCGCCACGGGCAGTGAAGTTCCCGGGTGATCGAGGTTAGGTCACAAAATTCCTTGTAGACCTCACCAGTGAAGTGGGTTCCTCGGTCGGAGGAGACAATGCGGGGAATCTCGCGATGACGAAGAAAGAACTGGTAGAGTCCGCGGGCTGCGTCGATTGCGCGGTCTCTGGCACATGGTATGGCCATGAGGTAGCGGCTGAAGCTGTCTAGAATAGTAAGGATGTACCGCTTGCCCTTTGAGAGGGGCATTGAGACAAAATCTATGTAGACAACCTCGAATGGTTTTCCGCCTCTCTTGCAATGGCCCGTGGACCAGTTTCGGCGCATGCCGTAATTTCCCTTGCGTTTAGCGCAGGTTTGGCATGACTGAACATACGCCCTGATATCGCGATTTTTGAACTCCCACCAGTAGCTGGATAGGTGTTCCTGCATGCGGGAGATCCCTGAGTGGTTGACACAGTCATGGGCTTGGTGGAGATATTTTGTCCGGAGCTTGTAGGGTACTACCAGTTTTGGTGTGTTTGTAGTATCCCTGATCATCAATACAGATGTACCAGGTTCCAAGTAGAATTGGTGCATGTGTTTGTTATATAGCCCGGTACGATGATCTTTGGGGTCGAGTAGGGTAGCGTCCGGTCTTGGGGTTGCCAACTGAAGAGCTCTGATGATTTTTGAAAGTGTGTCATCAGAGGCTTGTTCCGCTGCAATACCCATGTGGTCAGCTATCTCTTCAACCGGGATGGTCGATGTGGCATGAAACGCGAGGAATGCGTCGATGGCCTGCAGATGATGCTGAATGTTCCGTGTTGTGTGAGTCCCAGGGAGGAGCTGGGAGCTCTTGATTTCGTCCACACACCAGGACTGGTGATCCTGTTTCACCGGATATCAGCAGCCCCTTGGGGTCACGTGGTGTCCACTATAAAAAGAGCTCCATCTGAAGATTCTTTTTCTTTTTTCCACTCCCACCGCTGTTAGCAACAGGTCCATATCATAGCAGCCCTCGACGGCAAACGTATTTGGTACCTTCATCACTGGCCAGGAGCCAAGAGCGACGAACGCACGTGCTGAGATAAAAGGAACCAGGATCACAGCTAAGTTCCCGCAGGCATTTTATCTGCAAACCTTACACCTTATAACCTAACCCTAGATAACCTAACTTTACAACCTAACAACCTCGCCTAAACCTCACATAACCTCACAAAACCTTACCTAACCTTAGTCTTATACACCTACCACCTATCAGAACATTGAACTCTTTTTTGAATTCTTACATATTCGTTGTTTGTTCCATTAGGTGTTTAAAACCCTGTTTATTGTTTGTTGTGTATAAATTCTGTTACACAAAAAGTCGTTCGTCTCCTTTCTTCAAAAGCTGCCACCCATTTCCTTACTACAGTTGAAGTACGGTTTATTCTTTTACAAAACGTAGGAATAAACCGGGCTTTTCGGGGCTTATAAAAATCCCCATATGTAACAATAAAGGTACATGATTTTAAAATTAATTTTAAACAAGACTCTGGAGTAGATATAAATATACTGCAAAACAAAATTTATAAAAACCCCTCTCCGCGACCAGAATGAAAGAAAACGCCTGTCACACTCCGTGCCTATAATAAGACAAAAATTCCAACTCTTGGGAAATATACAGCAATAATTAAAAATAACAAAATACATCCGCGTGAAACATTCATTATAGCCGACATTAACTCAACAACCGAACTTGGTGATAAAACATGTGAAAAATTAAACCTCATAAAAAGAATTTATAAAATCAATTGCAATACAGAAGACTTGCATGAATGAATTGAAAAATATAACGAAAACAAAAAAGGAATTGAAAAATATGATGACAAATACAAAAAAATGTATAGCGTTTAAGGGAAATAGTTAATTTCCCTAACACTATATTTTTTAGGCAACACAAATGAATAACAAAACTTCTTTTAATAACACAACAAAGTAAGGTTTATTAGTAGCAGGCGTGAAGGAGTGAGAGTGAGAAAGTGTCTCTTTGCGTCGCTGGTCTGTATGCAGGTCCTTGGTTCGTAGGAAGCGTGTTTAAAGCTAGCAGTGAGCGAAGTGTTCCAAGTGGAATCAGTGCAGTCATGTGGGAGAGATATGTTTCTTCTGCTAGCTCCAGACTCTCTCTGACGTTGTCCGTTCTACAGAAAAGGGACCAGAAAAATAGTTCCTGAGAGGGGGAAGGAATCAATGCGCTCTGCCAGTTGGTTGGTCAGTGAGTGACCGATTCTCTTAACAGGGGCATTGATTCGCGAAAGGAAATAGATCTGTGGCTGCTACATCACCCCCTGCTTAGGCGGAAAGCCGACAGAGAAAAAGATAGTAGCCATAAAACAAGGAAGGGTACATTTTATACATAAACAGTTTTACAGAGCTTTTTGGGCCAATGTACTCGTCGACCACTACGTGTGGTGGTGACATAATTGTCTTTTGGCATTGTATTTTTTTCTACAGGTGTAGAGATATGTTCATGTGTGTAAGTAGGGGGAATATGTGGCTCTTGTGTGTTTGTGTTAAGAAAGGCTCTTTTCACCCTGTCAATAGATACAGTTTCTTTTTTGCCATTAATGTTAAGGGTGAAGAGTTTGTCAGTGCGTGAAAGCACGCGGTAAGGGCCAGTGTAAGGTGGAGTGAGAGGGGCTTTGACAGCGTCCTTTCTTAGAAAAACGTGAGTCCATGAGAAAATATCTTTGGGGACTGATGGTTTGATGGTCTGTTCTCTAGGTTGCATTGGTGGGAGATTACCAAAATAACATTGCAGTCTATTTACATATAAAGCTGGATCTGTTCCCGTTAGATCTATAGGGTTCAGCATCTGACCTGGTAATGCTAGCGGTACTCCATAGATAAGTTCTGCTGGAGAGTATCCGAGGTCCTCTTTGATAGCTGCACGACAGCCAAGAAGGACAACAGGTACATATTCGCTCCATCGCTGTTGGTCAGGATAGGAGCGCAATGCGGCCTTCAATTGGCGATGGAAGCGTTCTATCATCCCGTTAGAAGCAGGGTGGTAGCTCGTAGTTCGTATGCGCTTGATCCCTAAAATCCTGGAAAGTTCCTGGAATAGGTGGGATTCAAACTGTCTGCCACAGTCAGTGGTAATTGTTGTTGGGACTCCGTAACGCGTTATCCAGCCTGATATAAGGGCTTGCGCTACGGATTCAGCTGAAACGTCCTTTAAGGGAATAGCTTCAGGCCATCGTGTAAAACGGTCTATACAGGTCAGGAGGTAAGTAAATCCTTGACTGACCGGCCATGGTCCAACCAGATCTATATGGATATGGCTGAACCGAGCGTCTGGGGTGCTGAATGTCCCGAGGGGTGCACGGATATGTGTGTGCACCTTTGATTTTTGGCAGGATATGCAAGAACGTGTCCAGGCAGTGATATCACGCCTCATGTTTGGCCAGAAAAATCTAGCTGAAATCAGCTTCACTGTGGCTTTGGGTCCGGGGTGTGCCAATTGGTGTAGGGTGTCAAAAACAACCCTACGATGAGTCATCGGAACAAGAGGTCGAGGTGCGTCTGTTGAGGTGTCACAGATAATCTGCGTGTCCGCAGAGGGCACTGGCAGGTATGCGAACTTGCAAGTTGCAAATTCAGGTGACGATAGATCCAAGGTGTCCAGACGTGGCTGGTCTAAGGCCATCTGCCGTAAGTCGATATCCGAAGGTGAGAAAAGTGAATTAATTGGAAGGCGAGACAAGGCGTCTGCCGCAGCATTCTGTTCACCAGAGATATGTCGGATATCGTTTGTAAACTGCGAAACAAAATCCAAGTGGCGAGTTTCGCGAGGAGAATACTTGTCCGGCTTTGAACGCAACGCGAAAGTAAGCGGACGGTGATCGGTGTAGATCACAAATTGCCTGCCCTCTAGTGAATGCTGAAAGTGTTTCACTGCGAGGTACATTGCCAGGAGTTCACGGCCAAACGTGCTGTAACGTTGTTCTGCCGGTTTCAGCTGTCTCGAAAAATAAGCGAGGGGTTGTAGCTGTTGTTGGTATTGCTGTTGCAAAACTGCACCTACAGCTGTGCCCGATGCATCAACGACCAATGAGAACTGGGCGTCGGGTACAGGATGTGCAAGTAGCGATGTTGTTGCTAATTTCTGCTTCACTTCGTTAAAGGCTTTTAACTGTATGTCATTCAACGAAATCTGCTCATTTTTCTTTTTCCTATTACGTAATAGGCCAGACAGAGGAGACAGGAGATCCGCACAGTGTGGGATGAAACGTCTGTAATAGTTGAGCAGACCGAGGAAGTGCCTTAGTTGGCGGAGTGAAGTGGGTGGTTGGAGGTCTTGTAGGGCCTTCACTTTTTCAGGTAAGGGAGATATCCCTTCAGGGCTGATAATGTGTCCCAAGAAAGTTAGCGACGAAGCACCGAAAACACATTTACCAGGGTTAATCCTCACCTGGTACTTTTGAAACCGTTCGAACAGTAGGCGGAGGTGAGTAACATGTTCCTCAGGTGAGGCACTTGCTACGAGTATATCGTCTATATAATTATAGACGAAGTCCAAATCACGCACTACTTCGTCCATGAAGCGTTGGAAGGTACTAGCCGCGTTTCGCAAACCGAAAGGCATAGTTAAAAATTCAAACGCTCCAAATGGAGTGGTTACAGCAGTTTTTGGTATGTCGGCTGGGTTCACTGGTATCTGATGGTAAGCCTTAACGAGATCTAATTTGGAGAAGATCTTACAACCATGCAGAGATGAAGCGAAGTCTTGTATATGTGGGATTGGGTAACGATCAGGTACCGTAATGGCATTTAGTCGTCGATAGTCCCCAGTCGGACGCCAATCTCCAGAACGCTTTGGAACCATATGCAAAGGGGAAGCCCAAGGACTGGACGAAGGGCGTATAATTCCCAGCTGCAGCATATGGTTAAATTCTGCCTTCGCCGCCTTTAGTTTATCAGCAGGGAGGCGACGAGGGCGTGAGAACACCGGAGCACCTGTGGTCTCAATGTGGTGTGTCGTTTCGTGAGTTGATTTGCCCACAACAAAATTTAAGTTTGTTAACTCTGGGTAAGAGTGTAATAATATTTGGTATGGGTCGTCTGTGGCGGCAATGAAAAATACCGGGCTGATGGGTGAGGTATTTGCCTTATAACCTGTGACGGAAAGTTCCGTATTGCCGTCAATAAGTCGTCGTTTGCGCATGTCCACCAAGAGGTTGAAGTGGTGCAGAAAGTCCGAGCCTAGAATGGGATATGGTAAATCAGCTACAGTAAAAATCCATGTAAAGTCTCTCCGTAATTCCAAGTCCAGAGAACGAGAAATTTGACCGTACGTGGGAATAGGGGAGTGATTTACCGCTTGCAGTGTGATGGGCGACACTGGCGGCTTCTCAGTGAGGAGTTTCAGTGGCCAGATACTGCAAGCTGCTCCTGTGTCAACCAAACAACGTGCTTGGGACCTGAAGTCAGTGATAAAATAGGCACGGTTGTTGTATAAATCTTGTGGAGAGTGTGCCGTGCTCAGCTCTCCAGATTTAAGTTTCCCTGGTTTGAAAACGAGCAGGGCATTTTGCATCTCCGAGCCTTAGCGCCAAAATGACTGTGATAATAACATAGTCCAGGTTTGCTTGAGAGGCGACGGTGGCGAGGGGATGGCGAACGACTTTTGTATTGACGTCTAGGCGGTTGTGATTTGACTACGGCCAATTTACTTACTTCATTTGTAAGCCGCATCAAAGCTTCGAGTATGGCCACTGTAGTGTCCATTTTCTTTTTAATTCATACAGTGACAACAGACCACAAAAAAAATCAAAGAAACACGTTTCAATGAGAAAGGAACGAAAGGGATAAAAAGCCACAAGAAAATAGTGATATTCGTGTTAAAATAAAAATAAAAATTTGTTTTGTTTTAGAGAAGGTGCTGCTTTAAGGTTCCTTAGTAAGGAAAACAAAATTTTAAATTCAAGATGGCGTCGCCCAATGGCTATTTAGGCGGGAAAATGAAATGTTAAATAGGAAGAAGGCGCTCTTTTAGCTTTGACTTTCTAAAAAAAAAATGTAAAAATGTATTACTCACTTGTTTTTTCCTTTTTTTTGTTATTGTAATAAATTTTTTTTTGTACCACGTGGTCAGTTGAAAAGAGCAGAGTTGTAAGTTTCTTCCTTTTTCTTTTTGTTATTGTAATAAAAAAAATTTTTGTACCACGTGGTCAGTTGAAGAGAGCAGATTAGTAAGTTTCTTCCTTTTTTTATGCCAAGTCGGCCAAGCTGAGGGTAATAATTTTTTTCTTTTTAAACTTTGTTTCGTATGAACAAAATGTAATGTCCGTTATGCTTGCTTGAGTTGGTGTTTTTCTTGTGGACGGGCTGAAAAAGAAGATAATTCCTGGTTGGAAAGTTTTAGGAGTTTTTTTTGTTGTTGTTGAGGCATGTGTTCGAAAAATGTTACTTGGGTAAAGGGAGAATCTTGTATCTTTCTATTTGACCACTCGTAAATGGACGCCAATTTGTCTGCAAAAAGAAAGATGATATCTCTTTTTAGGAAGATTGTTTTACTTGCCGCAAATTTTTTCCTTCGTTTATGGCTTCGTAAACGAAGTATTTTAAAGTCTTTCTCTGGCACGAAAAGGTTTTTTTATGAATATTTTTCTGAAAGAAAAATTTGCGCCTATTTCTTCTCAGCCGACGAATGAATTGAACGAACACGTGTGTCACTGGGGAGAAAATTCTTGGGTAGTAGTATTCTTTCGGTTCTTTGAGTCAGGAAGCTTTTTCTCTCTCTTTTTCTCTTCTTTTTGCTTGTTCTGCTGTCCGAAAATGGAGACCGTGTTTCGTGTTATTTTTTTATTTGTTTCGTAATTCAGAAGGTGCCATACGGGGTCACCAATTTATAGCGTTTAAGGGAAATAGTTAATTTCCCTAACACTATATTTTTTAGGCAACACAAATGAATAACAAAACTTCTTTTAATAACACAACAAAGTAAGGTTTATTAGTAGCAGGCGTGAAGGAGTGAGAGTGAGAAAGTGTCTCTTTGCGTCGCTGGTCTGTATGCAGGTCCTTGGTTCGTAGGAAGCGTGTTTAAAGCTAGCAGTGAGCGAAGTGTTCCAAGTGGAATCAGTGCAGTCATGTGGGAGAGATATGTTTCTTCTGCTAGCTCCAGACTCTCTCTGACGTTGTCCGTTCTACAGAAAAGGGACCAGAAAAATAGTTCCTGAGAGGGGGAAGGAATCAATGCGCTCTGCCAGTTGGTTGGTCAGTGAGTGACCGATTCTCTTAACAGGGGCATTGATTCGCGAAAGGAAATAGATCTGTGGCTGCTACAAATGAATTGAAAAATAAGATAATAAATACAAAAACACAAATAAAAAACCACACACACACACACACTCACGAGCTGCCCATACTTAGACCAAATGACAGCATAAGAATTAGATTTGACAACAATTGGCTTAGAAAGACCGAAAGGAGATAATTAAAAAAATTAGACAACCCTCGTTCCAATCTTGTCCTCACTGAAGAAGGAACACAAATAAAATCCAACAGGGGTCATTTATTAAAGACTAAGGAATCACCAACAAGCGCTAACATTGATTGTTATGGTCACATATCCCCAGGTCAAAAAACAAACACCAAAAATCAACACACAGAACCCTCCATGGTACAACAAAACAAAACACATATACCACATGAAGTGGAAGAATAATAAACCCTCCATAAAGATACCGAGAAAAAAGTTATATGTTATTTACATCACAACAACGCTGCTGCTGCTGCTGCTGCTTAGACACCTTGCTTAGGTCTCACTGCTGCTGTTGCTAGCAGCCCCTGCTGTTGCTACTGTTATCACATACGATCAGTACAGAATAAATCCTTGAATCAGAGGCACGTGTTTTACTCGTCTTTCCTTTCAGCACTACCCATTACTCATTCTCTGAGCATATTAAACACCCCACGTAACAAACTCCAGTCTATAAAAGCAGAAATTATGAATTTGATTATAAAACTCATTGAAAAAGGCAATCCACTGTGAAGTTTAGTGAAAGATGTTGTTATATTTCGCTTATGGTAGCAAGGAAAAGACAAACACAGGTTGAAAGTTTTTAAACTATTATATTAACGAAAGGGAAAAACAAGGCGATAAAGCGAAGAATCAACTGTACATATTTATAGCGAACAATATCAAGTGAAAGAGTGAATCGAGGTGTGTGTATGAAACCAGAGTTCATGTGTGGTCACGTATGTTATAAGTTAAGAAACTCACTTGGTGAGTATGGTGGTATAAGGGTGGTAAGGGTATCAGATGATCTTGGTGGTAGTAGCAGTCGTGGACGGGGTGGCGTTGTAGCTAAGTCAGCAGTTGTTCACAGCAGGTGGTGTATCAAAAATCTGTCAGAGTTCAGATGAGTTCTTATGGCCATAGCGTGTTCTTCCCGTCAACCCTCGGTAGGCCGGTCTGACGCCTTTGAAGATTTTTGCTGCTTAAGTAGTTACCCTTTGGATCAAGTCGGTTCAGGGAATTTTTTAGGGGGAAGATTTATGATTGGCTGAAAAAGGGTATTTTGTTAATGTGAATTAATTTCTTGCATTCTCGTAGCCGTCAGTCTAACATCCGGTCGAATGCTTCCCTTCTCCAGCCACGTGTATGTTTTTTGAATGAAATCGTAAATCGGAAGAGATCTAAATCCTGCTATATAACAATGTTGCCTGTTTCCAGTAAGATGTGTGTAAAATTAGATGCAAATATAAAAAAGTTTTGGAGCGGTTAAAAAGGGAAAACATACCAGTTGGCTCTGAAAGATATATCAAAATGTAAAAATAAAAAAACTCAAAGCAATATCACTTGAAAATAGAAAATCTATAACAAAATAAATGGAAAACAAATGGGTCAAAACAGGAGTCAGTCTTTGTGACAGAACTAAAAGAAATCACTTGAATAAAATGGGATTTACGTTGGAGAAAAGCAAAAAACCAGCACTAACACACAAACAGAAGAAAATGAGATTAAAATGTTGCTAAAGATAATCATAACATGTGAATATTAGGATGAAAGTGATATTCAGTGATGAATCAAAAATCTGCTTTGGCCAAGGGGATGATGTGGAAAGAGAGCAACATTATATTAACTGAGATGAGATATTCAACAGCTTCAACAGAGGAAAGGGTTCAATTTGAAATTCCCTGAAAGTTACTGACTGAGGAAGGCCGGAGGATACAGCAGCTGAAATGTTATAACAACCAAAATGAGGACAATAGTTCAAATCAGATAAAAAAATGTTAAAAATTCAATCTGAAAACTTTTTGGACTTATATTCAAATCTTCTTTACTGAACTCAATCCACAATAATAAAAAAAGTAAGTTGTTGTTTTTATTAAAGTAAACAACAGTGAAAATGTGAACAGCAGAATATTCTATAAATTGTTATTCCTCTCAACTGATGTTTCTAATCTATCTCAGAAGTTTTGGAAAAGCTGTGTCTCAAATTACTCTTCAAATACTATAACTGAAAATCCGTCATAGTTTATGGTAGTTAGCAGACAAGGCTGTCTTAACAGCATTATAGGTCCCCGGGCAACGCGGTGTACTGGGGTCTCTACATATATAACCACACAAAGGAATAAGAATGTAAATATCAAATTCATGGGCTCCTTGCCAACTGTATTTAGATGGCTCTGGCAGAAGATAGAATTAAATTTAATGCTACATACTTGTAATGTTCTGTCTACTGAGTTGATTCAAGTAAAGGCACGAAGACAGAATAAATGTTCAAGTTGTTTATACGAGTATTTACTTTTTCCAAAGTTATTTTTCCTATCTGGACCAGACGTTCTATGAATCCATTTGATTGTGGGTATCTCAGGTTGATGTGATGTGCATGAATCTCCACTCTGAAATAAAACTGTGGAATTCATTTGATAAAAGTATCAAGCAATGTCTGCGTATAGATGTTCCGGTATACCAAGGACTGTGCTGTTTTGCACAGGATGTATTTGTGTAAAGAAGTATAATGAAGAGAGGGGACTGATATTAGCTGTTAACAATAGCGGCTGCCGGCTTTATTATATCACAGGAAGTAAGTAATTTGTGTTTAGGGGATAACTCTACATCTCCCTTTTTAGTTTTTAAAGTTCTTTTTATACTTTAGAGTGAAAGTCTTTTTGGTGGTCGAATTTTCCGACCCCTTCTGGTGTATCTTGCTGTCTGTGTACTTTCTGTGTTGGCCGAGGATTCACTCTGCGCAGTGAGCTGAGTTTCTGGTTGGTCAACTTGTTCGGTAAGATTCTCACATGTGCTGTCCTCATGACTGTACTCAGGAACTTCTGTGGGTAGATTTGGTAATGTCTACACTTCCTGCGGGGTGGCTACTTGAGAAAATTTGGTTTGGTCATTTCTTCAACGAAGATGACTTTTATTTCGTCGAAGTAGTCCCGAATCAGTTTTCACTAGAACTGACCTTGAAGATAGGAACTTTACTGCTTTTGCTTGAGTAGTTTTTGGTGTGTTTACCCAAACTGGTTGCTTTTCTACAAAAGAGGAACGCTCCTTAGTTCGAAATTCATTTTTTGTCTTTCTTTTATCTTAATGTCTATGCTTTTATATTTCTCAGTATTGTAATGGCAGAATGTATATTTTACAGAGATGGTAGGAATTCAAGTTCGGAGTTTTCTATTCATATATAATTCTGCTGGACTTTTACCATGCTGGAGAGGAGTGCTATATATGGGTCACTTGCTTTTTTATCTAAGTTCTTAATGGTTTTTACTGCCCGTTCTGCTTCTCAATTTCCTTGTGGATAATGGGGGCTACTGGTGAGATGTACAAAGCCAAACCTATTTGAAAAATCCAAGAATTCTTTTGATGTGAATTGCGGGCCATTATCCGATATCACTAATTCTGGAATCCCATTCCTGGAAAATACTAATTTGCAGTTATTAACTATACTGCCTGAAATGGTTTTCTGTGAGGGGGCAACTTCTATCTACCTAGAATAATAATCAATGCTTATCAGATATGTGTCCTTTCAATTCAAACAAATCCGTGCCTACATTTTGCCATGGGTAGTCTGGTAACTTTGAGGGTAGTAGTGGTTCTGGAGGATATTTTATTTCCTTCTCACACACACTGCAGTTTCCAACTTTTTCTGCAATTTGTTTGGATAGGCCTGGCCACCACACATTTTCACGTGCTCAACACTTGACTATACCCTGGTGCCCTTCATATATACGCTCCGTTATGTCATTTTGAAGCTTCACAGGTATGACAAGTCTACTCTGGTACAACAAGAGCTGTTGATATACTGTAAGATCTTGTCTTATAAACCAGTATGGCCTCAATTTCAGGTCTCGTGTAGCTGCTTCAGGTCAACAGTCCATCTTATAAAAATTTATTACTTGCCTGCAGATACTGTCAGTATTCTGTTTTTATCTGATTTCTTCCACTCTTTTATCACTCATGGAGATATTCTCAATTATGGAACGAGCAAACATCCATTTCTGTCTCCTGCTGCAAATCTTCTTTAACTGGACTGCTCCCTGAAAATCTAGACAATATGTCTAGTTTTTTTTCCTGCTGTGTGTGGGATTTCATAAGAAAATCTCATCAAACGCATACGAAAACGCTAAATTCTTGGGATCAGTTCATCCAAGCGTTTAGTTTTTAACAGTACCAATAATGGTTTGTGGTCTGTTTCAACCGTGAATTTGTGCACTCCATTTAGGAAGTCTGCAAGTGTTTGCTAAAGCTTCTTTTTCAATCAGAGCATCTCTTTGCTCAGTTTCTGTAAGGGATTTTGAAGCAAAAAATAAAGGTCTCCAGTCATTTCCTGGTTTCTGAAGAAGTGTATGGAATGAATAAATAAATTAAAAAAAAATTAAATTGAATTAAAAGGAAAATTATTAAAGTATGCAGAAGCTCCCAGAGGTCTCGGGACAGGAAAAAGGGACGACGCATGCGTAAGGAAAAAAGTACCTCTCGACAAGTGGAGGAGGCTCATTCTCTTTCAGGCAGTGACCGGCAAAGTGACAACACCTTGCTAACTGGTGGAAGACGTCACGCATTCGTCTAACAGCATGCCGAAATATAAAAGGCTACGAAATGGAACTACGAACTAAAACACTGGACTTGGACAAACTCCCAAAAGCAACTAACATCATGTTAAAGCTTTGAAATACCAAGAAACGATTAACATATTTTTAAACACCTTGACTGGGGGATTCAACCATTTCAGTTGTATTCAGGGAAAATTCCTTCACCCATTGAATGGTTGTTGAACCCAGGAAATAAAGGAAAAATATAAAAGAAACGTCTTCGTCTCCTAACTGTTGCTGTCTTCTGTCGTATAATTCTTTTTGGGCCTTCTTGTTCAAAGAGTTACATCAACTAGCCAACGTGGGGTAAAATAAAATAACCTCATTATTGAGTCAGATATCAAACGGCATCACAGCTTTGCCCTTGACCTACGCCTGATCTCACAGAAGTACACCACCGAAGCCAATGCATCAGCTGAAACTTTTGTCTCCTTGTCAGCAGTCTAGTAGATCAGTGCTGGTGCAGTACTCAGTTTTTCTTTTAGTGACTGGAATGCAATTTTCAAAGGCTCATCCCAGATTCATGCTGTACCTTTTTTTAGATCTCTGAATGGTTTTGTGGTCTCTGCTAAATTCTTAGCAAATTTACCAACATGATTTGCCATGCCTGTGGTCTGGCTAGGTTCACTATTGCTTTTATCTTTTCTGGATCTACTTGGATCCCTTCTTTTGAGATGATGTAACCGACAAATTTTATTTCACTAACAGAGAATACACATTTTTCATTTAGTTTTATTCCTGCTACTTTCATTCTCTGTTACACCATTTTTAGCCATTGGTCATGCTCCTGCTGATTTCTTCTACTGACAAGAACATCATCTATGTTGCAGATAATTCCAGGTATTCCAGACAAAATGTGTCATTTCACGATGAAAAATTTCGAGACCAGAACTGATTCCAAAGAGTAAGCGTTCGTAACAATATCTCCCAAATGGTGTGATAAAAGTGGTCAGTTTCTGATAATCCTCGTGTAAAACTATTTGATGGAATTCACTGTTACAGTCCAATTTAGTGAATACTTAGGCACCATTTAGTTCAGCTAATAGTTGGTCTACAGATGGTAGTGGAAATTTATTTCTTTTTACACTTTCATTGAGTTTGGTGAAGTCGACACAAAGTCTAACTTTACCATTATTCTTCAAAACTGCAACGATGGAAGCACACCAATCCGTAGGGATTTTCACTGGACGGATAATGTTTTCTTATTCCAAACGTTTTAGCTCTTCCTGGGTTTTTTGCTTCATAGAGAGTGGTAGTCTTCTGAGGGTGGCAATAGAAAACAGTTGGGCTGTCTCATCCAAATGTATTTTGTATACGCTTTCCAATTTTCCAAGCTTTTTGAATACTCTTGGAAAGTCTTGTTTGTATCGGTGATTCTCATTATTGATAGCATTAAATTTCCCTAATATTTTTAATGCTTTAATAGCTGGTCCTCCCAGTAGTGGTTCATCCAAATTTTTCACGACGTATAGGTCCTGTTGTGGAGAAATTCTTCCATTATCTAACATAGCTACTACACGTCCTATGACCTGAATTTCTTTGTGACCAGGTCCGTATGATTTTTATTCGTCTCCTATACATTTGGGGAATTTTTTCTAAAAACCGGTCGGGGATTAAAGTCACGTCTGCGCCTGTGTCCAATCGAAAATTGATGATTTTGCTGCAAACTTTATTGGTGACCTTTATTTTTGCCTGCCATTCTAATCCTTCTACTCCTTTGACTGAATTAATTTTATCCAGTGTAATTGAACCCAGAAAATTGTCTTTCTTAAGCTTCCTAACATCAGACTTGTTCTTGCAAACTTTTGTATAATGTCCAATTTTTTTAACACTGTCTGCAGTCATTTCTGTTATGGACAGGAAACTTTCCACATCGTATGCATTTCTTTTCTGTTTTATTTTTATTAGGGTACCTTTTATTTAAGTTATCATTCACTCGGTTTATTTGTGCGTCAGTATCAGCGCTTGAGGAAATAGCTTTTGTCTGTTGTTTAGAGGTTTTGTGTGCTCTACTAATTTGTAGGTACTTGTCAAGAGAGAGTTGTTTATCTGATAGCAGCTTTTCTCTGATACAATCGCCTCTAACTCCAACAATGACCTGGTCCCTAATCAGTCTATCTCGTCGCTGGCCAAAATTCCAGTTCTTTGCTAATTGACGTAAAGTAGCAACGCATGTTTCAATATTTTCTGTTGTTATTGTTTCCGTTGGTGGAGTTTATACGACTCGAACGCCTCGTGCATTTCGCCCTCGAAAAAATCTAATTTTTTAATAACGATTTCTAAGTCCACTTTATCTTCTTCATTGTCAAATTCTAAGCCACCATATATGTTAAATACATCCTGACCTATCGTTGCCAAAAAAACGGAAGTTTGATATTCAGTATCGGCCTTCTTCGAGAGTCTGCTCGCTATTGAGTAGTTTAAAAAATACGTTTAAACGTTCGCCAGTTGTTGGCGACGTTTCCAAATAAGCCCATCTTCTCTGGAGATGGTATATTAGCTGAATATTGCCTCATAGCTATTGTTGAAGTTGATTAAAAGAAATGAAAACTTACAGTTCTCAAAAGAAATGTATTTCCTTTCAAATTATCGTTTTTTTTTTCGATTCCTGAAACAGGACGTAGCAGTTTCGACTCGTTTGTTTCGTTTCTTTTTTTCTTTTCTTCAATTAATCATTTTCTTATTTTTTGATATCCCGCTTCTGACACCATGTGCTGTTTTGCGCAGGATGTATTTGTGTAAAGAAGTATCATGAAGAGAGGAGACTGATATTAGCTGTTAACAATGGTAGCTGCCGGCTATATTATATCACAGGAAGTAAGTTATTTGTGTAAGGAGGATAACTCTACATGGACAGCAAAGATTGCTTTGAAATGTTTTATGCAGTTTGTGCTTGTCACTGTCTTCATTGTTTTGAATTTTGCTGTACTGGTCAGGAATTGTTGGCTGTAAATTAAAAAATATCGGCTGCT
This sequence comes from Sepioteuthis lessoniana, assembly GCA_963585895.1. Taxonomy (NCBI): domain Eukaryota; kingdom Metazoa; phylum Mollusca; class Cephalopoda; order Myopsida; family Loliginidae; genus Sepioteuthis; species Sepioteuthis lessoniana. The sequence goes on along the minus strand of OY757923.1, from coordinate 877,953 downwards.
ATGTTTTGGAATGGCCTGGATGCATATTCTTTGATAATCATAGTTTCCTTAGTATTTTTTCTTTGATGTTCCCTACATACGAGGTGCATACTATAAGTTTCCAGGCTTTTTTCGTACGGGCATTTAAAATTGTGGTAGACTCTTGAAAGTTCAGTAAGTTATTGCTATACATCTTATGAGATGACTGACAAATTTTTATGATTTCAGGTTCGAATGAACAGCTACAGAAAGAATTGGAATTCGCCCTACTAAAACTTGATTGTCACAGCTGGTGAATTTTAAAAATGCAATCTGACACTTTAGAAGGACGATATGCAATAAAATTCTATTTCAAATTGGAAAAAAGGCCACAGAAACGTATGGAATGCTTCAGACTGCTTTTCGACCATCTTGCATGAATCGAGCCTCAGTTTTTGAGTGGTATAAGAGATTCAAGGAAGGCAGGGAGTCTGTGAGGGATGATGAGAGGTATGGGAGGAGTAAGGAAGTCAATAGACCAGAGTTGATTGGCCAAACGGTTAGGGTTAGGGTTACTATGTTGAGGTTTTAAAGGAGTTCAGGAAGGGATTCCATCGGAAGAGGCCAGCACTCTTTAAATCGGGTCAGTGGCATTTCCAGCAGGACAATGCACCAGTCCACAACTCCATCCTTGTCACAGAGTATTTGACCAAGATGGGCATCAAGACAGTTCCTCAGCTTCTCTACAGTCCAGACCTTGCTCCCTATGACTTTTGATTATTCCCTAAGCTCAGAGGCTGTCGTTATGAGAGAATTGAGGAGATGAAAGAAGCTGTGATGAAGGTCATTGACACGCTCACACAAGAGGACTTCCATGGGGCCTTCCAGAAGTTGTTGTAACGGTACAACAAGTGCACTGCAGCTGGAGGAGATTACTTCGAAGGGGACTAGAGTTTCATGTGTGTACTATCAATAAAAGTGCCCATACGAAAAAAGTCTGGAAACGTATCGTATGCACCTCGTATGTCACATGATCTTACAATATTTTCTATATCTTTGCTCATTCCTCTCCAATATAAACTATTTCTTGCCTTTAACCAGCATTTTTCTATGTCTCGGTGTGCCTCATGGATTCTCTTCAGAACTATGCTGTGCATGCTTTTTGGTATAACTATGCATTCACCTTTTGTCACTTATCCATTTTGCACTGACAGGCATTCTTTCAGCGACCAGTATTCTTTTTATGGGTTTAGGAATGTGTTTTTTAGCATTTTTAATTCCTCATCGTCTTCTTGCAAGTCTGCTTGTTTCTATGCTCATATGTTAACTCTGTGTATATACTTCGGTCGAGTTCTATTTCCTCACTTTGTGTTGGCTGTGTCCTCGATAAGTAGTCTGGGATTGTCATGTCTATTCCTGGTCTGTATAAGATTTTTGCATCATATAGTTGCAGTCTTAGGAACATCCTTTGTAGTCTTGGGGTGACAGAGCAATATTTTTATTTTGAATGTACTTTAAAACTCTGTGGTCTAATTCAACTCGGAATTCTTTTCCATGTGTGGAATCTTTCGCAACCAAATAACATTGCCAGTAACTCTCTTTCAATGTTTGCATATCGCGATTCGGCATCAGAGAGTCTTTTACTCGCGAATGCAACGATTTTGTTGTCATTTATCAGTGTTGCACCTAGCCCGAGCATACTTGTATTGTTGTGTTTGCGTTTGGGTTGAAGTATGCTAAACATAGATTTTCATGAATGGATTTTTTTTAAATTCTGAAATACCTTTTCGCGTGTTTCATTCCAGTTGTAGTCTGTTTTTTTCAGTATAGACGTTAGTGGTTTTGGCACAAAGTTCTGGTATGAAACGTCTTAGGTATTGAATCATGCTTAGGAATTCTTGAAGTTCTTCTCAGTTTGTTGGTTTAGGTTTTGACTTGATCTGTTGGAATTATCTTATTGTAATGGGAACATCTTCTTGGAAAGGACTTTTATGGTTGTCACCGTCGGGGGGAAATGACGGGATCTTTTTAAAACTGACGCCACCTTCTGAGAGAATAAACCTTTTCGTTCAAGGCAGGAGGCTGTCAAGACGTCATTTTTAGTAGTCCTGTGAATTTTCGCAGGATGTGCTGGTTTTTTAAACATTGCTGTTACCTACAGCTAAAGAAAAATAGTGAATAGGGAGTAAGTCCCTCAAAGAATTTTGCTGCTGTGCTGGACCTCTCCTTGCGAAATATGCTGTTACCTATATCTGTGAATTTGTGCTGTCCTGATTTTATCCACGAGGAGTTCCAGAACTACATTGCTGAACTGTATTCTTCCAGGCGAAATGTGCTGTTGCCTATATCAGAGATTTTGTGCTGTCTCCACCTTAACCATGAGATGAACAATTGAATTTGCAGTCCTATACAATTGCTGAAGAAATTGCTGAATGAACTCCCATGTTACCGCCTTATTCGCTGTATTCTAGACGGAAAAGTGAACAGGTTTTCCCGAGAGATAATTTTCGCCCAAGGGACTCTTCCAAATCTTTTTTTTCCATTCATACAACACCCCTTTTTTGAGTTGTAAGTACCATTTCTTTTGTTCGTTGAAGACATATCAGTTCCTTGTAATTCATGAGTGACCCAGTGTTTTTTCGAAGCAATTTGAATCATTGTTACTTGATTCAGCTTTTTGGTCGCTAAAATAGCAATGAATTCTAGCAATTAGTGTTTTTCTTAAGAACTTTGTAACCCCTTTTATCTATTCTTATTTACTTGGCAATAAATAGTTCTTAGTTATACGCACGAGGTACGTTTGTCTTTTTATTTTTTCCTTTCTTTTCTTTTCAAAGTGCTGTTTTATTTTCCATGAAGGAAATCATTTTTTTATAAAAATTAATCGACGTAAAACTAGGTCCTTTCACCAAAGAAGAACTCGACACGGTTCTCAGAAGAATTAAAAATAGGAAAGCGGCGGGGCTAGACGAGATCCCCCCAGAAGTGTGGAAGACGAGACAATTCGACGATATACTGCTCCGGCAATGCAACGCAGTCTATAGTCAAAATAGGATAGAACGATGGACGAAGGGATGCATCCTTCCATTCCCTAAAAAAGGCGACCTCGGACTAGCCAAGAACTACCGAGGGATAACACTTACATCCATAGCAGCCAAAATCTACAATGCCCTACTACGAAACCGCATAGAACCCAAAATGGAAAACATCCTTAGGAAAAACCAAAATGGCTTCCGGAGAAATAGATCCACAACCTCACAAATACTGACCATCCGTAGAATCCTGGAAGGCGTTCGGGCAAAAAACTTACAGGCGACATTACTATTTGTCGACTTTACCAAGGCCTTCGATTCCATACACAGAGGGAAGATGGAGCAAATCCTACTAGCTTACGGCCTACCAAAAGAAACCGTAGCAGCGATAATGATTCTCTACAGAAACACCAAAGTAAAAGTACGTTCACCAGATGGAGACACGGAATACTTCGACATTGTTGCAGGAGTACTACAAGGAGACACACTAGCCCCGTACCTCTTTATCATCTGTCTAGACTATGTGCTTAGGACTTCGATCGACAAAATCAGAGAAAATGGCTTTGAGCTGACTAAGAGAAGAAGCAAGAGGTACCCCGCAAAAACAATCACGGACGCCGACTACGCTGATGACTTGGCGTTACTAGCGAATACGCCTAATCAAGCAGAGACACTACTACATAGTCTGGAACGAGCTGCAGCCGGCATTGGCCTACATGTCAATGCAAACAAAACCGAATATATGTGTTACAACCAAACAGGCAACATTGCCACACTAGACGGAGCCTCTCTGAAACTAGTCGACAAATTCACCTACCTAGGAAGCAGCGTCTCATCAACCGAGAAGGACATCGACACACGACTGACGAAGGCATGGACAGCTATCGATAGGCTCTCGATCATATGGAAGTCGGACCTAACAGATAAAATGAAACGCAGTTTCTTCCAGGCAGCGGTTGTGTCGATACTGCTATATGGATGCACCACATGGACGCTTACGAAGCGGCTGGAGAGGAGGCTGGACGGAAATTACACAAGAATGTTGAGAGCAGTATTAAACAAGTCCTGGCGACAACACCCCACGAGACTCCAACTATACGGACACTTGCCCCCCATCACAAAAACTATACAAGTTCGACGAACCAGACACGCGGGACACTGCTGGAGAAGCAAGGACGAGCTCATAAGCGATGTACTCCTGTGGACCCCCACTCATGGATGTGCAAGTGTGGGACGACCAGCACGAACTTACATACAGCAGCTATGTGAGGACACGGGTTGTAATCCTGAAGACCTGCCGGAGGCGATGAGTGATAGGGAGAAATGGCGAGAGACGGTCAGGGATATCCGCGCAGACGGCGCGACATGATGATGATGATGAGATCCTGTCACATTTTTCTGGATCATAGTGGGAGCCGTTTTCGTCCTAAATAAGACCATAGAACCTAATCTATTTCTGTCTTATTTTGCATTTATCTTTGTTGAAGACTAAACCGTACCTTCGCAACTGTCTTGTACTGCAGTTGTTCTTCCATATATGTAGATATCATTTAATATAGCAATGGCTCCTTCGCATTCTTCCAGAACTTGGTCCATTTTTTGGTTGAAATATGTCTTGCGACACCTTGAGACCAAATGGTCAACTTAGGTATTTGTACCTGCCAAACGGGGTATTAAAATACTTGAGCAGGCTTGATTCTTTATTCAGATGTATTGCCCAGTGTCCATGCTTTGCATCTAATTTTGTAAAATGCTTTGCGCCAGCTAGTTTGAGGGAAATTTCTTCCAGGGTCAGGGTCTTGTAATATGTTCTTTTGATGAACTTGTTCAGTGGCTTTGGGTATAAGTATATTCTTAGCTCTCTACTTTTTTTTTTTTTTTGCTACACGCAATTATTTTTGTCATTTGACTTCTGATTTTCATGGTGTGAGGATCTTTTTAAACTACGAATTTAACTTGTATAACAATTAGAAAATTGAATGATCCCTTTATAAATGGGATCCAACAGTTCTAATATAAAAAATGAAATAGTAAACTTAGAAATGTTGCTATGTACCAGCTGTTGTCAGTAAATTTGTCTATCTGTTCACGCAATTGCATTCACCCAATCTGTTAGTTTGTTCACCTTTTCGATCACACCCATCTTTTCTATTTGTGCAATTCTTTTTTTAGTTCATCTTTCAAATGGATTGGGTATTTTCTTTGGGATTGGACGATTGGCGTTGTGTTTTCGTTTATGCATATTTTTTGTTTCCCTGGAAAATTACCGATATCTTGGAATCTGTCAGGGTACTCATTTGCTAGGTCCTCTATGTTTTCTATCTTTCTTGTGTCCGTTGTTATACTGCAGTTAATTTGTACCAGTCCCAACTGTATGGGGGGGGGGGGTTGGTCCCAATATTTGCAGTGTCATTCTCGCATATATAAAATGTCGCTTGAATGATTGATGAGTCCTTGTGCTTAATTTTCAGTATCATTGATTCATATTGAGATATTTTCATGTCGTTTACGGCCCAAGAGGTAGTTACCTCCCTTTTTATGGCGGTCGGTTTTCTTATTTTGTTGCTGACGTTCGTGGGTACATTTTTTTTTTGTAAATTCTGAGTGGAATTATGTTTCCGTTAGCTCCAGTGTCCACTTTCATTTTCATTTTCTGTTTGTCTCCATTTGAGTCTACACAATCTATGTTTGCGAATATCTCTTCTGTATTGTTTTCCTTCATTGTGTAAAGATAAAGTTCTTCTTACCCAGATTCTGTTTCTGTTCTGTAAGCAGCGTTTCCGGTTTTTTTTCAGTATGATGCTTGCAATGAAATTTGTGAGGGCTTCTTTTCCCAGCTTTGTACGAGCTTCCTTTTCTCACTTTCTTTGGGCTATGGTTTCTCCTTTGTCATACGTGTGTCTTTGTGAGGCACCAATCTCTTTGAAGGCGTGGGTTCGAATCTTACCGCTGCCACCATGTAATGTTCTGTCTACTGAGTAGATTCAGTTAAAGGCACAAAGCAGAATAAATATACAAGTTGTTTATTCGAGTATTTACAAGGAAAACAGAAAAATTGCTATGTGATGTAACGGGGGGGGGCAATGTATTAGAGAGATGTAGTCACCTTATAAAAATACCACGTGAATCTATGTAATACTAATAAGCTGTTCAAAATTTAGTAAATAGGGAATTAACTAAAAAGTAGACACTATACTAAATGTTTATCATCTCAATTACCAACTACTTTTCTTGCTAAATGTTGATTTGTTTCAGAACTGGCTTTTGTTAAGTGTATAAGCAATACACACACCACCGTCCCCTTTCATATCACGACCCCTGGTCTGGGTAACTCTCCTCATAGGGAGAACCCCACTTCCTGTATGACGACTCAATAAAGATAGTCGCTGTTCTCCCTAGCTCTGTGTTGTCTTCATTTCATATTAACGTCTACATACGTAACAGCTTTCTTTTAACTACTCGGTTTTAATATCCTATTCAAAAAGACGTTGTACAGTCGTTTTGAGAGTTATCTGGACGTACAAAAATACTCTGAAAAGTCCATATGATGATGTCATCTCTGCTGTTGATGACTTTTGTACTAATGGGATCTAAGAACTACAGCACAAATAGAAGTGTTGAAGAATAAATCTCATTTGGTCACATTTCATAAGAGTATCTTGGTGAGTTTACGAACTTTTTAATTGACTCTTGTATCATCATCTAGCAATGGCAATATTTTTCAATTTCTCTTGTTGCACTAAGCACTGATTGGTTTCACTTAAGCTTTTAATTTAAAAGTTAATAAATGATTAGAATCAAGGAAGGTTTTTATTCAGACAATAGAATATTCATTTTTAATATGAAGAAAATGAAGTCCCCAAACTCATTTTGGCGAAAATGAAAAATATCAACATGACATCAGACAAGAGTGAAATTGAAAAGGGAAGATTTAAAATATAACAATAACATTTAAGAATTTTTTCTTCTTGGACTTTTTATTCAGTGAATGGCTCTATAAGTACTGTTCTTCTTTCTTTGTTTATGAATTGTATACATTGATGAATATGTGAATGGATGTGTTGCATGAAGTTGTATGGTAGGAAGGAACATTTTTAAGTGATAGAATTATATACCATCAGTTTGATAAAAAGTTGTGTTTATCACTGGTTAGATTTATTGGAATTCCTCATCTATTCTAAGTTTCAAAAAATATTTTTGAAATGTCTCAAAGACGTCTTTGATAGGTCTAAAAATAAATCAGTGAACTTTAGCACCAGTTTTAGAGTAACATCAAGAAAAGCTGTTTCAATCCAATACAAATAACAAAATTATTTTTGTCATTTGATTTCTGGTTTTCATGGTGTGAGGATCTTTTTAAGATATAAATTTAACTTGTATTAGAATTATAAAATTAAATGACCCCTTTATAAATGTGATCCAACAGTTCTAATGTAAAAAATGAAATAGTAAACTTATATAACAAAGGGGGACAAGTGATTTTACCATTTATACAAAAATGGCAGTTGAGGTTGTAGAGTTCTGTTGCCTCTTGTTATATTAAAACGAAGAACAAATGAGTTAACGAAGATATTGATAGTTTTCAATTTGAAAGTTTAATGACAACCAGAAAGATAACCCTTGTGCTGTAAGTTACAGGAAGAAGAAAACAGTTGTAGAGTTGAGAAGGAATAAAAATGCTGGAGTCCAAGCAGGAGTTGAGATGCTGTCGTCAGGACAGGAATTAGAATGCTGAAGTTAAAGGCAGGAGTTGAGATGCTGCCGTCAGGACAGAAGAAAACTGTTGTAAATGATAGAGCTGGTATTAGGATGCTGTCGTCAGGACAGGAATTAAAATGCTGGAGTCAAAGCAGGAGTTGAAAATATTCAATTTGTTTCTCCGAGGATACGTTGGTTTAGAAGGAAAGATGAATGATGAAAGAATGATTTCCCAGACACCAACGGTCCATAAAAACTAACAAAAGGGAAATAACCTCTGATGCCACAGGGGTTACGGCCCCTACTACACCCGGGGCATTTGATCAATAAAGGAATCTACCAGGCATAGCAGCAGATGTTCATCTTCCCTCTGTCTTTAATCATCATCCATCTTATCGACTCACCTTGGTAATAGTCAATACCTAGCAAGTATCCATTACCTCAGATATAAAGACATTACATTGGCGACGAAGAAAGAGTCGTTTACTCATCAAAAACATCAAAAAAACCTGCCCACGTACCGAAAAAACAAACTAACATGGCCGCCCTACCACATTACCCAGAATTTGACTACGAATCACAAAACAAAGCATCAAAATGGACAAAATATGTCAACAGACTGAGAAATTATTTCACTGCGTACAACATAAAAGACGATAAACGGCAAAAGGCTATACTTTTAACTTTTGTTGGAGAAGAAATGAATGATCTTATTGACGAACTACCGTCTGAACAAACCACACCAGAAAAAAACGAAACACACTGTGATAAGCTCATCCTGGCTGTGCAAAACCACTTCAACCCAGAAAACAACACCGAGTTTAACCGATTTATATCCCGAAAAAAATAAAAAACAACAAACCACCCCAAACATAGAGGACTTTTATCGGGAATTAAAAGAGGCAGCAGCTATGTGCCAGTTCACGGATAAAAATGCAGAAATAAAATCCCCGCTAATAACAGGCTGTTTATCAGAAAAAGTTCGCCAAAAGGTAGTGATGAACTCAAACATGCTCCTAGGCGATCTAATTAACTACGCCAAAACGACGGAAACCATATCCAAACAAATGGAACAGATGCGCTGGGAAGACGCCAGCTCCACTACAAAACCTACCACATCCATTAATGCAGTAGCCAACAAAGTCACGCGTGAACAACAATGGCCACACAAACGCCCCCAGCAAAACCGGTGCAGAAATTGCAATGGGAAATACCCACATGAACGGGGACCGACATCCTGCCCTGCATTCCAGAACCAGTGTGCCTATTGCCAGAGATGGGGACATTTCGTCTCTGTCTGTTTCAGAAAACTAAACGACGAGGACAGACGGCGGAGAAAAAACCGCCCCCACACCCACAAGCTCAAACCAGTCGACGACCGGTAAATTGCATTGAGGACCAACAACGAGACTCAAACAGCGGCAGTGACACGTAATATATATTCCATACAGGTAAAAAGTAAAAAACCTTCCTTACTTCTTTTGGTGATGGCCATCAAATGTTCAATGTATTAGCTGACTCGGGCACCACCATAAACATTTTGTCTGAGGCAGATTACAAATCCCTAAGACCAACGCCCCTCCTCCGACCCACAAAAACCGTAATATCTGGATTCGGTGTCAAGGAAGCCACCCCAGTCCAAGGTCAATTAAGCACACTTCTAAAGTTTAGAGGCATCTCCTGCCAAGCGGACATACATGTAATAAAGAACCCAGAAAAACCCATTATCGACTGGGAAACATGTCAAAGGCTCAAACTACTAGCAGCAAACACTCATTCAGTCAACCACATCAGTAACTCTGATGCACATACCCCACTCCCCACTCTTAAACTTCTAGAGGACTACGCAAACCTGTTCAATGGCCTAGGTAAACTCAAAGAAAAAAAAGTTCACCTACACATAGATGAAAACATACCACCCATCGCTCAGAGATACCGCAGGGTCTCCTTTCACTTAAGGAAAGATATAGAAGAGTGAAGTGCCAAAGATGAGAAACTGGGAGTGATTGAAAAGGCAGACGGACCCCATGGGTATCTCCTATTGTGGTAGTACCCAAAAAAGGTCAAAATAAAATCAGGATTTGCATCGACATGAGGGCCGCAAACAAAGCTATCAAAAGGAAACGACACCCAACCCCCACACTCAATGAACTGAAAACTATTCTATCAGGAGTTAATGTTTTCAGCAAATTGGATCTCAACCAAGGCTATAACCAATTAGAACTAGCTGAAGAATCCCGATACATAACCACCTTTGCAACACACCTGGGCTTGTACAGATATAAAAGACTCTTTTTTGGTGTCAACTCCGCCAGTGAGATATTCCAGGAAGAAATCATTAAAGCACTTGCAGTGATTAAGGGAGCCATCAACATCAGCGACGACATCCTTTGCTTCGGATCAGACCAGCAAGACCACGACCAAAACCTCTCTGTGATATTCAGACGACTTCGCGAAAAAGGACTCACCCTAAATAGCAGTAAATGTGAGTACAACAAGAGGTCACTGGAATTCCTCGGACATACCTTCGGTAATGAAGGCATCAGCCCAAGCAACCTCAAAATAAAAGCAATCCTTAGACTACCCGATCCTTAAAACGCATCAGAAGTCAGAGGCTTGTTGGGGATGACTAACTTCTGTGGGGCAGAATTCATTCCTAACTATGCAACCCTCACCCATGAACTACGTCAACTAACAAAAAAAAAAAAAAAACCCAACACACACACAGTGGTCCTGGACTGAACGCCACACTGAATGTCTAAAAAACATTAAGGAGGCACTGTGCAAAGCATGCTCACTTGCCTACTTTGACCCGAATAGACACACTAAATTACATACGGATGCCAGTCCGGTAGGCATTTCTGCCGTGCTGTCACAAAATGGACGGATAGTACAATTTGCAAGTCGTGCTCTATCCGCAGTTGAACAGAGATACTCCCAAACAGAACGTGAAGCACTTGCCATCACATGGGCGTGTGAACACTTTCACATATATATCTTTGGAGCCCCGTTCACTGTCTTTACAGATCACAAACTCCTAACATCCATTTTTAACAACACCCGCTCCCAACTATCAGCACGCATTGAACGCTGGGTTTGGAGAACTCAACCATACGACATGACCGTTATATACAGACCAGGCCATGATAACCCAGCTGACTATCTCAGCCGCCATCCAACACACCTACCACCAAGCGACAGAGAACAAAAAATAGCAGAGGAATATATAAACTACATCCTCTCAACCTCAACCCCCAAAGCAATGACAATTGATGAAGTTGCAACGGAAACGGCAAAAGACAAGACACTCACCCCCGTCATCCAAGCCATCCTTACCAACAAATGGCATGGTGTCGGGGATGGCATAAACAAAACAACATTCCATACTCTGCACGCCAATCGTGCCGAACTATCACAAGCACACAAGGATGGCATCATCCTCAAAGGGCACCGGATAGTACTGCCTGAAGCACTACAAAACAGAGCTGCCAAAATAGCACCAAATTTCACCAAGGTATTGTAAAAACCATGCCCCCCCCCCGAGAAAAGGTCTGGTTCGAAAACATGCAGCCTCTGGTGGAAAAAAACATCAAAAACTGACACACCTGCCAGATCAGTACCCACAAACCGGCAAGAGAGCCATTGCAAATGTCTCCACTACCGGCAGCCCCATGGGCAGAAGTCAGTGCTGACTTTGGACACCTCCAAAACGGAAAGTATCTCCAAGTTGTCACAGACGAATACTCACGCTATGTTGTTGTCGACATCCTAGACTTCATCTCAACAACATCAGTCATACCCCGCCTAGACAAGATATTCGCCGAATTTGGCATGCAGTCTCCCTCAAAATGGACAACGGCCCACCATTCAACAGCCACGAATTCAAAACCTATGCCTCCATCACCGGATTCAGACACAGGAGAATAACACCCCTATAGCCCCAGGCCAACGCGGAAACAGAACGCTTCATGCGCACTATAAAAAAGTCTATTAAAACTGCCCTAAATAAAGGTCGAAGCTGGAAGCAGGAATTATTCAAATTCCTGCTGGACTACCGGACTACACCACATTGCACCACTGACGCACCCCCAGCCACAATCCTATTTGGCCGGGCCATAAAAAACCGCCTCTCACACCTGATCACACCCATTGCTGAAGACTCCAGCATTAGGGAGCGTGACACCGAAGCCAAGAAAAAAATAAAGCAATACGCTGATAGAAAAGCGTACGTGAAACCCAATGATCTCAGGGTGGGTGGTACAGTCATTGTAAAAAGCGACAACACCTCAAAGGCTCTCACACCTTACCAACCTAACCCAATGACTAAAATAAAGAAAAAGGGTTCCATGATCACCGCCACACACAAAGGTAACCAAACTACAAGAAATTCCAGCTTCTTAAAAAAAATCCCTAAGCCAACAACAAACCCCGCACATAACCTACTGGATTACCCCTCATCTGAAGATGAAAGCTACACACATACGACACCACCAGAATCCAAAGACAACCAACCACAACACACAACTCTAAACCTCAGGCGTTCAGGCAGAACAAAACGGCCACCCAAAAGATTTGACCCCTAACAAAAAAAAAAAAAATAAAATAAAATAAAAAATAAAAAATAAAAAAATTCCCGTACACAATAGTCTGAATCATCATCATTTTCTTTTCTCTCATGCAGGTTAACAGACGTCCGAGCCATCGGTTCAAGCATCCCAATCACTTCACAGACTGAATGAACTCCCTCCCCAGATAATTATTACTACCACTGTCATTGTTGTTATCATTATTAAAAAAAGGAAAAAAAAGACTTTACAGTCTCCTCATGGTGTTTAGTGGACTGCTCGACATATGTGAGAGAGAGTCAGTGAAGAAGAGTGAATGTGGTCTCTCATGTTGGCTGGTCCTTCCTGCTGCTAGGAAGCGAAGAGCGAAAAATGTACTCTGTCATGTTGGCTGGCTGGCTTGTCCTGCTGCCGCCCAGTGGGGAAGCGAGAAGAGGAAGACAGGACAGGTCTGTACTGCTCGAATGGCCTGCGTGGAAGAGGGTGAAAGAATGTTACCTCGCCTTTTATAGTTGCCCGAGGAAGTGACCCGGACAGAATGGCAGGAAATATTCTCATTGGTCGAAAATATGAGTTCGGGACCAAAACAGTCAAAATATTCCTGCGCCAGACAATAATTTGAAATTCTTTCTGCTACACTTAGAAATGTTGCTATGTACAAGCTGTTGTCTCTAAATTTGTTTATCTGTTCACTCAGAATTTCTATACTGATGAAAGCAGAAAGAGAAGTGGGTATTTCACACACACACACACACACACACACACACACACACACACACACACACACACACACACACACACACACACAAGTGTAAAACAAGGTTCTGTGTATTCACTTGTAATATTGTTACTACTTAAAGTTTACTGTTTTTGTAACTGAAGCAGGAATGATTTTTCTATTTTAAGATATTTGGTTTAAGTTTACATTTTAACAGTAATTCAAATTCATTGGATCAGTTACTTTTTTTTCTTTGGTAATATTTATTTTTCCAAATTACTGAGCATAGAAGATATGAATGAAAAAAGACATTACTCGAGAAACCAGACAAAAAACCTGAGACACAACAACAACAACAAACAGCAAGACATAATTCAGTGGAAACAAATGCAAATAAATTACTCATCTTTAAACAGCAGGAAGAAGACAACAGAATGACAAAGAATCACTAAAATCAAAATATGAAGGCAACAAGAAATCTTTTGCAAAATATAGTATTTATCCTACATAATTATTGAATTAAAAAAAAAAATCTTGTTGTTTAAATTCCCATTGAGATGAAAAATATCTGAAACTAAAATAACTTTTAAATAATGCGATTTTATGTCATAATTGACGGTCACTTTAAAATGAAAATAATCTCTACAATTTGAAATTCTAAAATGTACTATTGATCCAAGAATTATTGCAAGTAAATAAAGGGAAATAACTCTTGAATGTTTTCAAGGGAAGTAAGTTGGTCCATTTCAAATATTTTACACAACATAAAATTTATATAGGAACTTGGTACAAAACCAATACGGCTGAAGTGGGTTGTTGACTGTTGTGACCAGTTATTAATCTTTTTCACCGTAAGAATTTAACTGGTTGACTTCTTATTCTAGAGTAATGTTTAGTGAGCTCGTACAGGAAATGAAGTTGTCAGTCTTACATCACATGGGCCAGATTTAGATAACCTTAAGAAATATCTGTATGGAATGCAAATGAGACACCTGAATAAATAGAACAAACCTCGGGCACTTAGTACCAGGAAATCTCGAGGCTTCACGCGGTTTCCAAGGCAAAACAATGACGTCGCCGATTGGATGTCTGACCACATTCGATGATTCTGAGTATGTGGAAACATGGATAAGCTGCTTTGAGGCGCTGGCCAGGGTAAAGAAACAAAGAGACAAATGAAGTGAAGGGAAGCAAAATGAAATTACTGACATGTTCCTTGCAACAGCGATCCAGAAAGTTTCAACGATGGTCTACCCAAGAAATCTAGAAGAGCTAACTTTCAAAGAAATTGGTGAGGTGATATTTTTTCTAGTCTTAAAATAAGCAATAAAAACATATGTAAGAACATTCAAGAAATTTAGGATCAAAACTGCTTTAGCATTTTAGTTACATTTTTATGTTTTTCAACCAATCAACATAGAATAAGAACATTCTAGAAAAACAGGATCGGAAGTCAATTAACAGAAAATATTTAGGCTCCCAAATAAAATAGTAAAATACGAATCTGATTGGTCAATAAATGTCTACGTGCCAAAATCTTAGGACGATTTTGTGATCCACTATTAGGGTATAAGTAACACACAGTCAGGGAGTCATTCCCTAAGTCAGTAAGCAGTAACAGTTGCAGTAGCCGATACTCTGTCAGGCAAATTCCCTTCTTCCACAGCCAAAGTTCATGACCTAGCTACAGATGGTCGCGAATCACGTTCAAAAGAAAAAACCGGCAAACTTTCTTTCATCAACACGAGACGCTGTCGCCACAATCATAAAACACGATGTAGGAGTGATATGATATTGTGTTTATTTTTAGCGAGGAAAAGTTGTAACGCGCGCGTGTGTGTTTGGTTACTTCCTCGCTAAGTTTTAAAAGTAAATAAATGAGAAGGTGGAGGAGTAAGAAGACGAAGATGCCGTTAGCTTTTACATGAAGGTTTTAATGGCAGCATGGAATATAGAGTTTGCGTTTGTGCTGCAAGCTTCGTGGGAAAGGAAAGAAGTAAAGAGACGAAATGGAGTTATGAAAGAGTTAAGATAGCAGCGCGTGTCGTTGGACGTGCGAGGGGTTACGTTCGCGGTATTTTAGCAAAAGTCGTGTTTGCTGTTTGAGGAAATAGAGGTGGAGGTCACCGTTAGTTGTGGTTCTGGTTGTTTTGGAGAGAAGCGTGGATGTCTCCAGAAAATGTTGTCCAGAAGTAAAGTAGTCGCTAGGTGTCGGAGCGTGATTAGACATCGCTATCGACATAGCCAATTTTGGGGGTGAAATAAAGTTGTTCCTGTGTATGGCGTATTGAATTTATCTAATTCAAATTCAACTGGGATCCCTTGGTCTAAGAGAAATAGACGCAAGGGATCCATAAATTAGATAGGTTCCCTCATGTGTCCATGCTGCTGCTATTGAAGAACCGCCAGTGAGACGTCTGCATTGGACGGAGTAGTTCAGCCAAAGAGATTGTGTTTGGCAGCTTCCCCAATTTCGGAAAGGAGGTCCGGGTTGAATAAGATAAGTCATCTTGATTGGGTGAAATTATGCATTGAATTAAATTACGTTCCAAACCAAAATACGAAAATTCCTACTGCTACAACGATATGAACTTAATGTAAGTAAGAACCACTTATTTACACTCTGTTAACATCTAAACATACACACACGTGTAAACAAGTTTATTTTCTTCTAACTGGCCCAAACACTATTTTCCACAAAGGTCATTTATACATTATGTTTTTTATTTGTTTTCATATTCTGTTTTATGTATATTAAATTGTTTGTTGTTTAATGTTCGTTGTGATCTATTCCATTTCTTTTACGCGATTATAAAAATTTGTGTTGTATTTGTAGTGGAAATAATATTGGGAGCAATACCCCTAAAATACGGACGAAAACTCATTCACATGCATATCCACTGAAATAACTAATTACATGTTTCCCCCACAAGCTAGATATTGCGAATTTGAAAGACTTGACACCGGTGAAATGGCCACAGAAGATGAATTGATCATGCTACGCTTGATAGAAGGTACACACGACCCGGATCTTAAACATGAGTTATTGGAAACGCGTCAAAGTGTTAATTTAACGATAGAAACATGTATAGAGTTCGTACAGCAACTGGAATTAATTAAAAGTATAACCAACAATCTAACAAAAGAGAAGCGTACAGCACAAATACGAAATTCTATGCAAATACTGTGGCGAACGGCATGTCAGGGAAAAAAAAAAGGCATATTCCATTTGCAAAAGAAAAAATCATGCCCTGATGGTTTGCAGATACCAAAAAAATTGAGGAAGTTAATGACACGCAAGTGAATAGAGGAGGGTCTGAAATTTTCACGCTAAACACATTAACAAAAACTTGAGAAAACGTAAAAAAAATAAATGTGAAATATTTCCACATGCAAGTAGATACTGGCTCTGACATAACACTTATTCCAGTGAACTTTTGGCAGGATTTAGGAAAGCTGAGGATTAAAAAGTCAACCTTGTAACTAAAACGATTCGATAGTACCATAATAATAATATTAGGCACCTTCGAAGGTACGTTTGAAACTAAGAATTGTTTTGAGATCATACCTATTACAGTTGTGACATGTACTAAAGACTATGAACTGCTAGGTATAGATGTATTAAAAGTTGACACATCGAAATTAGTTAATTCTATGGAATCGAAAGAACAAGAAATAGGATTTCTAAAGGGTTATAAAGCAAGCATTTGCTTGAAAGAGAACTGCCATCCTAGATATATCCAAGCAGGACGATTACCCATATATATTTGACCTATTGTAGTGTCAAAGCTAAAAAATGATTCAGCAGGGTATTTTGGAAAAGGTCATTCATGGGGGAAGCGATTGGGCGTTACCAATAGTCGCCATTAAAAAGACAGAAGGGGATATTAGAAGATGCGGTGACTACAAAATTGACATCAACCACCTGATATGTTTGGATTTGTTTCCTTTACTGAGTATCGAAACCGCTAGTCAGGAACTGGCAAATATAAAACACTTTGCGAAAATCGATTTAAAGTTGGCCTACAACCAGATCAAAATAGATGACAAATTTAAAGAAATTACCACACTGAACACACCCATGGGGTTATTGAGATGGTCTCGTTTGAAATTAAAACTGCTACTCATATTTTTCAAAGACCCATCGAGAAAATCTTAATAGGAAATGTGGACAACATAATAATATATCAAGACGATATATGCCTGGGAGCCCGAACCAGAGAGGAATTAAAGAAAAAACTACAATGGAGATTAAAACAGGCAGGTTTGAAAATAGAGGCAAATGTAAATTGAACCGCGAAAAAATATCTTATCTAGAGAAGGAATATCGCCTGACGAAAAGCTAACCAACAAAATGGTGAAAATGGAAAAACCCACGAACAAGAAAGAATTGGAATCCTTCTTGGGATTAATTAATTTCTACTGCAAATATCTTCCTAGATATAGTGAGCTTATTGAACCATTTGAAATGATAGATTAAGCTTCTTAAGCACAATCATTTCTTATACTTTTCAATTTAAGGGTAACTTTTCAAGCCAAATCAATTATAATCCACATCCCAATTTTTACATCTCCACCCATTCTAATAAGTTTAAAATAGGAATGTTAGAGGGTTACCTTAAATCAGAGAATTCACTTTTTAAATTGATTTTTTTTGTTTATTAAATTTTTGGTATATTAAATTACATAACCAATTAACAAGTTAAGTATCTAAATTTCTGGCACTTGTCAACATAAGATCAGTTATTGGCTGGCTCTCTACGAGAATGCTGCTCCTCCAGACAACACCTCCTCATCAATTTAAGAGGAGACTGGTGTTTCTTCCCACTGCATGAGATGTCCCGCAAGGTGAATACCAAGAAGAGAGGGCTTGGTCTATTTTTAAGACAATGCCCCATTGTTAGGCGATCTACCAAAGTGAACTTTAATCTCAGCCTTCTTGAGTCAAAAGTTAGTGCTCAACTTGAGTAAAGAAATACTTTAAAAGAACCTGGAAAAATGACTGAGCAGCATTTCATTTGAATTAGATATATTAAATTATAATATGACATTAAATTTACATAAAATAAAAACATTCTTAAATGGATTTTTCATTAATTTTCTAATAAAAATATGACATTTAGGTCTATTTTATGCTTTAATGGAAAATTTGAAAATTAAACTAAACATTAATATTTGTTTATTTTACCTCAAAGAAAAACACAACAAATAAAAAATGATTCTATAAAGACATTTGTTCTCTATGAATAACAACAATATTAGATTGGTTGTTTGGTTGTTTGGGTTTTATGGCATATCAACCTTTGTAGGTTATTTAATACCAAATGTTGTATTTTAACCTTCGACCCGGGCAAATATGCCATTCCAAAGTGATGCACCGGAAGAAAGTGACACATCCCAATGGCCAGTAATCGAAAGAAATCGCGTAGGCGGGATTTGGCTGATGAAATGGGACAAGGTAAAAAAAATCCCATGGTACACTCATAGACTGATGCACCGGAAGAGAGTGACCCCTGACAGTTATTTCCGCTTGATGACGATCAAACATGCCATTCCAAAGATTGAGTTGGCGATTGAGTGGGTGTTGAACTATTATATAACTCAGTCAAGAGAGTTAGAGAACAGTTGGAGTTAGAGAAGAGATGTGGTAGGGAAAACCACGCCAGGCCGAAGGAGCCCTCGAGGCCCCTGATGAGTTGGAGTCCAGAGAAGTTGCTGATAAGATGTAGAAGAGAAAGCTAGCACTCAGCAGAAAGCTGAGCCCCCGGGCCTCCGGTTGAGCATCAGGAGAACGAGAAAGACACAACGCTGATGGCCATAAGAGGGGGGGGGTCAATATATTGCAGTTCTGTTCGGTCTCCAACTCCCTCAAACCATAAAACCTTGAATAACCTTTTCGATCCCTTACAATAAAGTGAGAGGTACATATTTTTCTAAAGGTCTTCGCTCGTCCTTCATCATGGTGTCGTTGTGATCCATTCTGCATGTATGTAGATGTATATGCATATGACTATATAACACAAATCAATTTTTAAACAAATGATCAGTTCTATTTTAAACAATTCAGTCTAGCATTAATACAGTGTCAAATCTATTTCTTTTTCAAGAAATTCAGTTTAGTCAAACAGTTCTAATTCAAACAATCCAGTTCAGCGTAAAGTATGCAGTTTAGTTCTATTTAACCCATAGATAGGACCCTTATCAGATACTACCATTCCGAACCAGAATGGATCGATCTGGGAGCAATAGCAGTAAGGGGGGTGTATTACTCAGTTCCATATCAAACTAGTCAGTTTAGTGTAAATACAGTTTCAATGTCAAAAAATAGTTCTATTTCAAATAATTCAGTTCAGCATAAGCACGCAGTTTAAATGTAAGAACGGTTTAATTGGCAAAAACATTTCTATTTCAAGCTATTCAGTTTAGTCAAAAAATTCAGTTTAGCATAAGTATACCGTTAGTTCTATTTAACCCATAGATAGGGCCCTATCAGGTGCTACCACGCCAAGCCAGAGTGGACCTGGGAGTAATGGTAATCATCGGATAGTTTAGTGTTGTATCCAGGACACAACAATATTAGAGAAAAATATCAAAGTCACTTTGTGATATAACAATGGCAGTTTATTTTTGATAGATTTTATTGTATTAATACAAGTATAAAAAAATGTGTTCAAAAAGACATGTTTGTAAAAAAAGATTAAATTTATGTAATTTCATTTATCATTTAATGTCATTTTTATCTTTAATTCAAATAAGTTGATTATTAACGTTCATTCAACCACTAAAAGAAAATGTGATAAAGAGGGAATTACACTTTTAACGTTTGTTCACATTCACAACATTTTGACAATATCAAAAATAAATATTTGGAGCTAAATTATGATTATATATCATTAAATTTATGTAAAAATATTCTTTAATGTTTTTTCATTTATTTTGTAATACAAAAATATTCCACTAGCTTCTATGCTACAGAAACTTCCCTCTTCAGATCATTGGATATAATGTAAAAGGGACCAGGTATAAAAGCGATTGACATATAGAAACTGGTAGCCTTTTAGATGAAGTGGGAAGTTCCCATGACATAATAGTAATGTACTGGGCTGTGACATCATAGCAAGTTTGGACTCCAGTCATGCTATTACATTCACTTTTGGACCGATATCTATGGGAAAAGTTATAAACAATACTACATTGGCCTTCAAATTTTGGTACCATTGAAGTTCATAGAAAAAATGTGCCCCCAAAATTTGTCATCTGTATTGCCAGGTGTGCCATCTGCTGTTCAAAGGGATATAAAAAAAACTTTAGAACTGCTTGAAATCAAATTGATGATGGAATAAATGCTTTTTTAGATTTCATCATCATCATGTCGTGCCGCCAGCACGGATATCCCTGACCCTCTCACGCCACTCCTCCCTATCGTTCATCGCTTCTGGCGGGTCCGCTGGGCTACATTCCGTATCCTCACAGAGCTGCTGTATGTTTGAGCTGGTCGCCCTGTTTTTGCTCGGCCATGTGGTCGCTCTGCTTTTGCTCGGCCATGTGAGGGGGTCCATAAGAGTACATCCCTTATGAGCTCGTCCCTGCTTCTTCAGCAGTGTCCTGCATGTCTGGTTTGTCTAACTTGGATAGTTTTCGTGATGGGTGGTCAGTGGCCGTACAGCTTGTGCTTTGTGGCGTGTTGCCCCCAGGACTTGTTCAAAATTGTTCGCAGCATTCTTGTGTAGTTGCTGTCAATCTTGTTCTCCATCCGTTTAGTTAGCGTCTATGTAGTGCATCCATATAGCAGTATCGACACGACCGCTGCTTGGAAGAAACTATGTTTCATTTTATTGGTCAGGTCTGACTTCCATATGACCGCTAGCCTATCGATAGCTGTCCGTGCCTTTGTTAGCCGCGTATCGATGTCTTTTTCGGTTGATGAGACATTGCTTCCTAGGTAGGTGAACTTGTCAACTAGTTTCAGAGAGCTACCACCTAGTGTGGAAATGTCGCCTGTTTGATTAAAGCATATGTATTCCGTTTTGTGTGCATTAACATGGAGGCCAATGCCTGGGGCGGCTCGTTCCAGACTATGCAGTAGTGTTTCGGCTTGGGCGGGTGTATTTACCAGAATTGCAATGTCATTGACGTAGTCGGCGTCGGCAATTGTTTTTGCGGGGTACCTTCTGCTTCTTTTCTTTGTCAGTTCGAAGCCGTTTTCTTTGATTTTATCAATCGATCTTCTAGCACATAGTCTAGACATGATGAAGAGGTATGGGGCTAGTGTGTCCCCTTGCAGTACTCCTACTACAATGTCGATGTAGTCTGTCTCTCCATCCGGAGAACGTACTTTCACTTTGGTGTTTCTAAAGAGAATCATTATGGCTGCGACGGACTCTTTTGTAGATAAGATTAATCATACAAATTTAAGGGAAAGTCAAATCAATAGCAAAAAGACTTTTCGTGTTCAACTGTAGCTTTTTTGGATGAAAATATTTTAACTGTTCAGCCATTAAAAGTTATCAGTTGTATCCCTATCTTTACATTAAAAATCTATAAAAATTTGAAATTCTAAACCTTTCATAATGGAGTTAAGAGCTTGTCCAAAACCATATAAATAAAGTCGGTACTTGGTCAACATTGAAAGAAATTATCTGGTATTTAAATTCTGTGGTTTTTGATCACAAGAAGGATATCTTGAGTTTCACCAATAGCCCACAAAATGGTCAGAATAAAATACAACTCAGATATTAGCAATATGTGCTTTTGAGTATTATGTAACTTCATAGTCATTGTATTATAGATTAAGAAAACATTTTCAGTTACCATCATTGGCGTCATTATAAAGAATGACATCAGAAAGTTTCTGAACTTAATGAAAAATCTTTTTGCTAGTTTTTGCTATAATGCCAGTCAAAAAGGGCACATAGTTCTCAATGATGAAGTATATATCAAGAAAATACTATTTTATTATGGCAAACAACTATTTAGTCAATCAGTTAACAATCCACCTCTACTTGCTCAAACAGTAATTGGTATAAGGTTGAGATATCTTAATAGTGATCCAAAATTTCCTACAAGACTGATTCCAATTTTAAAATTAACATCAGACTTTTTATTTGAACAAACTGTTAACAGTTCAGGCCGTCACCTTCAATGAATGCGGATGCAAATACACAGGCGACTCCGTTGTTCAGGTACGAACGTTTATTAACTTCTGGACTTTCTTTTACACGAGAAGACAGACACAATTCTTAAAAGTCTTTCGTATCATACTATGCTAACCAAACTCCCAACTGCCCGGTCAAACTCCAACTTCTCAACATCATGGTCGGAACTCAACTTCTCAACTGTCTGCCTCGAAGTATCTGTCTACATGGCCCAAAGTCAACTTTCCAACTCTCGACTCCATGGCAGAGAACTCAATTCTCTATGCCACAATGGCAGAGACCAAATTGTCTCCTGCCTAGCCCCCAGTCAACTCCAAACTGAATGATAAAAAATAATTAACGAAAAATGATCAATATAAAAAAATTATTCCGTAATTATATAACAATGTGAAGGTTGATATATATATGATGGCGACCGAATAAATCAAGCTTTTTTAAAATTATATCTCACTCTCTGTGAAAAACCTTGGTTAACTGAAGATAATAAACATTTGCTTTTTGATTGTTCATCTGTTGCAATTTGTAGCTCACTGAAAAGACAGGTAAATTAATCTTTGAGGAGTAAAACAAAACTGCAAAATGAGCACATCTTTAATAGTTATATCATTTTGAATCTGAAAGATTAGTTAAACTTTCAAATTTAAATGAAATTTCCATTACTCCAAAGCCCATTGAAAGACAACAGATTTCTACTTGCCTCTGAGTGTTTTCAGAAAAAAAACATATAATACACTTTTCACTCAGTCTAAAATAAGTGTGGATAAGAAAGATTATGTCATCTTCATAAACAAGGTTTTGACATAGTGGAAATTTTTAAATGTTAAAACCTTTCAAATTGTTAAACTACACAATGACCTTGTAGTATCACCTCCCTTAATAAGGTCAGTAAATGGGCAGTCAATATTAACTCAACAGAAATCTTGGTCCTTACTTCCACCTCGGCCAAGGAATGCTATCCCAGAATCCATCGCCTCTCACTCTTCTCTCTTCCCTTCTCTCTCCTTTTCTCTCTCGCTTTCCCTCTCTCTCTGGCCAATCAGCAGAGATAGTAGCAGTTGCCGAAGACGACCCAAGAACAGAAGAGGAGGCAGTTGCTGAAGAGATTCCAAACACTAAACACACGTGTTGACCGCCGGACATTTTCTAGCCAACACGTGGCGTTGTATACGAAGAATAAAATTCCTCTTTTAAAGATAATATTTGTACTTCTCATTTATTATCTCAAATAACATTACCCAAGTACATATATTACAACCAACAAGTTGAAATCAGATCTCCAAATGACACCTAACTTGAGTTTGGTCAAATGGTTCTTAATATGGCTGGTTGTTCAGGTAATTGTATAAAACAATTATCCAAATACACTGCAATTACCATACAATGGAATTGTTAGTCTATATCGACACCTTTTAGCTACAAGCCATAAATTTGTGCTACTTGGGCAATTTACAATTGATACATTCGAAAAAGAATTTAGTAAACTTCTTCAAAAATCAGGTGGCACAAATTTTATAAATGTCAAACAGGGTTTTCAAAAACTACATATTAAGCAGACATCTTTAATTTTAAATTAAAATGTAAATATTGATATAAAGCTACGTCACCAATGTAGATGTTGTGATTTTAAAGTTTGTAAGGAAGGTTCAGAAATATTTGACAATCTCGATATTTTAACTACTTCTTTGTTTTGTTTTATAATTTTCAATGTCTAGATCATAAATACATATTTTCATTTATTTAACATTCAGCACATTCTATTATTCTCAGGTATGGGTCAAAATATTATTCTAAGTATTCAAAAAATAATTAACTTAAATTTTCTTCCAAATTTTTTAAAAATGAAACATTTTTCAATCATACGCTATGAGTAACTGTTAATTGTTGAATAATTTGGAAAGCCCTACAGAGCTTTATTGAAGGATTGAAAGAATAGTAATCATGAAGATAGAAAAATAATTGGCGAGAAGAATAATTATCTCAGAATTGCGGTTTTCTTAAACATTACAGTGCTAGTATCATTACTGCTACTTTAGCATGCAAGCTAGCCATATTTGAGCTATCAGAGCTCTTTTTAAAGAGTTCCATTAAAGAGGGATAATCCTGGAAGTTTATCATACCATTCACCCCAGGCAAATAAACTTACCACTCATCTTATTGCAGTGTATAGCTTATTCTCTGGGAATGATAAAGTAGTTGGTCTTAGAGGCTTAGTGCATTAACAGTTCCTTCAAAACCTGAGTTTTCACAAGATGAGTGCAGATATCGGTATTATTTTCCTCCTCAGTAAGATTCTTTTCAAATACGGGAATAGTTATTCCCCTCAGGGAGCAATCTTTTGCTGTAGTATCTGGCCCACTCTCTTCACTCACAAGTGTCTACAATAGGCAGGGAGCTAGGTCTGTAGTGACACAGATGATTCACAGTCAACACCATATCTGATATGTGCATTGGCTGGATTTATATCTAATAGCTCAACTTTTTGTACCAAGGGGTCATTCTTTGTGTGTCTTATGCACTGTCACAAAAAAAAAAAAAAAAAAAAAATTGATCCTGGTTTTAGCAACCAGGATGAAAGAGATACATCTATACATGACCGTCGAAAGAATGAGAAAAATCTTTCATAAGGTGTTGCATAAGTGGAAGTAGACTGAGTAAACCTGATGTTGTGAGGAATTCGGGGTAGTATGGATTCCCAGTGAGTTAGGGGTAGATTCTGTTATTTCAGTGTCAGACAAATAGTTTTCCGCTTGGGTATTTTCTTGAGGATGATAATGGGTTGTCTTGCTAGAGGCCACCCCATGCAGTAGGAGGTATTCTTACATATCTTGAGCCAGGAACCCTAAGCTTCAGTCTAAGTGGATGTAGCTTTGTACTCCACTGGGGAAGAAGATTGATTGCAGCCACTGGATAACTGTTTTAGATTAGGTATCCTTGCATGGAATTACAAAAGGCAATCTTGAAAATTCATCTATTGCAACTTATAGATATTTATTTGATGTACTCGATTGTAAAGGTCCCTTGGTGACTACACTAAGTCGCTCAAGAGGCTGAGTAGCCTTGATCAGGTTAACTTTAGGTGAGAGAGTGAACCATGTTTTAATTCGACACAAATTTTGCAAGATGAGCAAGCTTCTTTCACATCCTCTGTGGGGAAGGGCATATTTTTAGAGCGTACATAGTGCAAAACTCTATTGATTCTAGGGTAACAAAGGTCATCATGTAGTTTCTTATAGAATGGAGCAAAGCTAGCATTACAGTATGCACGACTTAAAGCATCAACGACAATGTTGTAGCGTCTGGAGCAGTTGCAAATGTCAGAAGAAAAGTTTGCCAGTTACAGGCGCTAACCTTGGGTCTTGTCATTCCTAATTTTGGACCTTATACGTGTTACAAGACGAGATCTTGCCTTGATTTGAAAAAACAAAAAGAAAAGAAGAAAAAGAAAACGGAAGTTACCACTTCGAGTTCTCAACTCAAAATGAAAAGTTAGTCGCTCACGCATCGGCTCCGCGCAGAACTTCCGTTTGCGATAAATTAACAAAAAAAAAAAAAAAATACATTAATAAATATCCAATCGGAACGCTTCCCGCGGGGCACAAAAATTGCCGTTTCTGAGCCTACGAAAAATATATAAATAGACGGACCAAATAATTATCAGTTAGACTTGTTCTTTCACACGACTCGTGTTAAAGATTCTTCGCCACCGTCCGGCGCCTGTCATCCGATACATCAAACGATCGCCACCGCTAGGAACGCTGCCCTAATTCCGAGAAAACCATCCCTTCACCACGAGACAAGGGCAGTACATGAACTTTGTAACTACTACCACTGAATTCATTCTTTAACTGCGAACATATTTCTCCATTCTATTCTCTGTACTTAATCTATTTATAAAAATGTTACTGTGTTATTGTGAGTATCTATACGTTCTTTGTTTTGCAACCATACGCATTTCTCGCCCACAACATTCATATCACAGATATCAACAACTCAGAATATAACATACGGTTATCCATCATGAATGCAACAAATTTTTGTCCAGACAGGAAATGGGACCATGTCCTCACAGCTTCGATCACTGCTGTAGCCTCTTTCTCAATTGCTGGGTAATGAGTCTCATAACAATTCAAGGTTTGTGACAGGAATGCAACAGGTTGCTTTAAATGGTTTAAGGTAGCTGATACCGCTTCATCTGATGCATTACATTTTATCATGTATGGTTTGGAATTATCGGGGCTGTGTAGTGTCTCCTTCATAAGTAGCTGTTTTAAATTATAAAAATGCCTCACACGCCTTTTGCATCGAGTGGAAACTGTTTTGCCTTGATTAGTGGCTGAATGCAGTCTCAAAATTGAGGAATCCATTTTGCATAGTGTACAAACACGCTTAAGTGATGTCTTTTTCGTAGGTATCTCCATGTTTGGAAGTAACTGTAGTCTTGACTTATCAGGCCGCAATAACCCATCACCAATTTCATAGCCAAGAACTGAAATCTTGTTTGCAGAAAGTATGGATTTTGAGTCGTTCAGAGTGAGTTTTTGGCGTTGGGCAACCTCAAGAAACCTTTTAACGCGTTTATCATGTTCTTATCGTAGTCACCCAGCTACTCATAAACCAAACAAAAACAAAACAAACAAACCCCACTTCTAAGAGGTGATGAGTCACTGATGTCGTCAGCCAATATTTATCTCGGAACGAGTCGTTAAGGAACTAAATCGCTCCGCACAGGACGTTCTTTTTAAAATGTTAAATTCAGCCTGTCTTTCTAAGGACAGTCCTCAACTAATGGACAAATTAGGTAGTAATAAAAAAAAACATGGTCGAAGTAGAATGAAATTTCTCACTATTATTTAGTAATAATAAGCAAACTCATTCTACTTAGACCACATAGAGTAACAGCGCAGAGTAGATATAAAAGCAGCGGTATCAAAACGGTCGAGTCAGTTTTGGCCATCGACTTCGGCTGGGTCACCTTCGGGTGGGTAAGCTGAATCATTGACACCTTTGTCCCCCTTGTATAGCCCTGGACCTTACTGTCCAGTTTAAGCTATAATCAGGCATACGTGCCTGGACCCAGGTTTTCGGTCCAAGACCAGCTAGGTTCATCAGGCCCACATTGCACTAAGTGGGTCGATGACCAGCATAGACCAGCAGGGTTCGAGCCTCGGCTCGTGCCCGACCTCCCCCTCCCCTAAACCCCATTATAATCGACCTTTGGGTCATTGACCTTGTGTCGAGTCCTGTCTGGTGGGAGGCAGTGACAAATAACGTCAGTTTTGACTGGACGTCAGCCAAGGGTATGGGAGAAATCGGATTCTCTATTATCGAAGCCTTATCAACAGCAGCTGCCCATATGGCATTGCTCAAGGTTTCCCCTAAAGCCGACGTACTGATTCCAGCGAGCAGACGACGCAGAAATACGATCAACCGCAGATGACGCAGGAACATTGCCAGCCTCTCAGCTTAAAAGCCCTTTTCAGGACTACTCAGAAAGTCTATTCAAACACCTCCTGAGACGGCACAATGCACCAGACTCGACTACCAGCATCTCAATCTAACAGCACTTTTCAGGACTAATTCTGAAAGTCTAACCCAATACACTTTGAGACGGCACCAGCAGCTACCTTCTTGCACTGGCGACTACTTCCCTGCAGCAGCAACTACCTGTCCTGCACCAGCGTCGACTTGCCTGCAGAAGCAGATACCAGCCCTTCTCCAGCGACCATCTTCCTGCACCAGCGATCACCTTCCTGTAGCAGCGACCACCTTCCTGCACCAGCAACTACCAGTCCTGCACCAGCAGCTACCGGTCCTGAACCAGCGATCACATTCTTGCATCAGCAGATACCAGTCCTGCACCAGCGACCACCTATCCAACGACTACCAGTCTTGTACCAGTTATCCAGACCTGCACCAGCGATTAGATCCTGCTCCAGCAACCAACATCCGGCAGCTGTACGCTATTCTGATTTACGATTCGCCATAATAAAGTTTGGTCTTTCGAAGCAACACCCTTGTTTTGTCATTCTTGCTTAGTTCGTTGTCAACCACTTATATTTCGAAAGTTTGTGGGATTGATATATTTGTCGGCCTCCGCAACATTCTGCTTGCTCTCTCCCGGTGACAGTGATGTTGTCGAGATACACAAAGGTTCTCTTCGTCAACAAATTTGTCAATAGCAGGTTGAAAAGTCGCAACTCTGTTAAACTGATATAAATGCCCATTTGTCTCAAAAGCTGAAAATGCTTTGTCATTCTCACACAATGGTAGTTGGTAATAGGCACTTGAGGTCGAAAATAGAGAAGACCCGATAACTTGCTAGTTTATTTACCAAGGTTTCAATTCTTGGTAAGGAGTATGCATCGAGCTCTGCAAACAAATTGACAGTGACTAGTCCACACACAGGCGTTTTTATGGAGATCAAATTCATCCTTCACTATAACTACTTGCACTCGCCATGGAGATGAGCTTGGTTACACAATTCCTTCTGCTAATAGGGGCTTGATTTCCAGACCAGTAACTGTCAATCCTCATCGCTGTAGACTTGGGATTTTGTTGCAATTCGTTGAGCATGTTTGAATACATGGCTAATGCAATATAGCGTCTGAAAGATTTCATTTTTGATATAAGAATTTATGCTAACTCATAGTTAATAAGCTATTAGAGCTGGCTAAATCAATCACTGCTGAAGCTGAGTAATTGTTTATTTGGATAGGGAATGCATAGGATGCTAAAAAGTGTGGGGCAGCATCTAGTACTGCACATAACTCATTACTATTGACAACAGCTGTAACTCTTTGGTTTCATCTGGACCTGCATTGCCCAATGTCCAGTTTTACCATAAGCATTGCATTCACTATTTCGGGCTGGACATTTGGAATTAATGTGAAACTTACCACCACAAAACCAGCATTGCTTCTTTACAGTAACAGCATTAAACAACGCACGGATAGTTTGTAAGTGGGCAGTATAATCGACGGATGGAGGGACAGTTTCCCCAGACGTAGTAGCAGCAGTATTTTACCTCTGTGTGTGTCTGCCCTGGCATAGTGTTCAGAGTTGTATTAGGCATGTTCACAGTAGTCTAACAGGCCTGACTAAGGGTCTTGGCTTTCTAGTAGACGTTATCTTATCGTGTTAGACTTAAATCAATTTATGAAGGCGTCTAGAACAAATTCCTGTCAATATTGTTTGGTTGTAACGTTTACGAATTGACAGTTTTTACTCAACTTGTGTAGAAACTAATTTGTGTTTTCTATCATTTCCTAGCTAGAAGATGGCACGCGAACATTGTATTTTTTTCTTTATAAAATACTTGTTCAAGGTATTGAAAGCAGATTTGTATATATAATACAGTCCCATATAAGTTTTTAAAAAGTGGTAGATATGTACTTTACGCGGCAGCGCGTTTTCTTTTGGGGTTTCGCCTTGGCATTCCTCGATAAAATTTTCGAACATGGTTTTCCAGTGTCTGTATTCTCTTTCAACGTTCGTGGCATTTGGATTTATGTTCAGTCTATCTGGGCACAGGATACACTCCATCTTTATACAAATAATGCTGAGTAATGTTAAATAAATTGTGATGAATTCATCTTTAAATGGAGAAAAGCTTGATAGCTGTGGGTTGTTCCATCGTCCATCTACAACTTAAGCCTTCACTTTCTGCAACAGGAAGTCTTGCTTTGTTGCTTGCTTCACCTCATCAGGGGTATTTGTGTAGCGGGAATTAGATTTATTTCCCACTCGCGGACAAATTTCCACACAGAGGTAAATTGGTTGAACTGAACCAATCAAATGAGCCGGCGGAAGAATACCGGAGGCCGGATCTTCTGTGAGGGAAAGGAAAAAGTGAATTCGGCCTCTTTTACCAGGAACCACCGTGGAGTTAAGATGACAAAAACTGTTACTCGCCTACTAGGCTAACGGTTCAATAAACACGTATACATGTACACACACACACACACACACACACACACATATATACACTTTCTTTACCAACAAGACAGTATGAACTTTTGTACTCGCTAAAGTGACATCTCACGGAATACCAACAGAGGTTAGCAGAAACTCGTCCAAACATTATTACGTTGTGTAAAAGGATTAAGTTGTCGTTGTCGACTTTCCAACGAGAATTGAGAACACTCTCAGCGACCTTAATCCCACTTTACAAATGGTGACCTCCGACATTTTTTGAATACGCGCCTCTGCAATGAAAAAGACCAAAAAACTTTCCAACGAGGAATTATTTTCTTTTCAGCTCATCCACGAATTCACTCCAACTCATTTTCATTTTTTTTGTGTTGGCTTCTTTCCTAAACTTGGTGTAGACACATGAGCTCGTCACGAAAATCTTCATTGCCAAAATGTAATGTTTTAAGTCCGGCTTGTGGGTGATGAATCGTAGAAGAGACGAGAAAGAAAGAACAAAGCACAAAGAAATGTTAACAGCACGCTGCTGGATGTAGAACTGATTTATTCCTCCCGGCAATATATTTTATCTACATATATTTATATATGTGTAGTTGGGCAGCAGTCTATCATTTAAGCATATTTGATTAAATAATAAAGATACATTTTGTCTATATATTTTTATTAAGATCCTTTCAAGTTTCCTGATAAGTGTTTTTGTTTCAGGTTGGATTTGGTGGATGAATTTACCAAAATTCTCTAGAGCACTTTCGGACCTTTCATAGGCCATCATCAGGGGTTACTTGCATGTATAAAGAGTGTTTTTTAAAGAGTTTTTTTAAAGATTTTTATAACATAGAATTACGTTATTTCCTTTTGACTACAATATAACACTATATATACGGATAGATATATGGAAGTAAATAATGGAAATGAATCTGACAGTATGAAGAAAATAGAAAAACAAAGTAAAACGAAGTGTTGCCCGAACAACAATGAATGTTTTATTAAAGCATCCATCATTGTTCAAGCAAAACTTTTCTCATCATCTTAAAGTCTTGATGAAAGTTTACTAAAACCAAAACATTTTTATGTTGACTTTCTATTATAATAAATTCATCACTTTTGGATTACTTTATTTTTTCTATTTTCTTTATATGTTACACATGCACACATATTTTATCAAGGAGACGCCAACTGCTTATTGTGCAGATGTGGTAGTAAGCAGGTCATGTAATCTTTTGGGGCGAAGTGGAAAGCGCCACAGCTGACAACCAATGCTTCAAAAAAAAAAAAAAAAAAAAAAAAAAAAATACATCAAATTCATCATTCTTGGTCACTTTTTTACCTGGTTTTGTCAGACATGTTTACATTCAAGAGGTCAGTAAATTTATTCTACTAAACTGTTCATTTAAAATGCACATTTGATTTAAAATAGTAATGTCTTAAATCTCAGCTGTATTCTGTGTTGTTTAAATGAAGAATGAAGACTTATGCGACTTAATTTTCAGGAAAAACTTTACTTTTGGAAGACGAACTTCTAAATTTGCTAAAGAAAACCCCAAAATTGCCCCCCCCCAAGAAAAGAAAGAAAAAAAAATATCCAAAACACCTCAAATGTAGTCTAACACGTGCTAAAGACGAAAGCCATAAAAGAGTTGACTCCTCCTCTCTCTTTCTCTCTCTCTCTCTCTCTCTCTCTCTCTCTCTCTGTCCACCCCAGTAGATGACCATGATATAGGAGTGGAACCTTTAATATAAATACTATTAAAATGAGTAATAATTCAATCCCTCATTTGTTGAAATAGTATGCATACGTTGGAAGTGATTCCGTTTCCAGAAGTTTTTTCACAGAGGTCAGTAAATTTATTCTACTAAACTGTTCATTTAAAATGCACATTTGATTTAAAATAGTAATGTCTTAAATCTCAGCTGTATTCTGTGTTGTTTAAATGAAGAATGAAAACTTATGCGACTTAATTTTCAGGAAAAACTTTACTTTTGGAAGACGAACTTCTAAATTTGCTAAAGAAAACCCCAAAATTGCCCCCCCAAGGAAAAAAAAATAAAAAAAATAAAAATAAAATAAAAATTAAATAAATAAATAAATACATAAAATAAAATGACGTATAACGACGCTGGTCGAATGCGTTAGTATACAGGGCAAACAGAAATAGAACTTTCTTAAGCTTAGAAGTCTTATTGCACACTCTCAGTTAAAAAAAAAAAAAAAGCAACCGAAGTCAAAAATCGAATTCTACCAATAAAATAAAAACCTGTCAGGGCCGGAATCGGATGATAGACTGAAATATACCCCAAAATGTCTTTGAATTTTAACAGACAGCAGTCTTGGACTTTAACTAAGTTAAAACTTAAGGTAAAAAAAAAAAGTTTTTTTTTTTTTTTTTTTCTAACACATACACATGGGAAGCAGCGTGATGTACGTGTGAGTCCTGCGGCTTAACGCTCAGGATTGTCAGTTCGATCGGGGAACTACTGCTGCTCATCTATAAGAGTGGCTTCTATAGATGAGAATAAAAACAGCCATCGAAAGATAACCATGACTCGTACTCAAACCAGATACATAAACCGCATCGCTCTTCGCGCGGGTAAAAAAGGGGCGCGTCCTGCTGAGGTTGGAGCCCTGGCCTCAGTGTTCGAAAAATCAGCTACAGAGCTCAAACAAAAACTACTAAGATGCAAACAAACAATACAGATAGCGACATTTAACGTGAGAACCCTAAATAGAATAGGTCAACTATCAGAGCTAACTGCATCAGCCGTAGAACATAAGATAGACGTAATTTGCATACAAGAGCACCGATACACACACACCGAAGATATCAAGTATCACGAAACTGGTAATGGATGGATGCTGGTGACTGTATCCGCATGGAAAAACTTTATCAATGCATCGGTAGGAGGGGTGGGAATGCTTCTTGGACCAAGAGCGTTAAAAACACTGAACAGCATTGAGAGAATACAACATAGGATGATGGCCGCAACGTTTAATGGCAACCCCAAAGCAACAATTATCTCCTGCTACAGCCCTACCAATGTTAGCGAAGAAAACGAAATAGTCACCTTCTACGAAGATCTATCCTCCCTAGTACGTAGCATTCCGAAACACAACCTGCTAGTCATTGGCGGAGATATGAATGCACAAATCGGGAAAAACAGACACAACAAATACAGCCTACACAACGCATCAAACAGGAATGGACAACATCTAATAGATTTCATGATAGAAAATAGATTAACATGCCTCAATACAAACTTTCAAAAAAGGGAGGGGAAATTATGGACCTACACATACGCGAATAAGAGTAAAGCACAGATAGACTACGTCCTTATAAACGGGAAATGGAAAAACAGTGCGATGAATTGCGAGGCATACTCCTCTTTCGAGGGTGTGTCCTCCGATCATCGAATAGTTACGGCCAAAGTACGACTAAGCCTACGAAAAAACGCCACACGTAAAGCGACAACCAAGCACTATGACTGGGCCCTACTCAACAACAGAGATATTAGAGATAAATATGCATTAGAATTAAGAAACAGATTCGAAGCACTACAAGAGAAGGCAGAAAAAGGTACCCCAAAAGACGAATATGAAAATTTTGTAGAAGCACACCTTGAGGCGGCAGCAAAGTGTATTCCAACAAAACCAAGAACTAAATATAGAGCCCCTTGGGAAACGCCAGCGGTTAGAGAAAAACGTGCACTTGTGAAAACTGCCTCCAAAAGCTATCAAAAGAACCCAACAAACACAAATGCACGTAAACTAGAAAAGGCTCAACATCAATTAACAGGAATATATCTAAAAGAACAGGCAGAATACATACAAAATCAGATAGATAAGATTAGAGACTCGGTGGAAGATAGACAATCCAGGATAGCCTGGCAAACAATAAACGAAGTAAGTAGAAGGAAGAGCACAGCCAAAGCAAAATTGAAAGCTGCAAGCCAACAAGAAAGAGTAAAACTGTGGGAACAGCATTTCAAAAATCTACTAGGAAACCCACCGGAAATAACGGATGAACCGATCACCAGAATTATTAGTAAGCAATTAGACGTTAAACTAGGTCCTTTCACCAAAGAAGAACTCGACTCAGTTCTCAGAAGAATTAAAAATAGGAAAGCAGCAGGGCTAGACGAGATCCCCCCAGAAGTGTGGAAGACTAGACAATTCGACGATATACTGCTCCGGCAATGCAACGCAGTCTATAGTCAAAATAGGATAGAAAGATGGACGAAGGGATGCATCCTTCCATTCCCTAAAAAAGGCGACCTCGGACTAGCCAAGAACTACAGAGGGATAACACTTACATCCATAGCAGCCAAGATCTACAATGCCCTACTACGAAACCGCATAGAACCCAAAATAGACAACATCCTTAGGAAAAACCAAAACGGCTTCCGGAGAAATAGATCCACAACCTCACAAATACTGACCATCCGTAGAATCCTTGAAGGCGTTCGGGCAAAAAACTTACAGGCAACATTACTATTTGTCGACTTTACCAAGGCCTTCGATTCCATACACAAAGGGAAGATGGAGCAAATCCTACTAGCATACGGCCTACCAAAAGAAACGGTAGCAGCGATAATGATTCTCTACAGAAACACCAAAGTGAAAGTACGTTCACCAGATGGAGACACGGAATACTTCGACATTGTTGCAGGAGTACTACAAGGAGACACACTAGCCCCGTACCTCTTTATCATCTGTCTAGACTATGTGCTTAGGACTTCGATCGACAAAATCAGAGAAAATGGCTTCGAGCTAAGAGAAGAAGCAAAAGGTACCCCGCAAAAACAATCACGGACGCCGACTACGCTGATGACTTGGCGTTACTAGCGAATACGCCTAATCAAGCAGAGACACTACTGCATAGTCTGGAACGAGCCGCAGCTGGCATTGGCCTCCATGTCAATGCAAACAAAACTGAATATATGTGTTACAACCAAACGGGCAACATAGCCACACTAGACGGAGCCTCTCTGAAACTAGTAGACAAATTCACCTACCTAGGAAGTAGCGTCTCATCAACCGAAAAATACATCGACACACGACTGACGAAGGCATGGACAGCTATCTATAGGCTCTCGATCATATGGAAGACGGACCTAACTGATAAAATGAAACGCAGTTTCTTCCAGGCAGCGGTTGTGTAGATACTGCTATATGGATGCACCACATGGACGCTAACGAAGCGGCTGGAGAGGAAACTAGACGGAAATTACACAAGAATGTTGAGAGCAGTATTAAACAAGTCCTGGCAACAACACCCCACGAGACTCCAACTATACGGACACTTGCCCCCCATCACGAAAACTATACAAGTCAGACGGACCAGACACGCGGGACACTGCTGGAGAAGCAAGGACGAGCTCATAAGCGATGTACTCCTGTGGACCCCCACATATGGATGTGCAAAAGTAGGACGACCAGCACGAACTTACATACAGCAACTATGTGAGGACACAGGATGTAACCCTGAAGACCTGCCGGAGGCGATGAATGATAGGGAGGAATGGCGAGAGAGGGTCAGGGATATCTGCGCTGGCGGCGTGACATGATGATGATGATGATGAAGCTACCCTAACAGTTCTATTTACACACATGTTGTATAGAGCTCCTATTTTCAGTCCCACTAAGTTTTGTGTGCATTGCTTTCATTTTTAAAAAGATTTTATGAATGACTTTTAAGGAGGTGTGTTGTTTTCAAGCAATAAAAAATTAAATAGATAGCCCTGATTTATTCAAATTTACAAAAAAGAAAAACAAAAAAAACAAGCCAGAATTGAATTAAAACAAAATTTGTGTGGATAAAAAAGCATCAAATTTGCAACATAATTTTGTAATAATTTGACTGGGAAAACCCTTAAAATGTCAAAAATAATATCAAATATTTTCCTCTTGGAAATTTTATATACTTTCAATTGATAAGACTGTTGTTACATTTGAAAATAAAATTGTCAGTTTGGTAAAAAGATGAATGTTAGAAAAGGATTACTGTCTGCCTTTCCATGTACAAGAAAGATAGTTACTCAACCAAATCAACCAAACAAAAGAATAATTCTTTTGTTTTATCATATATTTCTGTTAAAATAGAGAATCATTCTCAGGTAATAAATCCAACCCTATTTAAAGACATTAACATGCCTAGACAAAGAACCGAAAGCTGATCAAAATTTTGAATGTGGACTGCGGTGCCCACTGGTAAATATGCTTCTTGTTGAAAGAGTTTTTATAAAAAAAAAAAAAAAAAAAAAAAAATGAAGTTCAATTTGTGTGTTAAAGCATAAAAAATTTTGTAAGATAAAAAGAATCTTTTTTCTTTCTTTTATTTGTAACATGATCCTTGGTCCTGGCACCATTAATGTGACATGATCCTTGTCATGGCAACGGTTAATATAACAATGACTTGACACTTCACCAGTGATGTAACATCGTAACCTAACCCCACGGTCCTTCAATTTCGGCTGTGATTCTAAGGTCCAGTGTTACAGGTTAGACCTAATTCTCTGGGGATCCTCTCAGCAGCACACATTGTGGCTGATCCTTTTGAGCGGTTATCGGGTCCAAAGATTATCTGCTGGTCCAGCTGCAGGCTCATCGGGCTGGAATCGTGTTAGCATCAGAAAAAAAAAAAAAAAAAGCAAACCGATCCGACTTTATGAAAAGTTTTTTTCTTTTATATAGATAGTGACCTCAACAATACATGAAATAAACACATTTCATAAAGAAAAAGAAATTAAATTGCAATGTCTCTGATGTACAAATGGTACCTCAAGTGTTGGTTATTGGAGAGAGGTGGTTTTCATCTTAACCTTTTTTGGTTTAGCAGCTTGTTTAGTGATGTTTGCTTATTGGGCTTGTCCACGACACATGCACACACAGACCGCCTGATTCAATCTCCAACAAATTTTCTTGATGGATGACATTACATCCGCCCAGAGATCATTTCCTCACACAAGGGCTTGGCTGGCTCTTACACAGCAACAATAATGGTATTGATTGGAAGTAATCACCCTGGCTGTCACAGCAAAAACTCTCACAGCTGACAAAATAATGCATGTTCACTCACTTGTAAGTTAGAAGTTCTTCAGATGAATGTTCTAAGGGTATAGAGAAGAAAAGTTTTCTAAAACTGGCAAAAGATTAAAACGTGACTTTTTAGTTGCATGGAGTTTGTTTACTTGTCTTTGCATTTCAATGGTGACTGATAATTAAGCAAGTTCTTTGTAGTCATGCATCACAATTAAATCAGTGTTTAAACCTTGACAAATAATCACCCACTTTTTAATTTTTTTCAAATTAAAAAAAGGATAAACAACTCATGTAGTGAGAAAAATAGAAACTTGACAATTTTAATGGACAATTAGAGGATGTATGGATCATTTTCCAGTCTTGGAGATTAGAATGGAGTCTGTTTGCATTTATATATGCTCTGTAAGTTTGGATTGTTTTTCCATTTCAATTTGTATGTAAGATAGACTTTTATAACTTTGTTTTTAAATCTTTACTTAGTGTTGTCTTGAGTACTGTGAAAACTGGACAGGTACCCTTTCTAGTCAACATGTTTGCTCACATCTCAACTTGACCATTCAATATTAGGCAGTTTATAGTATTGTAGCTGATAATGTGCAAAACCTTGTCTATTAAATTTTACAAAATCAAAAGTTGCCCCAATAAAATCTAGGACTTTGCACTATTTTAGAATTGTTTGTAGTATTTATGGCAGTTTCTTAGACTGAACTCACCCATAGAGAATATTTTCTCATATCAGTATTGAAAATGCCCTTATAACAGTAAATGCTCAAGTAGTATCTTTATTATCTAAGAATATTAAGACCAAAACCAGTTTGTCAGAAATTGACTGAATTTGAGAATTAAAACACTAAATAGCACTTCCCTATGAATTTTAATTGTTCCTACATTACAAAACCCATTTGATTTGGTAACTAGAGGGCTAACTAGAATAATTTAAAATAAATTTTGAATTTCAGGACCAGAATGGATTTGAGAATATATTATCTGGCCTGTAAACAATATAGATTGAGTATGGAGAACAAAACTCATTCAGTCAATAGTGCTACATTGTGTACGGCTACAGCCGGTAAAGAAAACTATTCCTTTGTACAGGTTTTCAAAGCTGACAAAATTAATTAATGTAATATCTCAAATATTTAAACCTAAGAACAAATCAAAACATTTAAACTTGAATTATGTTCAGTGTTCTAAATTATTCTTATTTAACACTATTCAGAAACAAACTTTTGAACACTTTCCCCCAATCCTAAATGTAAAGAGGGTTGTAATTTAAACTTATTAGATAAAGGGATGATTTGTTCTGATGTTAGAATGGAAGAACTTCTGTTCCTTAGTATGAAGTAATTTATTCAATACTGGTAGCAAAAGACAATTTAAATTAATAATCACTGATTGGCATGAAAATGTAAACATTTAGGCATTGCTGTTACTCTGAATAAATTAAAGTTGTCTGGTCTTGATACCTAAGACCAGACAAGCTGAGAAAAATGCTATTTCTAACTGCTGCATGCATTAAAAAAAATATTCTCCCGTTATTCATTTTACACAAACATTGTGTAAATCTGGTGAGACCTTTCCTTCATAACATGAACTGATTATGCAGGACAGGTTTAGGTAAAGGCTGATACAAGGGCAAAATGCATTTGCTTATTTTCACCAGTAATAAAAGCTGTAAATGTTGAACTTGTCAAGGATAGGACTCCATGCCTTTTGTTCTTGCCTTAATTCGTCTATGCCAGTGTATAAGTACTGGATAGAATTTTTTTTTAAAAGACATTTTCACTTCTGATAAATTCATTACTAAATTTGGTATTTACAATATAAAACCTCTTACCATACTAATATATTCTGCAGGAGTCAGAAGTAATAGGGACATTTAATAAGAGCAATTAAGTTGTATTTATAAGACCATTGATTTTTCAAAAGTTTACTACTTTTATCTCCTCAGTATACTTTCTAATGTACAGAAAGCCATAAACAATAGACCTCTTAAAAGATGTTCTAATTTGGAAATTATTACACCTTTTTATTTTGTAACAAAATTATTGAATGGCTTTTACTTAAGATGAATGATCAAGATATTACATTACTCCCTTTAGATCTAATATCCCTAATCATAATGATGGCCATATTTTGCAATTACATCATACTTGTTATTTACTAAACTTTACTCAGAAACAGTAAGTAATCACCCATTAAGTATTGAGCAGGCTCATAGCTGCTTAACTCTCATGAAGATTAAATATATATTTAAACCCTTAGAGCTTGGACAGTTGCTATTTGTGCTAGTATCTTAGATTACATCTAGTTGGACAACTTTAATCCCAGCATAGGAATTCCAATTCCTACATTGTTATTATCTATAAAATCTTGTAATACGAAGTTTTACATGCTGTTAAATAACAGATTACAGTATTTGATATTTTCAGCAATTTTTTGGTCAGGTCACAGTCAGGGGTTCATAGTTTTAAGGATCAAACATATTTTAAGAATTGGACTAATTGCAAATTAATAATTCCTTTAAGACAATTTGTCAGCCTGCTCATAAATGTTATGTCCAGCCAAATTGACAAATAACATTCAATTCTTTGTTGAATAATTATATAATTTTATTTATCAAATTTAACAGATATAATCCAGTTTCTACATCACCAAAATAGTCTGGTAGAATTCCTCATTACTTTGTATTGAGATGTTTGGTGATTAATAAGTCACTTTGTATTTTATAAGTGGATATTTTCAATACTAGATATTAAATATACTATGGGTATGTACAATCACAAATGTTTAGTTTTATTTTCAAATCTGTAATACTAGAGCACAAACATGAAGATCCAATTCTTATTTGATTAGTTTTGTTTTTATAATCCCTTATTTGTTTAGTGGTGGAACTAAAATCACAGGTTTCTGAAAGAAAGAAATTAAAAAATACATACAAGAAATTCTTGAAATTATTTTTATTTAATTATTCAGAAACTAAGCAGCATAGTTTCAAGTTTTTTTTTCCATTGTTGGATAAACAAAATGCATTGTTAATCATTTATTTAGAATCATAAGGTTTACAGAAATAAAAATAAAAATAGAAGCCTGAATTTCAGGTGAATGTCTTGAACAGAGTGTGAATATTTTTGTAAATGGATGTGCAATATTTTGATATTTTATACTTTGTAGGGTAAGAGGGTAATAGATTAAAGTTTTGATAAGGATAAAATGAAGCTACAAAATTTGGAGTTATAGTTTCAGCTTATATACCTTCTATATTTACTTTTTTCTTTTAAGATGTATATCTTAGGCAACTCCCTCCCCTGTTGCAATGACTATAATGAAGCTCACTGGGATTGTAATATTAATGACATAATATACTAGTAAAAACAGAAATATTGCACAGATGTATACATGACCATAAACTACTTTTCGACAAAAATGGTTTAGAATTTTTCTGTAGCAGAATATATCATGAGTTTCAAGTTTTATTCTATTTTAAATCGGAAGTTGAAATAAGTGACATTTATTTTTTTTAATTTGAGTAGAAAAAAAAAAAAAAGGTAAAATTTGAAAAATATCTGTTGATAACAAACTCAAAATTACCCTGCTTCTTATGTTTCTTTCTTAAAAAGAAAAATAAATAGCAAATTTGGAAAGAGCACAAAATAAAAAAAGAAATAATAATTCTTGTATGTAACAAGAAAAAATGAAATTAATAAAAATATAAAAATTAGGTAAAAAAAATTGCAAAACTGATAATTTCCAGTTTTCATTTAATTTGTTTAAATTTAGTTTATTTTTATATTTGATTAGCAAAACCGAATCTGGTAGTTAAATCTGTTGAAAGAATGGAATTCAATCTTATAAAAGGGTAAATTTTATCCATAGTGGCTAAAAGGAGCAATCTGTAAAGTTTAGGGTGGAATAATGCTGACATGGAGGGTGGCACAAAACGGCTACTGACTGTTGGGATAGAGAATTGAAAAGGATTCATACATAGACATGTTTAGCAGAGGAAGGCCTGACTTTTTTTTTCAAGACAATAGAACCAGTCTTCATTTTAATAGAACTAGCAAACAAAATATTGTCTGACCCAAAATTTGTTCAAAATTGCATATATGTACTCATTTTAAGCAAACAACATTCTTAAGAACTGAAGATAAAACAAAGAAATTAGGGATCTTTAATCACTTTAAAATTTGGTGGGAAACATCTCTGCAATAAATTGTTATTTGCAACAAGATGTTAGAGCAACTGCATAGTTTTAGAGGTTAATAAAAAGCATTCATAAGTAAAATTATTGATCAACTTTCACACATACTTGTAATACTAGAAAACTATGTACAGCAAGGCAGTAGTGAAAATGGCATTTGGTTCTACAATGATTTAGCAATTTGAGCTTATTCAGGAGATGTAATTACTTTTATTAACTCAACAATATTTATATAGCTATTAAAAAACTTAAAACAAAAGTTTGATCCAGTCTCATACAAGGCTTATAATTTCTTTTCTGAGGAATGAACACTGCTTCCATATAAGAAAGACAGTACAACCAATCTTTGCTCTTGTCTAGACACAAAGTTTCTAAGTTAGATATTCATATGAGTATCACAAAAGTCATCATAGTAGCAGATAATAGTTAACATATTCGTCCTCGAATAAAGATCAGGCAATTATGGGTAAGGGGTTTACTAAATAATGACAACCATGATCAAGTTGTTTTCTTGTAGGAATGGATACTAACCATGGTATACCACTTACCTTTATGCAGAGCTTATCACAGCCATTTAATCTTATCTGTGGGCAGATACAACCACAGTTCATTTATTTACTTATTGGGAAAAGAGCCATGTCTGAACCATTTTACAATTACCATTTAAAAGTGGTGAAAAGGGCAGGATAATTTGGGATAAAATGTATATTTTGGGGGACCCAGGCCCCCAAAAACAAGAAAAAAAATTTACTAACAATTGAGAATTGTAGCAGATTTGTAAGATTTTTCTTCAGGAAGACAGGCAGGATGCTGGCAGCTAGGCACTTCCTTAACATCGAAAAGGCACTGAATTAAGCTGAGAAGACATTCTCTACATGTGTATACATTATACATATTATACACACATTGAATAGTAGTCTGGTATTTAGGCAAATAGTAAACAGTAAAGAACATTTTTATTACTTTTACAAATCAGTGAGTGAGTGTGTATGTTGCTCTATGAGGTAACAAGCAAAGGCAGTGCGGATATGGTGATTAACAAAAACATATCTCTTGGCCAGGTTGAGAATGAAGACATGTTTTGAAAGAAAGATAGGAAGAGAGATTAGAAAAAAAGAGTTGGTGGTAAAAGAAAAGTGCACAAACAAAAGATGAAAAGTATAATTACAAATGTTTTTTTCTTTTTTTTTTTTTTACTAAAGTGAGAGAAAAAAAAAATGTTTACTTTCTTATAGAGTGTATACATCATAGATTAAAATTTTAAAATAATTACTGAGCAAAGGTAAATTTATATGAAGCCTACAATTATTAATATTTTCTGTTGCTGTGTATTAATTCATAGGCTGGCAGAAAAAAATTGCCATGCTGATATAAACTGGAGGTATTATCCATAATAATACATAAACTAAAATTCAAAGTGGTTACTTTTTGTTTTCTGGCAGGGTTTGGGTTGAGGGTCAGACATTATGTAAGGTAATATGGAATGAAGAAAAATATTCATGTTTTATTAAAAGGGGGAATAAAAAACAACATACACACAACAAAAAGTCAATTTATTGCTAGTCTCTTGTATATTCCGGTAAGATGACTTGTTTTGACCTAACAGCAGGACAGCTTATTCATCAGGAAATCTGGTGGTGCCAAGATACAACCATAGTAGCAGCAGTATAATAACACAAAAGTTGGCAGTAGCAGTAGTTATAAAAGCAGCACAGGCAGGTGACAATGGCACCACATAATGCATATCTATCATGAACGAGCCATGGCCTCAGTGATCTTGGTGAGGATCCACTGCAAAACAAAAAGAAAGAGAAAACTATACCTCCTACATTTTGAAGTTGTGTTATATATTAAAAAGAAACTTTCACACTCCACATCTAGAGGCCTTAAGATATTTTGATTACATACAGAAATAATGACAACATTTTACAGATATTAACATTTCTTCCAATGAAAAACTTCATTACTGTTTTAACTTTATGTTTAAAATATTATAGATTTTGCAACTTAAAATGATTTCATGTTAAAATGACTTCCAATAGATACCCCCCCACCTAGTAATCTTTTCCATCATGTATTTATCAAAGTTAGTATTGTTATTTTAGTCTCATTACAAAGATTATTTAAATCCAGTCCCTTTTCATTAATACATTAGTTATATCTTGATAATGCATAAATAATATTTCCAATTATGTTTTTTTCTTGAAAGAAATCAATTATTCTTCAGATATCAGTATACAAGAGATATTGGAAACAATTTTCACATAGTAGGAAACTATTCATTAACCTTGTTTAAAGCAGACATTACATTTTGGATTTATTTCCAGAAGTATGAAGAATAAATGACAAAGAAAAAAATATTCTTGAAAAAGTACAATTTTCTGTTTCTTTTGGTATTAATTGTAGATAAATTATTACACCCATTTTATTTCTAACATTTGAGATATTAAAAACTTCAATCCAGTCACCAAAATATTTTTACTAAATTAAAATCATCATCTTGAGTCTTTAATGAGATTTTATGTTATTTGATGATGAATATTAAAATGCTGATTCAAACAAAGATAATAAATGGGCACTTAAAAAAAGAAAATCTAAGTTTTAAAATATTTTAACTCCTGAGATATTTGTAATTGCTATTCTGAGGAAACAAATAACTTTTGAATTGATTGTTTTGCATTTTTGTACATGATGATCTAAAGACAAAATATTATTAGGGTGTTCAAAAGGTAAGTACGTTTTAGCAGAGAGGATAGAAAAAGAAAGTTAAATTCATTCAAAAATGAAACCAATTTCATGCAGCCCAATATGTTTAAAGAAATTTGGAGTTTTCTCCAAAAAGTTTGAAAAGACTGTTTTAAACTTCTTTGTTTCTGAAATGTTTTAGTGATCAAAACAAATGAACTTCCCATCCTAATAATCTTATCTTTCCTCATGTTTGTTGGGCTACAGTCATTGAAAATGAAGATCATTACATTTTTCATAATATTTAAAAACCTTCAAAGTGAATCCCCAAATGTGAATGGAATTTTGTATTCATCAAGGATTAAATTTAAGTTTAGCAACTGCATCAGTTTTCTTTTTACCTTTAATTCTTTTTATCTATAATTCTAATGTAATTTTGAATCCAGCAAAATGATTTTTTTTTTTTAAATCACATAAAAATCCAGTTCAAAAGTTTGATGGTAAGAGGATTAAAAAAAAAAAAAAAAAAATAAAAATGATAAAACTAATTGAATCTGAGAAGATTATATAATTTTTGGGAGACAAAAATTCGCCAAGTGTAATGTGTACTAGTTTCAGCACTAAAAATAGAT
The DNA here is from genome assembly GCA_963585895.1 of Sepioteuthis lessoniana. Lineage (NCBI taxonomy): Eukaryota > Metazoa > Mollusca > Cephalopoda > Myopsida > Loliginidae > Sepioteuthis > Sepioteuthis lessoniana. Next base: position 833,344 of record OY757923.1, on the reverse strand, counting down.
GCTTCATTTAGATGTTTCTTAACAATTAAATCATTAGAAATGGCTGTTACTGTCCTTTAAGTAAAGACACAGTAACAATCAGGATAAGATTTGATATTTTGGAATTCCTCTTGGAAAAAAAAAAAATAGGGTTTATATTTGAATATTAGTTTAAGATGACCTCAGTTGGTTTTCATAATCCATGAAAGATTTCCTGACAAAATAGAATTGTGTCTATCTGCAATAGATATTTCAGATTCTTCAAGGATTAACTTCATCCAAAGACTAAGATTTTTATTGCTTTTTCAAATTTTAGGATAGATTAAACAAATCCCACATTCTGAGTAAACAGTTGGATAATATACAATTAATATAAAATCTGACATGACTTAACATGATTACCTAACAGAAAAGGATCAGGCCTCTTGGACAGCTCATATAATCCAAGTAAAGGTCAAAGGGGAGTGTTGAAGGCTACGAATATAGTGCCAAGTTTTTGGCTGCCTCAACAGGATCTCTTCCTCAGACACTTGTCTGCAGGAAATATAATTAGCACCTTCTTGGCCCCAGCCTGCAGGGCAGAAATTCAAGCAGAATTCTGAACACTAGCTTTAAAGAGAACCATTAACTCTTGTTAAATATTTGATAAAATATACATTTTTAATTAAATCTTCTGTATCTATAATTGTAATTGTTTACTTTGGGATAATATCAGAAATACAAAACACACACAAAGAAAATGACCCCCCCCCAAAAAAAAACACATTACCTCCTTCACTTTAGGGTCGGTTATCATAACCAATTTCTTTAACAGATTGCTACTGAAGAATTTCTTCTTCTCTTTTTCCTGAAACATGAAAAAATATTCAAATTAAAATCAAAATACAAAAAATATGACATTAAAAATAAAAACTGATACTTTGCAAAATATTTCAGGGAAAATTTTTTTATTTCTATTACAAAAATAAAAAAAACTTTTATCAAACTATCAAAAGCAAACCTTTAAAATGATCTCAATTCCCTTTGGGTGTGATTTGGGGACCTCCCTAAGTTCACTGTAAGTGTGTGTCCATTCACAATCCCAGTGGCCAAAAATATCTCCTCGATTAGCAAACACTAATCGCCTAAAATAGAAAAAAATGCAATGGAAAGAAACAAACAAAAAACCCAAAGCAAACGGCTTCAAATTTGCATAGAAGTCAGTAACAGGGGGGAAAAAAGTAGCAATCTGTTGTGCATTCTAATTCTTTAAATGAATCTTGAATTAGTAAAAATAAAGAATGATAATTTTAAAGAAATTTTCAAATAAAGAATTTGATAAAAGTGTTAACAGAAAAATCATTGCATCAATTAGATTTAATAGGATTGATTTTTGCATATTTCTAAAAGAATCAAATGTATTGATATAGTTTTTCTTTTTCCAAAGTAAATTGATTTTTAAAAAATATTCAAAACAGTAAATTTTTAATCATTTGAAAAGTTCAATAAAAGTAACATTTATCCTAGACCAAGTACTTATATAAGACTTCAATTAAATATTATTTTCAAGGTATGCATGTTTTTGTAGAAAAAGAATGATGGATTGAAAAATTACTTACTTATCTGTCACTAAAAGCACATTCTTTCCATCTTTTGTTACAACCACATGGGCAATGTATTCATCAGTTGTTGCATAGATTCCTTTTTCAGTTTCCTAAAAATACAAAGAACTTATAACAGACTCAAAATTCAACTTCCAAAAATAGTTGAACACCTATTAAACATTTCCTAGTAAACCAGCTAGATGTGCCCAACAAAAACATTTATTTAAAACTAAGCCTAATAGTATAGTTGGGGGAACTAAACAATCTCCCTTTTTGAGAGTTCTAGATGGAGCTTTGGGGAATCATGTGACCATTAATCATGTAACAGAGTTCTACTCTTTTTGGTACCAGACACCAGACAAAGAGGACACCTCTTTTCGTTTCTGCTTTTTTGGGCTGCAAGTGCATGCAAATTATCCTGTATGGACTATTTCCCTACACCAGAAGAAATGTATGTTTTTAAGTGCTGATATCAGCCTATTTGTTCTGTGGAACAGATTATATACATTTTTTTACATTTTGAGACACTATGTCATCTTTTAATTATGTGTACTATGCATATCATGTTTCTTCATTATGCATACTATGTATGTATATAAAATGTATGTCGTCATAGTCTAAATAGACTGTTTTTCCTAAACAGAATATTATCTGTTAGGCTATCCCTTAGAAAGCCAAATGCTTTATAGGAAAAAGCTAGTGGTAGTCTCAATGAATACCAGCCACATTCATAAATTCCTATAATACCATTTGGCCAAATTGAATCAGCTCAAGCAACATGTCAACTTTCATATAGTGTACTTCAAAATTAGCAATTCATTTTGTGATTTTTTTTTTTTTTTTTTTTTTTTTAATTACTTCTTGTGTAATTCTCATTGTCGTCTGGCTGAAAAACTTTAAAACCCAAATAGTTATCTTTGATCTTGTTTTACTGTAACCCAATTTGGAGACATTGTTACAACTTCATTGATAATTATAATGACAATATATTTTGCATTATTTACCAATTTTATCAGATTTGGTTACTATAGAAATAGCTAAAACCAGATATTCATAAGTACAAATGCAACTAGCATATTGCCAGAGCATAATCCTACCAGAATATAAATGGTACAGAGGGGTTAAGTTGTGTAGATAAATAACAAATTTAATTCAAGATTAGAAGTAGTAAAAATTTAGAAATAATTTCAGTCAGGAAAGAAATGGTTAGCAAGATATCTTATTGTTTAGCAAATAAAATTGCATATTCTCCTCAGTTTTTAACTTAATCATTTAACGTATTTAAATAAGACAAAAATGTTCAAAATACACTGAATATTTTTTGCAATTTGGCTTTGGAGAGAATTATGTGATTTTTTTTTTAGCTGCTCATTAATTAAAAATTTTTTTTGAGAATGTGTTAGATTTTTTTAATAAAATATGTTTGCTGCTTTTTGTTGAAATATTTTTCTTAAGATATTCCTAAAAGGTAAAGTAATTTCCAGCAATAAATATGTAAACATGAATAAAACTCATTTTCTCTTATTAATATTGAATATCTACAAGAATATTTGTCAGTGGACAAATATTTAAATTTTATTATTTTGAATGTATGATATTTAACAATGGCTCTTTTTATTGATAAAATTGTTTTAAAAATGTTTCAAAATTAGAGTTAATTTAATCCTTCAATGCTTACCCATTATGGTGTGGCTATTGAATAATGAAAACGGCTTATGTAAGCTAAACCATGGTACATAGTTGTAGATATCCATGCATGTCAAAAATGGGTGAGAATGTTAAAAACAAATCAAATCTTTTGAAATGATCCACATGACTTCAGAATGATTGTAGAAATAGATTCCATTAATAAAGAGACTTTTGGGAAAATTTGGCACAAAATCTGGACACTTTCAACAGTCTCTTGGATCTATCCAAAATATTTATACACAAGAATACACATGCATGTGAAATGGATTCTTCCCTTCAATTAACACAAAAAGATTTGGTAGTTGTTCTATTTTCCTAAAATTTCAAATCAATGCATTATTCAGCCATTTTTATGACATTAGAAAAATATGTTTACTTCAAGTCAGGCATAACTGAATTAGACAAAGTGAAACATCCAGGGGTCACTTATGCTTTCACATTGGTCAATGTATGTCTTATGGTTTATGCATGCACGTTTTGGTTTGACTTAAACTCAGTCTCATAAACCCTGTATGTTTATCAATTGTAGCCAACAAAACATGTGAAATATTAGTGAGATACTTTTTGTTACCTGCAAGATAGCATATCCTTCAGCTTCTTGGTGGTTATATGGTCGAATAATCAGGTCATTGTGAAAGCGTCGGGGTGGACGTAAACGGTGAACTTCATCAGACATTTCTGCAATTCTATAGGCACAAAAAGATATTTTCCATCAGAGGGGGGAAAAAACCCAAAAATCAAAACTTTATTTTAAACTCGCATACAAAAAATTTTTTTTGCTGGCATTTCATGAGAACATTCTGTCTTTCACTTAATGCCAAGAAAGGTTAGGTTGGTTTTGTCTTCTGTGTGGGTTTTAGGATTTAGGTTATAGGCTTTTATGATAGTATTTGATTATATTTGGCCAGAAATTGGTGAAAAGGCAAGTGTTTTTTGAAAACTCAATGTTTGATTTGATGGGTTTTATGGTATATTCACTTCTGCAGGTCACTCAATTTTGTTCATATACATATTAAACCTAAGATTTCCAACTGAATACTTAGGAAATAATATTCCAAACAAGCCAGAGCCCACCTAACAGGACACAATTAAATAACTCCAAGTACTGCTACATAAAACTAATTTTGTGATTTTAGCAAAAGTTAGTTTTCTACAATTCTTGTTTCTGGGAAGCTATATTTTGGGTAACTTTGATTTTTAAGATTGCTCTTTCTTTTCCCCAGATTTTGCAGAGTTTGGAATCTACTCTGTGGCTTTCATTGCAATTGTTGCAGTTTAGATTATGAATACACATATCTTCTGTGTGGTCTGGTTCATCATATACACCACATTTTACACATACTGGTTTTCTTAAGTTTCTTTCAAATGTCCATATTTCTGGGGTTTAGGATGTACTTTTCCACTTTTGTCAGTGTGTATCTGATTTTTATTTCTGCTGGGGGTTTTGGGTTGTTAAAAGTTAGTATGTATGTGTTTGTGTTGATGGTTTGGTTCAATTTTCTGATTGTGATTCTTTTGATTTCTATAACATGGTTTTTTTTTAAAAATTCATTTCTTATTTCTATGATTGAGCATAGGGATAAGTCCTTGTTTCTTACCACACCTCTAGAAGTGTTTAGTCTCTCTTGAGGGTAGGTGTTTATATCATGGAATTTTTTTTCAGTTTTAATAATGTCTTGGCTTGTTTTTTTTTTGTTGCCACCTCTATGAGGATGGTTTCATTTTTTAGGTTTTTGACCAAAATGTTTGGGGATATGCCTAAGGGGAAACCCATTTGCCCAGGGAAATCAGGGCTACATAATTAGTATACTCATGCTGATGATAGACGGTTACATTGTGTTACTGGGTTTTAATTCCCAAGATAATTACTCATCCAGGGACAGGAAGGGGTATGGGTCTTTTCTAAGCATGATTGACTCTACAGCCATTGCCCTGATTCAGATTTTATCAAAAATATGAAATAGGGCTGACATGACCAGCCTATTGATTGGATTGGGCCTCTCCGATTGCCCATCTAGCTCAGTAAGGGCCAAAGTGGAGTATTGCAAGTCACGTGACCTCTTTGATTGCCAGGTCGTGGACTGCTCAGCTACCAGGATCCTGTCCTCAAGTATTATGGGTCACTACACATGGCCAACAGGTAGCCTCATTGGCTCGTGTGTGTGTGTGGGGAGAGAGAGAGAGTGAGAGAGTCTTATCCCTCTGCAGAGGTGCAGTTGACTTATGTTACAGTCCCAACCAACAGGGTGCAGAATATTTTGAAGTTGGAAAGTATTAAACAGCTATTCAAGAATATTTATTTAAAAACATTCTTCTAGAACATTGGAAAGGTCCAGAAATTTATTAAAAATCTTAATTCCATTATTTTCAGCTGCATGAGAAAGTGAAAATTAGTCAATGCTAAAAAAAGATCTTAAGTTAGTTTTTAAATTCCATATTCCGAACAGGTTATTGGTAAAACTATTTGGTTAATGAAAACAGATGACAACATGCGAGATGTGCAGCTTACCTGCGTATACTATCAAGGGAGCTACTAGCAAAGTCTATAACTCCACTCGTTGGACGTGTTACAACACCAACAAGACCTTTACCAATTCCTGAAAAAGAAAATATAGTTATAATATCTGAGGTGACTACAGGAAACATTTTATGCACAGAATAAAAATATTACAAATAAGCCCTGCTCCCAATAATTTTCAATTGATCTCACAGATTTTATAATTAAAATCAAGTATCTAAATCTTTTGAAGTTAGAAAAGTTGGGACATCAGAAAAAAGGGGGTAAAATACGAAATTCCTTCAATGATTTTAATAACAAACAAACTTTAATCCGTACCATTTTAACTTTAAAAGGTTTAATGCTTATTTGTAATTATAAGAAATTACTAGAAAAGCTTTGAAAGTGTTTGCCATGTACAAACGATCTTGTGGCATAAAAGAAACTGAAATTTGGATTCTATGAATTTAGTTGGCAGGTAAGTGATATATGGCATATCAACCCTTGTTGGTTATTTAATGTCATTTTTTCTTTTTTTACCACATAGATAATTAGTAAGCAAATAGTTTGTAGGAAAGACAAAGGTTAGTTGACAAATTTTTGCTTTGAATACGGTCTTATTTCATAGGTGTATCGTTATTCTTTTAATATATATCTGTTAGATTGAGGTTTGCAATTATCTAGTCAGTTTCAATATCTTATTTCTATACAATAGTATCAATTTAGGATTTTAGTGGATCTGTAGCAGTCACAGATCTATTTTCTCTCGCAAATCAATGCCCCTGCCAAGCGATTTGGCCACACACTGACCAATCAGTGGGCAGAGTGCATTGATTCCATCTTCCTTTAAAGAACTATTTTTTATACCCCTTTTTGGAAGTCAGCCAGCAGCAGAGAGTACCCGGCATGCAGAGAAGAAAGACCTCTCTTCTTTCCCCTTCTACTGGACACACCAGCATTGATGATCTTTGCTGAAGATAACTGCTGCTACCTGCAAACCCAATGAACTTTTCTCACTCTGATAGTCCTACTTTCTGTCATAAAAATAAACCTTTTGTTGTTATTCTTCAAAGAGGCTTTGTTATTTAATTCAGTGTTACATAAACAGCTACAAATTAACTTATAGTGATATGAACTAAACATTCACTAAAAGATCCTTAGGAGTTGCATTGTTTTTGTTTGTATAGTTTTGTTTAAATCATTTTTTTTGGTAAGTTTATTCTTGATGTTGAGAGATGTCTGGATTGAGATGAAGAGGTTTGATTGTTGCATACCTCTTCAGAGCAGGTTACATTCAGGGTTAAACTCAGAGTTTATAATATGTTGTCCTAACATCGCTACACCATTCATTGTCCGCCTTATTCTTTGGTTGTCTTGCCTGTTGCCTCATTTTGTTGTGTCTTGTGTTGTCAGCTTTATTCTTATTGTGACCCAAATGTTTTCAGGTCTTCTGTGCTGGGATAAAGAACAACTCGTACACATTTTTTTAAGTACACATTACTTTTATTTCTCGGCAAATGCCATTTCACATCATTTGTTTGACTAATCAAGGAGTCAGTTATCAGAGTCCAGATGGAATTCGATTGTTCTCATTGTTAGTTTTCAACTGACTAACTTAAAGGATCATTCAGTCACATGACTTTTTATCCCATCAAAGCCATGATCTCAGATTCATCCTACATAAATCAAACCAGATAATCTGATGGTTTTTCAACACCATTTTAAACTATTCTACCTGCCAAATAATAGATTCTGTAAATCTTATTTAACATGATATTTTCAGCGATCAATTGAGTATGATCTATTTTGGTAAGTTTCAAGATGGCTTGAGTAGTTAGAACATGTTTTGGTTTTTCATTGTTTGCTTTGATGTTTAGTTTTGAATTTGTGATATAGGTTTTTCCAAAATTACCTATTCTGGGAATTGGTGGGTGGAACAGTTTTCTACATTCCCTAAAGCTCAAGCCTCACTGTAAGCTCACCATCAGATTGTTTAGTGTCATATCCAGGACACTCGTTGGGCGGGAGGTCTTGCCCCTCTGCAGAAGTACAGCGGTGTATTCTATAGCCCCAGCTGACTGGGCAAGTTTTCTTTTTTTGAATGTTATTTATGATGGCAGCACTACTTGTTGTATCTTGTTTTTGATCCATTTTTAAAGATGGACGTATAATCTGAATATTTTTCTGGAATTTATCTTGGTATGTTAAGGGGTGTATTTTTTCTTTATAATATTGGCTGAGGCTTAAATCTTTCTGGAGTCATATTTCAGGGAGGTGTTTTGAAAGCAAAGGGTTCATGGATTTTTGTTATAGATATGTTTGCTTCTTGGCAAATAGATTCCATTCTGAGTCCAAAGGTTTTGATGGTTTTTCCTTTTTGTTGGAAGAGAGTTTTACAATCAAGTCTAAAGGTGCTGTTGTGTGCTGGATTGGTAGGATCAACTTTTGGTTTTATGTCAAATTTTAAAGCTAAATTGTTACATCTGAGTTTTGGAAGGGTTTCATATGATTCAGCATAAAGACTTTCCACTGGAGTTGTCTTGAAAGTTCAAAGTGTCAGTTTTAGACCTGTGTGGTAAATAGGATTTAAAATCTTCAGATATGGTTTTCTTGCTGATTGATATATGAGACATCCATATTTTATTTTGGATCTTAAAGTTCTGTATAATTTTAGGAGTGTTTCTTTATCTGCTCCCCAGTTTGTATGAGCTATGACACGTAAGAGTTGTAATGTTTTATTGCATTTGTTTTTAATGTAATTAATGTGTGGTATGAAATTCATTTTCTTTTGTCTAAAATCATTCCTAAATATTTGTGTTGTTCTACAAAAGGAATGTTTTTCCCTTCAATATGTAAATTTGGATCTTTGTGTAAATTTCGTTTGTTGCAAAAATGAATTCACTTAGTTTTGATTTCTGGAAATTTGAATCTATTTTCAGTTGCTATTGATTTTATATATATTGTGTTGTAATTTTCTTTCAATTGTAAGTATATATTTTGATTTGTAACATTGTACAAACATCCACATATAGAAATCCATTCATATCAGAGGAGAGTTCTTTTATTATGTCATTTATCTTGATATTGAAGAATATAGTTGACAGTATACTACCTTGTGATACACTTTTTATATATCCGATAGGGTGGATCCTAAGTATACTTTGAAGGTTCTATTTGATAGGAAATTTTAAATGAATTCGGGTAATCTGCCTTTTAGTCCAAAGTCGTGAAGATCTTTTATAATTCCAAATTTCCAGGTGGTGTCGTAAGCTTTTTCTAAGTCAAAAAAGATTCTTGTTACATGTTCTTCTCCTCTTCTGAATGCCTCTCTTATTTAGCTCTCTAGATTAGTTAAAGGGTTTATACAACCACGATTTTGGGGGGGGTATCCACACTGCATTTGTTACGAGATTATTAGTTTCGAAATATCAAACCAATCTATGATTCACCATTCTTTCTAATGTTTTGCACAGACAACTTGTTAGGGATATTGGTCTGTAGTTTCCAGGATTGGAAGTATCTTTGCCTGGTTTTGGAATTGGTATAACTGTTAATTGTTTCCATGTTTCAGGGATATCTCTTAATCCAAATTTGATTATATATCTTTAGAAGTTCCAAAGATTTTGGAGGGAGCTGCTTTCAAAAACTATATTGCACTTCATCTGGTCGTACTGCTGTATCTTTTTGATTTTTTAATTGAGTCTTTCAATTCTGTTATTGAGAAGGTTTGATTATATTCCTCCTGATTTTTTGTATTTAAGTTTATTTTGCATTTTTCCTTATCTTTTTTTTTTTTTTAATGATTTGAAATTTCTTGCAATAATGTTTGGATGAAGAATTTTCCAAGTATATTTCAGCTAGTTTATTAGCAATGGACTTTTTTTCTGCTATTTTAGTATCTTTTACTGAGAGGGTTTTTGATTGGTAAGGGGGTTATGTTTTCTTGATTTTTCCATCATTCTCCAAATTGTTTTGGTTTGGTTGAAATATTAATTTTGCCAATATATTCATGCCTGCATTCTTTTTTTGTTTTGCAAGGTTTTGCCCTCTGTAATTTGTATTCAATAAGGTTGCTAGTTGTGAGTTCTTTACTGAACTTTCTTAGAGCTACTTTTCACTCGTTTATTGCATTTTTTATCAAACCATGGTCTGTTTTACTTTTTAAAAGAGACATTTTTTGGGATGCATTTTTCTGCTATAATTATCGGAGTCCTCGTAAATTTTTCAATTGTTTGAACGTTTTATTCTGTTAATTGACTTAAGTATAGTTCATGGAATTTTTCCCCGTTTGCTCTACTTAGTTTCCATGTTGGTATATGATCATGTATTACTTCTTCATTGTTGAGTATAATTGGATGATGATCACTTCCACATGTATCATCAAATGTGTTCCATGAAAAGTCCAAGAAGATTGATGGGTCACTTATGGTTAGATCAATAGAGCTTGATGATCCATTTGCCGAGTTGATATTTTTTTGTTAAGGAGGTATAAAGTAAGTTAGCGACCATAGTCGAGGGTGACCCGAAGGCTCCCTTTTCGATAGCTACTACACCATGGTGTAGGGGAGGGCGCTACTCCATTCCCAGGATTGCTCCACTTTACCCTTGAACCGTACCTTATAATGCTGAGTGTTAAGCAAGGTGGTATCAAGTTCCATTTTTAAAGTCTTTGGTATGACTCGACCTGGGATTGAACCCAGGTCTCACGGGCCATTGGCGAACACTCTAACCGCTGGGCCAATGTCAGATTGGTTTTATAAATGAAATTTTCTATTTTATTCTCTTTTGTGTCATTTTCTTTACATTCCGATAGAGTGTTGTGACTATTAGAGTCACCTAGAAGGATAAAAGGTTTGGGTACCTGTTGGATTAGATTCTCTAACTTATTGTAGTGAAATTGAAAGGCTGAACCGCAGACTACTGAACCGCAGACTACTGCCTCCGATGAGCTAACCGGGTTTCGTCATTCAAAGAGACAAGTGGCGTGCTGTATATGCAGACAGAACAGCCGATGTTTACATGAATCCAGCAACTGTCCCCAGCTGGATAAAAAAACAGGTGGTGAGCCGGACGAATGAGAGAAATGAAATGTGACAACGAAGCTATGGGGAATGAATTCCTTTCATAGCAACACCAAAAGGAAAACAGAAAGAAGCAAGAATTGACAAGTGAAATGGTCTACCTCAAAGTTCGAAACAAGCGCGAATGTGTCTTGTGTGTGGAATGCCGAAAGTTTATAAAAAAAAAAAAAAAAAAAAAAATGGAAGCATGAGCATCCTTGAGAGTGCAATTTGTAGGTCATGCGTCTCGTCTCTGTGACATATGTAAATTTCGGCCAGCCACAACTGGTATAAGAGGAGTAATCTCAGCATTGTTGTAGTTGTTGCTTCACAGTAGGACTGAGTGAACCAGTGCATTGACATAGCAAGTGAGAAAGACAGGACTGGTTGCAAGCAGTTAAAAGGTTTCACTTATCTTCATCTATTTGTTGATGTGGAGGAAGATATATTGAACGTAGGTTTATTGGTCTATATAATGTCACTTTTACAGCGACTGCTTTAAATTCATAGTTTGGTTGGTTGGGTTTTATGGCATATTAACCTTTCTAGGTTATTTAATGCCAAATCCATTTTTATGTAAATAATCAGTTCTATTTAAAACAATTCAGTTTAGCATGAGTACACAGTTTAATTGTCAAAAACATTTCTATTTCAAACTATTCAAGCAGTTATATATAACAATTCAATTTAGTCTAAGTACAGTTTCAATGTCAAAAACAGTTCAATTTCAAACAATTCAGTTTAGCATAAGTATGCAGTTTAATGTAAGTACAGTTTAATTGTGAAAAATATTTTTATTTCGAGTTATTCAGTTAGGTCAAGCAGTTCTAATTCAGCTTATTCAGTTTAGTTTAAGTACAGATTTTGTTTACACACAGTTAATTGTCAAAACAGTTCTATGTTAAACAATTCAGTTTAGTGTAAATACAGTTTCAATGTCAAAAACAGTTCTATTTCAAATAATTCAGTTTAGCATAAGCACGCAGTTTAAATGTAAGTACAGTTTAATTGTCAAAAACATTTGTATTTCAAGCTATTCAGTTTAATCAAACAATTCAGTTTAGCATAAGTATGCCGTTAGTTCTATTTAACCCATAGATAGGCAATGCTTGTAATTCAATTTTTAATTCAATTTTGCTATGAGGTATATCATTCTTAATATGGATACACCTCAACAGGCTTCATGCTTAGTATTTTCAATATAATTATATTGTTGGTATTTATGAAAGTTTATTTCCATTTCATCTTTGAGGAAGGTTTCCTGAAGACAAATAATAACAGGGTTTAACTTTGTAGAATTAGTAATTCATTATAATTGGCAATTAGTTCTCGACAATTCCATTGTAGTATTTTATATTCCATAACTGATAGTTTTATATGTGTGGTTTAAGAGTCGGCTTTATAAAGGTTTCATTCCACAGTTTTGACTTTGGGTTCAGTGCCAGGTTCTTCCAGAGAGTTTTGAATTCTATTGTCCATCAGTTGGTTTGGTGATGGTTTCCTTCCTACATTTCTATTGCAGAGTTTTGTACGTCCTTAGTGGACATGTTAGTTTTTGGATCATGTTTAGTATTTTTTTTGTGGTATGGTATTTTTTTCAGAGTCAGTTTTTTTTTTATTAGATGGTTTTAGGGTCTTCTAACTCCATGTCTTCTAGACTTTCAAATATATTTTTTTGTGAAATTTCAGTTTTTGGCTTTGACTGGGATCTTGCTCTCTGATTTTCTTCTTTGGATTTGTTTGGAGTTTCAGTTTTTGATCTTGACTGGGATCATCTTTGCTGTTTTTGTTTAAAAGGTAAATCCTTTTTCTTTGGTGATATTCCTTCTGTTGAATTTCCTGGTTAAAGTCGTTTGATTTTGTTTTGCTGTATTATCTTTAGAGGGAAAGTTCTACAAGACAGTAATTGTACTAATGAAAGACTTCATAGTTGTTAGAAGACTTTTCATTTCATTTATTAATTGAGCTATTTCATTTGTATTGATTATTGTTGGTGTATTTTCTGTTTTTTCTTTGAGAATAAGCTCCATACAGAGGCCAAATGATCTAATTGATTTTTCTTTTTGGTTGAAATATTGTCTGTATTTTGGATCAAAAGTGCAGTCACATGCTGGGTTAGATGGAGAAGATTTCAGTTTGGTATAATACTGAAGGGCTAATTTTTCACTTCTGATCTGTAGGGGGGATTTGTGAGCTTCGGCGTATTGGAGAAATTCTAAATGCTCCTAATACCGGTCTTAAGCTTTCATGGTGAATAGGGTCAAGCTGTTTCAGATAAGATTTCCTGGCAGATCTATATACGAAAATGCCATAGTCAAGTTGAGAGCGGAGAAGAGTTCTATATAACTTAATTAGAGTTTGACGGGCAGCTCCCTGCTCTGTGTGGGCAATGACTTGCAAAAGTTGTTGGGCACAGGTTGATTTGTTTTTTTAGGTATTTTATGTGTGGGATGAATGAACGTTTTTTATCGAATATTACGCCTTGAAATTTGTATTCGTTAATGACTGGTATTTCAGAGTCATCAATTTTTAAGACAGGGTCATTGTGCATTTTCCTTAGAGAGCAAAAATGCACACATTTAGTTTTAGACTTGGAGAATTTAAATCCATTTTCTCTTGCCCATTTATTTACTTTGTTTAAGTTTAGTTAGAGTTGTTGCTCTACTATGTTCATATGAGTGGCCCGATAGCATATGATGAAGTCGTCAACGTAAAGAGCACAGTCAATTGAGGGGGTTAGACATTTTACAATATTATTGATTTTGAAGGAGAAGAGAGTAACGGAGAGGATGCTGCCTTGTGGAACACCCTCCTCTTGATGTTGTGAGTCTGAAAAGGTGGATCCCATGCGTAACCTAAATGTTCTTTCGAAGAGAAAGTTTTTTATGAACATCAGTAGTCTTAAGCCTAGATCATGTAGGTCCTGCATAATATCATACTTCCACGTAGTATCATAAGCCTTCTCTAAGTCAAAAAATACTGCTGTAAGATGTTTCCTGATGAAGGTTTCTAGTCATATCAAAGGATCTATGGTTCCTCTCCTTTTCCAGAATCCCATTTGAATATTTGTTATTAGACCATTTGTCTCGAGATACGTCAGTTTACTGTTTATCACCTGCTCCATCATCTTAGAAAGGCAGCTAGTCAATGCGATTTAGATTTGTGCAAAATCCAAATGAGGACTCATGACCAGCTGGTTGATTGGATCAGGCTGCTCCGACTGCCCGTCTGGAACCAATAAGGGCCAAAGTGATGTGCTGCAAGTACCTTGACCACTCGATTTTCAGGCCAAGTACTGGTCAACCATCAGGATCCTGTCCTTAAGCATCACAACTATAGCCAACAGGTGGCTTTGTTGAGTGGTGGGGTTTTACCCCTCTGCAGAGGTGCAGTCAGCATATTCTACAGCCTCAGCTGACAGGGCGAAGACTTAAATTAGTCAACAAGATTAAGATATGTTGAAATAAAAGATTCAGTTTAAAATCACCAAAATGGAGGTAAATGTTACATTGGAGGTGCTTATGGAGTAATTGTTATCTTAGGAAATGAACATAGCCACCCAAGTTCAAACCCTGGGCGAAGCTATTTGCATTTCACATAGCACTAATATCCTTGAGAAAGGCATGAATCCAATTATTTCCCCTTCAGCTATGGATAGGTTGGGCTCTTGAACTTTGGTATAGCAACTGGTCTAGGTGAAGGAAAACTGAATTCAAATCTGATAAACTATTTAGAAATTGACCTTGTGTCACATCCTGCTTATGTGGAGGGAGTGGGTAAATATATATAAATTAGATGAAAATCAGAAAGTGTGATTACAATATTACTTAAAAAAATTTATGTAAGATAAAGTATTTATTTATTCACACTAACAATCAGTCTTTATGGTATGAGAATAAACAAGTTTCTAATTTATTCTTTAAAATCATTTTCAAACTCAATATAAACTTTTAATTGACTTAAAACATTTTTTTTATATTGGAAGGACAATGTTTCATGAGAAAGCAAAATCGCCAAGATGGCAGCAAGCAGAACTATAATTAAAACACACGAACACATTCATATATATCTCCAGTACTGCCTTGCACAACACAAGAGTACCCACATTCTCAACAATAGCCCTAAATGAGTGAAAGTACCCGTACTCAGACTACACTAACTGAGATTTTGACAGTTTTTAAACTGCCTACAACCAGTTGCGTCATCTCATTTGCCACCAAGAAAAGCTTAATGAAAATCTAAACATACATACATACATACACACACAGTACTTGTTCACATTAAGAAGTTGTTACAATAAAACTTTGAAATTTATCAAATTCTTTAGTTTACTTTTTGTGGATGCCAGTAAATTTAGATTACCTTTGAAGAAACCTTCAACACCCTCTTTCTGAGCACCTTCAATGGGTTTTCGGACTATTCCAGTCACTCCATCAACAACACCCTGTAAACCAAGAAAACATTAAAATATATATAAAAAAGAAAAAAAAAAAGAAGTCACTTACATAAAAATGTTATGACAAGCTGCCATGAATGAAATTTGAATTGAAAGAACTTTTTATGAATTCAAGGATTACACAAATTTGTAATTTGTTTATGCATTGAGGAATCAATCAGAAAATTATTTTTGTAAAAAGATTTTCAAAGAAAAACAAAAATAAAACAAAAATAAAACAAAAGAAAATCTATTTTTCATTTAACTTTCACCCAGACTTTTGTGGCTCTATCATCATACACGTACATATTCTGCAGTTTTAAATACAGTAGATATAAACCCAATTAAGTGCACAAAGAATCCTCACAATAAGTGGATATTTAGAATTAGAAATTAATTTCAAATTACTTGTGTATCTATTTTTTAATAGTTTCACATAAATGTTCATTTTATAATCTCTTGAAGTCAGTGAATCACAATATTCCCATGTAACTCGAGTATTCTGATGCATAGATCATTCCCTCAAACTAACCATTACTAGTCCTTTGCCACCTCGTGCAAAACCTTCTCTAACATTGGCAGGTCGTTTATTCATAGCTTCTCTCCTCTTCTTCTGGTAATCATCATCCAAAGTGAGAGCTGCAATGCCTTTGCCCATAGCTCCAGTTATTCTTGACACAGCACCCGCAGCACCGCCTATAAAGCAAATCACAGACATGTAATCCCATTAATATTTATAAGAAAAAGTAACACTTAGTTTACATCTGGCTCAAATAAGCTAATGTTAAAATGGTAAATAATTTCAATATCAACCTTATTTCATTTTGAGAAAATAATTGAAATACAAATTTTTTTGCTGTATAATGGAGGAAAAAAAAAAAAAAAAAAAAAAAAAAAGGGGCAGTAATTTTAATGGAAAGAAAAAAAAACATGGCGAAAAAAAATAACCTAAGGATTTTCTGTTCAGATTTCTTTTCCCAATTTTTCTTTCTATAATAATTTGCTTTTTAAAGAATGGAGAACAACTCATTTTTGAAGTACTTTAAAAAGGTACAATATAAGTTTATAGAGAAAAGTGATGCCAAATCTCCAGAAAAAAAAATAAAGATAAAAATACTTCTAATTAGACTTATATTTTGAAATTCTTGAAATAAAAAGAATTATTTTTCTTCACTTACCTACAGCATGACCAAACAAACTCCGAACACCCAAGGCAAGACCTTCAGCAAATTCCTCAGGGCCTTGTATAGCACCCTGATAGACAAAAAAAAATTATGTTTAAAAAAAAAAAAAAGTTAATATTCAAGGTTTAGCAGTTCAAACATAATCTATCCACAATGAGTTACAAACATTTGATAGTCAATTGAAAAATTAATGTTTTGTGAAGTCTTTATCACTGTATTGATAAGAATAAAACATGAATGTTCCCATATGAATTTAAAAAGAGAATTCAAAAAGTGGTTTTTAATTCCTTTCTCCTCCTGCTTTCCTTTTGCTGCTGCCTGGTTTTCTTCTGTTTCCGTTTGTCACTAACCAACACCTCTCTGCTGAATGATCAGCAGGTGTCTTTATCTCCACCCACTTACCCACAATGTATTGCACTCTCCTGTCAGAAGCCACCTCTCCTAGCTTCTGGCTTTCTCATTAGTTACAGCATGCCAGCAAGCACTGCTTGACCACACAACCAGTTTCAACACATCAGTAAGTACTTTTTTTTTTTTTACTACAGGCCCTACTGATCTCAAATCCTTACATTACATAACCAATAAGATGAATGCACCACTCTTCCTGACATATGAACTGGAACCACTGTTACTACCACCTTGTCTCACAGTATCATCACTGTCATTTAGGGAGCCAGTCACTTATCGTACATCAAGTATGAATTAAACCAATTTGCCTCACCTCTGCTTTCCTTTTCAGGGATGACCAGTGGATGTCTCCACTCACGCCAAAATATTGCTCACTGCAGTACAGAATTCTCCTCTTGGCCTACTCGAGGGGACATATTGTACTAGTAGACTGCCCCAAGTGGTGATAATTAGCCCCTTTCGGCTATTGCTTTTACAGTCCTGCGATGTCTCTCTATGTCATTCCCACTAGGTCTGTATGCAGCCCTGTAGTATGTTCACACATTCTATCTATCTGGCATTGCCTTGACTGGTGCTGACTTGAAAGCAGTGCTATTGTTCATTAGGATCTCCTCCAGTGGACCTTGTTCCAAGAATAGCTCATTTAACAAAACTGCTGTTTCTCCACTCAAGTATCGCCATATAGCTACTCTACTGATCCCACAATACACCATTGACAGATACGCACTGCTACGGTAATGTGCGACATCAATTGCTAGTCTAACCTAATTGCTTGCGAGATGAATTTTATCAGCCTCACGCGTACTTGGTGCAGAATCAGTTGATTAGTATTGCTGGCATCACACAACTCCTATGGAGACAGTTGGGTCTACCTTTCCAGCAAAAAATACCATCTCCTCCACACCCTATACAGTGTCTTGACATGATCATCTTCAATATTGCACATGAAATATCCATTGTCTGCATCAATATGAACTTTCGATCAGGTTTTCCTTACGAGAACATTGTCCTAATTAGTTTCTGAGATCACAAGGCTGACCCTGACCTGTAGGTCAAACTCTTGTATCACATCAAAAACTCCCAGCAATCACTTGCTAGCATTTCTGCTCATATCCTGCACTCCGCCAAACTTATGGATTCAAGCCATGATAAATAATGTTGCGGAGTCTGTCTTCACCTATAGGTTCCTCAACTTCTACTTCAATGCCAAGTTGATGCTCTTCATCAACATCTCCAATTCTGCTACATTTATGTTGTTTGCGTTAGTCTTCTTCAATCAAGCAGTGTCCTCTGAACAAACATTGCTCTCATCCACTTTTGGTATGTGCCATTTTCTTCTCATTGGGTCCTCTCTCCAACTCCTTGATAATATCCATCATTTTGAGTGTTCTGTCACTCACTTGGTTGTCCCATTTTATTTTCTCTGCCTGTCTCTTTACTTAAATGCATGCAACCCTCAACCATCCAGCCACAGGGTAGTGACCAACCAGTTTCTTTGCAGGTTGAGAACAACTGCTTACTCAACTTATCTGCAAAAGGTGGAATCTGATTACCCCTTCAGAACACCAATTTTCCAGTCTCTATATTCTTCTGCTGCCTCCCCATCAAGTAACTCAGAAAGTTTAGCTATTAGTCCATGTTTTTCATATTTTGGTATCTTACCTCTTCTGTTTGCACAACTAACTCATCCACCAAGATGTCATCAATAGAAAAATTTGTGGCCTTTATTGTCTCTTCCTGCTTCCTTACAGTTTTGAGCACTGTTGTCATGATTTTTGGTGTGATGTTCAACCCAAATCTATTAAGGCAATAGATGGTCCCTTTGTACATTACAAATTGGTACTTCCACAACTTCTCTGCTATATGTAATTTCAAATCTATGATTGTATGAGCACCCAAGGTTTGTCTCCACTTTTGCTACATACATCGATAACATCATCTCTTGTGTGACATGCTATATATGTATTTAGTTTGTCAAGTACCATTCAACTATTTATTTTTCACCATCAAATTCAGCACAAAAGTCCTTATCTTGAACACTGCATACTGTGCTTTACCAAATTAAATGTTGCTCTGATCAATAGTGACACCTCCCAGTTTGTTAATTCTGGCTATGCTGATGACATCAATACTATTGATGTGTTCCAACACGAGCAGCCTTATTTTGAATTGCACCTCTTCTACTGACAATTTCACAGTGCTAGATCTCCTGCATTCTACCTCTCCCCCATCAACTGCTTTTATGAGCCTTCGTCCACTCCAACTTCTCACTAACTAGGGAGTCAATAGAGCTGTGGTACATCCTCTATCAACCTTCCTTCTATTATAAAATGTACATTTAGCAAGTTTTGGTGTTATGCTGATGTTAATCTGATGGGATAGTTACTGCACCAGTAACCTCCCTGTGCCCATTTACCTAGAGACAAGATCGAACAATGTGTCCCTTCTTTCCGCATCCATAGCAAGTCACAGGTCATTCTTTGCAACCTTTCAGCCTATGGCACCGAAAAGCCACTTTGCTTTGTTCCTGGTCCACTGTTAGTCTGACTGTACTACAGGTCCTATGCCTCAGGATGCTTCTGCCCTATTGATAGTTAACACCCGAGCAGCAGTTATCAGCTCACTCTACCTGTAGTGTGATCAATATTTGGTCCAGGAATCCATGTACAAAGGCCAACTTTACAGTCTTTTCTGCACTCCTCCCCATAAATACTGTTAATCGCCTGATGTTGTTGGCATAAGTATCAGTGGATTCACCTATTCATTTGACCTTTATTAGTTTGCCATAGGCTATAAAAGGCTCATCTGGAAAGGCGTTGATTAACATCAACTCAAAATCACTTTGTAATCCATTTGATCTTTCATTTTCAAGAAGAGAGCCAAGGTAAAATGGAATCAGTTTTTCCAGCTCATTTATGTGCAATTCCACAATCAGCTTCACTTTTATGAGCTATACCACTACATCCCCCGAATCCATTAAAAGGTCTGATCATGTCACTGACAGTACACATTTCACTCTTCCCTTCCATCATTAAATGGCCAAAATAGCCTTTTGGTTTTCCAGTCCTTTCTCCAGCCACTTTTCTTTCTCTTCTCTCCAGTTTCCTTCATCACTCACCAACACCTCTCTCCTGAATGACCATCTGTTTTTATCTCCACCCATTTACCCATAATGCATTGCACTCTCCTTGCTTCTGGCTTTTTCATTAATTACAGCATACCAGCAAGTACTGGATCACAAACAGTTTCGACATATCAGATTGACTGATAAGTGCATTTACACATTTCAGTTTTGTTTAGAAATGCAAATTCTTCTATTTTCACATTGAACCAATCAGATGCTCGGATACAAACCAAAAAATGATATACCCAAATACATTGACAGAAACAGAAAACTCCAATACAAAGTAAAAGCAACTGAAAGTGGCAATGAATTACAGATACAGGATGAACAATGACTAGTTTGTTAGCAGACTTCATTTTTTGAAAATTAGTTGTCGTATTCATTCATATAAAACATACACAATTCACTTTAATACCAATGTACAATTTACAAGAGACATTTAATAAACATTCTATATGAAGACTTTTTTTTTTATCATTGAACAAGTAGGTTCAAGAACATGTAGCCTTTTCATTAGTAGGAATATATATATTATGAGAACTAATTTATTATGAGCACATGTGTGAAAGTTCTTTAGTGTAATATTGCATTTTAAATTCACTTTCCTATTCAGTCCATACTGCACTTCTGATTATAAACAGACAATATAAACAATATCATTGGTTGTGTTTTATGACTTATCAACCCTTGTGGGTTATTTAATGCTAAACAATATCATACAACCTTGCTGTTCAACCACTCTCTACAAAGAGATAAAAATAAAGGTTGTTTTGAAGAAAACTCCAATTTTTTTTTTTTTTTTTTTTTTTTTTTTTTAAATCAGTACTAACAAATATAGTTTACCTGATATGGTTCATAGAAGAGATCTTCTAATCCTTCTCCCAAGCCTCGAATAAGACCAAAGGGATTTCCTAATACATCCAGTCCTAATACTAACACATACATTTGTTTGATTGCCTGTGAAAAAACAAAGATATTTTTAATTGTTATCTGGCAAGTAGTAAATTGAAATCAGGGATGAAAAAAAAAAACCCCAAAACATGTCATTAATGGGACATAAAAGGCACATGTCATTCATTTTTTAAAAATACCCACACCCTCCTCTTTGCACATAATATTTATACCTTTTTTTCTTTAATGACATTGGGAAGAAGCATCTCCCCCAGGATTAGTCACCTATATATAGTAAAAGAATCTCCATCTTAAGTAGACCATACTTGGCTGGTCCAATCACTTACCTGGCATTCGTGCTGGCTAGGAATCTTTGACAAGCATAGATTCACATTGCACTTGGTGAATTGATGACAAACGATGACCCACTTGCACCTGCTCTTTGAGCCTAGTGAATCTAAGACCAGCATTGTGGGAATCTTGGCTTGTGTGTGACTACCCCCTCTCTTAATCGCTATTTTCAAAAAGACCTTGTGTCAAATCCTACCTGGTGGGAGGGATTTATAAATATCAGCTTTAAGTGAAGCAATTACCTCATTCACCTTATAAATATAATCATATAAAATAGAAAAGAATTACTGAAAACAGTTTTTTTATTTCAGTAATAAAACAAAAAGCATAATAATAAAAGTGTTGTATTGTGGCTCATTGGCCTAATTGGTAGCGTGTTTGCCAATGGTCCAGGAGACCTAGGTTCAAAGACTTTAAAAATGGTACTTGATACCTCCTTGCTTAAAACTCAGCAATATTAGGTATGTATCAAGGGTAAAATGGAGCAATCCTGGGAAAGGATTTTATAATGGCTTGTACCGGTATCATGGAAGTATAAAAGATGCCATGTCTCTTAAGCACAGTGAACTACACACAGTGACGTGCAAGGATAGACAATGGAGGATTTTAAAAATTGTATATTGGAATTCCTAAAACAACAAGAATATTTAAAACAGGAAATACAATGACAAGAGGATTTAAAAAGACTCCATGAGAACATTGATTGGTTTGCTTTGTTGGGTTTTATGGCATATCAACCTTTGTAGGTTATTTAACGCCAAATCCATTTTTATGTAAATAATCTATTCTATTTAAAACAATTCAGTTTAGCATAAGTACACAGTTCAATGGTCAAAAACATTTCCATTTCTAACTATTCAAGCAGTTGTATGTAACAATTCGGTTAAGTGTAAATACAGTTTTACTGTCGAAAAACAGTTCTATTTCAAATTCAGTTAAGCATAAGCACGCAGTTTAAATGTAAGTATGGTTTAATTGTAAAAATCATTTCTATTTCAAACTATTCAGTTTTACTCAAACAATTCATTTTAGCATAAGTATGCTGTTAGTTCTATTTAACCCAAAGATAGGACCCTTATCAGGTGCTACCACTCCGGGCCAGAGTGGACCTGGGAGCAATGGTAATGAATGGGTACTCCACATTCCCCAAAGCTTCAGCACTGCTGGAACCTCACCATCAGAATGTTTAGTGTCATATTCAGGACACTCGTTAAGGGGGGGGTCTTACCCCTCTGCAGAGGTGCAGTCAGTGTATTCTACAGCCCCAGCTGACTGGGCAATACACAGAGTTAAATGTCAAACAGTTTTATTTCAGATAATTCAGTTCAGCATAAGTACACAGTTTAGACGTCAAAAACAGTTCTATTTCGAGCAATTCAGTTCAGCACTAGTACGCAGTTCCAATGTCAAAACAGTTCTATTTTAAACAATTCAGTTTAGCATAAATACACAGTTTAAATGCAAAAATCAGTATAGTGAAAGAAGCATGTAGTTCTATTTAACCCATAGATAGGACCCTTATCAGGTGCTACCACTCCGGGCCAGAGTGGACCTGGGAGTGATGGCAATAAAAGGGTACTCAACATTCCCCAAAGCTCCAGCACTGCTGGAACCTCACCATCAGATTGTTTAGTGTCTGATCCAGGACACTCGTTTGGGGGGAGGTCTTACCCCTCTGCAGAAAAGCAGTCGGTGTATTCTACAGCCCCAGCCGACTGGGCAATGAGAACATTGAACGACAAGAAAGATTTGCGAAACTACTTGAATGTTTTTCAAAACAAAATGACTTGGGGAAAATAAATATATTTTAGCAAGAGTCATTGGCGAATTTATTTACAAATCATAAGAAGTGACATTCGAGGCATATTTCAGAAGGTACGAATCAATTTTTGAAAAAGATTGTAATAGATGGCCGGACGAGAAAAAAGTGAGACTTTTACTAGGCAAATTCGGAGCGGCAGAACATGAAAAATATGTAAATTTTATTCTGCTGAGGCAGCCCGGTGAAGTGACGTTCCGAGAAACTATCCAAATACTAACAAAAATATTTGGGGAACGAAGTTCATTGTTTAATACTCGTTGGCAATGTCTCAACCTTATGAAAAAGGATTGCAAAGACTACACAACTTTCGCCAGTACAGTTAACAGGTTCTGTGAAAGGTTCCAGCTAAATGAAATTACACCAGACATGTTTAAATGTTTGATTTTCATTCAGGGATTAACCTCACTATCTGAAGAATGCTAGCGTATTTTAAATTTGAGTGCTGACACAGCAAAAATTGAAGAATGGGATATTTCAAATATCCATTCAATAAAGAACAAATCTCAAGGTAAGAAAAAGAAATTGTTTTTTAAAATTAATCTGTGTTACAGGTGTGGAGAATTGCATTTATTTAAAGACTGTCCATTTAAACACAAAAATATGCCACACTTGCAGGTGCAAAGGACACAAATTATCACACCGCAGACTTGGAGGGGGAAATTTTTCAAAAAAGAAAAAATGAGTACAGTACACAACTGAACAAGCAACGACTGAAAAAGTACAAAGAAAATAAATAAATATTTGTCTCAACAATAAAAAATAAAATTTCAGAAAGACACGAGGTCTGATTTAACTATAATTAATGCTGAAACTTGGGAAAAAAATGACCAACCCTGAGTAACTCGGAAAAAAAAAAAATAAAAAAATAGCAAGAGGTGTTACCGGAGAAAAATTAAAATTTATGGGAAAAACCTTCAGAAATGTTTTCTTTAAATGGAAAAGAAAATTAAAAGCATCTGTCATGCAAAATGCCCAAAATTTATTTGGAACAGATTGGATGGAAGAATTTGATCTATTTAATGTCCCAATAAATACTTTCTGCAATAAAATAGATGGTACTATGACAAGCTCAGATAAACTGAAAAAAGAACTAAAAATAAAATTTCTGGAAATATTTTCAGAAGGACTTGGATTTTGTTCTAAAGTCAAGGAAAAAATTCGAAGAAAAAAATGTTATACCAGTTTTTCGACCAAAAAGAGCAGTACCTTATGCGTCTGTTGAAATTATTGATAAAGAATTAGAAAGACTAGAAAAACAGGGTGTAATAGAAAAAACTGACAACAGCCATTAGGCAGCTCCAGTTGTATATGGAAAGAAAAAAAATTATAATCTGCGCAGATTACTCAACCGGACTTAATGATTGTCTAAAAGAAATAAATTATCCCCTCCCAACAGCGGAAGAAATTTTTGCAAATTTAAAGGGTGGATGCATATTTTCTAAGTTAGATTTTTCAGAAGCTTATCAACAAATACCAGTGGAAGAAAAGTGTGCAGAATTATTAACTATTAACACACATAGGTCTTTTCAAAATTACCAGACTTCAATATAGAATAAAGGTAGCTCCAACTATTTTTCAAAAAATAATGGAATTGGACGGACAAACGTAAAAAAGCGTTTGAGAAATTAAAAACTGCGCTAACGTCAAACTTAGCTTTGACATGTTACAACCCTAATAAGCAGATATATGTTGCCAGCAATGCAAGAAATTCTGGCTTAGGGGCAGTTATACTTCACAAAGAAGATGGTAAATTAAAACCGATTCAACATGCATCGAGGACGCTACTAATAGCAGAAATGAACTATATGCAGATAGGAAAGGAAGGTTTAGCTATAATATTTGTGAAATTTCATAAATATGTACATGGTAGGGATTTTATATTGCAAACTGATCATCGTCCATTGTTAGCAATATTTGGTTCTAAAAAAGGAGTACCAACACACACTGCGAACTGTTTAAAAAGATGGGCTATGATGCTGTTAAATTATTTATTTAAAATGGAATTCTTATCGTTAAAAGAGATTGCACATGTGGATGGATTATCCAGATTAATACCAAAAAATACAGAACCGTTAGAAGAGACGGTCTTTGCTCCATTAAAGCCAGAAATGAATGCAAAATATGTTTTATTCAATACAGTTAAAGAACTACCAGTTATGCTAGAGGAGATAAAATTTAAGACAAAATTTGATAAGTTCATTAATCACACCAATAAAGAATTAATGAACCAGAAAGTTAAAACAAATAATACATTTTCAATGTGCAACGGCACATTTATGTAAGGAGAATGGGTGGTCATACCCACAGTTTTAACAAAGAAAATTTTGAAAGCTTTCCATACCGGCCACCCGGGAATGAGTAGAATGAAGGCTCTCATGCAAAGTTATGTATACTGGCCGGATATAGATAAAGACATTGAAAACATGGTGAAATTGTGCAAAAGCTGTGCATTGGTAGAAAAAGCACCTCCCATAAAATTCAATCCATAGCCTAAGACAAACAAACCGTGGTTTCATCTACATATTGACTATGCTGGTCTGATAAAAGGAACATACTTTTTTGTTGTAGTAGACAGCTTTATGAAATGGCCAGAAGTTTTCAAATGCAAAACGCCTACGACAAAGACCACAATAAAGGTGTTACAGGAACTGCTTTCAAGATTTGGATTGCCTGAAACCATTGTATCTGACAATGGCACACCATTTACTTCAAAAGAATTTAAACATTCCTGTTAATTGCTCTGGATAAATCACCTAAAATTGGCACCTTATCATCCAAGATCAAATGGATTGGTGAAAAGATTTATTGATGTATTTAAAAGAGCAATTAAAAAGGCAAATGGGATTGAAACAGAAAATGAATTACAAGAATTTCTATCCATTTATCGAATAACACCTAATCCAAATACTAACGCAAGCATGTCCCCAGCAGAACTGATGTTTGCTAGGAAAATTTGATCAATATTCAATAAGGAAAAAATTAATTCCTCTAATAAGACATAGTCCAGGGGATAAAATTTATTTCCTAAATTATCATTTAGGTAAAGCAACCTGGTTAGAGGATATTATTGAAAAAAGAATTGGTAATATGATGTACATAATAAAACATCCAAGATGGAAGGTTCGCAGACATATTAACCAAATAGAAAAAAAAAAAATATATACCCCAAACACAAAGGAACACGTGGAAGAACCCATGTTCATCATTTATGACATGTTTGAGGTATCTAGGCCCTCACCAATACAACAATATCGTACAAGCAAACGAAAACGTACCCTGACGGGAACTATGGAAATAAATCCCAAGACAAAAATATGATGTCCTATGGACATATTAAAATTTTCTTTTAAGGGGAGATGCTGTATAATGGCTTGTACCACGTGACTTCCAGTATTGGGGAAGTATAAAAGCAGAAAGAGAAGCAGAGAGAGAGCTCTGAAGGATATCGGTCAGTAGTAAAACCAACCTCGGACATAACACCAACAGCGCGAGACTTATAATACAAGTCACACTGTACCACTTGAGTTAATAATTAATTCTATTTCACTGTATCTTTTCCTTACCACACTACAACAAAATTTTTTAAAACTTTTTTAAAAAGTGAATAATTTAAAGATAAATCTATTCAATCGGCCAATTAATGCAAACATGTATTTTTAAACATGGATGCACAGAAATTGTTTGAAAAACAAGAACAAAGCATTTAGCTGACATTGGATCTTGAATCTGACTTTAGTCAAACTTGTTGGCAATTTCTATTGCTGACTTTACATTAAGTGGGACTTGAAATGTTCAAGATTGAAGGGGTTTAGAAACTTAATTTAGTATCATGTAAAAATTGTTTTTCAATAAATCTATAACCATCGTCACATATACAAAACCCATTTTATTTGCAAATATTTCAATCATGGAATTCTCAAGCACTGAATTATGTACATACCTGTCCAGCATAGTGCTGACTCATCTGACCAATCAACTGACTTTGGTTATAAAAACTGTGTTTCCTTTCAAAATATCCTAATCTGAAACAAATAAAAATATAATTAGCTTGTTCTAGAATGTCAATATGAGGTTTTAAGTTCTAAAATCAATGACAAAATCCAGATTAAGATTTTATGAATGAAATAGAAAGGTATGCTTTCAAATACAACACTGATATATTTTCAGTATGTATTTTTAGTGAATAAATCTTTAAAAATTTAATCTGATAAAGTTTCTTTCCCTGGAAGAGCTGTATTTCTCCATTAAAGATTTGAGTTTTGTTTAATGGCATATCAACCTCTGTGGGTCATTTAATGCCAAGAAAGGTTAGGTTGGTTTTGTCTTCTATGTGGGTTTTAGGACATGGTTTTTTTTTTGGATAGTTCTTGATTCTATTCGGCCAGATTATGGTGAAAAGTTTGATTTGGTCAGATTTCAGTGAAAAAGTGAGTTTTTTTTTTTTTAAAACTTAAGATGTCTAGTTTTGTTTGATTTAGTTGGTTTTATGGCACAAGAGCCCCTGCAGGCCACTTAATGCTAAACTTTGTTTATACACATATCAAACCTAAGATTTACAAATGAATACTTAGTAGATTATATTCCAAATGAGCTGGAGCCCACCTGCCTGTACACAAACAAATGGCTCCAAGCATTGCTGCTACACAACATCAGCAATTTGTTTGCACATAGTTAAATAGTTATGCACATGATTTGTAAGAGAATACATATGATTTGTAAACATTTTGCTAATAATATTTTTCAACAAGCTCGAGCTTATTTTTCTTCACAGTCAAATGATTTCAAGTATTTCCATCCAATAGAAATCATTCTATTCACCTTTAAACATCTGTTTGCACACAGTCAAACAGTCTTGAACACCGCTATGTACCAGCAACAATTCAACATCAGTCATTTCTTTGCACACATTTAAATAAATATACAGGATATGTGAGAGATTAGGTTGTCAGTAATTTTGTTTTTACTTTTTAAGTGGATGGTTTGTAAGTAACATTTAAAAAAGGGATTGAGTTCATTTGTTTGCACACAGCTAAATGGTTTCAAGTCTTGTAGTTATTTGTTATACTTTCCAGATCAAGGCTGTCAACTATGCGGTTTGTGTCGCTGTCCATGTTTTCTATACTATATGATCTTTGTTAGGATTTTGTTGATCCCTGAGCATTGGACTGTTTATCTATTCCCACAGGTGACTTGATTCTTGATAGTGAAGGGACTGCATTGAATTTGGCTGGGGGCAGTTTAAATGTGCCTCCTGGTTTTTCACTGATCACTTCTGTGTTCGTATGTACTCTTCCAGCCTGGCCAATGGGGGTCTGTGCTTTTTGTTTAAGTTGCCCCGGCTTTTTGATTGTGGGCGATGAGTCCATTTCAATTTCCATTTTAAATTTGTTTTTAGTTTCTATAGGGAGATTTGGAGGAGGTGGTTTTTGATTTTTTTCTTTTTCCTTTGATCTTGAAGTTGATCTATGTCTACTTTTTGTAGGATATGTTGTTTCATTTTCCATTGGATTGTCTTAGGTATTTATTTATTTTTTTAGTCTCTTTTGAAGTTTTTTAGTGTCTGTTTTGATGTGGGTAGTTGTTTCATCAGAATCATCTGTGTTTCAACAGGATCTTCATGTCCATTGAGTTGAATCTGTTGGATAATCCAAACTAAACAAAAAACTTAGTGTTTTTTGTTTAGTTTGGATTTTTTCTTCTCTTAGGGGATTTTTTCTGGAACTGTTGAAATGTGTTCCTTGATTGTCTCTTTTGTGATCATTTTTAATTCATTAATCAGTTTGTTCAGTTCTTCCTGTTTTTGTTTTGTATCTCCTTTTTTTTGTTACGTATGCATAATTGGATTGTTGTGTATGTTCTATTTTTCTGGTTTCAGGAAGGAGATGTTTCTTGTGCATTTTATTTGTTATTTTTTTTTCTTTTTTCCACATTTCACATTCCCGTGAAAACGCAGGGTATTCTGTGCAGTTGATGCAGTTAAAGTGATTTAGACATTTTAATTCTGTGTGATTTGAATTTCCTCATTTTGCACATATTGATGGTCTAGTGCATTTATTTCTAGGATGTCCATATTTTGGGCACTTTTGGTATCTTAGAGGGTTTGGTATGTAAGTTTCTATTTTTTCATTTATGTAACCTATTCTAATGCTGGTTGGAGTTGAGGGTTTATTAAATGTTAGTATGTATGTGTTTGCGTCTATGGTTCTTGTTTCTTTGCGTATGGAGATTCTCCTTACATCTGTTACACCTTGTGGTTTAAGATGTCTTATTTCTTTAAGGGAACACGATACAAGGACAGGATTTTTTATAACTCCTTTCGAGAAATTTAGGGTTGGGTGAGGGTATGTTTTTATGTTTAGTTTTCCAAATTGTTTCCATTTTAGCATTTTTTCTGATTGTTTTTGATTTGTTGTTTGTATAATAATGGTGTTGTTCATAGCTTTTTTGATATTGATTGGTTTGCAGTGTGTTTCTATTGGTGTTTTTTGAATTAGGTGAATTTGGTAATTGGGGTTTCTTCTATTGATTCAAGTACAATGAATTGATAGAAGTTTTCATGAGTTTCGTCTTCACTTTCTGAAGGAGATTCTAAGAGGGTCTTTTTATTTTTTTGGTTTTTACTTGGGTTATATTTTCATAAGCCATAAAGAAAGACTGAGTCTCATTGACTATGCGCCCCACCCACCATGAAGTCCCACATGGGGATGTGCCTAAAGGGAAACCCAGTCGCCTAGTAACATTAGGGCTACATAGTCGATATATTCATGCTGGTGGTAGACTATTTAATTTTGTCCCTGGGTTTTAATTCCCAAGATAGAAAGGAGTATAAGGTCTTTTCTCAGCATAATTGACCCTTCAGCCATTGCCCTCTAATTCAGATTTTTACAAAAATCGGAAAAAGGAATGACATGACCAGCCGATTGATCGGATCGGGCCTCTCCGACTGCCCGTCTAGCCCAGTAAGGGCCAAAGTGGAGTGTTGTAAGTCATGTGACCTCTTTGGTTGCCAGGTCAAGGACTGCTCAGTAACCAGGATCCCATTTTTAAGCATTACGGGTCACTACCCATGGCCAACAGGTAGCTTCATTGGGAGGGAGGGGAAGAGTACCCTCCTGCACAGGTGCAGCCAGTGTATTCTACAGCCCCAGCTGACAGGGTGATTCTTCATTAAAATTGTTCACCATCTGATAAGACAATTTGCACTGAACAAATTGTTGAAATAAATTTATAATGACATAATACCGATTGAGTTTTCCTTGATATTATAAGTTTTTGCAAATAAGGACTTTTTCATAATAGCATCGAGCACTCTTTATGCAAAAATTTATTTCTATTACATATATAAGATATACACAAGCAGATTAGTAACAGACTAAATATTAATACCCTGTTAGGGATATTCATCTTGTCTTCATCATCAAGTTAAAAGATTTCTTTATCAACACTAGAATTTACCTGCTTTGCTTTTTGGTCTTGTCTAGATTCACAGGTTTTTACTGTTTACTTGGCTGGTATTTTTTGGTCTTGTCTAGCTTAATGTATGCTTTAAGATTTTTTTATGTCACAGGTTTTTACTGTTTACTTGGCTGGCATTTTTTGGTCTTGTCTAGCTTAATGTATGCTTTAAGAGTTTTTTATTTCACAGGTTTTTACTGTTTACTTGGCTGGCATTTTTTGGTCTTGTCTAGCTTAATGTATGCTTTAAGATTTTTTTATTTCACAGGTTTTTACTGTTTACTTGGCTGGCATTTTTTGGTCTTGTCTAGCTTAATGTATGCTTTAAGATTTTTTTATGTCACAGGTTTTTACTGTTTACTTGGCTGGCATTTTTTGGTCTTGTCTAGCTTAATGTATGCTTTAAGATTTTTTTATGTCACAGGTTTTTACTGTTTACTTGGCTGGCATTTTTTGGTCTTGTCTAGCTTAATGTATGCTTTAAGATTTTTTTATGTCACAGGTTTTTACTGTTTACTTGGCTGGCATTTTTTGGTCTTGTCTAGCTTAATGTATGCTTTAAGATTTTTTTATGTCACAGGTTTTTACTGTTTACTTGGCTGGTATTTTTTGGTCTTGTCTAGCTTAATGTATGCTTTAAGATTTTTTTATGTCACAGGTTTTTACTGTTTACTTGGCTGGCATTTTTTGGTCTTGTCTAGCTTAATGTATGCTTTAAGATTTTTTTATGTCACAGGTTTTTACTGTTTACTTGGCTGGCATTTTTTTTCAGAAGCAAATTAAATCTATTGGTTGTAGATTTTCTCTTGCTACTTTTTTTTTTTTTTTTTGACACTAAGTAAAATTGTAAAAGATTCACTTTTTACAAATATTTTAAATTCAACATTCTGAAAAAATAAATTTCTAAAGTGATAAAACTCCAAAAAGTTGGAGTGAAAGGAAAATTACTTGAAGACAACATCTTGTATATCTGTGAGCACAACACCAACACTCTGCAAGAAGATATTGAGTACATTGGATTTTATCTCAACTTGTCCATCTTCTCCTCCACCTGCTTGTAACGAGAAGCTCAGATGAATCTGAAAATTATAAATTGACAATTTCAAATACTTGTAATATTTCATTATATTTAGACAATATATTTTGTTACTTCATGTTAAAACTGAACAAATAATCAAGATTTTTATAAAACTGGAAAAAATTTTGTCCTTAAGTTTAGTAAAGTAAAATTTAAAAGATTTAAAGCAAGTTAGAATTAATTAATTACATGCAAAAAGGTTGGTTAAAAAGAATTGCAATATAAGTAAATTTCATTTTGATAATTTAAACCAATACATTTGATGTATAAAGAGTATGTTATACATCTTATAACTATCAGACACCCCCCTCTCTCTCATATATAACACACAATACCACATAAGGCATTTGGCTTATAAAAGGTATTTGTGCAACTACCCCTGACTGCAGCTTTTCTAAGCAGTCAATTTCAAACTTCAGTAGATACCAATTTTGTTATCAATACCAGCAAATGGGATAGAAATATTTTAAAGTTAAATGTGCATCTTATGTGCCATCAAATACAGATTAGAGACCATTTCATTTTTCAGGAAGGTGAAAGTAAAAATGTAGACAGCTACAAGAAACATTCGTTTGGGCACAACAGAAGCCTACCCAAAGTTAAGAATAGGCAACAAAATAGCCCAGATAGAGATCAATGCAAAAATTGACATGGAAGCTATGAGAAACCTGCTACTCATGAGTAAGGTACCACTGCAAAAAAATACAAGTGAAACTGTTTTGCATTTAGAGGCTCTGTGATAGAGCAAGCCTCCCAGGAGTGAGATATCAGAGTAGATTCACCAGTGCAAGATTCTATGAGATTAAAACTAAGGGGCTGATTCTACTTGGGCTACAAACCTCCAGAAACTTGGGCCTGGTAACTCAATTTTGTGATTAATATGGATGATTCAATTAGTAATAACCAAAAGGAATGCCAGTCAGAAATAAACAAGTCATAGCACAAAAAGAAAACCTATCCCAAGAGGGGAGCCTAAAATATGGGAACCGATTCTCCACAAATTTTCTTATGTATTTGATGGCACTGGATGTCTGCCAGGAGAATATGTGATAGATATAGACCCAACAATAGTCCCAGTTGTACACCTACCATAGAAAGTCCCTGTAGCCCTAAGGAACAAATTTAAAATTGAGCTCAATTAGCTGGTAAATAAAGGCATCATAACCCCAGTGACAAGACCAACCTCATGGGTCAACTCATTTGTCTGTGTCACAAAGGTCAATGGATCAATCAGGTTATATCTAGACTCAAATGCTATACAGCAACCACATTTCATGACCTTCTCACTTTTGAAGATGTGGTCTCAAAAGCTACACAGTGCAAAATGATTGACAATGTCAAATCTGATTACTGGCAAATGAAATTCAACAAAAAATCAACAGTTGACAACATTTATCAACCCATTTGGTAGATATATGTTTAATAGGTTTCCAATGGGAGTGAAGAGTACCCAGGATGAATTACAGTGGGCCATTTTTTGAGAACTTTGGAGACATTAAGAATGTTCTCTCTATCTCTGATGATGCAATTGTGTATGGTTTTGAAGATGGTAGCAACCATGATCAAGCACTCAATGAACTCTTTCAAAAAGCTAAAGAAAGGAATTGCAATTTCAACCCAGGCAACTTGATGGTACACACATCAGAAATACCATTCTTTGGCCACATATCCAAAGATTGTGTAAAACCAGATCCCCAAAAAGGTGGAAGTGACTGCCCAGATGCAACCCTCTAAGGATGAGAAACAACTATCCAGTTTCCTTGGATTAGTTAATTACCCAAGTTCTCTCTACACCTCAATACTGAACAAGACACTGTGGGACCTGTTGTCCAAGGACAATGACTGTCTGGTTATTTCAGCAACAAGCAGTATATGACAGCACCAAAGAGGAAATTCAAAGACCTGCTGTACCGAGGTATTTTGACTCAAAGGCACCAATCATCATACAAGTGGATGCTTCTACAGCTGGAATCAGTGCAGCCCTCCTACAGAATGATATGCCAGTTGCTTTTGTAAGCAAAACTATATTACTCTTTTTAGCTGCTGCCATCCACCATGTCCTTGTCCAAGATGAGAAAACCAAATTGTGAGAACCTGGAACAGTCACATAAACCATTGCAGAGCAAAGGTTATACCTTGTAGAATCCACAGATGGCAGAATTCATAGAAGGAAAAGAGTTCCTAAGACCTGCAAGAGCTGATATGACCAAAAGACAAACAACAGACAACAGCTCACAAACAGTTGATACTGATGCACCACCCACTGGTGATGGGATGCCTCTAGACTCGATCAACCCTAGTACTATCCCTCTATCTAGCCCTAAGCATACAAGCAGCCCATCAACACCTGCCTATCCTACACCAGTGAACAATGCACAAGCTCTGCTCACAACTGCAGGGCCATATCCAAATAGAATTGCAAAGTCATATTCAGAGCCACTTCGCTCTGGATGTCCCCCCCCACAAATACCACCAAGACTGGACTTGTAATGCTGTAAAATCATACCCTCTTTTTTTTTTTTTTTAACTTAAAGAAGAGAGAAGTTGCATTAGCATGTCATCACATGCAATCATATTCATCATTTGCATTTAATACTTCTATTAATTATCTACCCCTTTATTTTTTTTTAACCCATTTCT
Organism: Sepioteuthis lessoniana; assembly: GCA_963585895.1. Classification (NCBI taxonomy): domain Eukaryota; kingdom Metazoa; phylum Mollusca; class Cephalopoda; order Myopsida; family Loliginidae; genus Sepioteuthis; species Sepioteuthis lessoniana. Next base: position 799,148 of record OY757923.1, on the reverse strand, counting down.
TGTCCCTAGTTGTAATGGTATACCCATGTAAATAAAGAATGTATACATTTACTCTCTGCCTCTGTTTTTAATTCAGGCCATCCTCAACCAGCAACAACACAACATTAATTATACTATGATTGATGCCTGCTGACAGAAAAATTTAAACTTAGATTTACAATTTAACTTTTCTAAAAATAAACCAAAGAATTATAAATTTGATGAAAATTCATTTGATGATTACTGAAACAGATCTTGAAAGAAAAAAAAAAGATATTGAATTTTTTCTTTTTACAGTGCTGTTTGCTATCTGTCAACTTAATTCAAAGGTCAAGTGGATGTTCAGTCACTTTTCCCTTACCTATGATGATGAAAACCCACTTAAATATACAAGCATGTTAAGAGACAACTGAAGTATAAATGATTTAACAATAAGAAAACCAGATATTAGCTACAATAACAAATGTACATGATAAACATCAAAATACCATCATATGATGGTATAGATACACTCTTCTATCTATATAAATAAAACATTGGAAAAAATTTAAACTACTTGAAAGAAAGATTAAAAAAGTGAAAATGAATTAGGTTTTTCTTACCTTAATAGGTGAGAAGTGTAAGTAATCATAAAAATTCTTTTGTCCCTCCACAAGAGATAATCCAACAATATCCAGAAGTTCAGTCTGAACACCTTTACAATCTTCAAGGAAGAATTGTGTCTGAAAAATAGAGGAACATTTTAATTGGTTATCTGAATTTCACGTAGAATTATAATTTTTACAAACAATAATGGAATATGCTTGTAAGAAGGATGTAACAATTTTTTCAAATTATTTGTAATGATGAAATAGTTTAGCTCAGCAACCAAAAATTTTTTTCTATGATTTTAAAGATTCTTGCTTTTACAGTATAAAATTTGACTCTTGTTTTTCTCATCAAAAGAGATTTTAATTCATTGAAATCATTCAATCTAATATGATTTTATTGAATATTCTTGTAGATTAAAAAATACCTCTTCTGCTCTGGAAACAACATCATCTGAAGAAAATAACTGGATGATAGCATTTAAGAAACCTTGATCTACTTTGGCTGACATTTCTTGAATTAGCACCTTGAAATATCTGGAAGGAAAAAAAAATTTATAAGAGAAAAATGCAAAGTAACAAGATTTCATTTGAGCGAGCTATATTTTCTTTGACAGAAATTGTATGACTGTAAAAAGTAATTTTCATGCAATTACTATAACTAAATATTGGTATGGACAAGGAAAAACTGCACAACAAAACAATGATGGAAAGAGAAATACGCACTTGATCTGAGTAACATTGCTGTGTTCATGTTTTCTTTGCATGATGCTCACTTCAGTGAATGGTTTAGGAACTGTATATAGATTGGAAAAAAAAAAAAAAAAAAAAAAGGGAAAATGATTTAATTTCCAAAAAATTTTAATTTACAGACCATGTAATCTATTACATATATATCTAACAAAGGTAACCCAACAATACATACAAAATTTGCTATTAATAGTTTATCAGTGCAGGTTAATATCAAACTATATAATGAATATTCCTGAAAGCAGACCTGTTGGTTTTTAAAAACTTCATAGTCATTTAATATATAAACCACTGTACATTACAGATTATGATAAAAATAAATCAATATGCTAAAATTGAATTAAATTTCAAATTTCCTTTTTACAAAAATTATTCATCATTTGTAAATTATAGTCAAGATAATGAAATGATTTTGTTATTATGACAAAATCCTTTCAGCAATTTGTATAAAAGAAAAAAAAAAGAAAAAAAGACTATCTCACCACTTTCTGCTGCTACTGACTTGGGAGGTGGGATGGGTGCTAACACAGTTGGAAATACAGCTCCAGAAATTTGGTTATCCAACTAAAATGACAAGAAAATTGTTAAGAGTGTATATGGACCGGATAAAATTTTTTAAATCATTGTTAGACATTTGCTTCTTTAGATTAAACTTCTTTGTTTTATTATCACTGTTATGATCTGTAAACTGATTTGTTGGATATCAGCCTTAATTATTAGTAATTATAATCCACTAATTTAATAAGAAATGACCTGCAAAGATTAAAGATCAATATAACGTTTTTAATAGTTGATTTCTAAGTTACACATAATAAATGTGTGTGTGTGTTTATATATAACACACACAAACAAAAACTATTAAAAAGAATATTTTACTCTTAACTTTGTGATATTTTTTGCAAAAGTAATTCCTTTTCATGACTTGATTTTCTTCAAATTCATTTAACTCAGTCTTTTTTATTCAAAGAAAAATCAGTGAATTTGACATTTAAGTTGGAGACGGGAGAGAGATTTGTGCCTTTTATTTTCTTCAAAACTATAAAAATTGAACAAATATTTCCAATCATGACAGTAAAGCTGCACTTCCCACTTAAATGGATATATGAGTTTGTGTAACACAGAAACATGCATGTTAAAAATAAAATAAAAATGTAACAGTTTTCATTGCTATTGATCTTAGAAAAGTGAAAATACATTTTCATGGTTCTGAAGTAACTAATGTAAATCAGTTTTAACAGCAGAACAATTAGTATTTTAGGAACATTTTTTATAATCAAATAATGTTAAATACTATTAAAAACTGTATATGTACCATAAGTGTTAGATATATTTAGTATCTAGGTAGTTATATATTTTTGAAACAATCAAATTAAAATCAAATGACTGATTTTTGTACTTTTCAACAGCATTAAAAGCATGTAAAATATTTCATGAGGAAATTTAGAACGTGGCATTAATCAAAAGATTGTGAGGGAAAGTGAGGGAATGAACTGACCTGCAGTCGGTTAATCTTAGCATGTAACTGCAATTGATGTGGTGATGTCTTGTACTGGACCCAGATTCCATCTTGGAAACTTCGTCTCAGCACTCGTTTATTTGGTTTGTACATAATCATCTCAGCAAAATCCACCTGGAAAATGGACAAACATGAACAACAGTTTGTCTAAGTATGAATTAACAAATTGACTGGAAGAAAAACTCTGTAGCTATCAAAAATAAATACATAGTAATGTTATTGTGTTGTGAGTTCATGTAAATTCAAACAAAAATTGGATTTTATATTATAGAATTATTTAATAAAGACAGAAAGGGATTAAGAAATTCCTTTGGCTTAAGAGAAAAATGAACTTTGAAAATTAGTTGTTCAGTATTGACAAGGAAAAAATTAACTTTTGGATGGTGCAAATTATCAAGAGTGCCCTTACATAGTCACCACTCAAGATAACAATATATACGAGAGAGAGAGAGAGAGAGATCAGCTCTGTAAATAAATGGCTTTCAGTCATTTCACAATGTCAGTATGTTTTCTGGCACTTGTCACAACATTTGAACTTCGAAAATTTGATCCCAAATGAACCAGATATCATCTTGTTAATAAAATCCTGGAGGAAACAAATCCATGAAAACGAGTACAAGAATTCTGCCACATAATTTTTTGCTTAATGTAAAAGTAAAATTTTTGCAAAAAGAAATAAAAATTTAAAACATGATACATAATTTCTAGAGAAAATGATGGCTTCCTTAATTAGACATGCTAATAAAAACACAATTTGATTTTTAGATGTCTATTCAGGGACTCAATCTATACAAAAGTGCTAAGTAAATTTTAGATTTCATTAAGCCGGATCTGATAAAATTTGTAGAACTAACTACTTAACTATAATTTTTCAAGAGACTAGCAGTATAAAATTCTAATCTATAAAAACGATCTTGGAATGTATTTATGTTGTTGACAGAATTTTTATGAAATTAAAGACATTTTTTATCAATTTAAATGATAGACAAGAAGGTCATTTGTACTCACATGATATTTATTTTCCAGCACACTTTGGGAAATTCCTGGTTTACCAAGAGCAATCTCATTTTGGTACTTCTGATAGCCTGCTTCCAAAATGGAAGAATTTTTTAGGTCCATTGCTTTGAAGCGCTTCTTTTTTTCCTCCCATATAATTCCAGAACTGTTAAAAAAAGAAAAAAGTCAATGTTATAACTGAACAGTGAAATTTGATGTAGGTTGGTTTTTACACTAAATCCTTATTGGATAATTTAATGCCAAGGTCAGTCTTTTTTTTGCAAGCAATTATACCTTCAAGTAACTCTTCTTAATGCAAATAATTTGCACACTGTTATATGGTTCCAAGCATTCTTATCTTATACAGAATTATATGATTTTAAGTATTACAAGCAATTATATAGTTTCAAGTAACTAATAATAATTCTTTGTAAACAATTTTAGCTTGAAGTAACTTAATATGAATAATTTACATTCTGTTATATTGTTTCAAGTTGGTTGGTTGGTATAGTTTTTGTTTACACAGATAAATGTCAAAACTGATCTATTTTGAATAATTCAGTCTAACCTAAGTATAGTTTCGATATAAAACAGTTCTAGTTCAAGCAATTCAGTTTAGCATAAGTACACAGTTTATTTCTATTTGACCCATAGATAGGACCCTATAGGAAAATATTAATGTAAATACTTATGATGCATTGAGATTATATATAGCCTATATTGTACCAAGTATTATGTTGATAGTTTGTTAAAACAAATTCCACTGTCAGTAAGCTAAATTATCTGATCTTGAGTAAAAGAATCTTTTAACAAGCTAAGAGAGAATACGAAAGCACATTAAAAAGTAGTGATTATAAAAAGACTACACATGTCTTCAATAATAAGAACACAAATAAAAAGCTCAGAGAGGTAGAAATATAAACTAGTTTAAGCCTCCCTTTAATTAAGCAACAAAAACCAAAGTAGGAAAAAAAATTACTAAATTTAAACTTTTCTTGGCAAATTATTAATTGAATCAAATTCAGAAATTTTTTTTAGGTATATATAAAATATGATAAAAATTAGTGATAACTGCATCAATAAAATGTAGAAAATAATACCAGAAAGTTATACCCACTTCAAAAACTAAATAAAGAAATGAACTACCTGTGCAATTGTAGAATAAATGAGAGCCCATTGTAGAATAAATATTGGATTAATAAGTGGCTTACTAAGCTAATGTAAAAAGAAAAAATAGTTATAACAGCTGGATATGATCTACATATGATAATTATGGAAAGAAAGACAATAATCACACAGCTTCAGTCAGAAATAGATGGTATTCAAATAATATGAGACTGTCTAAATATATTTGGGAGTATAAAGAAAAATATGGTGAAAAACCAGAAATTAAATGGATGATATTAAAGAGAGCCTCTACTTGCAATGAGAGATTCAAATAATGTGAATTGTGCTTGAATAAAATTTTTTTTGTAATTTTAGGAATCTTAAATAAAAACATCAGAGTTTGTATCAAAATGTCACCAACAAAGCTTAACATCTATTATAAAGAAAAGATAGGCAAGAGGTATTTTAAAGTATTAGTCCCTAACCAACTTCTGTACTCTCTAATAAGGAAGAATGGATGAATGTTTTTGGTTTTATGGCATATCAACCACAGTGGGTCATTCAATGCCAAACACAGTTTATACATATATATATGATATGTATAATTTGAAAACAAATAGTTTATGGTTAGCAAAGTCTATATCGGCAGAGTTCACTTAGTGGTAATACATAGTCAAACCAATTTCAAGCACTTAGTGTTTGTTCTATAGGAGATGGAAGTAGTTTTTTTTTTTTTTTTTGATAGGTACTCTATTATCTAAGAGGCAGGTACATCTTTGAATAGCAGGGCGAGGATTGTTGCTTGGTAGCTTTTCTTGTGAATATTCTATTTTTTAAAGCCAATCAATATGTGACTGACTGAGTGGTTGATTGCAGTAGGTACACCAAGGTACAGTTTCTTCCTAGTGCAGGTAGGCATGTGTTAGGTATGTTTGTCCAATTCTGCTTCTGTTTAATATTATGTCTTGTCTTCGGTTAGGTAATGGTTCTGCATTTTCCAGTTTAATTGTGGGTTGATGTTCATAGAGTTTGTTATTTGGAAACATGTCCCATACTGTTTGACATTTTCTTCTAATGTAGTGTTTGATTTTGATTTTGTAGTCAGTGAATGGAAGTTATGGCAAGGAAATATGACACCCTCATACATTTGCTGGGGTTTGGGGAAAGGAGGCAACACATTGAATAGTTAGCCAATTGTAGTAGTCACCAAGAAAGAAAAATAGTGGCAGTGGAAGTGCTGTTTCTCTTCAAATCTCCTTATTAGCATTAGGAGACAGTCATGAGAGAATTCCACTCACTATTAACTATGTATGCATCAGTGAAGAGAGGCAGACAGTGACCGTGATTGGGACGAAGGAATAAAACGGCCAAAAAGCCAACACGTGGTCATTTTTCAAACTGCAAAAAATAACCAGTTGCTGTTGGTTCGTGGGAGAGATAAGACTTGTAGTTTGGATACGGAAGAAACCCATATTCCAAAAATCCTGCCGTGCAGAGAACACTGAAAGGAAAAAGCTTCTTTGAATAAATTCGCATTCCGGGTCTGGGAACCTCGTCAACGGAAACACCCAAAGTTGGAGATTTGTCCACAAGGAAAGAGATAATTAATCTTGGTCTTATCTGAAATAAGACTTGCATCTTTCTATCAACACATTATGGGAGCCTATAACCAAAGAAAGGAGAGAAAAGAAAAGACTCTGCTAAATCCCAAGTAAGTGAAAATACAATTGAAGTACATTTAAGTTTCTCTTGTTGTATTCATGCTGATGTGAATAAAAGATAAATTACAGAAGGAAAAAATATTCCCGATAAGATAACGGAGAAAAGAAGAGGGAATACTCCCTGAATGATAAACTTGAGATTTTGAATTCGTATTCTGCCCTCAGACACAAAGTCTGAAGGAAAGTAGACCTTATCAACCGTGCTGAAGAACTGTGTTTTTACCTTCTGTCCTTTAAAAGAAAACTTTCTCACTCCTGGCTTTTACCTGAATTGTTTTTTCTTTTTTTTTTGTTCAGTAAAAGAATATTGTTATTTTAATCTTGTTGACCCAAACACAGCAGTTCAGAGTCTTCTTTTATTGTCCAAATATTGTATTTGTTGAAGACCTTGTATTTGAGGGGGAAAGCTAGCCAGTTAGCCGTGTTGAATTTTAATAACTCACTTATAACCCAACTAGTGGCTTTAAAATGGGGTTCAACTAGGGGTTGGTAATATCTGTAATATTAAAGTGTTGGCAAACCACAGCCCACCTATATGTCCAGCTTTAAATGGTGGCCTTGGCGGGAACGAACCAAACCCTGCAAGCCCGCTGGGCATATGGTAGCATAACAAAGTTTAAGAGTTGTTATCATTTTAGATACTTCTTTTGCGAGTGTGTTGTCCAATCGATTGGATTACCATATAAGTAGGGGTGTTTTGATAAATAATTTCAGGCTCGCTATTAGAGCTTTCAAAATGTGGTCTCTTGGTGGATTTATTCATAATCATTTGTAGAAAGTTTATGAGTGTCATTGAGTATGCTCCCTACCCAACATGGAGCCCCAAATGAGGATGCGCCTGGAGGCAACCCATTTGCCTAGTAACATCAGGGCTACATATTCAGTATACTCATGCTGATGGTAGACAACTAAGTTTTATCCCTGGGTTTTCATCCCAAGATAATTACTCACCCAGGGACAATAGGGAGTATAGGTCTTTTCTCAACTTGACTGACCCTGCAGTCATTGCCCTCTAATTCAGATTTTTGCAAAAATCTAAAAGAAGCTGACATGACCAGCTGATTGATCAGACCGGGCCTCTCTGACCACCCGTCTAGCCCAGTAAGAGCCAAAGTGAAGTGTTGCAAATCAAGTGACCTCTTTAGTTGACAGGATGACATCCTCAAGCACTAATAAGGAAGGAAATTAAATTTTGGTAAATGGACATTAAATGTAAAAAAGGAGAAGAGGATCTCTCTTATGATGTTTTTGTCTCACTGAAAAGGCATGTTAAACAATTCTGGAAATGTATCTGGAAATATTGAATAAGGAAGATGTTATAAAAACCCTTTTTTTTGAAATGATGATTTTTAAAGTTGATAACTTTGCAACCTTGGTGAAATATGAATCATTTGAAAAATATACGAGGCCAGAAGATTACTTTATGATTACTTAATTGAACTAGTTCATCTTATTAAAAAGTTAAAGGAATACAGGGTTAGCTTACCAGAACCTATTTTAGTATACTAAGTACTGAAAAGTGCAAACCTCTGTGATGAAAATGAGAAGCTTGTAAAGACTACCATTGAGAATTTAAACTGGATGCCATACTAAAAAAGTTGCATAAAATTATGAGAAAATTTACTGGTGTTTCTGGTGATTCCAAAAAAGCATGAATCCATCTCTTCTGCCTTATCTATTAGAGCAGGATGGGATCTTTAGTCTGAGAAAGACAATGGTCTACGAGAATGAAAAACTCTGAATTCAAAACCAAAGTAACATTTGAAGAATCTGTCACACAAGTGCACCATTTATCAGATGTTATCAGATCATCTAAAAAGGATGGCGGGCCATACAGAAGCTAATCACTATTATAAACAAAGTACCTGTGTAGGTCATTTGCTAAGCTTTGGCTTAGTTATTTGTCATTATCAAATATGATGGTAATCAAGAGGAATCTGTCAGCAAATAAATTGTGCTCTGTTACTTTTAAAGCATAATAAAATTTGAGAAGAAAAAACAAGTGATTTCTTTTTTATTATGAAACATACCTGGTGATACCAAGGTAAGCCACTTCTGTCTGGTTAAGATTATTCACTAGTGACAAACCCAAACCAAAAATAAAGAGGTTGATTTCTTGTTCAATTCGCTCCAATTCTCCAGCCTATAAAATAGAATGAGACAATGATTTTCTTTTTATTTGTATTTTACAATTTAATTTCAATTAAATTCACTTATTTTCAGTTTATTATCTAAATTGGTGACCACATTCAAAGAGTTAAAATGATGATTTTACTGATTCTGAGGGAACTTTCAAACAGCAAAACATTTGTCAGCAAAAGCATAAGATGCACCACTGAAGACTCAGTTTTAAAAAAAACAACTTTTCTTTGGAGTTTGGTAAAGTCTTCTTCATATAAAACAGATTTAGTCATTTATACCCTTTGAAATGTCATCAGAGCTACTCCCAGCATTTTAAAAGGAGGTGTGCTTGATTGTCAAATGAGCTCAGCGACCTGAATTCAAAGCTGTTTGTGCTGGGGAAAGGCAAGAATTCCTCAAAGCTACTTCTACCATTTTAGAGGAGGCAAGTCTGATGTAACAATTATTGTTAGAGGAAAAGGACTAAGCAACCTGAATTTAAATCTCAGTGAGATTTTGTTGGTATTTCATTTAGCACTTAATGCTCTGGTGAAAGGCATAGATTCATCATTTCTACTTAAGGGAAAATATTAGGCCAGACAAGGTGCCACTTAACTTTGGTATGGCAACAGGTAGAGCGTTCAGCTAGTATATTAATTTTTATTCTTGTTAGCAACTAATGGGGCAAACTACTACAAGGAAAAGGTGTCTACACTCACAATACATACAAGAAACCAGACAAATACTTACTTGATAATAAATGCACAGAAATAGAAAACTTGACATAAAATAAATAAATTTAATCATTTTTATACTGTTAAGTCAAATCTTATGATGATTTATGACACAGCAAGGTTAAAAAAAAAAAAAAAAAAAAAAAAAAAAAAAAAAGGGATTGTTCACAATCACACATGACACCAGCTGATTGCTTATTCCACAGAGACAATGGTTGGCAGATTGCATGACCCCTTTTATCCATTTGGAAGGCATCACAAGCAGCACTCTTGAAATATATAAATATGCAAAAACTTCTCGTTTTTTGATCCCGCAATAACTAGTGGGTAGGCCCTGATCTGGATGCACAATATGATCTCTCTCGTAGCATTGTCAACTAGCACAAACATTGAGCACTTAACCTAGCCATTTACAAAACCCTTCAAGCAGTATTGCCAGGACTGTGGGATGGCCATGTGTTAATACACACGACTGTTCCACAGTTCTATCCATATAAACATATGCTGCATAAAGATCCCTTCCAAACAGTCATATCCTGTCACAGCTTCCCTGTGTTGACACATGCAACCTACATTTAGCCTTCATTTATGATCATCTTTTGCTCTGGCTTAAAGTGACCATATAACTAAACTATCACCCCCCCCAAACAAACAAATTCAGTTCTGCGCTCTATCATTGAGAAAGGTATTTTGATAGTTTTGTTTTTTAACACAGTGGACATAATCAATTTGGGCATGATTATGCTATAATAGTTCCATATATACTCATCAGGATTAACAAAGCAGATAAGAGCTATTTTTTTTTTTAACATTATCAAATATGATCTTAAAATATGAAAAAGAATCATCTGCCTTGAAGCAACATACTATCAATGTTTCCTAGAGTTTAAGCTGTTTTCAATAGGCAACCTTTATTACTAAAAATTTGAGATAACATGACCTATTGGAAGAGTATTATGGTACAACAGGTTATTAATCTGGCAATTTCTTTTTCATATTTTCTCCCAGAATTGCAAGATAGATTTTTATGAATCTTTTTTTTATGACAGAAAATATAATGTATATAACAGAAACTTAGACTCTTGATGCTAAAATAAAAAATATTTTCACATTTTTCATGATTATATAAAAAGAAAGAATTATTGTGGAAGACAATTTGAATGGAAGCTTAAAAGACTCAAGTGTCTTTTATTGAGATGCCAAATGAATACTAAGTATTTTGTCCCAGTGGCTTCTAACTATATGCATATCTTCTCATGAGTGAGGTATTCTTGGCATGAGTAGTGGTGACAGGAGGAAGACAAAAATAAATGGATCATACCTGCTGAGCTACAGTAACCAGTGCCAAATCCTGGCTAAATAACAACACTCGTTGCATACCATCAAGAAATGAAACCCAGTACACTTTGGTGTCATTGTCAGCAAAAAATTCTCCAATTCCATCCTGAAAAGTAAAAAAAAACAAAACATTAAAGATATTGAATTTCTGGGTAATCAGTGAAGGAACTGATTTTCCATTTCAAATTTTCAAATTTTTCTTAATTCCATTTCCACTTTTGGTAAATTTCATGAGAAAATTGCAATAAAATATGCTATCATCATTATTAAAATTGAAGACAAAAAACATAATTCAAAGTTTTATTACATATAGAAATGGCAAATATCTTCATTTTTTTTTTCTGAAATGTTAAAATCCAAGTTCAGAAATAAATTGTATATATAAAAATAAAAATGTAACATAACTAGACAATAAAACAACGAAATGTTGCAGTGTATAATTATCTTTGAGGTCGAACTTTTAATCAGAACTTCCTTCTTTAAGAAACAACCCATTTAGATTGTTTTCGTGTTTTTAAGTAAAGGGATCCATATTGATTTATAATTATTGACTCACAATATTCAAATCAACAGAAAAATCACATTTAAAGAATCAACAGCAAATAAATTGAATCTCAGTCATAAATATTTGAGTAAGTCAAACATTTTGACTAAAACTTTACAAAACAGGAATTAAACCATAAATCAAATATTTGTAATATAAAAAAAAACAAAAAACAAATCTGACATTAATTCAAAATTTAAAACTCATCTCAAGTTGGAATACTGCTCAAATTTAAAATTGGATATTTCCCAAATTAAAAAAATTAGCAATCTTGAAATCTCTTTACTAAATTTCCATTATAATACATTATAAGTTGTTTGGTGATCTCAAAAGTAAGACTTTCACATTGTTTATTTAGTAAATGTTTATATAGAGAAAATGAATGTTCTGCATCTATGCTGGTAACAGGCATCCATATGACCTTATTAGCAATTTGTTACAGAAGGGGAAATTAAACGGATTTGCCTTGTAAAAGTTATATACAGGGTAGGCATTCAGGTATTTATTATGTTTTAAAATAAGAGGTACTGAATAAATCTTAGAAATTTAAAATAACTGTGTTTTTCTAGTTCAAACGGAAGACAGTCAGTTTCTATACCAAATGGTGACTTTGATGTACCATTATGCAAATACTGTTTTACATCCTCCATCATGTTATAAACAACACATGCAAGTTGAGACTTAGTTTTAACAAATTTAGAAGAAACTATTATCAAACGAGTGCAGTTCTCAATTATAAAATGCAGATTTAGGCGGGAACTATGGTAAGAGACAGGATGTAGTCGACCATCATCTACTAATTCCAGAATTCTATCTACTGCAAGGCAATGGTCTTTTCTTGCTTAAAGAATCCTTCATAGAATTGTACAAAGGATGAGTGATATTTGGCCACATTCACTTGTTCCTTAGGCAAAGAACCTTCAAGCTACTTAAGGTATTGTTTTTTTGAGTATTTTTTTTATTTTTAAAAAGGCTGACTTAATGAAAGTAACATTATCAAATGTTGGCCAGTGTGAAAATACTTCACCAACAAGATTTAAAATATGGGCTAAGCATAACACATGGTAACTTAATAAAGACATTTGATAACACTTCCCAATGAACTTTTTACAATAAGCTGTAGAATTTGTTAGAAAGGCAACAATATCCTCAAATGCAATATCCACACGAGTTATAGCTCGGATGCATGTCTGACTTAAGGTTTGATAATTGCATTCTCTCAAGATTACAACATAAATGAGAAATGACTCCCTACAAATACTTGCAATCACATTCAAAATACTCTGGTCATGACAGTTGTTTCATGTTATGATGTAACTTAGTCACTGGGGCATGGTGCCGAATATATATGCCTGTTTCATCTGTCCCCTGACACAACACTATTTGTCTTCACTTTCATCCAAATGGCCACCTCTGGTCAAAAGCCAGATTGATAGGAAATTCCTCTGTGGTTGACTATCTTGGTTGAGGTCACAACCTTTGATCTGACCCCTGTCACACTGTGCAATTTGATCTCATAAGGAGATCGATCAAGGCAGTTCAATCGGACTGAAGTTTGATCAAAGATGGGAAGAAGTGATAGTTATATAAAAAAACTCAATCTCCAAATAGAAAGAACAGAAGACAGTGATCTTCCAACAATATTTATATGAAGCAATAATAATAATAATTCAAAAAATATTTTGTGAAAAAAACAAAAGCCCAACCTATATCTACTAAATGGAGTAATGTGGCATTTGTTGTAAGAGATAATTCAGACAACCAATTTTAGTTCATGAAATTTTCTCATCTTAGTGACAAAGAATCTATACTTTTTTTCAGATTCATTTTAGAGCATAAGTTTGAGAGATGATATCAGACACAGATATCATAGAAACAGCCTTCAATGCTGATTGTGATCTATCCACTGGTCATTCTTTTTTGGCTGACTGTCTTTCATCTGACTTTGAGCACTGAAACACTGTTTTTAAAAAAGTCCGCAATACTGCAGAAAGCGTCTTACGGATTTTGGAGTTACATAAGTTTAGCTAACTTTTTCTTCCCTGATTTCTCTTAGACTTTACCAATTACCAACTCTCAACCAAAGAGGAGTTTATGAGGGATCTATCCTCCTACTCTCTCAATTTTTTCCAAATAAGGAATCTTATTTCTTCCTTTCTAGTTGTTTTACCAGATGACTCTGCCCCTTTGTATCATGATTTGTCTATTTTGACAAACTTATAATTTAAGATAATTATCATTATTGGTCAGGTGAACTGCATCATTCCAGCAATCATGACCAGTGTTTTTATCAACACCTTTCATTGTTCTTCAAAATGACACCTAATATTTTCTTTCTGTCCTTACCATAACAATTTGCAATACGTTCTGATCTTAACGTCAATATTTTCCAAAACATTGTTTTTTCAAGAACATTGTTTTCACCATGACATAAGTTAGGTTTGTTAGTTACAATAGCAATGCACTTATTTACGACAAATTCTTACCTTTGAATTTTTCATTAATTTCCAAAATATTTTATCCTAAAATATTTCGCTAGTACATTTTACACACCCGAAGCTTGGGGTAAATAACCACATTTCCATTGTTCTTAATTTTGGTCACAACTGGGTCCTTAAGTGAATCATTCAGTCTCATGCCAAAATCTGAGACTCACCTTTTTCAGCCTGTCTGATATTTCTTCTAAACCATTTCAGCACAAAATTTTATTTTGTTGGTTAACTCTCTCCCAGTCAGCCAATAACAAATTTTCAGATTAACCCTTTTTCTTTCCATATCATCTATTTTGTTACAATGATACTAACAGATTGATTAGAAAACTTGACTTTCAGGGCAGCAAAATGAAGAGCAAACAGATGAAGTTGTCTAACATAACTGACACTTGTAATAGCACCACCTTCCTTACAGTGTTTTAATAGAAATGGCTTCATTTTGTCAATTTTGTGTAGGAGAATGTTAGACAAAATGTACATTTAAAAAAAAAAAAAAAAAAAAAAAAAAAAAGAGCAAAATCATCCTGTACCACTTTACATTTTAAAAAATTTTTTCTTCTGTTTCTGTCAAAATGAGTTTTTGATTTTATGAGATTGATTGTATCAACCCTAAAAAAAATCAACACTATAGAGACAATTTGCAAAATGATATATTTTCTTCCGCATAAAATCATCAGGAAATTGCTCTACTTTGGTGTGCAAATAAAACTGTTGTGAGAAAGGCCCCAAACTGCACATTCTCTCCTGATGACCCAATATGATTTTTCAGAAAAGAAAAGGGATTAAAGTTAAAACTTTCATTCGATGAAGAAAATCCCAAAATGTAAAGTTACTGTGTGGAATGATAATGGCAAGAGTAGCATCTCTCTCTCTCAGCTCACTTTTTGGTGAGTATCAATTATTTATTAAGTAATTTCCTCCCAGAGAAAATCAAATGAGCCTTGAGGAAATGAATTTGTTAAACTGATCGTTGTATCTCACCCTTCCAACCCTATTGTTTGTCCTATTTCCACTTTACCAGTTTTTTTCCTGTAAAAACTTTTGCTCTTAATTCTTTTTTGATCTTAAAAGGAAAAAATAACTCATACTTGTAAAATCAAATTTCAAGGAGATAACTAGGTTATGTTATGTTCTATTTATCAAAATGTTTAACAAAAAATCAGAGAGGCAATTAAGTTTTGAAAGCATTGAAAAAAAAAAAAAAAAAAAAAAATGTTGAAAATCAATTGATTTGTCATTTATTATTGAAAATTTCATTGAAAAAAAATCACAGATTTTGTTTCAGATTAATGATTCTGCAATTCCCTGATCGCAGAAAATTGGTACTGTCACGTGGTGTCCCACTGAGAAGATAGGAATATGATTACAACTATCCTCTTGTTTGAATTAACAGTAACAAGCCATCAGAGAATGACCGTTAAGAACAGATGTTTGTACTTGTGACCTCCCTCGGGTCGCCTGACACGGGAAGGAAGAAGGTAGAAGCCAAATGATTGGCTGGGACCCTAAAAACGGAAGTGGCACCTTCTTCCCGTCAGCGAAAAAAGGAAAAGACAAAGTTAGTTGTTGGACAGGGTTCGTGGCGGACGGAACCCAAAGCCGGGTAAAAGAAGACGAAAAAAATCTCGGACAAGAAGAAGCTGTATCTTCAAGCCAGTACTAAAAATAAGATAAAGTTTGTCAGCCCGTAAAAGAAGAAAGATTCTCCACAGGAATCCATCTAAATAAGATAAGTAACTTTGGGACCGTTTCTCCTTATACCCAATTTTATATACCCTCTCTCTCAATTTGAAGGAAAACGAAAGAAAAGAAAAGACATTTATGTTCATGGACTGTTCATTTATGATATATTTGACACGTTGAAGGCGTATATCTATGTGTAGTAAAAGATTGATATATTTTAATGTTCCCACGTGGTCGAAGTTGTTATTTGCAGTGTCTTCTACGAGTTTGTTATGTCATATTTCTTTTCCAGCTTCTATTCGCCTTATGTTATCTTGCTTAAAATTGTCCCATTGATTCCTTTAAAATATCACACGGGAAACCGGAATTGCCGACTATTATAATTAATATTATTATGTCTAAACCTAGAGGTCCATATCTTCCATTGTTCTAGGGGGAGGAAGACTAGCGACCTGGTGGGTGTGTGTATAGTGTGAAATTTGGAACCCCTTGCCAGCGGCGGTCAGTCTGGCTATAAATTAATCCCCCACATAATATGCCAGTTCTTATATGCCTGAGAAAAAAACTCTGAACGAGGACTTATTTTACAAGGGATCAAGTGCCAACTTGCCCCGTCTTCACACGTGCGAAAATAAAGTCCTGTTTTGGGATTTTAAAGAATTTGCCGTCACAGTACTCTTATCAGTATGAAAATGTTTGCTGTAGAGTTTTTAAAGAAAAGGTTTAAGAAAAAAAGATTTTCAGCAATAGAAAACAACTAAAAACACATAGCTATAAAACTTATTCTGAACGCACCTATTCTAAGTAGTCAAGAAAAATACTTTGAAATACTGAGATTCTAGATTCTCTATAATTTGTAATAACTCATATGCATATAAAAGAATTTTACATACTTAAAAACTTGTATATGCTTATATAATTGAATGCAAAAAAAAAAATTAATTAATTGGTTGCATGAGTCCACAGTTCAGTTCTCCAGAACATTTAAAAAAATGATTAACCATCAATTTAGTTATAATTGTGTTGGTCAGTAAAGAGATTTGAATGTGAATGAACTACCAACATTTTTTATAGATCACATCATGACTAGAATTTTGATTGAAACTTGCACATTTTTAATACCTATGATGAATTTTAACTGTAAATTCTCTAGCAAATGGATAATATTTACATAATTCCAGTAAATGATCCAGCTACATTAAGTGTACTAAACATGGAAGAGCCATGGAGAAAGATGAACTCTCTGGATTTTTTTAAGAGTATAGTTCTATTTTGTTGATATAAGTTAAATCATAGTTAATACATACCAAACAATTTGGATACCTAACATAGTACAATAGTTAGCAAACTAGTATTAGGGATGAAATTACTACTGTTGACAGTTCTTATAGGTGTCACACTTGTGTGGCCTTGTACCAAACTAATATACACTTCTAAAACAATTTACACCTTACCTGAATCAAATCATTTTTTACTTCTTTGTTTGTGCCACATATCCATAACAGTTCTCGGTGACCAGCAGGATCTTCCCATGTATATAACATGGCTTGTTCTGAACCCAACATATGAGTTGTTTTTACATCCCTGTATGAAGAAAAATAAAAACAAAACTTGTGATGTTTCAAAGTAAGCGTTACAATAAAGTGTAATGAGATTAATTTATTGTTTGGCAGTCCTTGAAAGAGTCAAGGAATAAAGATTTGAGGTTCATAAATATTGGTCAATAAGATTATTAAAGCAAGCAATTCTTAAAAAGATTAAAACTGTCACTTACTTTTGGTTGAACTGTATTGAACATCTGTCAATATGGTTAATAATCAATACAGTGGCCATTCCTGGTTTGTAGCTGGTTAGAGTAGTGACCATGGCAATCTCAGTTGCTTGGCATTCAATATTAATACCGCCATACTAGACAAAAGATTTTGGAATTGGGTAAATGATTTATTTTAATTAAACTTATAATGAAGCAAAACCTAATCAAATATACCTCATTAACGAACACCCAAATGAAGTAACAATGAAATGTAGCATGATAACCCAAAACCTGTTACTGTTACCCTCATCCACGAGGATCCAAGCCATAAGACAAATGTTAACTTATGTAATTGTAAACTTCACCATTAATTAATCTACTTCATATAATTTGTTTAGTAATTTATGAAAACATACATCTTTTAACATGATGGTGTGAATTGATTAAATACTAATAAATAGAATATATGTTTAACATTTTGTGTTTAAATAACTGGCTTAGTAGTGCACAAATACTTTAGAACATTTTAATAGTCATTTTCAAATGTAATTAATATTGCTTTATACAATTGCAGGTCATTTTCCTCCAAGTTTTACAACTTAATTCCCAAACTACAAAACATGATCATCATTTGACTAAAACATACAATCCTAAACTTAGTTCTTTAATTTCTTGTAAGCAATACAAGCCTTCATGAGCAATTGATAAAATATAAAATTTCCTGCAAAGTCAAAGTTTTGGCCAGTTTTGTTTGATTTAAAAGGAAGGAAAGGAAATACAATTTCTTATGAAAGTGTCATCAAAATATTTCAGTTATGCAAGATGTTTTTCAAGGATTTTGTAGCACAAAAAGATTTTTTCTGTAGGATAGATTTACCTGATTTTCTAATTTCAGAAGTGTTGAATGAGGTTTGTTCATTGGAAACAAACTTGTTTCCTCAGTTGTATCTTTCACTTTGGCTTTCATCTCCATTTTGTTAGTCAGTGGCCAAAATGGTACACACTGTTGAGGCTGAACTTCAATCCATCCAGATGGTTCAGGTGTGTTTTCTTGGATTAAAAATGTTAACTAAAAAGATAAAAATAGAATACAACTATAATTTTAGGAATTATTTGTGAAGTATTTAAAAAAATGCTTTTTTTAATATTTTCCTGCTATAAGAGATAACCAACCTGCCTGAAAAACAACAATAAACTTAAGCAGTAATTCTTTTTGTTTGTAGAGTAAATAGGCATGCTAACAGGTGATGAACCCGACTGGAAATTGGCCTCTCATTTGTATAGAGGCAGGTTGTCATTACACTACCACTCTGAAAGTGTACCTCTATATGGTGCCACAGATTGTAGTAACAAAATCCTATCCAATTAATCCTAAGAAAAGTGACTAGTGAGCAATTGCATAACAACTTGTGACGGTGCATAAAATATCCCAGGATGGGAGCTTATTTTACGCACGTGTGACGTCGGAGCAGTTTGGCACTTGACCCCTCGCAAAATAAGTCCTAGTTAAGATTCCTTTTTCGGGCATATGGGAACTGGCAGATAATGTGGGGCTAGACTGACCACTGGCAAGGGGGTTTCCAAATTTCACTTTACACACACCCACCAAGCCACTTCGTTTTCCTACCCCCTAGGATAACGGAGAACAATAGACTTCTAGGTTGAGATAAAATATTATTCACTGAAGTCAGCAATTCCAATTTCCCGTGTAATGTTTTTAAAGGCGAATAGGACATTTAGCGAGAATAAATTGAGGTGAATGAAGCTGAAAAAGATATACATGCAAAAGAAGGCAACTCGCTGGGTAAACAACACAACAAATAAATTTCAACGAGGGGACATTTAAAATATAACCAAAATTTTAATAGTCGAGGTCCAAACAAATATTTATGGTGCTAGCCGGCTATATTCCCCCAGCAAACAGTCTCCAACATAAATGTCTTTTCTTTTCTTTGTACTTCTGTCGTTTCTCTTGAACCTTGAAAAGGTAGCTAAGTCCACTCATATGTTTACAGTTTATGAAATGAATCTTTTCATTCTATTTCTCTTCTTTTCTTAATGCATATAATTCTTTATATGCTTCTTTCTTTAAATTGAGAGAGAGAGAGAGCATCTAATTGCAATACTTAGGAAGGGTGGATAGAGAAAACGGTTTCAAGGTTTACTTAGCTTTTTCGACGGGTTTCTTCCGAGATTTTTCTTTTACGGACTAGCGGGATTCTGTAGAGCTTGGCTTGAAGGCATCTGTTATCTCCTGTCCAACTCTGTTCCGCTTCTTTTCCCAGGGTTTTTTGGCTACAGCATCAACACATCTTGTCACTACGATTGCTGTCCCAGAACTGAATCCTTTTCACGGGCGAGCTTGCCCGGAGTTTTTCGGCATCAGATCAACACATCCTCTCATGGTGACCTCCGTCCTAAAAACTGAAATTCTTTATCCCTAGTTCCTCTGACGAAAAGGGTACTACTTCCGGCGCTAAGGCTTTGGCCAATCATTTGGCTTCTTTCTTCCTCCTCCACCTCCCCCTGTCATGCTATTCATTCGGGCTACTATAATGACCTCTATATCCCTTCTCTGTCCAACCAACTCGGGGTTATGGAGTGCAGATAGCTTGACCTCTATTTCCAACTGCCTCAGCAGTCAGTCGCAGGGCAGTTAGTTCAAACACAGACGGGGAAGGGAAATTAAATCTTACTTCTTTCCTCTCAGTAGCAAAGTCAACCTGATTACCATGATAAAAACTATACAAAAAAAAAAAAAAAAAAAAATTTGGCCACAGAACCAGAAAATGTTAATTTACAGCTAATAATCAACTAACAGAGAGAACAAGCTTTGCCCACAAAATTACATGAAGCCAGCCCTGAGAAACCCTGAAAGACCAATAATTGAACAAAATACATATGATAGCAAATGGGGACTCAGTTTGGTTTGATTTTATGACATATCAACCATTGTAGGTCATTTAATGATTTCTGAACACATTTTGTAGATAAAATTTTTAAAAACGGGCCTAAGCTCTTTTTTGCATACAGTTAAATGGTTTCACTTAATTTCAAACAATTCACTTTAGTGTAAGTATAGTTTTTTGTTAACATGCAGTTAGTCATTTGTTTAAAGACAGATTTTTTTGGTTTAAACAGTTAAATGTAAAAACAGTTCTATTTCAAACAATTCAATTTAGCATAAGTACAGTTTTTTTTAGTTACTGTTAGTTGATCAAGCAGTTCTTGTGCCTGGTAGGGTTGCTATTGCGTCTCAGCAACAAAAGAAAGACTGCGATGTCTGACCAAAAACCTCCTTTCATATTCAACAATTATCCTCTCGTTTGTCTCTTTAAACTGACTGCCGCTTCTCCTCTAATCAATTTGTATCCAATGCAGGAGCAAAAAAAAACAAAACAAAAACAGAGTAATGACGTCCATTGTTTTTATGTTTTTTTCTGCCTGCCCTCATTTATTTGTGGATCTTCACTCGCCGTGGTTTTACATGACTGCCGGCGTGAAAATACGTGACCATTTGCAATATAAGCTCACTCAGGGCAGCTATTTTTTTTCCAGTCAAAAAAAATAAATCTTGGATGCGGAGCATATGCACTAACATTTGTGCTGAGGTGAGTGGCGATTTTCACTCTAGTTTTATTTCAAACAATTCAGTTTAGCATGTCTATAAAGTTAAGTGGTTCCAAGAATTGCTATTTATCACTAACAAATTCAATTAGACATCGGTCATTTGTTTACACACGGTTAAATGTAAAAACTGTTCTATTTCAAACAATTCAGTTTAGCATAAGTACATGGCTTAAATGTCAAGCAGTTGTATTTTACCTCGAGATAGGACCCTATCAAGTGCTACTACTCTCGGCCAGAGTGGACCTGGGAGCAATGGCAATGAGTACTCTGCATTCCCCAATGCTTCAGCATCACTAAAGCCTCACCATCAGATTTGTTTAGTGTCATATCCAGGACTAGATTCACGGAAGTGATACAAGCAAATGTGCAACATGATAAACCCAACAGAACTTAGAAACATAAAAAACAGCATGTTCCCCTGAAACTAATCAGCTATTATTTGAATTAATAAGCCCAGACTCAATATACACTATAACTGAACAGCAACTGGTAGTAAATTATTGCATCCAAGTGAACTGAAGAGACAGAAGAACTGTCTAGCAGCCAGATTACAGTTTTTATTGTAGGATAAAAGTATGCCATGAGCCAAAGTAGGCTCCCACGAGTAAATCAATAGATAGGTTGATGAGAAACTGGTCAGTGATGCTCACCAACAGAGAAACAACCCATGAGCAGAAGCAGGGGCAGTACAGAAAGTGCCATACCTCATCTGAAATAAAGACGAACTTCGTAGAAGCCTCCAGGACCCTGAAAGTAGAGGTTTCATGAAGAGTTTGGGCGTTCTCTAAATAATCCAGCAAGCCTCAGAAAGCTCTATCTTTGCAAATGCAGATACTAGTGCACAAATTTGTTCTAGAGGGCCAGAAATACTAGAAATTCTGAAATACAAAAGTAACAGCCTCATATTGATAAGTCACAGAATACACTGCATTACGGTTGACCATACATCTAAGGCATACTTTTTATGCTTATAAAGGTCAGCCTAAAAGAAACGAGGCAGGTAGTGCATGCATTAGAAAATACATCTGGGTTCTAGCTTTCAGAATCTGCATTAAAAGATCTGAGTCTGATACATAAGGATTTCCCAAGTCAGATGTCAGCTATTGAAAGATTACTGAGAGTAAGTGTGTGTTTGAAAATGTGAAGTGTGAAACTGATCCAAGTATTTGTTTTCACAGTGGTCTTCCTTTGCTCAGTATTGCACTAGCAGAACTAATCTCCTCCAAAAAAAAAAAAATCTTGTGTTTCTCTTGCATTTGTTTTTTTTTGTTTTATGTGTGGCCAGTACGTTCATTTTGAAAAATTTGTATACGCCACTCTCACAATCTTAAATTGATGTGTTAGAGCAGCCATGTTTCTTTTTTCTTGAGCCCACCACTCATTTTGCATGACAGGCATATATATGGTCACTTTGCCACAGGGGTAAGTCGTCATCTCTTCTACACTCCTTAATCTCCTGATCATATAGATAACACTGAGATGGTGGTCACCTTTGTTGAGTGCTTCTACATAAAGGTGGATAGGATCCATCCATCTCTTTTCCAGTTGGCCTCTCTCATTCTTGGTATCATCATCATTGTCATCTTCAGAATCCATTTCCTCTGGTTCTGCAGATGGAGGGTCTGCCCCTGCACTAAAAATGAGCTGTGCATTTGAGTCATCTTCCAACGAAAGCAGATCTGTTGTGGGCAGAGGTCTGACATGGCACAGTGCTCAATTGATGAGTGGCATGTAGGCTATAGATCCCCGTCACTGTTCCTTTTTAGAATTGTATTGAACATTGACCATGTGGGGTCTGTGTGTTCACATAGTGGTGCAACATCAATGCTCTTGATGCTAGTTTGGTATGAGTGTATTGAGTTGGCGGGTACTCTCAAAGCTGTTGTATCATCTTATCGTAGTTACATTGTACCAATATATTAACTCCATGACTGAGCATTGATTTAGCAGCAATATGCTTTATGGTACAGCAAGATTTCTCTATTATTCCATAACCTGTGGGAATATAGGCACAGTGAAATCTCATCCAGATGCTCCAAACCTCAGTAAATTTTTGTGAACATCTTTCCACAAAATACATGCCACTGTCATTAAGCAGTTCAACAGGTAATCCTCTTTTGTAGGATACAGTCTCCAACTGCTGGATGATACTGGCAGAGTCCTGGCATAGCAATGACCTCCAAATAGCAAATTTACTGGGACTGCAGTTTATTAATGTTAGGTGATGCTGGTCCACAAAGTGGGTCATATCCATTCTGACCCTACTCCAATTCTTATGCATATCTAGTGTGGGGGGAGTATGTAATTTGGTTATTTCAGTAGATTGCTCTCTAAATTATTCCCACCACAAATACAACACAAAACATTACAATCGCGCAAAAGAAATGGAATAGAACACAACGAACATTAAATAACAAAATTTAATATGCATATAACAGAATATGAAAACCAAAATACATGATGTGTAAATGGCCTTTTGGAAAATAAAGTTTGAAGAAGAGAATAAATTTGTTGAAAGATGTGTGTATGTTCATGTTATCAGAGTCCGTAAATAAGTCGTTCTTACTTACATTAAGTTTATAGCGGGTTTTATGATTGTGGTGACAGTGTGTCTCGTTGATGAAAGAAAGTTTGTCGGGTTTTCCTTTTGAATATAATTCTCGGCCATTTGAAAAGAGGTCATGAACTTTAGTTGAGGAAGGATAGGAATTGGTTGGACATAGTATCGGCTACTGGCTTAGTGGCTTGTGTTCGTCTGTGTCTAACCTTGTGTCTTGTGTGTCTGGCTTCCTAACTCTGTGTTATTTATATCCTACAGGTGGATCAAAGAATCGTCCTAAAATTTTTGCGCGTAGGCATTTATTGACCAATCAGATTTGTATTTTACTATTTTATTTTCGAGCCTAAATATTTTCTGTTAGTTCACTTCCGATCCTAATTTTCTAGAATGTTCCATTCCCTGTTTTTAGCTGATTGGTTGAAAAATATAAAAATGTAATTTAAATGCTAATGTGGGTTTGATCCTAAATTTCTAGAATGTTCTTAAGTATGTTTTTATTGCTTATTTTAAGACTAGAAAAATTTGTATCCTATACTAGCTTGCCAATCTTCAAATATTTAGGGAATCCAAACATTACGGCAAAAAGATTAAGAGATTAAAACATTTGAGATGGACGGGTCGACATTTCAGCAAGACCGGCATCGGAAATATTACATGGTAGATATGGACTGGTACATGGGCTGGCTAAAGGTGCCCCCCACCCATTATTGTCAAGGGCCAGGGTCATATGTGATGCCCTGAGGAACTGATTCTGAACATATGGTGTACCTGAAGAATTATCATCAGATGGTTTGGTTGAAGAGGATATCACCTGCATGTTACTCTCAAAGCAATGGGTGGGCAGAATTAGCAGTCAAAACAACCAAAAGAATACAGATAGACAGCACTGATGCATATGGTCATCTCTGTCAGAACCACATGCCCCAAGCCATGTTGACCCACCAAAAGACTCCAAACCAAGATATTGAAATGTCACTAGTGGAGATGTTATTCAGTGGGGGCAATCAAGGACTACCTCCCCATACTTTATGAGAAGTATCAAGTGCATAGATGCTGGAGGGAAATGAAGGAAATAAGAGAAAGGGTGATGACAAAAAACACTAGCTGAATAAAAAGCAATATAACACTCAGTCACCTACTCAAAGAGGTCCAGGTTGGTGAGTCGGTACAAATTCAGAACCAGGAGGGACCTTACTCATGATGTTGGAAAAAACAGGCAGAGTGGTAGAATCACTGTATGATAGGCAGTTCATGTAGATGAGAACAACCGAATAATGCTTAAGAATTGTTGGCTCCTACAGAGAATAAAGCCAGTTGAAGATATACCAGACTACCCCATACTGCAACTGGCTCTTCTCTTATAGCTGGCATAACACAAAAAATATAATATAATAAAAGAATCAAAAGGAGAGATTTTAATTACAGCATATAATACAAATATCCAAATGCCAAGATTAAGTTTTTCATCCCAAGTGTTAATCTAAAGACAATGAAGGACAAAAAAAATCTATTGTAAAACAGTCTAAGAGTGACAGATAAGCCTTAAGTAGTAATTGCTAAGTATGAAAGCTTTTAACTGCTTGCTACCGGTCCTGTCTCTCTCTTTCACTTGCCATGTTAATAAACTGGTTCGCTCAGTCCTACTGTGAAGCAACAAATGCAACAACAATAATGCTGAGATTACTCCTTATATACCAGTTCTGGCTGGCTGGCCGAAATTTGCTTATGTCACAAACCCCGTCCCACAAGAGACGAGACGCGTGACCTAAAATTGCGCTCCCAAGGACGCCCATACTTCCATTTCTTCTATACTTCTGGTACTCCACACACAAGACACATTTGCGCTCGTTTTAAACTTTGAGGTAGGCCATTTTGCTTGTCACTTTTTGCTTGCTTGCTTGCTTTTGGTACTGCAATGAGAAGTATTCAATCCACACAGCTTCGTTGTCACATTCCATTCCTCTCATTCGTTCGGCTCACCACCTGTTTTGGATCCAGCCAGTGACAGTTGCTGGATTCATGTAAACATCAGCTTTTCTGCCTGCATATACAACACGTCACTCATTGTCTCTTTGAATGATGAACCCCAGTTGGCTCATCGGAGGTAGCAGTCTGTGGGTTCTGCCTTTCAATTTCACGACAAAGTTACAATAAGTTCATAAAAAAAAAAAAAGAAAAAAAAAAGAAAAAAAAAAGAAAAAAAAGTGAAATATCCAAACATAAAAATCAAGGAATGGATCAGTGAAGTCAGAAAATGGTATTTTACTGAATTTATCCTCTTGGCAGCTCTTGTTCTAGAGCTTTGGATTCTTTCAGCTGGACTCACTAGTCCATTAATCAATAGATAAGCCAGAGTTGAGCTGACTTACCTCTATTCTATACAGCCACACTAAAACTGTTACAAGATTCTTGTAGCTTCCCAAGAGTTCCTTAAAACAGTTTATTTCTACTTTTTTTTATTTAAATACTTGATTTTCAGTGAGATATTAACCTAAGACATAGGAGAAATGAGGCCTCATAACACCCTCCTAAACCCCAATACCTATCAACAAGCTACCTCAGAACAACATACCGGAGATGATGGAAGTGGAAGAAACAGATGGTGACAAAAGGGTCAAAGAGTGTACGGATATCAAGGTGGATGAAGACTAACAACCAGTAGTGTAAACACCAGCCAGTCAGGAGTTGTGATGCAGTGCGGAGGCATCATTACCACCGAGATCACTGTTCCCAAAATGTGTGGCTAGACATATGACTATTTTGGGTCATTCTGAAACTTGTGGTGACGCAGAATCAGTATACACATAAAGGCCTCTGGTATGGAGGTAGGTTATCCCTTCACTCCACCACTACCCTGGAAGTGTTAATGTTTTTTTTTTTTTAAAGTTATTGAGAAATAAAGTGAACCTTACCTCGGATGTATTGATTAACATATAATATGGTGTAAAAGTTACGATTTTTGTCAGGCCAGATGTAGATAGGCGAATATTGACACCAACCTGGAAAAATAAGTTTTAAAAAGATCATGTAAATTTTCTAAGCTTCAAATAGTGAATTTATTCATTTCTTTTTCAACATTCACCTTGTTGCAATTCAGTAATCAATTTCACTGTAAGAAGCGTTTTAAATTATTTATTTATTTATTTATTTATTTATTTTTTTACAAAATGTTGTTTAAATGTTCTTTGTAATCTTAAAAGAGAATTAAAAGTACAATTTTCATTAAAGTTTTAAAAGTTATGAAATTTTAGAAAAGCAATTTTTTTCTTGAGATCATCCAGTTGGAATCTATCAACTTAAAATTAAAGAGGAAATAAACTGTTAAAATATTTTTTTTTCTTTTATTGAACTAAAAGAATTAATTTAGTCACTGATAATTAAAGAGAATGTTTAATAGGAAAAAATTTGCTAAAACCGGAATAGAACATAGTATATAAAAAACTATTTTTTATGCATATTTTTTTTAAACAAACCTTGTATTCAAAATATGTCTAAGAAAGTTTGATAAATTTAATCGCTCTTCAGGATCATAGTAATACAGAGAAAATGCACAATCCATTAATGCCAAGAATTTATCAAAACTGATTCACTTACTTCATAAGTTCCGGATGCCTTATTCTTACATGTGATTGTTCCAGAGCTGCCAACTGTGTCTAGCGAAAATTTGTCTGACCATTCAGAGTCAGCTACTCGCAAACATGCCTGAAGTAAGAAATACAGATGACAGAAAATTTACCTCTTCATATAAAATAAACAACTAATTGTAAGTACAAAGAATTAGTTATGAAGATCTGTGAAATTTGAAGTAGAGATAAGAAAGTGAAGACAACCAAGTTATGAAAAGTTAATGCGATAAAAGAGATTAAGATAAATATGCTTTGTTGAATATAGGAATATACTTTAGATTGTTACCAAACACACTTGACTTTGTATGAAAAAAAAAAAAAAAAAAAAGGACTAGTTTTAATTTTTTTTATTCATTGACTTGGTTTATTTATCTTCATAATACAACATCTATAAATTCAAAAGAAATATGTCGATACTATATTGACTAATTCTTAAAAACCAGCTCTTCTACTGGCAATTACAGGATAATTTTTTTTAAAACCTTGAATGCAAAAAGCAAAATTTGTAAATAGTGGTCTCCAGACCATATACTCAAATTACATCTCTACCCTGTACCAGAGAGTGAGAGAGAGAGAGAGAGAGAGAGAGAGAGAGATATTGCTGATAATGACTAGAATGTCAAGTGCAACTTGAAGAAGCAGTGGAGAAAAAGATAATTTTCTTTTTTAATGAACATAGTAAAAAAGAAAGACATGGAGTATGAAAAGAAGGTATTACAAATAGAAGAAAATTGTAAGTTGATAAAATTATGTAAAATTTAAAAGTGGAATTCTGTGAACATTATACAAAATGAAAGTTTAAAATCAAAGTTGCATATTCCTTATACAAATTACATAGTTATATGCTTCTTGAATCTTGAGATTTTCATTGATTTCTAACACCACAAAATATCAAATAGTTAATAAGTTTAATATATTTTAGAGTCTAGCGAAGCAGTTCATCTTTGTCTACAATGGGACTTTACTGCCATAGAGGCTATTATCAGTACAATTATATTAAGAATGTTTGTGATACTTATTCTGTTCTTAATTATATTGCTATGACAATCTCTTAGACAGTTATAACATTCAAATATTTTTCCTAAAATTACGATGAAAATTATGCAAGGCAAAATGTCTATATATAAACACTCCATTAAATCATTTTCTCACATCTTATTTCTTTTCTATTCTCTTCCCAGGTACCTTATTCATATATACCAATAAAAAGACCACAGCAGTTAATTTTTCTCTTTTAAAAATTTATCATAAGACTTGACATCACTCAATAGAACAGTTTAAAAAGAGAAATGTGATAATTTCAGCTTTTTTCAATGATTGGAAACTAATCCTGTGAATTTTTGGAAAAAAACAAAACATTGGATTGATGAAGGTTTTTGGTTTTATGGCATATCAACCACAGCAGGTTATTCAATGCTAAACACAGTTTATACATATATATGATATG
This sequence comes from Sepioteuthis lessoniana, assembly GCA_963585895.1. Taxonomy (NCBI): domain Eukaryota; kingdom Metazoa; phylum Mollusca; class Cephalopoda; order Myopsida; family Loliginidae; genus Sepioteuthis; species Sepioteuthis lessoniana. The sequence goes on along the minus strand of OY757923.1, from coordinate 770,564 downwards.
TATAATTTGGAAACAAATAGTTTATGGGTAGCAAAGTTTAGATCAGCAAAGCTCACTTAGTGGTAATACATAGTCAAACCTATTTCAAGCACTTAGTGTTTGTTCTATAGGAGATGGAAGTAGTTTTTTTTTTAAATAGGTACTCTATTATTTAAGAGGGAGGTACATCTTTGAATAGCAGGGCAAGGATTGTTGCTTGGTAGCTTTTCTTGTGAATATTCTCATATTTTTTGCAGCCAATCAATATGTGATTGACTGTGATTGATTGTTTGATTGCAGCAGGTACATCAAGGTGCAGTTTCTTCCTTGAGCAGGTAGGCATGCATTAGGTATGTGTGTCCAATTCTGATTAATATTATGTCTTGTCTTCGGTTAGGTAATGGTTCTGCCTTTTCCAGTTTAATTGTGGGTTGATGTTCATAGAGTTTGTTATTTGGAAACATGTCCCATACTGTTTGCCATTTTCTTTTTATGTAGTGTTTGATTTTGGTTTTGTAGTCTGTAAATGGAAGTTTAAGAGTTGTTATTATTTTAGTTGCTTCTTTTGTGAGTGTGTCGTCCATTTGATTGGTTTTAATGCCCACATGCCTAGGAACCCATGCCAAGATCACTGTTTTGCCAAAGTTTGTTAGATAGTGATATGTTTCTAGTATCTCTTGTATGTATGGGTGGTTTTAGTTTCCCTCTTGGATTGCAACTAAGCTGAACAGAGTCTGAGAATATTATGGATTTACCCATCTGAGTTTTTGATCATGTCCAGTGCCATTTTAATTGCTTGTAATTCAGTTGAATAGATAGAAGCAATATTTGGAAGTCTGAATTGTTTGTAGTTATTTATATTGGTGATTGCTGCTCCTGTTCTGGGTACGGTTTTTGACCCAACAGTGTAAAAGGCAGTATGGTTTGAATATTTGTCTCTAAGTTCTTTGAATCTGTTTTTGGCAGATGAGGTTGTTGGTTGTGTTTTTTCCTGTTGTGTTAAATCTATAAAAGGTTTGGTGATTGTCCATGGGGGTAAATTGCTCATTGGGAGTGGTGAAATATTGTTGGTATTTTGGTTTATATGTTGTATTGCTTCTTCGATGCAGAGGCCAAATGGGGGGGGGAGCTAAAGGTTTACTACTGTGGAAATGGTTGAATTGGGAGGAGTTTGTTTTTTGATGTGTTGGATTGTTTGGGTTGGATTGAAGTTTTAATGTGTATTGGAGCGATAATTTTTCCCATCTAAGGGTCAATGGTGGTTCGTTGGCTTTGATATACAAGCTTTGCATTGGTGATGTATAGAAGGCTCCTAGGCTTAATCTGAGGCCTTAGTTATTTATGGTTTGCAATTTTTTTTTTTTTTTTTTTTTTTACATAGGATTTGCGTGTGGTACTGTAGATGGAAGATCCATAGTCAAATTTGGTTCTGATGTGTAACCTAAAGATTCTAAGCATGACCTTGCGGTCTGCACCCCAATTCATTTTAGATATTATTTTTCGGAGTTTTAAATCTTTTAGGCATTTTTATAGCAGATATTCTGCGTGTGCTTTAAAATTTAGTTTGTTGTTGAATATCATTTCTAAATATTTTGCTTGTTGAACCACAGGTATTGTATACCTGTCTATATTTATTTCTTGGTTGAGGTGATATGTTCATCTTTTGCAGAAGTGTATGCAGACAGTTTTTGTTTTAGAGAATTGGAAGCCATTTTCATGGTCCATTTCTTTATTTTGTTAAGGCAGTTTTGCATCTGTCTTTCAAATGTAGGCATATTTAGTGGTGAGTATGTTATGGCAAAGTCATCTACATACAGGAATTTTTCAATTCCTGTGCAGACAGATTCTGTGATGCTGTTGATTTTGAGGATAAATAGTGTAACAGATAAAATACTGCCTTGAGGAACTCCTGTTTCTTGTTTGTATATGTCTGAGCTGGCATTTCCATGTCGTACTGTGAAGGGTCGGTGAGAAAAGTTTTTAATAGATACTGCCAATTTCATTTAATTCTAGTTTTGTGAAGGTCTTTTCGGATTCTGTACCTCCATGTTGTATGCTTTTTTTGAGATCAAAAAAGATTGAAACTACACGGTGGTTTGTAATTAGGCCATTGCGGATGTATATTTCGAGCCTTATAAGTTGGTCATTGGTATTTTGATTTTGTCGAAATCTGCTTTGGTATCTGGATAAGACGTTATGTTTTTCCAGACACCAGATCAGTCGTGCATTAAGCATTCTGACCATTGTCTTACAGATGTAACTTGTTCAGGCAATGGGAGGATTGCTGGGTTAGATTGATCTTTTCCTGGTTTGGGGATTGGGATGATAGTAGCTTCAAGCCAGTGTTTAGGGAAATTGTTTGACCACCATATGTCATTGAATATTTGCAGAAGAATTGTGAGGGATGTTTCTGGCAGGTATTTCAGGAACCGATAGGGAATTTCATCTCGACCAGTAGCAGTGTTTTTTTTCCCTTATTTATTGAATTTTTTAGTTCTGTGATAGTGAAAGAAGAGTTGTAGTTTTCCTTGTTTTTTAATGTGAAGTTGAGTTTTTCTTTCTCGGCAATATTTTTATATTTTTGAAATTTGAGGAAGTAATGGTTGGATGAGGAGTTTTGGCTGAATTCTGCTGCTATTTGGTAGGCTATTTCTTTTTTATCGGTGGTTTTTCCTCCGTTTAGTGTGTTTAGATAGGTTATAGATGTTTGGAGTTTTCTCCCACTTGTTTTCCCTATGATTTCCCATGTTTTGTCTATTGGAGGTTCGTTATTTAGTTTGGAGATGTAATTTCCCCAGGTTTCTTTTTTGATAATAAAGAATGTTTTTGCTTGTTGGTATTTTTGAAGATTGATTCTGGTAGAGTTGTGTTTAAAAAGCTTGAGCATTTTTTCCCTGGTTTTTACTGCTTCTCTGCATTCTACTGTGAACCAAGAGTTTGTTTTTGGGTGTGGGTGGGTGGAGGATTTAAGGATTGTTTGTTTTGCTATTTTGATTAGGGTGTTGGTGATATGGACATTGGGTCTAGTTCATCAATTAGTGTTGAGCAGAGTTTATCAAATTTGATCCCATCAACTTCGTGGATTTGTCATTTTGGGTTTGTTTCTTCTGGTGTAGAATTCTTTGATTTGAGGAATATTGGAGAGTGGTCACTGCCACATTGATCATTGTGGGCTCCCCAGTGAAAGTCCATGAAGATCGAGGGAGAGTGTAAAGTTAGGTCAATAGCTGATGTTGTTCCGGTGCCTGGATGAAGGTAGGTGTGGGTTTTATCATTCAGGATACATAGCTCGGGTGATACCAGCATGGATTTGAGGATTTTTCCAATTAGATAGGTGTCATTTTACTGTGGGCATTAAAGTCCTCCATTAGTATGATGGAGGTAGGGAGTTATTCTATCAAGTTTTCAATTTCAGTTTTATTTAGTTCGTATTTTGGTGGGATGTAAATTGAGCAAATGGTTATTGTTCAATGAAGTGAGGCTTTTATTGCTGTTGCTTGGAGGTTTTCTTTGTAGTGGTAGTACTGCATGGGGTATTTGGTTTTTGATTATAATTGAGATGCCACCAGTAGGTCAGTTGTCTCTTGCTGATCTGTTTGTTTGGTTATAGGTGTCATATCCTTTGAAGGTGATGTTGTCAGTTTCTTTAAGGAGAGTTTCTTGTAAACAAATTATGTTGGGATTGCAGTTTCTCATTATGCATTTTATTTTCTCATAGTTTGGTTTTATGCCGCTACAGTTCCATTGTATTATATTTTGTTTTGTTTCATTGATTTTCTCTTGGGGAGCCAGGTTTTAATTTTTCTTTTTTTTTTTAAAATTTTTATTCGGTTTTGCTTAGATATGGAGTCACATCTTCTGTTTCCATTGTTTTCAGGGCCTCAAATCTTTTTTGTTGGGGTAGTTCTTGTTCTATTTTTTTCCTAGTTTTGTGACATGCCTCTGTTCATTAGGTGGTTTCTTGATAACTTCCCCATAGGGAAAGGTCTGTGGTGGTCTAACAAAAGAGACCACTTCAAAGGAGAGGGCATTTGGGTTCTCTATTGATTTTGTTTGTGTCTCTTGGTTTGGTGAATCTTTGGTGTTGAGTTTTCTTTGGAGAGTTGTTTGTTTTCAGTAATTGTTCTTATTATAGTTTTCATTTCTTGGATTAGTATGCTCATCTCATTTATAAGTTGGGTAATTACTTCTGGTTTTATTCCAGTTTGGTTGCTTTCATATGCTTGGTGTCCTTGTTGGTTTGTGTTTGGTGTGTATCTTTTTAACATTACAGAATATTTTACTGCTTCTATTATTTTCCTTGCTTCTTGGAAAGTAATGTTTTTGGTGTATATCATTTTGGATGCATCTTTGTCCCTTTTCCAGACTTCACCATCTTCGGAATTTGCGGGGTGATATTTTTGCAGTTCGTGAAGAATACCTCTTTTTGATCGTCCGTGTGTTTTCTGTTGCTTTCGCCACATCTTCCACATACTGGGGGTCTAGTGCATCTGTCTTGATGGTGTCTGAACCTCTGGCAATTGAAACATCTAAGGGGGTTTGGTATATGTGTTTCGACTTATTTTCATATATCCTACCTTAATTTCAGAGGGTGGGGGGCTTTGAGGTATCAAAATTTAATAATGTAAGTGTTTGTATTTATGGTTTCTCCATTTTTTCTAATGCTTATTCTTTTAACATCTGTTATGTTTGGGTTTTTAAATTGGATTTTATTTCATCTCGTGGGTACAGAGATAATTCAGAACTCTTCACTACTCCTTTGAATGAATTTAAAGATTGGTGGAGGTGAGTTTTAATTTTAATGTTTTTGAAAGTTTCCCATTGTTTTTTTTTCTTTTTAACTTCAATTAATATTGTTCTGTTTGGTAATTTTTTGATTGTTGTTGGTTTTATTTCTTTGAAAAGGATTTGTTCAATTTTGAAGGGGGATATTTTGATTATACGTATATCTTCAGTTGATTGGATTACCATATAAGTAGGGGTGTTTTGATAAATAATTTCAGGCTCACTATCAGAGTTTTCAAAATGTGGTCTCTTGGTGAATTTATTTGTAATCATTTGTAGAAGGTTTATGAGTTTCAATGAGTATGCTCCCTACCCACCATGGAGCCCCAAATGACGATGTGCCTGGAGCAAGCCAATTTGCCAAGTAACATCAGGGCTACATACTCAGTTGTCTACCATCAGCATGAGTATACTGAGTTTTATCCCTGGGTTTTCATCCCAAGATAATTACTCACCCAGGGACAATAGGGAGTTTCGGTCTTTTCTCAACTTGACTGACCCTACAGCCATTGCTCTCTAATTCAGATTTTTGCAAAAATCTAAAAGAGGCTGACATGACCAGCCGATTGATTGGACTGGGCCTCTCTGACTACCCATCCAGCCCAGTAAGAGCCAAAATGGAGTGTTGCAAATCAAGTGACCTCTTTAGTTGCCAGGTCAAGGACTGCTCAGCTTCCAGGATCCTATCCTCAAGCATTACGGGTCGCCTCCTATAAACAACAGGTAGTCTCATTGGAAGGAGTTTTACCCCTCTGCAGAGATACAGTCTGTATTCTACAACCCAAGCCAAAAACTTTAGAAACAAACATGCTCGACTAATTCTTTCCAACAATTTCCCACATTATCAATAAGAATAAGAGTTTGTAGTTCGTGACTACACGATTGATTTATAAGGGTAACAGTAAAAATGGGTTGATTGTATTCTGCCATTAGAATATATTTACGCTCAGAGTAATGAAAAATCACTGAGAATGTATATTATTTCCTTTCTCCACTTGAATTTGGTAGCAAACAAAGTATCCAGAAAAAATGTAGTCTATTCTTTTTTAATTTTATAATCTTTCCCTTATCAACCAGTAAAACATTGTAGTTTCTTTTTCTATCAAAGTTTTTATATACATGACGAAACAAATATACCATAACATTGATAATTGGTACAGTGATAGTCAAATGAGATTTTCTGATAGAAAATTATGAGAACTATATCTTTTGCAATGTGCATAACTTTTAACATATCGAAACAATTAATTCTAATAATTAAGTAGTTTGGGAGAAAAAAAAAAACAGTACACAAAATTTTAACATGGCATCAATTGAAAACAAAGTTAGAAAGTATTTTTTTATTGTTGGATAAAACTATTTCATCAACTAGAAGTAGAAAGCATGAATTGAAATCTGAGAAGTGAATAAAGACAAACATTTTAGTGAAGATAAGACAATCACCATTTTTTGCAGAGATACTGTCAAACCAGCAAGTTTTCTTTGCATAAAATCTACAATTTACCTTTTTTTCCAGTTTTTGAAGAATAAACCCTAGAATTGGAGCAAAAAGCTCCAGATAAAAAAGTTTATTTTAATTCCTATTACTTCTTCAAAATTAGGTTATATTGGTAACATTCAAAGACAAAAGTTATTTACTATGTTCAGTAGGAATAACTGATTGAACATTTAAAGAATCAATGTTTTTTTCATGAAATAATCAAAAAAACACTAATTAGCAATAAAATCCAAAATATATATTAATCATTTATCAAAACAAAATATAAAAGATATTTAGATAAATAAAAAATTGCTAAGTGAATCAATCCAATGCAGTAAGATTTTTTAAATGAGTAAAGTAATTGAATTGTTAAGTTTTCTATTTCTCAAAATGGAATAATAGATAAAAGGTTTGTTAAATCCTGTAATATAAAAAAGCGATTAAGAGAAATGAAAATGCAGTTATGATTAAAAGTTACCAAGTCAAAAGAAAACTACTGTATATACTCATGTATCACGTGACTTTCTGAGACTTAAATTTTAGCCTAATATTTGGGGGTTGCACTATATGTGAGGTATAAACTTTGAATAAATAGTTGACCAAGGCTACAGTTTCCAGTTGCAAAAGGTCTCAATTAAGGTCTAAGAAAGTCACATGACTTGCAAGCATAGACAGTAATTACTAAAAATGCTACAAAATTTTAGGTGGAATGTTTTAAAGAGAAGAGAATTTACAAATAATATGCATTAATTTATCTAGAATGATATAATGAATCTTATCAATAAAATCTTTCACATTATTAAGCAATAAAAATGGATCTTTTGCTCTTGTTATCATTAGAAAACTGATAATCTTAACTTTTATATAAAGATAGATTAGTCATGGCATTAAATTTTTTTTGTAATCTTAATCAAGAAAAGGTGGACAAAATTGTTAGTTTTTGTTCATACTTTGAAAGCTAAGAAAAATTAAAAATATACTTTTATGTTTTGTGAACATAGAACAAGGTGATATATTTGATTTTTGTACAAGACATTTAGCGTTTGTATGAAAATTGTTTACATTCCAAACAGAATAAAAGCTGGTTGATATAAATGTGATAATTTTGGATTGAAAGGTATTTTACTTTTCAATCAAAAATCATTTTTTTTTAATGAGAACTTATGACTTAATTATAAACAAATGACTTAATGAAAATCATTGGATATTATTATTACTTAATATTATTGGGTGTCGTTTAAAAGATTAAAAAAAATGGTACTGGTTAATAAAAATAGATAAAATGCCAAAATACAAGTAATGTGACATTAATAGAGTAAACAATGAATGACATGTTGAACAAGAATATACAAAACTGAAAAAGGAAATCAAAAATATATATAATAAACATGTTTGTTCAATGTGATATTATTATGAAGGATGGTGAATGATAGTGACCTAAAACTTGGGAGACCATGTTTACTTTTCATTTATAATGAATGATATCAAAATCTAATTGCATGCACATGCATATGTAATAAAAGAGCGTCTTGTAAATGTTCTACAAGACACAAGAGAGAGGAGTGAAAAAAAAAAAAAAAAAAAAAATTTATGCTTATGAATGTAGAATATAAAAGAGTTGTGAATACTGCATTGATTTTAATACAGGAAATATCTTTTCGTAGCTTATGATAAAACAGAAACAAAAGATCTTAATTTATATAAAACTTATCTAGCAGTAGTCAAAAAATATCTTAGTTATACCTAAATTTTTTAGCCATATTTACTGGAAGATGAAATATAGAGAAGGGGAAGTGATTTTGTGAAAAGAAAATTCAATTATTACCAAACACTGTCATTTTTTTAAAAAATTATGAATAACATTTAATAGTTATCTCCATTATAAGGATAAGAATATACCCTATGCTATCAAGTTAAACAAAAACAAAACATTTTCTTCATAGTGAAAGGCAAGTGTCAGATAAGCAAATAAATGCTGTATTTTTATTTTATTTTTTTTTAGAAAAAAAAATTTTGAGAACTATCAGTACAACACTATATATTCTATTTGATATGACTTTTTTTCCCCCTAACTAGCAGCTATCTTTAACATTTCTCAAAATAACTGCCAGTCAAATATCTTAGATAATTTTATATATGAATAATCCAATCAAAAAATTCAATATTGATACTGAAGCACAATGAACAGTTTCACAAAACTTGCTTTATCAAATCCACTTGGCCACTCCATTTGAATAATCAGTATGTTAATTATATAAATGCTTAGATATATAGAACTCTAATTGGACTCTTAAAGAAAATTCTCAGTAAATTGATAACATCAAAATACAATTTATGAAAGAGAAGAAGCCATTTCCTCAAAGACACCACAAACATTTTTAAGCAAAGAGTGAAAGGACATGCAAAAAATCCATATTTTCTCCAAACCAGATGTTAACATTTAATATCTTAAACAGATAAACACCAAGAAATATTTCAAAAGAAAATTAAAAGGCAATTTATATTTGATGATGTGCACATTTCTATTTATCTTTTAAGATGATGATTTTTTTTTCATTATTCATAGAAAATGAGTGTGTAAATCATTAGGAAGCTGCAAATAATTTACTACAGTGCACATAAAATATCTGTAAAGGAGAGGAGGAAGAGAATAGTGTTGGTAGACATTATTATTATCCTGACATCTAGAGGAGAGAAGGAACTGCTACAGAATACAATTGTTTAAGTATTACCTTGGAGAATATTGGATGGTTATCATCTGGCTTTGAAGATAGAAATTAAAAATATGAGATACAGATAATATAAAAAATATAACTTGCTGTTGTGGCTCATATTACATGAAATCAGTTAAGTGGAAAGGAAAGGTTATCCTCAAAATATATTACAAATTCTAATATACAAGAGTAAGTCAAAAGGTTTGCAATATTTTATTAACTTATTTTATTCTTCAAGTTACAACAAAAGGAGCCTAGCATTTAAAGTAAAAGTCATCATGTTGCACTGCCTGAAACGACCTTTCGGCCAGTCTATGCTGATACCAGTTCTTGTCCTTTCAAGTGAAGAACTCTTTCACTTCAGTTTTCCCTTCCTCTTACTTACTGAGTGCACAAAGTGAGCAATGAATTGGAACAATGCTCTGAGGGAATCAGATTGATACCACAACTCTGACCTAGCCGGTCAGAGTTGTGGTATCAATCTGATTCCCTCAAGTTCTTTAAGTTTAATCTGGAAACTAGCATATTGTAAAACTTTTGACTCGCCCTAGTATTACAAAAATAACAGTAAAAATGTTTGACAATTTCTTTGACTTCTTAAATGATTATGTAATTTGATTATTTCAGTTTAGATCAAATAATTTAATCTTGTCTGAAGATTGCACTGAATTAAGTCAAATAAGATTTCAGTTCTTCTGATTATGAATAAGTAAACTTTCAAACCACAAGTCCCTCTAATACTGCGGGATTAAAGCCTAATGACAAGTAAAACCATAATGTGATATTTTATGATATTCAATTTCAGCAAGTGAACCACAACAATAACAATCTGAAACTAAAAATCAAAGAAAAAGCTGATTATTTTGAAAAATAATTAATGATTCACTTTGCAAATTCCTGAAACATCTAAATATAAGAGTAAGTAACATTTCTGCAACATAAAATATTTTGAAAATTTCTATTTATCAGAACAAAAGAAAGTTAGGTGAGGAAAAGTTACGTGGTTTTCATGGACTCATAGTGGTTCATGGATATAAGTTGTTTAACTTTGAACTTGTCTAAACTTTTAAAAGATCAAAGCAAAAAATGTGGAGTATGTACACAATAAAAGATCTGATTTGCAAAAAAAAAAAAACATGAAATTATTGGGCTGGGGTTTGTCTTACTTTAATTCTTCATGGCAATGATAAAAGGAATACATAATAATCATGAAGACATCTTTTTTTTTATTAAATACAGAGCTAAAACTATAGAATCATCTTAAAATATGACTAATTGTTAAAGTGTATGATATAGAAAAATCAAAATGTATGCTTCTAAACTTTAATTATTATATCAATTTACTTTTTTAAAATGATAAATTTTATCATCAAGGGATATAATAAAAAGTCATTTTTTACTAAAAATTTTTTTAGGCCTTTATTATTTCATATATTTCAGCTCCATATGTTTTAAAGAGATGTAAAAAGCTAGAGTTGACCAAGGTTTGATAAATATCATTCAGTTGAAATCAAGCATTAGAGTCAGCAAATAAGAAGCAGAAGATAATAGTCAATGTAAAACTTTGGCTTCTGCAGAATTTTTTCTTTTATATGTATGTTTTTAAAAGAATGTTATTTGTAGAAGTATAATTATTTTTTTTTATAATTTTAACCATTTTTTTTTTTTACACGTTGATATGAATATGTCAAAACAAGTTTATGACTTGAGATTTTTCATCAATTTTGCAAATAGAACTTTTTGAAAAATTTTACATGTATTCCTATAGAATAATGAATAAACAGTAGTTAAATAAAGTGATATTTTTATTGAAATTTATTTGCAAATGTCTGTACCACTATCTTTTTTAAAAAAAAACAAAACAAAATTCCAAATAACAGATTTTAAAATGTTCCATGCATTAAAATGTACATGCATGTGTGAAATGGTTGAGAATAAAATCCTTCAAGGCAATGAAAAGTAAAATCCAACATTAGAAAATTGAGAGAGAGAGAGAGAGAGAGAGAGAGAGAGTTAGTCAAAACTGAATATGTATATCCAAGTACAGAGTGGAAATGGGTTCAGTAGATCTAAAAGAAATCTACTTTGCTGGTCTTGTTTTTCCTTATATGATAAAACAACTGCCCCCGCAAAAAAAACAACAAAAAAAATACACAACATATTTGATTTTTTGTTGATACATCCATAATTACGAAATAAAACATTGTAACATTTTGGTAAATGATACAAAAACAAGCACAAACCATGATTGTACTAATTACATAAGAAATGACAGAAATGGGACATAATACATAGCTTTTACAAGTAAACGATGAACTGAGGCTGAACATAAAAATGTAGCAAACAAGATAAATCTTAATTGACGCACACACACACACACACATATATATATATATATATATATATATATATATATATATGTGTGTGTGTGTGTGTGTGCATGTACATAGAATTGGAATCATGAAGCAGTAGCAAAACAAAACTTGAATTCAAACAACTTCAAGACAAAATAAAACAAGTAAAAAAACAGAAGTGAAGTTAAAAAAATGGGGGGGGTACTTTTATTTCAATTAACAGATTAAAGTAAAAATACAGGATATTATAAGATTGAGGATTTGAGAAAAACATATTGGTATTTTAAAAATTAGTCAATTTATGTCCACTAAGACTATTCAATAGTATTTTCCAGCTTACATATGAACAACGTATTTACAACTTTAAATTGTTTTTTTTTTTTTTGGCTGATACTTAAAAGTCAATCAGGTCACTGGCTTACAAGTAAAAAAATTTTTTTTTTGAACAATCCATATTGCTCTAAAAGTTTTTATTTATAAGCATATGAAATTGCCAATTGTAAAAAATTTGAATGTCAGATTTGATCATTAGCAACTAAATTATTGCATCCAATAAAACTGGATTATTACTTTATGGCTTCTCTTGAAAAACTTACATGCAGTATTGCATGTGTTAAGAATACCTTTTAACCAATATTTTCTTTTGATTTCCAAGTTCATAAAAACTAGCAACAAAATGTATTGGCAAGAGAAGTCAGAAGAAACTATCTCCTTAGGAAAGTGGCTTCATGTTTTTATATATATATATATATATATATATATATATATATATATATATATATATATATAAAGAGGGTGTTATGAGATCACACAACCAAGTGTCAAAGTCTTAAGGAGATGAAAAAAAATACTAAATATCTATCTGAAGACACTACAAATACTAAAAACAAGTAGAAAAATACATAGGTTGAAATGGAGTCAAAAATAAAATATTTGGATATCAGAAAAATGAAAATATTCTATTTGGGAAATTTATGAACTAATTAAGTATATTACAATCTTTAAAAGACAATGATAACAGCATTTCATCCATCATTATTTTTTGAATAATTTGTTTGAGTGAGAAATTAATAATTTTATTTTAAGGCTAATCATAGTAATTCTAAATATAAATTTTGAATAATGTAAGATTTGACATGAAAATTTAACATTTTGAATGAGTGGGATTTTTAATAGCAAATCTGTTTGAAAAGTGAAACATTTCTGTCAATTTTTCTTGCCTTTAAAGATTAAAAAATTAAAATGTGCTTTTAAACATAAAAAAATAACCTTTTATATTAAATCTTAAGATAAGAATTGTAATTTTTTTTATAACTTTGATGATGGAAAAAGTATGCCAAAAATCAAATGTAAATAGTTTTATTTTTGACCCAAAATGTATTACTTCTACATGTGCACCCAGCAAGTGATCAGAGAATTAGCAAAAGAGAAATATGTTAGATAATAAAATAGATATAAAGTTGGATTAGTTTTATAGCTTGTCATTGTGATTAGAAATAAGTTATCTTCTTTATATTAGAACTCTTCAGTAATGTAACATCAAGAAACAAATAATTTTCTACATCATTCTCTCATATGTGATGGTCTGCACACATATACAATATCGGTCTCAAAGTCATGAACTGAACAGCATCTTCTTTGTCTTGATTTTAACACAATATATTACATGGTGTCAGAGATGAACAAACATGGAGCTTTTACAACCACCAATGCCAATGACCTTGACCAGCAACGTAAAAGAAAACTTTACAACCTGGTTCCAGAAATTCTAACTGTACCTTATGGCATCAGAAAAAAAAAAAAAATTTCAAAAATGACAAAGCCTGACCACATAGAATGTGTGCACAATTCCTACACATGGCCAGAAAAAAGCTGTTGAAGCATACAGTGCACTAATGTTCACAAGTTCAAAAAATTTGTTGAGGGCAAAAAACTCACAAATGTTATGTCTTCAATAATAGAGACCAGAAAGAAAAAAAAATTCCTTTCTTTCTGAACAAATATCACTTTCACAGGCTGGAAAATGTGGCTTTGACCACCTAAAAGACAGTATGATATTCAACCATATAATATCAGGCATATAGAGTGAACGAAAGAAGGTGAAATTGAGACCTAGCAGACTGTAAAGATGATGAAATCATGAAAACCCACACACAAGACAGAAGATCTAGCAGTACACTAAGTAAAGCATAGACAAGGATACCTGAAGAAAAAAAAAAAAAATTGTACAAGAAGAATTACAGAGATAACAGAGAAAAAGGAGCATGGACATCAAGAGGAAAAAGAATATAGAAGATGCAGCTATCAATACCCAGATAGAACATGCCCTGCTAAGGGTCAGACATGCAGAGATTATCAAAATGTCAGACATTTAAAAAAGAAAAAAAAAAAAAAAACTGCCAAGAGAAGAAAGTTCACTACATTGGCAAGTCAGAACCAGCACAAATAAACTGCAAGATGCAGTACCCATTATAGAAGCATGCAGAAAAATTCTGTTTGCCATGCACAACAAAGTCAAAATGGAATTTGGCAGAATGGAGAAAGGAGGAATTATTAAAAAATTAACTCGGCTGACAAAATGGGTAAGTATGATGCATATCGTACACAAGCCAAATGGAAAGCTAAGGACCTGCATGGATCCACAAAACCTGAACAAAGCAATCCTCCGAGAGCATTTTAAACTCCCAACATGTAAAGAAATAATGGCAAAAATGTCAGGAGCAAAAATATTTTCAAAGTTGGACTGTTCCAAAGGCAGCTTCAGTTGGATGAAGAAAGATCTAAGCTATCCACATTCATCACACCAGAAGGTAGATACAAGGATCATTAAATAAGTTTCCAGACTTTTTTCGTATGGGCACTTTTATTGATAGTACACACATGAAACTCTAGTCCCCTTTAAAGTAATCTCCTCCAGCTGCAATGCACTTGTTGTACCATTCCAAGATCTTCTGGAAGGCCCCATAGAAGTCCTCTTGTGAGCGTGTCAATGACCTTCATCACAGCCTCTTCCATCTCAACTGTCTCATAACGACAGCCCCTGAGCTTAGGGAATAACCAAAAGTCACAGGGAGCAAGGTCTGGACTATAGGGAGGGTGAGGAACTGTCTTGATGCCTATCTTGCTCAAATAGTCTGTGACAAGGATGGAGTTGTCGACTGGTGCATTGTCCGGGTGGAAATGTATCTGACCTGATTTGAAGAGTGCTGGCCTCTTCCCTAGGAATCTCTTCCTGAACTCCCTTAAAACCTCAACATAGTAACCCTAACCCTTTGGCCAATCAACTCTGGTGTATTGACTTCCTTACTCCTCGTACACCTCTCATCATCCCTCACAGACTCTTTGCCTTCCTTGAATCTCTTATGCCACTCAAAAACTGATGCTCGATTCATGCAAGATGGTCCAAAAGCAGTCTGAAGCATTCCATACGTTTCTGTGGCATTTTTTCCAAGTTTAAAACAGAATTTTATTGCATATCGTTCTTCTAAAGTGTCCTCATGTTCAGATTGCATTTTTGAAATTAACCAGCTGTGACAATCAGGCTTTAGTAGAAAGAGAAGCCCCAATTCCTACTGTAGCTGTTCATTTGAACCTGAAATTGGTCAGTCATCTCATAAGATGTATAGCAATAAGATACTGAATTTTGAAGAGTCTACAACAATTTTAGATGCCTGTACAAAAAAATCTGGAAAGTTATTGAATGCACCATGTAAGTAAAAGTAAAGTTGGCAACCATAGTCGAGGGTGACCTGAAAGCTTCCTTTTCAATAGCTACTACACCGTGGTGTAGGGGAGGGTGCTACTCCATTTCCAGGATTGCTCCACTTTACCCTTGATCCTTACCTTATAATGCCGAGTGCTATGTAAGGCAGCATCAAGTACCATTTTTTGAGTCTTTAGTATGACCCAACCTGGGATTGAATGCTAGTCTCTTGGACCATTGGTGAATAGTCTACTCATTAGATCAAAGTTACCAAAGATTACTATTTGGAATATTGTCAGCACCTGAAGTATACCATAGAACTATATGGCAAATGTTCAAGGGTATCAAGAACATAGAAACCTTAATGGATGACATTGTGATTAGGGAAAGTGATACAAAATCACCCCCTACTTACAGTGAAGAAAGTCCTAGACATCTGAAAGTCAAATAATGTAACTCTGAACAGAGAAAAATGTCAGATTTCCATAAAAGAATTAACATTTTTGGGCGACCAACTCCCTACAAATGGGTTGAAACCAGATCTAGCCAAAGTAAAGCTGAGAGTAGAATTTAAACCACCAAAAGAACAAAGAGAAGTAGCAAGATTTCTGGGCATAGTTAAATACCTTGCCAGATACACAGAAAATCTGGCAACAAACATTTCACATGAGGAGTCTACTGAAATCAAACAGTCTTCACATGGGGCCCAGAACACAAGAAAGCATCATTTTTAATTCATTAAATTCTATCATCCCAACCACTAATTCAATTTTATATCCCATCTTACCTACAAAAATTTCCTGCAATGCAAGAAACACAGGATTGAGTACCATACTTGAGCAGCGACATGAAGACCAGTGGCTACTTATCACATATGCATCCAGAGCAATAAAGATACAAGGCAGATATACACCAATAGAAAGAGAAGCCCCAATGATACAGTTTGCTTGTAACACCTTCATCGGTACATATATTGAAGACCAGTGCAACAGGAAATAGATCACAAACCACTTGTAGCCATATTTAAAAAAGTGCTGAATAACTGCCCAGCATGACCACAAAGGATTTGACTCAAGGTGCAAAAATATGATCTGCATGTCAGCTACAGTTTAGGAAAATCTATGCAAGCAGCAGATGCAATATCATGAGTGGCGATGACAAGAGAAAAAAACAAAAACGGAGAAGGCTGATGAAATAGAGTAAGAATTAGAATCACAGGTAGCAGCTGTGATAGAGTATGCACTGATCACAGGAAAAAAAAACAAAAAACAAACAACATTAGACCCAACAATGCAAATACTCAACCTACATAATGTACAGTTGACCAGATGCAATAAAACAGTGTAAAAAGGAGGCACAATCATATTTTAGTCACTGATCTGATGGTTTTCCATAGTTTAATATCAAAAGTAGAACACATCATAGTCTCTGAACAATTACAAACTAACATCCGGGAGAAAATACATGCAGGCCATCAAGGTCAAGAGAAATGTAAATGCTGTACCAGTGTATCCGGTTTTTTTTTTTGGCCCAGGTATAAACAAAGATATTGAAAGAGTAAGATTGCAACTTGTGCATGACCAGAGATGAACAACTGATGCAACTTCTTATTAGCCACCAAATACCAACACGACCATGGCAAAAAGTAGCTGTAGATATGTGTAGACATAATAACAAAGATTACCTAATAATAGTGGATAGCCACTCAAACTACACAGATCCATACCAGATCAAACAAGTGAAGAGGTAATTAAAGTGATGTAACATAGTATTCTCAAACAAGGGCCTATTTTTTTTTTGCATCAGTAGAATACATACAATTTGCAATGGTGAGAGACTTCAAAAGAACATCACTGTTATACCCACAATCAAATAGACTAGTGGAAAAAAAACAAAACAATAAAAACATTAAGTGCAAAGACTATTCGTTAGGATTACTAATCCATTGAACTACCCCAGGGGAACATGGATTATCACCTGCAGAAATGTTTCTAGGGAGACAAATTAAGAAAATCTCCCAGTGCTAACAAAAAAATAGCCAGATAAGTGTAAGCTTCAGTAGAAGGAACAGACAGAGGGCAAAACAAAAACTACTTTGATAGACAGGGCACAAAAATCAGGGGATCCAGTTTGAATATGAGACCCCATAAAGAAAAGGTGGAGCAAGACAGGGTCAGTCAGAGTTGAGGTAGCACTGCATTCATATATGGTGTTGATAAGCTTTAATATCATACTACGATGGAATCGTAGGGACTTACTAAAGATATGCAGTTGTATTGTAACCAAAGAAACCCCGTGAGTCCCTCCACTACTAGAAAGAGAGGAAGAGTAGACTCCACCATCAGATAGTGAGTCAGAAGTAGAACTAGCACCAACTAATGGAAAGCAGGATACAGAAGCAATAAGATCCAGCTGGACAACTGTGACAGTCTGCTTGGAGAATACATTCACCACAGAAAATGAACTTGTAAAAACAAAACAGAACTGTTACTTAGCTTAGATTATATGAATAAAAAATAAAATATTAAAAAGAAAACCCCAAAACTTATTTCAACACACCTTTTAAGTTATCTCCCTTGTATTAGGACTCTTCAATAACTTTACATCAAGAAACAAAAATAATTCTCTACATTTTTTTCATGTATTTAATGGTCCACACATGTGTATAATATCAAAGTTATGAACCAAACAGTTGATTTTCACACAATATACAACAATCATGTAATATATACAATATCCACAGAATACAAAAGACATTCTGTATGAAGAATTAATTCAAGACTCCTAAATAAAAATCATTTTTTTTCTTAATCATTTTAAAATTACTTAAGTGACATCAAGTTAATGATTTAAAAAATACATAATGGATGAAACATCTGCAAAAGCAAGATTTTTAATGAAAATATATAATGCAAAACATATTTTATAAAGTGAATTTGAATAGTCTTTACAAACAAATCCTCTTTAACTTACAGTTATGAATTTTAGGTATAATAATTATTGTTGTCAGACAGGTATTAAGACAATTAACAATTACACTCTTTTGGCAAGAGAAATATTTTCAACTTCACTTACAAATTTAATAAAAATTAACAAATAATGCAAGAAAAATATATTAAACATTCTTTTAGTATTCAGAGAACAGAAAAACAAACTAGAAGGCTGGGTGCAAAATAGAAGTGCAACTGAATTTGTCACATAACATAAATTGGCCACAACATGTTAGTTTTTAGTTGTAAAGAAAAAAGAAAAAAAAGAAGTAACAGTTTACAGGCTGCACAGGGGACAATCGAGCCTAACAATCATTCTAGCAGGGTCTTCGCAGTATTTTGGCAGCAGGAGTAAAACCTTCACTTACTTTACCATGTTGACGCCATTCTTTCACTTTTTTCTCTTTCTCTTTTTTCTCTTTCTCGTCCCCTTTATCCCCACTTTTGTCTTTTCCTTCTTTATCCTTGTGTGCCTAAGTACACATGACAGCAAATGTTAAGTATAGTTACTAAACAATACAAGGGGGAAGAAAGATGATATATATATATATATATATATATATATATATATATATATATACCACACACACACACATACACACAGAGTTTCACCTCTTGTGCATCTGAAAGGAAACCAATGTAGAGACAAAGCAAACTCATTTATTCTTTGATTTAAAGTTAGTTTTCAAATTATGAATTGAAGGTGCAGACACACACACATTGTGGCAAGTAGTTATGCAAAAGTGAAGTTTTATGATCTCAACATTCATTCTGATCATTTAAATGTATATATTCTAATTCAATGCCAGGATAGACAAAATAAAAAAATTAAAAATAAAAAAAATTTGAAGTCAGTTTTCCTTCCAAGTGCTATATTGAAATGTATTATTTTTAGAGTAGTTTTGAATTATTATAAGTGCACGAAGCTATTTTTCATCTCAAAGAAAAAAAAAAAAAAAAAAAAAAAAAAAAAGTAGCTTTCACCCAAAAATATAATTAAAAATATGTGAAGCCAATGTGATGTGTAAATTCAACAAAAATTTGATCAATAAAATAGTAAAAATATAAAACCTAATTCTTTAAGATAAACTCAGAAAAGAAAGTGAGTAGTAATAAACAAAGGTCAAGTTTTAAAGTTTGCAGATCTGTAATATCAAAAAGATTTGATACAAATAAGTTCTAATTTAAAGTTTTAAAATAATTCTAAATCAAAAGCCTAAATGTTTTGCTAAATGCTTTTATACTATAATGTATCCAATAAAAAAAAAATATAAAAATAAAAAATATATATCTAAAAAAAATCTGGAGAAAGTCAAATTACAATGAAACATTAACAAGTAATATTAAAAACCCTGACCTTTAAAGCACTATCAAAACTATTCATGGAAGACATTTTCAAAGTGTAAGGCTTACATTGTCTAGTATAAGATTAACTGTTTATACAGTTACAGGACAAAAATTTCAATGAAAAGAAAATATAATTCCTGGTCAAGTTGAAGTTTTCATTACTATGAGCAAGTAGAGTAATTTGTAACTAAAAATCAGTTAAAAAGAATGAAAATATGTTAAATTTACTTCACTTTATATTCACTTTAAAAACTCAAAGACACTGTCTTTTTCTTACTAAATACTTTTGATGAAAGTTAAAAACTTTGAAAATCAACTGGAGGAATGAGATGTTTTTTTTCTAATATAACTAAAGATAGTAAATATTTAACTGTAATTAAGGAGAATGTGTCTACAATACTATAAAGATGGATTATGGCAATTGCATAACATTTTTAACTTATTTATTCAAAATGTCAGATAAGTGAAAAATAGAGCAACCAAAAGAAAATAAAATCCTTCTCATTGTGGTTAGTTTTATATTTTGTAATATTAAATGTCTGAAAAAAGCCAAATTATAGATTACACACACTAGCAGAAGAACCTGGTGTTACCTGGGATAAAAATAATACACTAAGGCATACTTTGCTAAAACAAAAATCATCCTATTTGATTTCTGTAAAAATGAATCCCGTCATTAATTTTCTTCCAAAAAGTTCCAATTTCCCTGAGGGTAGAGGGTGGTGGTTGGGCTTCTGATCAATTTTAAGAAACTATTCCATGCAGCAGGCTCCATCATGTCCCTCCTCATATAGACACCTTTCAAACACTCCCTGATTTCAAGAGCATCCACATGCCATGTTTCAACAAGATTTACCAATCAGCTAAGGAGTTTGTAGGTACAATGAACCGACTGATTTATTTTTCTTCTAAAAGTTCCAGGTCATCTTTGTGATGTAAATGCTAATTTTAGTTGCTTTCTTGATCAATTTTAAACGAGATTGTTCTGGATATCTCCAGTCTTAAATCTAAAATTAAAAAATAACATCTTAAAAAAATCAAATTATATTGCCTAGAATTTAAAGTTTTTAGTTACTTCAAATTCAATATATCCGGATTGAGATTATAAATATATTACATACACACACATAAAAGTTTGGTAACAAATAAAAATATATATGTAGAGAAAAGTTACCAAGTTATCAACACTGATTATCAATGTTTTTCATTTTCATACTGTTCAGATTTAGAAGGAAAGTAAATAAAAGAATATTCAAAAGACAATCTTACCTTTTTTTTACTAAAGATGGACTTTGTTTTGAAAGAAAAAAGTATAATGTCATTGTGGTCAGCAGGATGACTGAGGTTGTCTTCAGAATCAGATGACTAGTAGAAAAATAAAGAGACAATGAAACTATAATTGTAAATAAACAGATACACAGACATCATGATCTTATTTTAAACACCATATATGTTCTAGTTAGAATGTAATATATCTTTCCTTCAATTATAAAAAAAAGGATATTAATACAGAATGTGCCAATATAAGTATTTTGTATGATTGCCACAAAAAAACAAATACAATCAGAAATGAATGATATTCAAAAAATATTTCTCTATACTGCACACTCACTGCAATTTACAAACAATAACGGTCAGTACAGCTTACACACACACACACACACACACACACACACACAATATAAGTTTCAATTATATAGTAATTGCATAATATTTCACAGATCATTGCCATTCCTCATAATTTTACACTCGCACCATCAGCATCTCTCCATCTGGGTGAGCAGTGCTCTTTTAAATAGGGCTGCTCAGACACAAGAGTCTCCACTAGGGTCAGGCTCTGTCATGGTAGGACAACAATAATGTTAAGATAAGACCCCAGCTGCTCATGTGTAGATATGTGACTATGTTTCCAACTGATCAGGTCTGCATTTGTTGCCACGAGATTTATTTGATAGAGAGGTTGGTAGATGAAAAGAGTGCAAGGGAATATTTGCACATCATGGTATCATAGTGGCCAACACTTATACAACACAAATACTACTCACTAAGTCTTAATGACTATCATCCAATGACAAGCTGAAGGAACATAAGCAATAATCATGTCAATTGTAGGAGTTATATCAGAGTTTTTGTTCCCTTAGTTGGATAACTTGAAAAAGAATAAAGAGTCCAATACTTCTAGGAATAATA
The DNA here is from genome assembly GCA_963585895.1 of Sepioteuthis lessoniana. Lineage (NCBI taxonomy): Eukaryota > Metazoa > Mollusca > Cephalopoda > Myopsida > Loliginidae > Sepioteuthis > Sepioteuthis lessoniana. The sequence goes on along the minus strand of OY757923.1, from coordinate 749,022 downwards.
TGCCAGATGGCCATTGAGCAAAAAAGCCTCCTCCACCCTTTGATAAGTCTTGTTTTTCATCCTGCAGAGTGTCTAGCCACTCTTCTCACGATACAAATTCAACGGGAGTACAAGTTTAGTTACTGATGACCTAATCATAAAACAGGTAGTACTGGGTTACATAGTACAAGTAGTGCCTTGAGTGACCAGACAATATATATATATATATATATATATATATATATATATATATATATATATATATATACACACACCTTCCCAGTTTAAAAAAAAAAAAAATAAAAGCATTAAATATGAAGTTATAAATTCTGTAGAAAAATGTTGATATTAAACTTATAAAATTTGAAAGCAGAAAAAAAAAGATTTTGAAAGATTTGCTGGCATATGTATATAAATCACATTTTCATAAATTTATTTAGTAAACTTGTATTTTAATGATGTATTCTAAATTATCAAAGATTTCTTTTGAAAATTGTTAGAAATTCTTTAATTCTTAAATTCATTTAGGTGTTAGTTTAAATCAGTTGCTGAAAGATATGTGCTTCAATATGTTGAGGCATAGAGCAAATATATAAAATGTTTCTATTGACCCAAGTCAAATTTGATCAGGGAATCATGCTAGAATAAACCAAGCAACAAGTTAAAATTTTTCAAAGACTTCAGAGAAATCAAATTAACAGATTTCAATTACTGGTTTGAAAAGCATGTCTGTTAAAAATAGCAGTAAAACACTGTTGTATGCACTTAATTTAAACATGTCATTAATAGCTACAATTCATGCAAATAAACTATCAGTTAACTTTGTAAAGTTGTTTGTAATTTACAAATTTACTTATTACCATGTCATCTATACAGTCAAAATTAGTTGTTTTACAATAAGCATAAAAAAGTGAAAATAGAGAAAGCATCAATAAAAGCTATGGATATCTTTTATTTAAAAAGAATTTTGACAAGTACAAACCTTATAGACAAGATCTTGTCCAGTTTTGTTAATCATCCAATAAGGACTATAAAATGTCATATCAAGACTGCCACCTCCAGCTTTGTAGTGAAGGCCCAGGTCCTGAAAAATACACGTTCAGAATTACTGATATGATAGCAAATAACTATAGCATAGTTATATTAGATAAGCCAGAATAGAAAAAAATTTTAATGTTCAACTACAAGAGATTCTGGTTTTAAAAACAAGATAATCTTTTTTATGCCACTTTCAAAAGTGGAAAAAAAAAAAAACAAAAAAAAAGATTTTAGTTTTGTGAAAAACCATTCTTATTAACATCAAGCAATAATTTTAAACTTTGAATAATTACTATCTCTGTTTAGAGCCAGTAAAAAATTTTGAAACAAGCAAAACATTTTCTTGAATATAGCAAAATTGTGATGAATTTTTCCAGATTGTTTTAACTCATTAAAATTTCTATCGTGCTTTTGTATGAAGTTTTTTTAAACTGAACTTTTTTTTTTTTAAAAGCAGATTCAAAACTGTTCTACACATCCCTAAGACTAAAAAATTCTCTAAAGCTTTGTAATCCTCTTAAATGAAGCAGACATTTTCACATTCCAAGTTATTTCAAATGGTTGTATTAATATTACATGTACTTATTAACTTACCATTGTTAGATCACTGTTGCCACATTTAAAAGTCCAGAGGGACAAATCAGGCATGTTCATGACTAGAGTACGGGTTCCAGCCCACTCATTTCCTTGATAGTTAGGAATCTGAAATACATTTTATAGTAAAGAATAACTATACAGACTGAAAAAAGTTACTTTTCAGATTTAAAAATTCTTTTTTTGAAGGGGGCTAAAAATCTTAAAACCTAATTTTGTTGTCAAAAAAAAAAAAAAAAAAAAAAAAAAAAAAAAAAAAAAAAAAAACTAAAATAAATGTTTAATATTTGAATTTTTATTGAAAACTTATAACACTTACTTTCACTTCTAAATCTGAAGTTCCAATACAAGCATTGAATAAAGGGGTATTTTCTCCTGGTTTAAGTTCTACATCCTCACTTGTACCCTGAACAAAATAGAAATTAAGGTTAAGCAATCCAAAACAGAAATACATTCAAGTGATCTTGGAAGATCATAAAATTGATTTTAAGAATTCAAGCATAAAAATAACAAAAAATGAAATTGCTTACAATTCTTTAAAAAATTTGGAAATAATATGGAAATGTAAAATTCATGAAGATATTGAAATTGTGTAATTCAGCTTGGTTAGGCAACTAAACATTTAACCAAATCAGAGATAATGAAAATATTTTCTTTGAATTATAGGACTTTACACTCCTATAATTTAAATTGGGCGGTATGTCACTTGTTCCCACAACAAAGATGGTGGATGCACACAAATATTCAGTCTCAGGAAACCATTGGCCAGGAGAACCATGTAACATGCGTAAAACTACGTCCGCGTAAATTTCGTTCTGTGGTTTTTGGAACCGATTCCAAGACACGTATTTTCTATAGATACGTTGTCTTCAATTTACCCAATTTCTATTGCAGCGGTAACACTCCCTCCAGTGTGACTATTTCACCAACAGATGTCAAAAAGCAACAACATGGATGGGCCTCGCAAGCATTCATTCCTTCAAAACACTTTAAATAACTCTGCCTCGGAAACACTGACTGTTTCAAATCATAGGAAGAAACGAACATTTTAAAATACGACTTCAGCATGAATAGGACACTTTTTACATTTAACCTTTCAGTAATTGTAGTTGTGTTATACACACACATGACTATTTTATTGATAGAACCATAGCGATATTTTAATGTATCAATGTATGTTTTGTTATAGATATAAATTTGTTTTGTTTGTCGCCTTGTTTTGAATGTTCCTTTTGCCCATGTCGTTTCATATTTTTATTCATCTATTTCACTTACAATACCTGTTTCCATGTGCCTATTTTATCCTTCATCGAAACATTAAACAAACTTTATTAACATTAAATTTTAGGGGACTAAGCATAACTACCAAATAACATGTCCCCCTACAGAATATAAACTGACATAATTAAATTGTTCAATTAAAACGTCCCAAAAAGCAATAAAAGCTTCAGAATCAATGCTTAAGTTAGTTTTTCTTGTAGGAGTCAAACTGAAAATGTTTAAGCAATGGAAAATAATTCTTCATCTAAATAAATCTACTTTCTCTTCACAAAGGAATGAATGTAAAATAAAAATGCATAACATTTAATTTGATTCTATTATGATTTATATTATATTCCAAAATATAACACAATTTACCTTCAAGAAACACCGTATAGTCATGGGCAGCAAGTTATGTACAATAACAGTCGGTCGAAGGTGCAACGTGTACATTTTAGCACCCCCAGTCTTTTCTTGTTGTTCTAAAAAGATATCTTCAATTTCTGGGCATACCTATAAAAAATTAAATGATAGAAAAAAAACTGGTGAGGAACAAAAATACTACACTCACATAAAAACCAAAACAAACAAACAAACATCCTCCCCACACAAAGAAAAAACAACAAACAATATTACACTAACTACATTCCAATTAGATCTTGAAAAATGGTTTCATGAAAAGGATTTAAATTTGCATTATTCTTCCAAGAATGATTCCTAAAGTAAAAAAAAAACAAAAAACAATACCTAATAGAATTTGACAAGTTTTTTTTTTAATGGCATATCAACTCCTGCAAGTCATTTAATATCAGAAGGGTTGGATTGATTGTCTTCTGCATGTTTTAGGATTTAGAGTATGGATTTTTATTGTTTAATTATTTTGGTTAGATTTTGATGAAGAGGTTGGCTTCTTTTAGAAAGCTTAAGATTTCCTCAAGTTTGCTGTTTTTAAAAAGGACCTTTAAGTTGTTTGGTAATATTTCAGGAAAATCTGTCTAAACCTGTTACAGTTTATGAGAATATGTTGAACTGTGAGAGATATTTTGCATGTTGAACATATTGGGGTGGGGGTCCTCCCTTTTTAGGTGTGAGAGGGTAATGTGGGTGTGGCCAATATGAAGTCTGGAGAATATCACTTCTTTTGTTTATTTTGGAGTTTCTTTCCCATTTTTGTAGTGCTGGCATTATTTCATATAGTTTGGGAATTCATCCCAGTAATTCTGCCATTCTTGTTTGATATATATATATATATATATATTTACCGAGTCTACAATCTCATTTTCTTTGATACTGATATGACTAGGTATCAAGCAGAGCACTATTTCTTTGTTGTTTAATTGATTTAAATTGATTAGTAGTTTTGCTAGAAGAGGATTGTTCAACTTTTTCTTTTTAATTCCAGTTATGGCTGATAACAAGTCTGAAATTATTATGTGCTTTGATTTGTTATTTTTGGAGAGGAGATCAAGCGCTAATTTTATTGCATAAATTATTGCGCTAAAGATAGGTTTCTTTTGAGAGATGTTTTCTTTTTTGTTTGTGTTTTATGGCATATCAACCCATGTAGGTTATTTAAGGTCAAATCAATTTTTATACAAATAAACAGTTCTATTTTGAATAATTCAGTTTAGTATAAATACAGCTTGTCAAAAACATTTCTATTTCAAGCTATTCAGTTTAGTCAAACAGTTGTAATTCAAACAATTTAGTTTAGTATAAGTATAGTTTGTTTACACACAGATGTCAAAACAGTTCTATTTTGAATAATCTAATATAGTGTAGTACAATTTCAATGTCAAAATCAGTTCTATTTCAAACAATTCAGTTTAGCATAAGTATGCAGTTTACATGTCAAAACAGTTCTATTTCCAGTATTTCAGTTTAGCATAAGAACACAGATTAGTTCTATTTAACCCATCAATAGAGCCCTATTAGGTGCTACCACTCCAGGCCAGAGTGGACCTGGGAGTGATGGCAATGAAGGGGTGCTCTGCATTCCCTAAAGCTCAAGCCTCACTGTAAGCTCACCATCAGATTGTTTAGTGTCATATCCAGGACACTCGTTTTCTTACCCCTCTGCAGAAGTACAGCAGTGTATTCTATAGCCCCAGCTGACTGGGCAAGTTTTCTTTTTTGAATGTTATTTATGATGGCAGTGCTACTTGTTGTATCTTTTGTTTTTGATCCATTTTTAAAGATGGATGTATAATCGGAATATTTTTCGGGAATTTATCTTGGTATGTTAAGGGGTGTATTTTTTCTTTATAATATTGGCTGAGGCTTAAATCTGTTTTTGGAGTCATTATATTTCAGGGAGGTGTTTTGAAAGCAAAGGTCTCATGGATTTTTGTTATAGGTATGTTTGCTTCTTGGCAAATGGAATTTTTCTGTTTTGTATTGATTTTCTATTTCTGAATTGGAGTCGGATATCTTTTTGATTTTTTAAACAAAGTTTTATTTGCTTGGGTTTTATTTATGTTATCCATGTGAACAAGTATGAGTTTCATTGAACATGCTCCCCACTCACCTCGGAGCCCCATGCGGGGATGTGCCTTGGAGAAAACCCATTTGCCAAGCAGCATCAGGACTACATGTTCAGTATACTCATACTAGGATTAGACCATTTTATTTTGTCCCTGGATTTTTGTTCCCAAGATAACTACTTACCCAGGGACAGAAAAGAGTTAAGAGTTTTTCTACAGCATGATTAACCCTACAGCCATCATCCTCATTTAGATTTGTACAAAAACCAAATGATGACTGTCATGACCAGCTGATTGATCAAATTGGGCTGCTCTGACCGCCCATCTAGCCCAGTAAGGGCCAAAGTGGTGTGTTGTGAGTACCGTGACCACTCAATTTTCAGGTCAAGTACTGCTCAATCACCTGGATCCTGTCCTTAAGCATCACGGGTTGCCACCCACGACCAACAGGTGGCCTCATTGTGGGGGGGGTCTTACCCTTCTGCAGTGGTAGCATAGCTGATTGGACATAGGCATTATAATTGTTACATCAACGACCAAATGTTTCTGAGGTTTTTGGGGGTTTTTTTTAAGAAAAAGTAGAAAAATATTTTTTTCAATGTAAACATCCAAATCAATAAAATTCCATTTAGTCAAAAGTCTTACATCTTAAAAAGATAATTCTCTGGATAATTAAAATCAGTTTAATTATTTTTCTTAAGAAAAAGAAAAAAAAATGGTAAAAGTTAGAACAATGGTTCAAACTTCAAACTTTAAAATAAAGTAAAATATTTTTCACTTTGTTAAATTACATTTTAGATTTTTAGAATTAAAAAAAAGTCACTCAAAAATTATATTGACTAACATTAAGATAGTAAGATTCTTGAGAGTCAGTTGAAGCACAATGAATTTGGTACATCCCTTTGTCCTCCACTTCCCTCCAGTTAATGGGTTCTTCTGAAGGAGAGTATCTATAAAAAGGAATAAAAATTCACAATGCTTTTTACAAATGTCACCTTTATGAACAAAAGTTAGTGGCCAAAAAAATTCGATTTAAATTTTTAGATACTTTAGAAAAAATGAATACAGTGTGATTTGCAGTAAATATAGAATGATTTTCTGATGAAAAGTTCAGTAAAATATATAAACTATGGAGATAAGAATCTTTTTGTCTGACAATCACATTTGCTTAAAAGTTATTCTGGAGAAATATCTAAAATAACTCTTGTAAATTTTAATCAAGCAAAATATACCATCAGCCGAGATTTGTTGTGCATTTAATGACTTACAAACAAGTATACTAACCATTTAACTACAGATGTTCAACGTTAAAATAATTTTACCTTTCTACATTGAAAAATTATTTTAAAGCCAATAGACAATTCCTTCGCTCTTGGTTACTTTGGTCATCTAATTATAGAGAAAAATTAAACACGCACACATACAAAATAGTAAATATAATTAGGTAATTAAAAAAAAAAAAAAAACAAGAAAAAAAAACAAAAAAAAAACAACAAACTTTTAATGATTTTTCTTTTTGTCACAAGGTTTCCATTCTTCAGCCATTCAACTGAGAATTCTGAAAGTTTGCAGCTTCTAATCAGATAAACATACATCAAATTTTAAATGCCTACAAAAGCTTTTATAGTCAGGTAGTTCTTATTCAATCACTGTCACTATTTTCCTAATTTTCTTTGATGTTATACTTTTTAAGCAGAGGAAGCTACTGTTTACTTTGATAACTAAAGAAATAGATCAGCTAAAAATACTGATAAAAAGAAAGAAAAAAAATGAAAACTAATCACAAGTAATAAATTAAAGAAAAATATTTAATGTTGGAATCTTCAGAGTACGCAAGATTATGAAAAAAGTCAAGAGAGGTCAACTTAATATGGATGAGAATTATTTGACCATGAAAACTTCTTTCTAACTTAGTATTAAGATTTCATCCACAAAATACAAATTAAGATACAAGATGTCAGCTTTGTCATAATTATTTTTAGATCACATTATATATTATGATTTTTTGATAATACTATTTATTGAAAAAGGAAAAAAAGTCTGTAAGAATAATCACTAGATGCTAATTTTGAAGTACAATGGATCCAAAAATTTATCTTGCAATAAGCAATATTGATTTTTTGATAAAATGTAAGAACAGTGAAAACCTTTAGCTTTGATATTTTTATGGTTTTTTTTATATTTTTTTAGCCTCAAGATACAATAATGTATTACAAAAGGAAAAATATGAAAATTTTTATAAATTACTTATAAAGACTACAGATACTTACTGTCCATTGTAAGGACTGAAGTAAAACTCTGCTGAAGTGCTGTAGACTGCATTTAATGGGATATTGAAGATTTCATTACACTGGGCAACACCACACTTCTCTAGTTGTTTAGGACCAGAGAAAAAGACCTCAACAGGAACTGGCAGATGATTAAAGACCTTGAAAGAGAAACTTTCTTCTAGTTTAAAGTCATTTTTTTTAAAAACATTCTCTATTTACTAATAAGCAAAATATTTACATAAAGACCAAGAATATTTGGTTATACTTACTTGAATTACTGACTGCAATGTAATCAATTTCTGTCCATAACAGACTTGTGTATTACAAACAATAGACCAGACATCACCTGCGTATGATTGCTGATTGATCAAGTAACTCCGTTTTTCTGCACGTTTAATAGTTACTTCTCTGATAGCTCCAAATTTTTCAACCTGAAATAAATAATATAAGATTTTGACTGTTGCTTACTGTAAGCATATATATTTGCAAAGTTCAGTTTACCACAAAATTACAAGTACAGAGCACCCAGTGAGGATTAAACTCACTGCATAATAGTAATGGTCTACAAAACTAGCTTGTTATTGTTAACATATAACAAAAGCAAAAAAGAAATTTGGGATATATATTACTTAGGCTACATAAATAGAATAGAGAAGCATAAACCAGATTTCTTAATCTTACTTGTTTGGTTTGATGGCATTATCAACCATTGTAGGTAATTTAATGCCAAATCCATTTTCATACATATAAAAGTAAAGTGGGCGACCAGAAGGCTCCCTTTTCAATAGCTACTACACCGAGGTGTAGGGAGGGCGCTATTCCTTTCCCTGGATTGCTCCACTTTACCCTTGATACTTACCTTATATTGCTGAGTGTTAAGCAAGGAAGTATCAAGTACCATTTTTAAAGTCTTTGGTATGACGCAACCTGGGATTGAACCCAGGTCTTCCAGACCATTGGCGAACGCTCTACCCATTAAGCCAATGAGCCAGTGTTCATACATATAAACAGTTCTATTTCAAATGATTCAGTATAGTATAAGTACGCAGTTTAAATGACAAAACAGTCCTATTTCAAGCAATTCAGTTTAGCATAAAGACAGAGTTTAGTTCTATTTGACCCATAGATAGGATCCTATCAGGTGCTACCACTCCGGGCCAGAGTGGACCTAAGAGCCATGGCAATGAAGGTTTGGTTTCGTTTCATGGCATATCAACCTTCCTGGTAATTTAATGCCAAATCAAGTTAAAAAAAAAGCATGGTGGAGGCACAGAAAGGTCTGTTATGTTGGAATTTATTAGTAGGGAAATGGTTTGTAGAAAGAATCTGGTTTTGCTAAAAGTTTATTTGTAGAGAATCGTCTTGTAGCAAAAAGGATTTTTTTTTTAACAGCTTGTGGAAAGGATTAGATTTTGTTGAAGTATTTCCTGTAGAGGAACAGTTAATAGGAGAAATTTGGTTTTGTTGAAATTTCTTTTAAATTTTTCCATATATATCTATTGCTTTTAGGAATGACATTACATTTTTTATTTCAATATTTTGGAACAGTTCCTTCATGTCGTTTGTACTATAAAAAGGTTTCTCTTATATGGGCCAGGTCGGTATATTCAATGAGGATGTGTTTCACAGTGTATTTAGTTGGGCATTGCTGCTTAGCTTAAAGTAAGAAAGAATGTGTTGTCCTTTTATGAACTATACAAAGTCTGGATAAGATGACTTCATTTTTTCTGTAGCCTTGTTTCCATTCTGCCAATGTGGGTTTAATTTCCAGTAATTTATTATGCTTATTGCTGTTCCAGCATTGTTGTCTTTGTTGTAGTATGTATTCATTTACCTTCATTTTAAAGTCTGTATATGGCATTTTAAACTCTTTTCAGTGGTTATGTTTAGAGTAGACCTGGCTGCTTTATCTGCTTGGACCCAATATATCTGTACATCATAATCATTTGATAAATTTTCTAATTTGCATAGAATTTTTATGATTAATGGATTATCAAATTTCCTGTTTTTTAATGATTCCAACATTGATAGCAAATCAGAAAAGATAATGAATGAGGTAATTCCTTGATTACATTGTTTATTTTTATGTTGAAGAGGGTCACAGACAATATACTGCCCTGTGGGAAACCCTCTTCCTGATTTTTCACATCTGAAAGTGTGGAGTCAATGAGAACTGAATTTTCTTTTAGATAGGAAGGGTCACATATGGTTAAGTTGATGGCAGAAGTATTTCCACTTGATGGGCTTATGTTTGCATGCCCATATTGATTAGGCATAGATTGTTTTTATATAGGATCTTTTCTAAGATTTTACCTTTTTGTTTATTTTTTGCATCCCCATAGGATGTTGTGACTGTTAGTGACCCATTAAGATGAATGGGTGAGGGAGCTGCTGCAACAGTTGATCCAGTTTGGTGTCAATAATCTGATCATGTAGTGGTACGTATATAGAGCATATGGTACGGTGTAGAGTGGCTGATGCAGCTACAGCTTGGAGATTTGTGTTAAGGAGTGTTCTGAGGGACCATGTTAGAGCTTCAGTTGGTGCATCCATTCTGATTGCTATCTATTGTTATTTATATAATTATATGAGGTAAAATTGCGGATTGTATGTAACAATGTCATTCTATTTCGGGAAAATCTCCCATAGACATATCATTGGGTTTTGCTTAGATATGGAGTCACATATTCTGTTTCCAGGGCCTCAAATCAGTTTTTTGTTGGGGTAGTTCTCGTTCTTGGGGTTTATCTATTTCTTTTTAGTTTTGTACCATGCCTCTGTTCATTAGGAGGTGGTTTCTTTATAGCTTCCTCATAGGGGGTGGTCTGTGGTGGTCTAGAGGCCACTGTGACAGTGAACAAGAGTCAAATGGAGATTCCAGCAGAAAGAGGGCAAGACTTTGTTTGGCGTGTAGAGCAGAGAAATAAGACTTAACTTAAATTTGATGCAAAAAAAAAAAAAAAAAAAAAAAAAAAAAAGAGAAAATGTAGAATATTAGTGAGCAGAATATGTAGAGACTAGGCTTACATCGTATGCAAATTTCTGTAGCATAAAAGTAGACTCGGAGACAAACACGACGAACACCAGAGAGTAAGCGATTAATTGGAGAGAAGAGAGAAAGAATGGACCGAATGAACGAGAAGCAAAGTTGGGAGTTAAGATACTCTGCCCGTAAAACGGTGAACTAGTATTTTTGACCCCCACTCAGAAACGAACATTTTTTTTAAAAGGCAAATCAATTTCCAAACAGTTCAAGTACAACCACTTCAAAGGAGATGGCATTTGGGTTCTCTTTATTTGATTTTGTTTGTGTCTCTTGGTTTAGTGAATCTTTGCTGTCTGAGTTTTTTTTTTTTTTAAAGTTGTTTGTTTTCAGTAATTATTATAGTTTTCATTTCTTGGATTAGTATTCTCATCTCATTTATAAGTTGGGTAATTACTTCTGGTTTTATTCCGGCTGGGTTGTCTTCGTATGTTTGGTGTCCTTGTTGGTTTGTGTTTGGTGTGTATCTCTTTGACATTTCAGAGTATTTTGAAGAGGGATATTTTGGTTATAAGTATATCTTCAGTTGATTGGATTACCATATAAGTAGAGGTGTTTTGATAAATAATTTCAGGCTCACTATCAGAGCTTTCAAAATGTGGTCTCTTAGTAGATTTATTTGTAATCATTTGTAGAAGGTTTACGAGTTTCACTGGCTATGCCTCCCACCTACCACGGAGGGCTGATATGTCCAGCCGATTGATCGGATCGGGCCTCTCCGACTGCCTGTCTAGCCCAGTAAGGGCCAAAGTAGAGTGTTGCAAGTCATGTGACCTCTTTAGTTGCCGAGTTAAGGACTGCACAGCCACCAGGATCCCATCCTCAAGCATTATGGGTTGCCACTCACGGTCAACAGGTAGCCTCGTTGGGGGCTGGGGTTTACTCCTCTGCAGAGGTGCAGTCAGTGTATTTTACAGCCTCAGCCGAGAGGGCAAGGCAACGAACAGGTACTCCGCATTCCCCCAAAGTACCAGCATTACTGGAACCTCACCATCAGATTGTTTAGTATCATATCCAGGACACTCGTTGGGCAGGTCTTACCCCTCTGCAGAGAAGCAGTCAGTGTATTCTGCAGCCCCAGCCAACTGGGCAATTTATCTTACTGGTTATATTTTAATCTGAACTATGTAGGTATGACTTCTTTTCCAAAGAGTGATTGTTTCAAGTTTGATTAAATATTTTCTTTTTGCAAGTATTGTAATGTGCTGTTTGTGTAGAATTAGGAACTACAATGCGCCTTAGTAAATCTCACTTTACTGCTTAACTCTGAGCTGTGCCAGCCTGTCTTACTCTCTGCTTGCTGCTTCTCACTCGAGGCTCACTGCTCACTCAGTTATTCACTAACTCCAGTGAACATTCACTTCTCAAATGTGGTAACTTTCCACCTCATATTTTTCTTAAGTTTTTTTTTAGTCATGAAAAATATTCTTTTTCTTTCAGTTTTTGTGGGGATAGTAAGTAGAATTTGATACACTTCACCTTAAGTTAGTTTAATAACCCCCCCCCCTCAAAAACCCCAACAAAACAAAAGGTTCATTTTTAAGTTTTCTTTTCTGTGAAATATTCTTTCCTTTTGAGAATTTTTTTTTTTGATCTAAAAGATTTTTTATTTGTCCTTTAGTAAATGAATGTAAATTGTTTATAATAGGTTTTACCATACTATTTTTATTTATTTATCTTTTTTTTTAAAGTTTAAACTTTAGCCTTACATTTTTTCTACCATATGGGATAATAGCTTCCAAAAAGTTTCCAGTTTTGAAAGATTGTCACTTTATCAGATTCTATTCGAAATTTCAGCATACATGCTGCTTTTTAAGTAACATTTTTTTTGACCTTTCAAGAAATATTATATGTAACACAAAAATAAAATTTATGCAAAATTTAAGGGAAGAATGTATCATAAATGATTGACATTATTAAGAGGGGTTGATAAAGTTTTTTTTAAGGGGAGATTTTTATGCACTGAAGTTTCAGTGGACAAGGATGGCAATCAAAATCAAGACATTATATATGACGTAGGAGAGGTAGCCAACATATCCAATAACTACATCAAATGTTGAAATTCACTTGCTTGGTTACATTAGTCACTTTGAATGAAAATATTCTCTTTCTAGAAACTAGGCAATAAAAAGATTGAAAGAGATCAAGGCACTAGCAAAACAAAGCACCACAAATTGTAGCAAAGTTAGTCATAATCAACACTGAGTATATTGGGTGGGATTGAAAGAGAATCTTACTATAATCTCTTTCTGGAGAAAAAAAAGGCTTGATTTTATAAGTTTTGTCAGTTGCATTAAGTGATTAATCAATAGGATTGTCATCATATAGCCATCAATAAATGTCAATAAGAAGTGAAGGTGCCTGTGGTGTAATGGCTATCGTCATAAGAAAAGGAAACGGCAACTCGAGTTCAAATCCTGGACGAGACTGATTGCATTTCACATAGCACTAATACCCTTGGGAAAGGTATAAATCCAATAATTCTCCCTTCAGCTATGGGTAAATAGTAGGAGAGACTAGGTTCTTCAGCCTTGGTGAGGCAACTAGTCTAGGAGAAGGAAAAACTCTGAATTCAAACCTGTTAAACTCCGCTTAAAAAATTGATCTTGTGTCATATCCTGCCCGAGCGGAGGGGTTGGGTAAATAGGATAAATATCAATAAGAAATTGAAATAGAAGGATAATCTAGTTATCGTATATTTTATGATGGAAGATGCAGTTGCATAGGAAAAGGAAAAAATTTGAAGCAGTTTTAATTCATTGGTAGTGTAAAAAAAAAAAACAAAAAAACAAAAAACATTTAACAACTGCTCAAGAGTAGATGAAGATTAGGTTTACCTGGAAGAGTATTTTGCGCTCCACTCCTTCTTGAGTAGCTTTTATCACGGATGCTCTTTTACAGACAACTGAACCCATCCGTTCACTCAATTCCAATTTACAGTCATGCGCCAATTTGATACGCCCACTGTCTGCTTCTGGTGGCATCTGCAGAAGAACAAAGTCAAAATATGACAATGAATAAAAAATAGAAAATGTTTAATAACATCAATATACTTTAGTCATATAATACATAATATAGATACAAGAATTATATTAACAAGAATACACAAACACATCTCAACAGATGAAATTTGCACATATTGTTCTCTGAACAAGCAGAGCAAAAATGATAAAATGTTTTATTCGAGTTCTTTGGTAGTCATAGCCATGTGGGCAAAAGACGAGATGAAAAACATTCATTACTGGAGTTGGAGTCAAAGTATCTCTGCTGTTCAACAAACAGAAATAAAAAGACATCTTAACTGTTCAAAGAACAGAAACTAGAAGACCATATCTTGATCATTCAAAGAGGATTCTGGGATTTTCATGTGACCGCAAGGCACCCAAAAGACATGCTTCCCAAATCCAAGGAAGATAATTTATCATCTCCATAAAAAAGCCTTTCATATTTTACTTTATCTTCCAATGCATTATGAAGAATACTACTTATAAAATATAAAAAGACTAGAGTTGTTATAAACCTTGATAAAGCTATTTTTACAAACTTGTTTGTCACCCTGCACTAAAATTAAAATCCAGGTCACCATTATTTGAAACCTGCTGTAACTTCCAATTCAAGAATATTTATAAAAGTAATTAATTAAAATCACTTTTAGAATTGCCTTTTTACTAAAACCTATTCTTTAGATTATCATAGTGCAAGATAAATGCAATTAAAAGATAATGTGTCACAACAAGATTTTGTTAATAAAATATTTTGATATAACAGACATATAAATAATAAGACCAATTTTTAATATACAAGACTAAACCATTCTGTTTTGTATTTAGTTAAATGATCATTCTTATGTGAATAAAATTCTGTTTGATTGAATATCAACCTCTGCGGGTCATTTAGGATTAAATTGGTTTCGTCTTGTGTATGATTTAGGATTTAGGGTATGGGTTTTTGTTATATTTCATTATATTTGGTTAGATTTTGATGAAGAGGTTGGTTTCTTTTAGAAAGCCCAAGATTTCCTCTAGTTTGGTGTTTTTGAAGAGGTCCTTTAAGTTAATTGTCTGGTTGTATTTTTTTTGATAGAGGAATTCTATTATAAATTGAATTACCATAACCAGAAAATCTAGCAAGCACTGTGTGCTATATATGGAACAACTGGACAGCAGTTTCAACCTTATGTCTCATCAGCAGTATATACCATGATCTCCCCCACTGGAGATCGAACCAGTAATCACAGAATGCAGACTTGAAAATCTACTCCCTTATGGTATCTTGGTATATGGTGGAGCTTGTTTTGTGTTTGATCATCCCAAAATTTTTGCCATTTCTTGAATTTAAAATTCATTAATAATTGGTTTTAAGTCAGCGTATGAAATTTTTGTATTCGATATGCCTATCATTTTTACAACTTTTGTATACATTGAAATGAAAGGGTATACAATGTGGCTTGGTATCCAATTGAGAATGATGCTATTATTTTTAGAAAGAGTGTTCATTTTGTCAAGGAGTCTTGTGATGAGAGTAGAGTTGAAGTATTTTTGTTCTGTAGAGCTTGGCGGACTGATTTGGAGTCTGAATATATGATAAATTTAGAGGATTTTTGGCTAGCTATAATGTTCATGGCTAAGTCAATAGCTGTGAATCATGTTTGACGTCAGGACAACTCATACACTGACATGCATGTAAATTACCACACTGTGCGATTGACCCGGATGTGGCATTTTGGTATAATTATTTAAGTCTTGCCTGAATGCATCGGGAGAGAGGCGGTTTGAGTCTTGGTGACGCACAACAAGAGATGAGCTTGGGTGTAGGACTGCTAAGGAAGATTGTTGCAGGTAAAAAGGAATTCATAGGAAGAAGCTATGAGAACTGTCATTTTCAGTGTAGAAATTTGGCTGTCCACCTTCTATATTAAGACGACAACACAGCAACAGCGCTTGAAATTGATTCCATGTGTTCAGTTATGAGAGACTTTCTGCTACTAACGAGGCGTAATATCCATCCCACTCTTCTTTCATCAAGGAAAGTTGGGTTTTATTGGTGTCTATGTATAAGCTTTCAATTGGAGAGGCAGTGACAATATGGAGTCCGTGGCAGTGGATGGTTTCAAGTTCTCAGAGATTTCTGGATGCTCCATATAGCCATAATCAAGTTTTGATCATATTAGACATCTGAATAATTTTTTTTTTAAATCAGCACCCCAGTCTGTGTGGGTGATGGTTCTCAGGAGTTGGATAGTTTGGTTGCATTTGATCCTCAGTTGTTTAATGTGGGGGATGAAGGATAGTTTTGGTTCAAGAGTAATTTCTAAGAATTTGTATTGATAGGTTATGGATATTTCAGTACCATTTAGTATTAGGGTGGGTTGATTTTACATTTTGTAGATATGACAGAAGTGCATGCATTTGGTTTTGTTACTAGATTTTAAAACCATTTTTCATGGTCCATTTTAATATCTTGTTGATGCATTGTTGCATTTTTTTTATAGTAGCCATGTTTTTGGAGCTGTAACAAATGAGGAAGTTGTCAATATATGATCCATTGATTTCGGGGGGGGGTATTAATTTTAATCATGAATAATATCACAGATAGGATGCTACCCTGAGGTACACCTATTTCTTGTAGTTTTGGATTGGGGAGTGTACTGTTTATTCATGTTTGGAAGGTCCAGTCTTCTAGGAAATGTTTTATGAAGATGGTGAGTAGGCTTTGTAGGCCAAGGTCTTTGAGAATGCCATATGGCCATGATGTGTCAGACTTTTTCTAAGTCAAAGAGGACTACAACCAGATGTTCTTTTTTGCTGAATGCTTCTCTAATTAGGGTTTCTATATGGACTATTTGGTTTATGGTATTTCTTTTGGGTCTAAAGGTTTGAGAGGAGGTTAAGTTAAGTTCAAGGAACCATGTCAGTCTTAGATCAATCATCCTTTTGAGAGTTTTGTATATACAGCTAGTTAAAGCTATAGGTTTATAACTGATAGGGTTTGTAAGATCTTTTTGTTTTTTGAGGATAGGGATGATTGTGGCTTATTTCCATAAGGCAGGGATGTTACCAGAGATCCAGATATTGTTGTATATATCTAGAAGATGTTTTAGGGATACTGTTAGGAGTTCTTTGAGGAGGGTGTAGAGAATTTCATCTAAACTGGAGGCTTAGTTGTTAAATTTGGATATTGAGTTTTGGTGTTTGGTTAGGATGAAGGGTTGGTTATAATTCTCAGTATTATCAGAGGTAAATCTTATTATATTCTTTTCCATCTTTGATTCTGATTGAGTAGAATTGATTTGAGTAGTTTCCTGTGGATGACACTTGAGTAAAATTTTCTGCAATTAGTTTGGCTATATGCTTTTCACTTGTGCCATTTGTATTTCTTTGAGAAAGGCGATTATGTTGGGTTGTTATTTGTTATTGTCTTTATAAAGTCCCAAATTATTTTTGGATTGGTATTGGAGTTTATTTTTGAAGTGAAGATTCTCCAGGAAGACCTTTTGGCTTCTTTGATGGCATGTCGAGTTTTTGTGCTTTGTTGTTTGTATTTAAGATTTTCTGATGAGGGGTTCATTTTGAATTTCCTGAAGATTGCTAGACATTCTCTTATGTTTTTGTACTCCTGTGAACTATGGGATATTATGGTTTTGAGGATAGTTTTATTGGCTATAGTAATGAGGGCATTGGTAAAATGTATTATGGGTTCTTCTTGATTTGTATTTGATTCTGGGATCAGTCTAGTAGTTTTTTTGTAGGATTGCCAGTTTGCTTTTTTAAAATCTTTGTTGTTTTACTTCCTCATATGTTGTGGCTATTAAAATCTTCCATCAAGATAAATCATTTAGGGAGTTGTTTTACTAAATTGTTTAGTTCTTTCTTGTTTATGGGGTCATGAAGTGGGATACATAGAGAGCAGACAGATATAATTTTATACAAGGTTCAGGAGACTCTGCAACTTCTCGCAAGTGGGCGTTGTTGATTTTATTTTGAGGGATAGTTTTCCTAATTAGGATTGATACTCCACCTGAAGCTCTTTGTTCAAAGGTTTTAGTATTCGGTTTGTTACTATTCTTTTTTAAGGTTTCTTCGAGACATATGGTGGTAGAATTGAGTTCAGCTAATAACAGAAGCAACTCATAACTTGCTTTGAAGCCATGGTAGTTCCATTGGATTATTAAACGTGTCATGTTTTTTAATATTTGTTGTGTGTTTGATGTTTATTTTGTTTTGGTGTAGTTTTGGTTTTAGAGTTTTTTTTATTTGGCTGGATCCAGCTATTTCAATGGTTTCTAAGCTTTTTGATCTGATTTTGTTGAGGGTATTTAGGATTTTTCTGTTTCAAGGGGGCTTTCATAGCTCTGTTTCCATCAGTTTAAATTTGCTTTCAATTTCTATTAATGCGATTCTTGATTTATGTTTGTTAGATTCCTTCTTCCAAGGAGATCTTTTTTTGGGATTAGCAGTGGACTTTCATTGTTATCCAATTTTTTTGGTGGGGGATAGTTGGGGTATGGTAGTGATAGTAGGGATGCTTGAAGTTTGTTGTTTGGGTTGAGTTTTCATTTGGTTTATTTTTTGGGGTCTTCAGCTCTGTTGGTCTAGGGTTGGAGGTTTTTCTTTGGATCTGGTTCAGCATGAGGCTTGGTTGTCAGGTTGGTCAAGCTTTTTCTCAGTAATTCTAATAGTGTTTTCAGTTCTTTTGTTAGATTTATCATCTCAGTGGGCATTCCTTGGTTTTGGTTTGAGTTGTTCGTGAGTTTGGCTACATTTGTATCAGATATATTTTTTGTATGTTTGACTTCTAATATTTTTTCTTTTTTCTATATTTCACATTCTTTTGAGTCAGCTGCATGATTTTGTTTGCAGTTTATACACTTTTGTAGTTGCTTACAGTATGTGGTTTACTTGGATTTCTCTGCAATTTTTACATGCTGGAGGTCTGGTACGTTTTTCTTTGTGGTGCCCAAATTTTTGGCAGTTGTGGCATCTCAGTGGGTTTTGTATGTATATATTTCAATTTTAGTTATCGTATACCATGTTTTTATTTTGGTAGGTTTTGGGGTGTTAAAACTAAAAAAATTATGTGTTTGTTAGGATTGTTTGGTTATTTTTCCTAATGGATATTCATTAGGCATCAGTGACACATTGTTTGCAGAATTTAGTTTTTATTTCATCAAGAGTGCAGAGGGGGAGATCTGGACTTCTCACTACATCCTTTGACAAGTTCAGGAAGTTGAGCGGGTAGGCTTTTATTTTGAGGTTAAAGAAGTATATTTTTAAGTAGAGGATCTGAGGTTTTCTTTGGTACTTCTACCAGTAAGGTAGTGTTTATTATTTTTTGGCAGATTTAGATTTTATTAAAGTAAGATTTTTTCAATTATCAAGGGAGACAACTTAGTGATTGGGGTATTCTCCATTGACTTCAGCACTATAAATTTGAGGAAAAGAGTGATCAGAGTCATTATCCGAGTCAGACTCTGCATGTGGACACTTTAAGGTTTGATATTTTTTGCTGGGGTCATGTTTTTTTTGTATCCATGGGGATTTCAGATGAGTTCACTAACTGTGCTACCCACCCAGCATGAAGCCTTATAAAGGGAAATGTCAAGAGGGAAACCCATTTGCTTTGGCAAATCAGGGCAACACATTCAGTATACTCATACTGAGGAAAGGGACCAACAATTTAAGATCTCTAGGTTTTCATTCCCAAGATAACTACTCACTTTGTGAGAGAAAGGGAAACAAGTCTTTCTCCAGCATGTTTGACCCTGTAGCCACTACTTTCTGATTCAGAAACCTACAAAATACTTTTGCAGGCCTTCGAAAGAGGGCTTGACATGACCAACTGATTGATCAGATCGAACCTCTTTAACTGCCTGTCTAGCCCAGTAAGGGCCAAAGTGGAATGTTTCAAATCATGTGGCCACTTAGGCAACTGAGTCACAGACTGCTAAGCTGCTAGGATCCCATCCTAAAGCTTCACGGGTCACTACCCATCGCCAACAGGTGTCCTCATTGGAGGGGGTTTCTTTACCCTCTACAGAGGTGCAGTTGGTGTATTCTATAGCATCAGCAGACAGGGTGGATTAATCATTTGTTTTCACACAGTGAAAGTAGTTACAAGTAATGGTATTTAACACCAACAATTCAATTTGACATCAGTCATTTGTTTACAGAGTTAAATGATCAAACAGTTCTATTTCAAACAATTTGATTTAGCATAAATCATTTGTTTGTAGAGTTTGTCAAATAGTTCTGTTTGACCCATAGATCGGACTCTATCAGGTGCTACTACTCTGGGTCAGAGTGGACCTGAGAATGATGGCAATGAAGGAGTATTCCACATTCCCCAAAGCATTACTGGAGCCTCCTCATCAGACTGTTTAGTGTTATATCCAGGACATTTGTTGGGGGTCTTATTTTTCTGCAGAGATGCAATTGGTGTATTCTATAGCCCTAGCAGATTGGGCTATAAGCATATTCAAATGACCGAGCTTAGCTACAAATGATTACTTGTATATACAAATGGTTATTTTTTCACTTGACCAGTTCCTATAGAAAAAAAGCACATTTTATCAAAATAAAAATATTGTCATGTTTTAATGAAATTAAAAATAACTTTAATAATATAAGCAGAATGAATAAAATCTTTCCTTGTATCAATAAATAACGTAAGAAATAAATTAGATGGAGAAGTTAAGATTTCAGAGGAATTACTTCAGAATAAATAAGCTCATAATTTGAGGCTAATAACAGTTCTTAAAATATCTCATTCAGTTTTATTTTGTATTTGATAGATATAAGAAATAAAGGATAGAGTAAAGTTTAAATTTGAATTATGAAAAAGTTTTTTCAATATAAATGATAATCCACTTGATTCTTTTTTTAATCTTGTACCTTGTGAAATCTGATGAATATTTTTTTTTAGTTCAATTGAACTTCATAATATATGAATATTCAAATTTACTTTGTAGAGAGAATTTACTAAGCAAATTGCTTCCAACTTACCTGGAAAATATTGTCCAGTTTAAGTAAAAGTTCCAAACCTGTTTGGTTTTCTATGATGTAAGGAGCCAATACCTCATGAATTTTGGCAGAAGGTTCAACTAATCTGTAAGCATCACCAAATGCCTGGAGGGGAAAATAGATAAATAAAAGTAATATCATAAAATCTAACACTAAATAATATTGAAGTTGGAAAAGGTTTGAGTTTTTATTGAATTTAAAATAATTATTTTTTTTAACATGTGATACTAAAATAATTTTTTAATATTTTAAGTTTTCATTAAAAATTCACTAATTGTGCAATTTATAACTTTATAAAAATGTTTTATTAAAAAAAAAATTTTTTTAAAATTAAAAAACATGAAAAAAAAAAAATCCTGATTAATATTCAAGAATGAAAATAGATAAAATGTTTGAACTGAATTTAATCTTTAAAGTTATTTTCACGAAATGAGGATTTTTATGGCTAAACAAAAATTATCAACATGGTAATCATGAGGATACGGAAGAGGATAGAAAGGAAAAATTTAATTCATGAGGCTAAAAGAAGTGTAAATTTGATGGAAAGATGCTTAATGAATGTTTGATATAATGTAGCTATTTTCAACAAATTCATCTAAACAAAAGGGGGATAGATTGAAAAAACAAAAAAAAAATTAAAAAAAACACAGTTGTCTGATTATATGCATATGTAAGTGGATAGAATTTGAAATAAACTTAATTTGATTCATGGAAGTGTAAATATATAAGGAAAGAATTAAAATTTGATGCTGCAGCTATTTAGAACTAATCTAAGATTTAAAAAACTTGGGTTGTGTGTTAATAAAAGGCAAAAGCTAAATTGACTGGCTTCAAAAATTTGTCTCAATCTTTTGTTGTGGATATGAGCTAACATCATGGCTGCATTGATATTGTGATTAGTTTCGGATATAGGTAGGAAAAGTGCGTTATTAAAATTGCCTCATCTAATATTATGTTTGTGCTCATATGGATGTTTTTTTGGTTTTTTTTTAAGGTTTCAGGAAGTCTTGCCCATATATCTCATTTTACAGTCTTTGCAACAACTAGAATAGTATTAGAGGATAAAATGACTGTTTTAATACCATGGTTATTTAAATTATTTTCAATCAAGTTAGAAGAGTTACTAGATAAAATAATGTGCTTATGGGGATGTTTTATACTAGGTCTGTTGATGGCAGTTTGAGATTGTTTTCTTTTGTGGATTTTGAGGGCTTTAGATTTTGCAAATTGTATAAAAGGTTTAGAGTAAAAAAACGTTTAGAAAGGAATTTTCTCCGTAATTAAATTCTTCATCTCGATATTTAGGGGAGCAAATACGGAAGGATTCCTTTTAGTGTTGGTGTTATGGTGTGAATAACAATGTGGTCATTTTTACAGGTAGGTTTACAGTAGACTGAATTTTGATTTGTTGTTATTTCTTATAAGTAAAACATCTAAAAAAAGTAGAGAGTTGTTGGTTTCAAGTTTATAGGATTTACACTATATTTTAAAATGGCCGTGATGCTACTTGTTCCCGAAACAAAGATGGTGGACGTCAGTAAACTAATCAGTCTCGGAAATCTATTGGTCAGGAAAGTTACGTGGTTAGTGTTCCCAAAACAAAGATGGTGGACGTCGGTAAACTAATCAGTCTCGGAAATCTATTGGTCAGGAAAGTCATGTGGTTAGTGCTCACAACTACGCCCGCAACTTTGATTTTGTCCTGTGCATTTGGAGCCGACTGCATGACAAGGATTGCCTTTATATACTCTCGTCTTCCAAAAACTCATTCTCTTTCACATTTTGACTTCCAGAGACAACACTCTCACTCTTATACTGTGACTTACAGAGACAACTCGCTCTTTCTCTCACTCTCTTACATTTTGACTTCCAACAGTCAACCCTACGAAAGTGTATACATTCTGCGACCTTTTTCTTTCTTGTTTTGCTTTTACCGTTAGACTTCTTCCAGCCTCAAACACAGCCTCAGAAATTTTAACAAACCCTGAACGAGACAAACAACCAACATGGGAGAAGACACATTCCTCCTAGAACATGTTGCTATATTTCTATATATCGATACCTTACATGAAATATTTAGTCCACAGACATTTTATAGTTGACATAACACTTTCAATATTTAGTCTTTTTCCATAGTATCTGTGTTAGTACACACATACACAGAGGAATATTCAACACTCTTGTTAGTTACATACACATACGCACACAGAGTATTATTCAACAGACTATATCAGAATATTTGTAATGTTTCTTTTTTTTTTTTTTCATGTATTTCTTGATATATGAATTTAATTTGGTTTGTACTGTTTTGTTTTAAACGTTTTTTGTCCCCGTCGTTTCCCCATTGTGTACTTCATTTGCCTTTCCCAATAATAAAAGAACAAATTGTGGGGGAACAAACTATCAACCAAACAACACAGTGCCTCCCACAAGTTCATGTGTGAATTTTATGGTAGGTTCTATTTTGTTTAGTCTCTCAGAGATCTTTCTTAATTATTAGTTCTTGTGGGTGAATAAGTAAAATGCCATCTATGTATTGGGAATAATTAGAATTACTAGGAATTATATATTTAAAAGGAATTCAAGATAAATGCACATGAGATCACCATTAAGAGTAAAACCCATAGGCAAACTGAATTTCTGTTTATAAAAAGTGTTGTGTTAGAAATAACAATGTGACATGCATAAGGTACAAATTCTAATTTAGAGATGGGTAGGGGTAACAATGTCTGTTTTCTGAAGATGATCCGATAAACGTTTAATACGGGAGACCTGGGTTCAATCCCAGGTCGAGTCATACCAAAGACTCAAAAAATGGTACTTGATGCCTCCTTGCTTAACACTCAGCATTATAAGGTATGGATCAAGGGTAAAGTAGAGCAATCCAGGGAAGGAGTAGCGCCCTCCCCTACACCTTGGTGTAGTAGCTATCGAAAAGGGAGCCTTCGGGTTACCCTCGACTATGGTCGCCAACTTTACTTACTTACATGTATTAACTGATATGTTAGTATGTAGGGATTTAATGTCAAGACTAGCTAAGAATTTGTTTTTTATACTAATATTAATTATTTTGTTGAGGAGTGAACCAGAATTAATTGTTATGTGCATTGCTGATAGCACCTAACATAGAGGATAGTGACTTAGCTGAGAATTTTGCAATGTTATGGGTGGGGGAGCAGATCCTCTATGTTATAGGATACAAATTTTTCTGTTCTTAAAATAAGCAATAAAAACATACTTAAGAACATTCTAGAAATTTAGGATCAAACCCGTATTAACATTTAAATTACATTTTTATATTTTTCAACCAATCAGCTAAAAACATGGAATAGAACATTCTAGAAAATTAGGATCGG
This sequence comes from Sepioteuthis lessoniana, assembly GCA_963585895.1. Lineage (NCBI taxonomy): Eukaryota > Metazoa > Mollusca > Cephalopoda > Myopsida > Loliginidae > Sepioteuthis > Sepioteuthis lessoniana. Next base: position 724,980 of record OY757923.1, on the reverse strand, counting down.
AAGGGAACCTACAGAAAATATTTAGGCTCGAAAATAAAATAGTAAAATACAAATCTGATTGGTCAATAAATGTCTACGCGCAAAAGTTTTAGGACGATTCTTTGATCCACCTGTAGGATATAAATAACACAGAGTTAGGAAGCCAGACAGACAAGACACAAGCTTACACACAAAAGAAGACACAGAGAACACAAGCCACTAAGCCAGTAGCCGATATTATGTCCAACCAATTCCTTTCCTTCCTCAACTAAAGTTCGTGACCTCTTTTCAAATGACCGAGAATTATTTTCAAAAGGAAAACCCGACAAACTTTCTTTCATCAACGAGACACGCTGTCACCAAAGTCATAAAACCCGCTATAAACTTAATGTAAGTAAGAAAGACTTATTTACGGACTTCGTTAACATGACCCTACGCACATCTTTAAACAAATTTATTTTCCTTTTGTCAAACTTCATTTTCTAAAAGGTCATTTACACATCATATATTTTTGTTAGTTTTCATATTCTGTTATATGCATATTAAATTGTTTGTTGTTTAATGTTCGTTGTGTTCTATTCCATTTCTTTTACGTGATTGTAAAGTTTTGTGTTGTATTTGTGGTGGGAATAATTTAGAGAGCAAATCAACAGAAATAACCGAATTACATACTCCCCCCACAAATTGGTGACCTTCCGACAAGTGAAAGCACGCAACCACACATAAAAACAAAAACAGCTCTCATTTTAAAAAAAACAGCACAAAAAAAATTATTACAACGCGTAAAAATGGAAAACAGCGACATTGAACCCACAACAGCAACAATATCAGCCAGCATTCCCAGCTACAACCCAACTAACATACCAGTATGGTTTTCGCAACTAAATGCACTTTTTAGCGCTAAAAAAATTACATCGCAAACCTCAAAGTATGCATACGTCGTGGAAAAACTTCCCACCGACGTGGTGGCAGAAGTGGTCGATTTGCTAGACCATATGCCTGAAGACAAACCATATGATACGCTAAAGAACGCCATTATTAAACGTATGGGTACATCTGATGGAAAAAAGTTACATGATCTATTTTACAATTTGACCCTTGGACATATGACACCCTCACAACTCTTGAGAAAAATAAAATCTCTGTTAGGAAGCAACACCATGTCCGAGACAGTTTTAAAAAAACTATGGACGGACAAACTCCACACTCATACAACACAGATACTTGCATCACTCCCTGAAGATTTAGACTTGGAGAGAGTATCGGAAATAGCTGATAGAATACACGAAAATAACCAAAACCAGAACGTTTACGCCACATCATACAACTCAACAAATGACACAACACCAAGGAATACAACAACGCCAACAAACACAACATCACAGACAACCACGCCAGACATGTTAACTGAGCTGCTACAGGGCATGGAAAATTTATCCCTGCAAGTCCAAAATTTGGTGAAGTTCAAAGCATCCCAACATTCCAGTCCTGACAGAACCTCCTCAAAGAACAGAAGACGAAATAGGTCGAACTCACCTCCCAGAAGGCGACGCACCTTTGATACCTGTTGGTATCATTTCAAATTTGGATGTGGGGCAAGGAAGTGCATAAAACCATGCAACTTCAATTCGACCACACCTACATCAACACAGAATCAGGGAAACGGTTACACCGGCAGCAAGTAAAGACGACATTAGCTGCTGGTTTAAAACAAGGAAGTCGTCTATTTTACATTCGGGACAAAAATACCGGATATTTATTTTTAGTTGACACCGGCACACAAATAAGCGTTATTCCACCGGATCCCAAGAAAAAACACCAACCATCTTCATTCACACTGCAAGCGGCAAATGGATCAAGAATTGAAACCTACGGAGAGATAGCACTAACGCTCAATTTGGGTTTACGTCGATCTTTTTCGTGGATTTTCACCATAGCCCAAGTCAAAACACCGATTCTTGGAGCTGATTTTTTGTCCCATTTTAACATTTCTGTGAACATGGCTACGCGATCTCTCGTCGATTGCAACACCGAACTGACGGCTAAGGGAATCACCTCAATCTACCGGTCAACTGGAATTTGTGCGGCGATACCAGATGCGAATGGATTACAAGAGTTGATCACTAAATTTCCAACTCTCACTACGCCCTTTAAACATTCTGATGAAGTTCGTCATACAGCTAAACATTATATCACAACCTCTGGACCACCCACACATGCATCACCACGCAGACTACATCCAGAGAAATATAAAGCAGCAAAAGACGAATTTCAGCACATGTTACAATTAGGAATCATACGCCCTTCTAGTAGTCCATACTCCTCACCCCTACATATGGTTCAAAAGCCAGAAACAGGCGCATGGCGACCTTGTGGGGATTTCAGGAACCTCAACGCAAAAACAGTTCCTGATAGGTATCCAATCCCACATCTACACGATTTCGCCATGGGCTTGCAAGGAACCAAGATCTTCACAAAACTGGATTTGGTTAAGGCTTACTACCAAATTCCAGTAGCAGAGGAAGATATAAAAAAAACAGCTATTACAACTCCTTTTGGACTTTTCGAATTCACCAGAATGCCATTTGGATTACGTAATGCCGCTCAAACTTTCCAGAGACTCATTGACGAGGTATTGAGAGGGTTACCGTTTGCCTTTATCGACGATGTCCTAATTGCTAGCTGTGACACCAAAGAACATCAAGACCACTTGTTACAAGTTTTCGAGAGACTAACACATTTCGGCTTGAAAATCAACTTAAGCAAATGTGAGTTTGCTGCCTCGAAATTAAACTTCTTAGGCCATACGATAGATGAACAGGGAATCACACCTGTCCCAGAAAAAGTGACAGCTATACAAAATTTCCCACAACCAACATCACTGCGACAACTTCGGAGATTTCTCGGTTTGGTAAATTACTACCGTAGATTTATTCCAGGTTGTTCCAGAATATTAACCCCACTCACAAACATGTTGCAACAACAAAAAAATAAAAACGCAAAAATTCAAATTGAAGGAGAAGCTTTAACTGCTTTTCACAATGCTAAAAAAGCATTAGCAGATTTTACCAAGCTCTCCTACATCTCTAATGAGAACACTTGTACACTTTCTCTAACAACAGACGCTTCAGGAGACTCAATTGGAGCAGTCTTACAACAAAAGCAAAATGACTTGGAAAAACCAATATCCTTTTTCTCAGTGAAATTGAACACCGCACAGCGAAAATACAGCACCTTCTCAAGGGAGTTACTGGCAATTTACTTGTCAATAAGGCACTTTCGACACTTACTTGAAGGACGAGATTTCACCGTTTTCACTGATCACAAACCACTCACTTACGCCTTACATGTAAATACCGAGAAATATACGCCCAGAGATGCTCGACAACTGGACTATATCTCGCAATTTACCTCGGATATCCAATACATAAAAGGCTCAGACAATATTGTGGCAGACACACTCTCACGCTCCACAATACAGTCTATTGATTCGGTAGATCTCACCTTCGAGCTCATTGCAGATGAGCAACGAAAAGATGCCACATTAGACAAACTAAAGGACACTTCCCTACAGCTGAAGGAATACCCTGTCCCATTTGGAACAAAAACAATACTTTGCGATGTCAAAACAGGTCACTCAAGACCTTATATACCACCATCACTTAGAAAAAGGTTATTTACACATTTCCACAACCTTTCACACCCTGGACGCCGAGCAACCACAAAATTAATTAGCAACCGTTTTGTTTGGCCCAATATGCACACTGACATAAAAAACTGGACTCAAACCTGCTTGAGTTGTCAGAAGAGCAAAACAAACAGACACACAAAGTCTCCTCCAGGACAATTCAAAAAACCAGATGGTAGGTTCACAAACCTACACATCGATATTGTCGGACCATTGCCAATAGCAAATGACTGTCAATATATACTCACCATCATTGACAGATTTACAAGATGGCCTGTTGCCGTCCCACTTAGAGATATATCAGCAGAGACTATCTCTAAAACCATATTACGAGAATGGATCTCAGTCTTTGGTTGTCCTTCAGTAATAACAACAGACAGAGGCTCCCAATTTCAATCAACGCTTTTCGATGAGTTTACAAAGTTATTGGGAGTCAAACATATAAAAACAACAGCATATCACCCCTGCGCAAATGGATTAATTGAAAGATTCCATAGACAACTTAAAACAGCTTTAACAGCTAACAACAACTCCAAAACATGGTTTGATAATTTGCCTCTTGTTTTATTATCAATAAGGAATGTTATCAAAGAAGATCTGGGATGTACAGCTTCCGAAATGGTTTTTGGAACATCCTTAACACTGCCAGGTCAATTTTGTGAAAAAAACATTTCCTTGCAACCTACAACAACATTTGTCAAAAATTTTAAACAGACAATGAACGATTTAGTTTACACACCCACAAGAACACAAACAAAAGAACTTTACACACCAAAAGACCTTCACGACTGTAAATACGTTTTTATTCGAAATGATGCAGTCAAAAAAACCCTTATGTCCTACTTACTCCGGACCTTTCCAGGTAGTTGAACGACACCCCAAATATTTTAAGTTTGCCATAAAAGGCAAATTTGATACTGTCTCCATAGACAGACTAAAACCGGCGTACTTGGACTTACCAATAACGGAAAGTATGACCGAACAATCTACACCTACAAAAACCACATTATCCAAACCAACCTCCACACCGACAAATACACCTGCAAACATCACCACAAAATCTGGAAGAAAGGTACATTGGCCGAAACATTTTAAGACTTATATTACATATTAATAAATACTTTCAATATTTATCAATCTGCGGGGGGGTATATAGGATACAAATTTTTCTGTTCTTAAAATAAGCAATAAAAACATACTTAAGAACATTCTAGAAATTTAGGATCAAACCCGTATTAACATTTAAATTACATTTTTATATTTTTCAACCAATCAGCTAAAAACATGGAATAGAACATTCTAGAAAATTAGGATCGGAAGGGAACCTACAGAAAATATTTAGGCTCGAAAATAAAATAGTAAAATACAAATCTGATTGGTCAATAAATGTCTACGCGCAAAAGTTTTAGGACGATTCTTTGATCCACCTGTAGGATATAAATAACACAGAGTTAGGAAGCCAGACAGACAAGACACAAGCTTACACACAAAAGAAGACACAGAGAACACAAGCCACTAAGCCAGTAGCCGATATTATGTCCAACCAATTCCTTTCCTTCCTCAACTAAAGTTCGTGACCTCTTTTCAAATGACCGAGAATTATTTTCAAAAGGAAAACCCGACAAACTTTCTTTCATCAACGAGACACGCTGTCACCAAAGTCATAAAACCCGCTATAAACTTAATGTAAGTAAGAAAGACTTATTTACGGACTTCGTTAACATGACCCTACGCACATCTTTAAACAAATTTATTTTCCTTTTGTCAAACTTCATTTTCTAAAAGGTCATTTACACATCATATATTTTTGTTAGTTTTCATATTCTGTTATATGCATATTAAATTGTTTGTTGTTTAATGTTCGTTGTGTTCTATTCCATTTCTTTTACGTGATTGTAAAGTTTTGTGTTGTATTTGTGGTGGGAATAATTTAGAGAGCAAATCAACAGAAATAACCGAATTACATACTCCCCCCACAATATCTCAAAGATTCTCTGGTTTATGGGTTTTAGGAAGACCATAAATTATAGCGATGGTAATTAATGAACAAAAACCAAAATTTTTACTCTTTTGAGATTAATTTCTTATAAGACATTAAAATCATTCACATTTTAAAAAATAGTCTGTAGAGAGATCTGTTCATAAGTTATCATCATCAAATAAATCCAATAGTTTCTGGTTACAGACAGTAGAATCCATGACAACACCACCATCACCACCTTTATCAGAAGGCAATATAACAATGTTGTGGTTTGAAGACAGTCTTTTTGGCTGCTAAATATTTCTTTGGCAAAAAAAGTCTAATTTAAAATTTAAAAGTTCATACTTAATTGCCAAATATGAATAGCATAAATCAAACTAATAAACCAGAGATAAAAATGTAAGACACTCTAAGTGCAAAATTGGAAGATGCCATTTAATTGCTGTAATGGTTAATAACCATATTGAATCTAAATTTACCTTTCCAAGATTTGATAGAACCTCTAAACAAGATTTGGTCAGGATCAATTCAAGTTTCTCAGTTGAACGAACATTAATAGTCATCTTGGCTGGAGGAATGATCGGATCTGTCTCTTCCTCTAACACTGGAATATCATCATTAGTTAATACCTGTAAGTACAAATATATAAAAATATTAAGTCAAGCTAATTAGTAACTTTCTTAAAGGATGTTAAGTATGGTATAATCTCTGGACAGAAACAAACCGATTTCAAAATGATGACAAATATTCATAGTTCTTAATACAAAAAGGAAAATTTATTTTCATTACTTAAACTATACATTAAAAGAATTATTAATAACATCAGATATGTGAAAAAAATAAATACATTATATTTTATGTATATTGTATGATGAGTATCTTGTCAAGGTGCATTTTCCAGTTACAGATAATCAGCAATGAATTCATGTATGAATGACATTTCACAATATTACTTCAGATATCTGCAGTCTTTTAATTAAATATAAACTTGATTTTATAAAATTGATAACAGCTTTTCAAGTTTTAAAATTTCAAAGGAAAGGATCCTGCTCAAGTATTTTGCTTATAATGGCTGTAAGAGTTGCTGGTGGGTTAAATATTTGTATTCATGTTGGGAAATAAGAACTTTTTATATTGGAAGTAATGATTTTTTGTATCATTGTAGAATATAAAATTACTAACCTCTGCTGTCAACTCCCAACGTCTTTTTTTGTTGTTCTGGATTACTGGCTCAATTAGAGGTTCCCAAACAGCTAAATTTTCATTGTAATAAGCTACTTCCAGGCTCAGGGAACACATCACATTTAACTGAGAATATATATATATATATATCATATTAAAAAAAAAAAATAAAAAAATAAAAAAAAAATCACTTTATAAAACTTAATTCACATTTTAAGACAAAGGTCAAAACTTAAAATCCATTTTTAAAAGGTTATAGCAAAGATTAACTTTTCCGCATATATTGCCAATTAAAATAAGAACAATTTATTCAAATATTTCAAAATAACTGTCACAGAAACTTAAAATGTATACAAATTGTAATTCTTTATACCTACTTACTGTATAGAAAAGCTTTTATAGAAAGTTTTTATGGATAAAAGTTATTTAAGAAAACCCTTTACTGGAAAAAGTGAGTGTACAATATCATTTTATGATAAAGTTGAAACTTTTGTGAGTAATTTAACTTAAAAGTATACAGATTTATTATCAATGACCTCAATATGCCAATGCCAAGTTACTTGCATAGAACTAGTGTGTGTGTGTTTTTTTTACTTTTTCTCATAATCAGTCAAAAAGTTTTGTTCTGCAACCTGCATAGAGAAAGATATAAACTCTTTCATATTAAAAAAAAAAAAAAATCTAAAATTAAATTTAGGGAGCTAAAAAGATCTTCTTTAAACAGAATCATGTGTAGAAAATATTTGTCACTCAGTTCTTGTAAAAGCTTTAATGAAGAATATGTGCAGAAGTTTTTAAACAATCTTAGCTTACCTTACTGCTCCAGTCCTTCACTTCTCCATCAAAGACGGACTCTACAATCAACAATGGTACAGTTCTTTGACCAACACCACCTTCGAGTTTGATCACTAGGGTGGGAATATTCATTAGCAGCTGTTAAAAAATAAATAATATTAACTGCCAGATTACTTTCATATCTAGACAGATATTTTCTAGGGCATAATAATTCACAGAACTACAGTAACTGTCTCTTTACAAAACAGCTCTCTAAGAAAGTCTAGGTTCTTGTCATCATACTCAATGGCTAAAGCATTTGTTAATCATAACAGGACAAACATTTGACTGTCATATCCAAATTTACAAATAATCCAACTGAATGTGATGAACAATGAATAGAACAATAAAATGTAAATATCATTGAAATAATTTTTGAAATAAATCAATATTGCCAATTATTCATTTAAGGAAATCATTTACTTTATTACCTGCTCTCCTCTTGTAACAATTTCTGCATCATTTTCATCAGTCGCTTCAGAAGAATGAGAATCATCTTCAGCTGAAACTAAGAATTAGAACAAATTAATGAAATTTTGGAGACTACTTTACGCTACAAACAAAGAACAATTTAGTTTAATATTCTAATGATACATTACAATCAATTAAATTGAGTGTTTGGCTTTAATTTGCTATGATAGATTTTCTATAACTTAAGAAATTACATGTTTCTTAGCATTAACAAGTGCAGTAGAAACTATTAGAGCCTCAAAGAATGTGCCCATTAAAAATAGTAATTAATGACTTTAAATATATATATATATCTATCAATGTCATTGCAGAAATAGTAAAGTCATGAGAACTGGTGAAAAAAGTCATTTTATCTAACTTATCTAAATTTAGTTTAATTTGGAACAAGGCAACTTTTTAAGTAGCCAATTTGAATTGAAATAATTAGTAGTTTAAGAATGCATCATTTTACAAAATGATTTTTAAATTTATACCAAAAAGTATTTGTTGACAATCATCGTAGTAAAAAAAAAAAAAAAAAGAAACTTAACAGTAAGTCTAAAATTAAAAAATTCTCAAACAAGATGTTTACCACTTTTCAGATACCAGAAATCACATTCTTGTAGAGGTTTGATACTCCACAGATTTTCTGGGATTTGAGTCTTTTCCTCTTCACTTTCTTCACCCTGATAAAACAAAAAAAACAAAAACAAAAAAACAACATTGAATGATAGTTAAAATCATTTAGATTAAAAAATTGGGAATGTATATTTGTCGCAGACTCGATGGTCAGGAATTTGAATCAGGTGACTTACCTTATCGCCATAAAAGAGCTCATCTTTGTCTGGTGTGTGTAGCATTAATGCAAGGTGAAAACTACTATGCACTGGCACTACAATATTTATGCATATTGACCACGTGTGATCAGCATGCTTTGCCAACTATAAAAGGGCATAGTGAGGGTTGGCTCAGAACTCTTTTGCCCCTGAGGTATAGAGATTAATAGCAAAGAAGGTGCTGTTGGTAAACAATTTGAAAGACGGTTGGAAACAGTGTAGCTTGGAGGAGGGTTCAGCAAGTAACTGAGTCCCAGTGATGGATTGCCTCTCTTTGCTGTTGCTCTGTTTTTCTTTTGGCTTCCCTTTCTCTCTTCACGCTTCAAGCTATTTCAGCTTATCTACCATGGACATAAAACATTACTGGTCGATGAAAGAATGCCTGTCAGTGCAAGAAGTATTAGTGACTAAAGGCAAATACATTGTAATACAAAAAAAACAAAAAAACCCTCCTCCGAGCTACACCGTTTCCGACTGTCTTTCAAATTGTTCACTGACGAAAACCGTCTTTGGTATTAATCTCTATACCTCAATTCTGAGCTAACCCTCCTTATGCCCTTCTTTTACAGTTAGCAAAGCATGCTGGTTACACATGGTCAATATGCATAAATATTGCAGTGCCGGTACGTACTAGTTTTCTCCTTGCATTAATGCTCTGCACACCAGACAAAGACGAGCTCTTTTATTGTGAGGATAAGGTAAGTCATTACCTGATTCAAATTCCTGACTGTCGCATCTGTGACGGTATTCTGTTTAAATTCAAGAAACAATATTTCATGTTCTGTAGGAATTAAAAAATAATGTGTATTGGGTAGAGTTGCCACTGCATCTCTCGACTGCGAAAACCTGCAATCACTAGCCAACTCCTTTTAGTATTCAATAATTCTCATCTCTTTAAACCGCTGCTTCTCCTCTAATCAATTCATATCCAACGCAGGAGCAAAAAAAACAAAAAACAAAAACAGAGTGATGACATCCGTTGTTTTTATGTTCTTTTCTGCCTGCCCTCATTTGCATCTTCATTCTCCTTGGTTTTACGCGACTGCTAGCATGAAGATCCGTGACCATTTGCAATAAAAGCTTGTTTAGGGCAGCCATGTTTTTTTCTAGTCAAAGAAACAGATCTTGAATGCGGAGCATATGCGCTGACATTTGCACTGGGGTGAGTGCCAATTTTTTTCCTAATTTTCAGGACACTCGCCCTGATTTCATGATCACAAATATGGCATGGGGATGGCACCCACTTCTGTTGGGAGCTTCTTCACAGAAGTGTTGGATACTCTTCCGTTAGGTTTTTAGCATTCCCTTTATCCCTACTAGTTTGGTCATCTTCATCCTTAGTATCTTCCTCAGATATTAACTGCACAGATGAATGTTGGCCTTCCAATTTAAAGTCACTATGACCCCCATCTTGCTGTCGGACGATGTGTCACTTTTGTCTTCCTCTGTAACAGCTGATTGATTGCATCTACGAAGGTCTTTCACATGGTGGGGTGTGCAATTGACCAGCACTGTCTGAGGACTGATCACCCCAATCAACCTGTCCTTTGTAAAATCTGGTTGGTTTGGTTTGTTGGGTTTTATGGCATATCAACCTTTGTAGGTTATTTAACGCCAAATCCATTTTTATGTGAATAATCTGTTCTATTTACAACAATTCAGTTAAGCATAAGTACACAGTTTGTCAAAAACATTTCTATTTCAAACTATTCAAGCAGTTATATGTAACAATTCAGTTAATTGTAAATACAGTTTTAATGTCGAAAAAAACAGTTCTATTTCAAATAATTCAGCTACGCATAAGCATGTAGTTTAAATGTAAGTACGGTTTAATGGTCAAAAACTTTTCTATTTCAAGCTATTCAGTTTACTCAAACAATTCATTTTAGCATAAGTATGCTGTTAGTTCTATTTAACCCATAGATAGGGCCCTATCAAGTGCTACCACTCCGGGCCAGAGTAGACCTGGGAGCAATGGTAATGAAGGGGTACTCCGCATTCCCCAAAGCTCCAGCACTGCTGGAACCTCACCATCAGATTGTTTAGTGTCATATCCAGGACACTCGTTGGGGGGGGGGGTACCCCTCTGCAGAGGTGCAGTCAGTGTATTCTACAGCCCCAGCTGACTGGGCAAGTAAAATCTGGTGGTGCATTGGTAGTCTGGTGGTTTGACCCAGACAGGCTCCCCAATTTGGTATATGTTACTTCTGTCGGGGACGGTTTGGGGGTCTACACCCTTCACACACTGCTCATACTGGTATATGCCATTTGCTGGCATGCTAGATGGTGTTTCATTATCTTTTGGTGTCGCATTATACCAATACACAGCTTCCACCATCAAGCAGTGCGACCTTGTGGCTATTCTCTTGATAGTGCGGTGACACTGCTCCACAATGCCATTACCTTCTGGGTCATAAGCACTCTAGTATCGCATTCATATGCCCCATTCGTCTGTGAAAGTGAGGAAAGTTTGACTTCAAAAGGCTGAGGCATTATCCATTAGTATTTCAGCTGGTACACCGCATTCAAAGATAGACTGACTTCAGTTCTTGCACGATAGCCGATGGCAATATCTTGCAGCTGCTGCAACCGTTTCTGTGTCTTTCAGAATGTTTTGGATCCTGGCTAGTAGTTTATCAATCCCCAGTTCATCAAGTCTCGAAGACGCTCGCAGCAGCCGACTAATGTCATCAGGAAGTCTAGCCAGAAAAGCACATTCCAGTATGCGGTCAGTTGTTCCACTAAATGGTACTGCTAGCCTCCTCAAATCTTCTAGATAGATGTCTACTGTCTCACTGGATTCTAGCCGTCACCTGACAAACTGTTTCCATGCAATGAAGGGGTCTGTCCTTCAAAAGCCGTATACCGGGCACGCTTGATCTCTTCCAGGTTTGCTGGCATACTGCATAGGCTCCTTTCATGAGCCTCAGTGGGATCACCATTGATGGTTCTTTAATTCTAAATAGTTTGCAGACCCATTCAGCCTTCTCAAACTATTCGATGACGGATGGGCCTGTGGGAGAGCTGTCAAATTCGGGGATCAAGCTCAGGTCGAACTTATCCATTTGGATGAGGCTATAGAATATGCCAAAATAGTTTGTATTGGGTAGAGTTACCACCGTGTCACAAGCCAACACCTCCTTTTAGTATTCAATAATTCTCATCTCTTTAAACCGACTGCCGCTTCTCCTCTAATCAATTTGTGTCCAATGCAGGAGCAAAAAACAAAAACAGAGTGACAACATCTGTTGTTTTTATGTTCTTTTCTGCCTGCCCTCATTTGCATGTGCATCTTCATTCTCTGTGGTTTTATGTGACTGCCAGCATGAAGATGTGTGACCATTTGCAATAAAAGCTCGCTCAGAGCAGCCATGTTTTTTTTTCTAGTCGAAGAAACGGATCTTGAATGCGGAGCATATGCGCTGGGATGAGTGCTGATTTTCTTCCTAATTTTCACTTCATAATGTTCTTTAAAAAATATATCCTAATTAGATTGTAACTTTCAGTAGCATTTAAAAAGTTGTTATGGAGTGTGATTATTACCGCACAGCATTTGTGCCAAGTTTTTATACATTCATGTCAGCAAGCACTTTTTTTTTTTGAATATCAAAATTGATATATTTTTGTTTATGGATTCTAACAATGAAGAAGTATTAGCAAAATTTTAGACATTTTTATTTTAAGAAAGGTAGAACTGCAACAAGTACAAAATGAGATTTGTGCAGTTTATGGAATGGTGAAGGAATTGTGAGGGATTAAATAATGTCAGTATTGGAGATTATACACTGAACAATGCTCCATAGTTAAATAAACCAGTTGAGGTTGATAGTGTCAAATCAAGATATTACTTGAGAATTACTGACATTATACAATGTGGAATATGAGAAAAGAAAATGGCATGTAAAATCAGATCGAGATGTTTCACTACTGGTCAAATATAATCAATGACACTAGACTTCTCGTGAAACATGTCAATTTGATTTTACACATGATCTCATACCATCTGATTTAATTCCAAACCTTACTGAATGTGGGATATAACCAACATAGTCACAATATTCAAATCAAGCATAAAAATTATCGGTTGGTTATATATGTTTTCATGATTGCCTACAACCATGTGTAATAAGTTACTTGAATGTAGCAATAATGTTTAAGATGAAAAATGAAAATTGGATATGCAAGAGATTTGGGGAAAGTAAAATAAACAAATAACTGTAATAAATGTTGACTCATCAAATGAAGGTGAGAAAGAGGTGTGTGTGTGTGTGTGTGCATACACACACATGCACCTTGTACCAATTTATTAATAGTTGTTAAATGTAGCAAAAATTGTTTTAAATAATCATCACTAATTTTGACTTTTTCCTGTTGATAAGATAGCAACCATGTAAAAAAATGTCAGTGAAATATGTAGTACCAGCAATTTATTTCATGAGGCTTGTTCTTTAGATGAGTAACTTTTCTATTAATTTTTTTATAACCCCAGAAATTTTGACAGTGACAAGTGCAACAATGAATCTATCTGAAAGAGGCATATTTGCCCTGGTTGAGATCCTGTGTCTCTCAAGTAGCTAATCTTAGGTCCAGGGCTGACACAATGAATTTGCCACTAGAGAATATATCATTACAAGTGGAATCCCACAATAGTGATTTACTTGAATAGGAAAGTGTAATTAGTCTCCTCAATTGAAGACTATGGATTTAATTTAAAGAGATGGAAACCACATGGTATCAAAGCCTCTTTACATTATTGAAATTTGTGTAGGGAAATGACCTATACTACAACAACAGGTGAGCAGATTTAAACCAAACTGTTCAAGTTGTGAGGCAGCAAGCAGGTAGGTGAAATACTACAGGTCAAGAGCCAGTTTCAGCTTCGAAAAGTTGGCATCAGACTTTGTATTGTCCTTTCCGGATGTTTCAATGGGGCTTGACCAAAACAAATATGGCTCTCTACTGATAAGAAGCATGAACAATTAGTAAATTGAAAAAGAATTTCTAGACTGAATATTTTTTAGTGACAAAAATGATCATACCTTAGTTAAGAAATTTTTACTTATCTGCAATAAATCAACAGATATTCTGCTTTTGGATTACCATTTTTTTTTATTTTTACAGAATTCTCTTAGAAAAAAAAAAATTTCTAAAGCACTAAAGAGTATTTCATGAAGAAAGATAAGGTACGAGGAGTTGCAGAATTATGAAGTTTCATGAAAAATGGCAAATGGAACAAAATGTTAATGTTATAAATGAAAATATTACCTATCATTTTAACTTAATAAATCCAATTAACTTTTTCCCTCATCCCATGAGTTGATGTTTATTTCAACTAATTCTTTGGCAATGTAAGAATCTTTTTACAAAAATAGTTTTTTGGGACCCCCCCCCGAAAACCAAATGGAAGATTTTATTTAAAATATCTAAAAGATATTTGTAATGGTGAAATGCAGACAAAACAAATGAATCATAAGTATGTGTAATAAGTTACAAAATTGAAATTACAAAACAAATGGTTACATACATAAAATTGCTTTCCATTTTCCAAATTTATCAGTCACCCCCAGATGAAATTATAATTCTAACAGTAATTCGAATATGAAATTAATATTGGAACACATGCTAAAATTATACAAGTTGTGTTTTATTATATATATATATATATATATATATATATATATGAGAGAGAGAGAGAGAGAGAGAGAGAGAGAGAGAGAGAGAGAGAGAGAGAGATTTCTTTGTTTTTAAGCAGATTTTTCATATTTTTATCATTCAGGGTTTCGGACTATTGTCTTCATCTTTATTGTTATATTCACAATGTTTTGGCCTCCAGCCTTCTTCAGGTGTTTGTCAAACTCAGGAGCCTACATGAAAGTTCGAACCACATCCTTTATTTAATCCATGGGGGTTGCTTGTTTTGATTCTGTTAACCATAACTGGGTACAAATGTTAAGTATTTCTGTATTGTCACTTGCCTGCTGTTAGGATTGAACCTGCAACCTGCAGATGATTGCCTCTTTAGAAGCTTAAGGAACATATGCCTATAATTGTTACACTATGTGTTCAGCAGGACAATTCAGAGTGAATTTTTGGGTCTTATAAATTTAATATTTTTATATCACTATGATTACTACTATTATGCATGATTTTTTCACCTGAGCTCATATTCCAATTTATTCTTTTTCAATTTTTTATCTAACCTTTTTGATTATTGGTTCTTATATTGTATTCATCTATACTTGGTCTACTCAATAGGTCACGGTAGCCCAACATATGTGCTGATTACTAAAGGTGTCTAATTCTCCAATGTTGTTCTCTATCAATTATTTTAACTTCATCCCACGAGGGCAGATGGTTTCCCTTTTCCTTCCATATATGGTCTGCCATATCTGACTTTTCAATTTCACCTTGTACTACTGCTTTTTGATGTTCTTCTAGTCTTACTTTTAGTGGGTAGAAAGTTTCGCCTTCGGATACTTTACCACATCTACAAGGGATGGAGTACCCAGTTTTTGGTTATGTTGAATTCTGTTAGTGGCTTGACATGGAAGAGATACCTCTGGAGAGTTGAGCCACTTGTGAATATTGTCCTGATGTCACATGAACAACATCTTTTGGATCCTTTTGGCAAGGCCTTTGACATAGGGCAGATATACAGTAGTGAGTTTTTAGGTATTGTCCTCTATCCTCCTATCCAGGTTTCTTGGAGCTGATGTTATACGCTCTGGGTGGTTGTTGTGATGGTAGTTGTGCCTTAAACTTATCATTTCTTCTTGATATTCATCAGTATCAATGTTGTAGGCAATGGACCATTCCTTTCTTCATATTACATGGATGATGGGAGTTGAAATTGCGGTACTGTCCAGTGAAGGTGGGCTTATGATACACAGATGACCTGAATCCTTGCTTTGCGCATGTTACTAATACCTCGAGGAAGGTTAATTTATTATTTCGTTCTTTCTCCATAGTGAACTGTATAGATGGTCGGATTGAGTTCACATGATCATGTAATGTTTGAAGATCTTCCTGATGAAGCCAGAGAATGAATGTATTACCTATGTATCTAAGCCGCATAGATAGCATTAGGATCTACACTACTAAAGCTATTTCTTCTAAGTATTCCAATATTGGTGACAATGGCTCCAGAGTTTGACAAACACCTGAAGAAGGCTGGAGGACATATCATCTGAAACATGAATATAACAAAGATAAAGACAGTAGCCTGAAAACCCTGAATGATAAAAATCAAGCTTGGTCTCAGAAATTCAGACAACTAAGATTATGAGAAAAAAAAATGAAAGTAAAAAAAAATTGTAAAAAATTATTTTGTTATTTTACAAAAACCAGTTTTTTTTTAATTAAAAATCAACTGTAATAATTTTCACTGGTTTCTTTTCTTTGTAAATGCTCAATGAATAACTCATCCGAATTGAAAGCGAATTTTTAATAATTACTGATTGTAATATTCATTAATTACTGAAATTGAAAAAAAATTATCGAAAGAAAGTTATTAAATAATGGCAAAAATTTACCGGCTGAACTGAGAGACCTGATGCAATAGCTGTCATAGTTCGGATAGTAGCAGGTGAAATATTAAAGACAAGATCACTTGTCTGTATTTGCATGTGCTGGCTTTCATTGAATGGAGCACTGCTATGAAAAGCTATTTCACAAGAGTTGAGTATCTGGGCAAAAAAGAGAAAAGAATAAAAATGGATTAATAAGAGGCAGAAGAGAGTTTTGAAAGTTTTAAATCTTTGGAATTATGTAAAATGTTAAGTAATAAATCATTTGAATTAAAACAAAAAAAGCAACTAACTTCGTTAGTTCTTTAGTGAAAATTGCTTTCCTAGTAAAAAGTCTTCAATTTGATCAAAATGAAATCTAAAACAACTCTCTCTTTTAAGTAACACTGCCAAGTTTAATCAGGAGATAAATTTTCTGTATCAATTAAAAGCTTAGAAATGGCCACTTTTATGAAATCTAACATGTAAACTTATAAGAGATAGACAAAAATTTTAAAAATTGTTGATTTGAAATTTTAGGGATAAATCAGAATATGTATAACTTACTTGTGTCCCACCAATTTCTTTCTTATTGAAAGTTGTGGATACAATCTGAAGGTCACGGACATCAGCTGACATAGTGGTGGTATCAGGAGTTGATTGCATTTTAAACTTTATATCAGACTGTAATAAACATAAGTGAGTGATAACTAAAGCAAAAAATAACCATTAAAATGGAGTCAGTTTTATGTTAATTCTACCTAATACAGAATGTTTGAATTGTGAAAACTATTTTGAGTTTATAATGAATCAAAATGTTATAATTCTATTCAGTAGATTGCTGCTATACTGAAAGTTTATAAACAAGTTAAAATGTTTTGTCTTTTTTTTAAAGAAAAATAAAATTCCATATATCATTTTGATATGACTTCAGTCATTTATTCCGTTATCATAAAAGCAACTTACATAAAGTACCAAAGCATTAGTTTCATGATTGCTTTGGTCTTCAATCAACACAATTTCTGGAACAGATATTGAGACCGTTACAAGCATTGAGGATGTAGGACGGACTGAAGTAGAAGGAGGTGGAGGTTTAGAGGCTGAAAAAAAAAGAAAAAAAAAAAGATAAAATAATAATGCAAAACATCATACATTTTAATAGTTACGATTAACTAAAAAAAAAAAAAAAAAAAAAAAAAAAAATGATGGTGAAAGAAAACAACCTTACGTTTAGTTGCATCTTTTCCTTGGATTGCTGGGTTTTTGTTTGGAGGTGGAGGTGCATCAGCAAGGCCCTTGGTGAAAAAGTTTCCAAGTGTCATCAGAAAGTCCAAACAGACACAGATATGCAAATTGGTTACATTTATTGCAACTGAAAAAGAAAGATTTATTTATGACAGTAGTTGCAGACATTTTTGTGATGAAAATATTTTTTCGATAATTTCTAAAAGTGATAATATGTTTAAAAAGCAATTGTTTCTTAAAACAGGCTCACAAAAATATAGCTGTAATTGAGGATTCATTAACTGAATGAAATTATGAATTTCAAATGAGTATTTGAAATTTTGTTGACGTGGATGAAGCAATTTGAATTAAGCTCACTCACATGCAAAATTGTATAATGTAACTTTTGCTAATAGTAAGAAAACAAGTCAAAAAGATGACCATGTTAAAAACAGCTAAAAAGGTAATTATGAATAAAACCCAACTTTGAATCACAAAATGTAGCTTTGTAATTGTAGAATGAATAAAAAGAAAAAAAAAGACTATAATAAATGTGAAAGATGATCAACTTTAGATAAGTAATTTTGACTTTCATAAGTTGCATGAAGTGAGGTTCAGTAACAATAATAATAAACATGAATGAATCATCATCAAGGCATACTGGCAGTATGGATTCTCTCTCTGTTTCTACCAGCAGCATCCAGTGTCAATACAGAACTGATGAATGTAAGTTTGGGCTGGTTGGCTAACACTGGTGTAGCATCTGTAGAAATCCATAGGAGAATGTCACTTATGAGTTTATCTTTAGTTCTCTAGCAGTG
Source organism: Sepioteuthis lessoniana (assembly GCA_963585895.1). Lineage (NCBI taxonomy): Eukaryota > Metazoa > Mollusca > Cephalopoda > Myopsida > Loliginidae > Sepioteuthis > Sepioteuthis lessoniana. Next base: position 706,480 of record OY757923.1, on the reverse strand, counting down.
CCTAGAATGTCTTGTTCATCTTACTTGAATAGTGAGATGGGAGGTAAGTAGCCATAAAGCTACTGTTTTGTAGGATGCCATATTCTATTAGAGTTCAAGTGGTCCAAGTAACATGGCTACAGCTTGGAAGAGTTCCCATTTCATTTTATCAAAGATTAGATTTCCAAATGGTTGATGACCTCTCAAATGCCTTTAAGTATCTTGACATCAGTTTCAGTAAATCCTAACTAGTGACATATCTAGATTTATGTAGATGAAATAAATGCAGATATAAATAAAGAACACTATTAAAAGGAAATATTAAGTCAATGTCTTCCAATGTTATAAACAAAATGCCCAAAACTAATCCACAAAATTTGCCAAGTCATCTTATATGTTGAATTCAACAGTTGTTATTTGCTAAAAAGGTTTTGTTTCCTTTTTTGGGGTTGTCACAACTTAACATCAATTAACTCTGAGAAATTTGTTGGTCTTCTTACACTAAATAAAACCAAAACACAAATTTAGGCATATAAAACCAGATGTAGATTCAGTAATCCTGACCAGGAGTATCCTTGTGGAGAGTCAGAGACCAGTTAGAGAAATTTTATTAACCAAAGGAAAAAAAAAAAAAAACAATTTGGATTTTGGAAGAAGGGAGTAATACATTACAAATGTATAATAGTGTAATGGATTTTTGAAATGAAGTGTAGATAAAAATTGTGTATTATGAGACGGAATTTGACAAAAATGAATTGTTATTGAAAAAAGAAAAGCAAATGTATTGCTATTGTTTAACCTAAAAGCAGTCAAAAGATAGGTGGATTGTTTTGACAGATTGCAGTGTTCTGAGCAGGTTGAACTGGAAAGCCAAATCCACATCAAAACCAGGACCTGTCATTTATCAAAAGTAAGTTCTAAAATTAGATTGAACCTATTTCCTAAACTTCAAATATGGAATTTATTTTCTTTAAACAATCTCAAAGTAATATGTCAGCAGAAAATTATTGAAATCCAAATTAGGAGAAAATTGTTTTTTTTTTTAGTTGAAAATATACATAAAATGACAAGGTTTGTCTCTCACATAAGACGACAGGTAGACTGGCAGAAGTCAAGCAAAGGGCAGCCATGAGAATTCATGCACTCTGAGCTCTGACCTTGTGTCAGACAACCTAGAGTGGAGAGGCAGAGAAAAAAAAGATTACATGTTTAGACGTGAAAGTAGAAAAGTGAAGTTAAGCCTGAAATAATGTGATGCCTTGAAGTAACCTTGTGCCAGACTAATGGAGATAAAGAAACGAAGAGTAATTGAGATACGATACCTCTGGGAAGCCTTTTATAGAAAACGCAAAGTGAATTAACATGACAATTGAAGAGAGAGAAAAACATGAATTAGCCTGTCAGTTTGAGTTTGAGTTTTGTTTAACGGCATATCAACCCCTGTGGGTCATTTAATGCCAAAAAGGTTATTTTGAATTTCAGTCATTAAAGTAGCAGTTCTATAGAGATGTTTGGTTATATCTTGCTGAAAAAGTTGCTTTCTTTTAGAAAATTAAAAATGTTTTCAGGGTTTGTATTCTTAAAGATGTCCCTCAGGTTTCTTGCTTGATAGTACTTGGTACGGATATGTTTAAGGTTGTTACAATTTAGAAGGATATGTTTGGTTGTGAGTTGTACTTTGCATGATGGGCACACTGGGGCATCCTCCCCTTTTAACAGGTGTGAATGAGTAATGTGGGTGTGCCCAATACGCAATCTGGCAAGTATTACTTCTTCTCTTCTGATGCTTCTGTAGCCTGTTGGCCACTCTCCGATAGCTTCCTGTATTTCATGGAGTTTGTTTTGGGTCTGATTGTCCCATGATTTCTGCCATTTGTCTGATATAAATTTCTTTATGGTTGGTTTTAGATCTGTATATGGGATTTTTGATTTGCACATATCAATTTGAAGAGCTTTTTTTGCAGCTTTGTCTGCTTTTTCATTTCCTTGGATGCCAATGTGACTTGGTATCCAGGTGAATATGATGTTATTATTTTTAGAGAGGGTGTTTAGTTTGTTTAGGAGCTTTGTGATCAAGGGGGATGATGTATCTCTGTTCTGTAGTGCTAGTAGGACTGATTTGGAGTCTGTGTATATAAATTTGGAAGCTTTATGGTTTTCTATGATATTCATAGCTAGATCAATGGCTGTGGTTTCTGCACTGTAAATTGAAGCTTCATTAGGTAGGCGTTTTAGGGTTTCTTTTTTTTGAGAAATAGCAGCACAGCCTACTTTTTTTCCTTGTTTGGATCCGTCTGTATAGATGTGATAGTGATCTGGGAACTTATTTTGTATTTTTATGAGTTTCTCTTGATAAGTGATGGGGTGTGTTTTTATTTTGGGTAACTTAGCCAGTTCTAAGTTTATAGTTGGTTGCCTTATGGTCCATGGTGCCGTTTTGGAGAGTATGGTATGGTGTACTATTTTAGTGTTGATTTTGATTTCGTTGAGGAGGTCACTTATTCTTAAGCTAAAAGGTCTGATTTTTTTTGGGTTATTTTGATACAGGTTTTCATATTTTGTTTTGCCGGTGTAGTCATAAGCAGGATTTTGTGGACAGGAGATGAGTTTGATGTAGTACTGTAGTGCTAATTTTTGTCTTCTTAAATAGAGAGGGGGTTCGTTTGCTTCTATGTATAGACTTTCCTTTGGGGAAGTATTAAAGGCTCCTAAAGTAAGGCGAAGTCCTTGGTGGTGTATTGTTTCCAGTCGTTGTAAGTAGGATTTTCTGGCTGCTCCGTATATGAAGCAGCCATAGTCAAGTTTTGATCTTATTAGAGATCTATATAGCTTGATAAGTGTCTTTCTATCAGCACCCCAGTCTGTGTGGGCTATGGCTCTCAATAGTTGCATGGCTTGATTGCATTTTATTCTTAGCTTTTTTATATGTGGGATAAAGGATAATTTAGAGTCAAAGATAATGCCAAGGAATTTATGTTCATCTGTTATGGGTATTTCAGTGTTATTTAATGTAAGTTTAGGGTGGTTGTGCATCTTGTGGATTTGACAGAAGTGTACACATTTTGTTTTACTATTTGAAATTGTAAATCCATTTTCTGTGGTCCATTTTTGGATTTTATTTATGCATTGTTGTACTTTCCTTTCTATGGTTGTCATGTTTTTTGAATTATAGCAGATGAGGAAGTCATCTACATATAATGACCCTTTGATTTCTGGAGGGAGGCAGGATGTTATGCTGTTTATTTTTATTATAAATAGGGATACTGATAAAATACTGCCCTGAGGAACTCCCACCTCTTGTGGCTTTGAATCAGAGTATGTGCTGCCAATCAGTGTCCTGAAAGATCGGTCTTCAAGAAAGTTTTGGATGAAGATGGGAAGTCTACCTTGTAACCCAAAGTTTTTAAGGTCTTTGAGAATTCCGTATGGCCACGTTGTGTCATAGGCCTTTTCAAGATCAAAAAAGACTGCCACCAGGTGTTCCTTTTTTATGCATGTTTCTCTGATTAGGGTTTCTATATGAACCACCTGGTCCATTGTGCTTCTTTTTGTTCTGAAGCCTGCTTGTAGGTTTGAGAGCAGTTTATTTGATTCAAGAAACCATATTAGTCTTTGGTTTATCATCCTTTCTAAAGTTTTGCATGCACAACTAGTTAGGGCTATGGGCCTATAGCTGGTGGGATTTGTTGGGTCTTTTTGTTTTTTGAGGATGGGGATGATTGTAGCTTGCTTCCATAAAGTAGGGATATTGCCTGAGATCCAGATATTGTTATATATGTTTAGGAGATATTTCTGGGAAATTGAGGGTAATTCTTTAAGAAATGTGTAGTGGATTTCATCTGGACCAGCAGCTGAGTTATTGGATTTGGATAATGAATTTTGGAGTTCATCTAGGGTGAAAAGTTGGTTGTAGCATTTAGTATCGTCAGAGGTGAACTTTATTTTGTTCTTTTCTTCTTTGATTCTGATGGAGTTAAATTTGTTGGAATATTTTTTGGTAGATGATGCTTGGGCAAAGTTTTCTGCCATCAGATTAGCTATTTGTTTTTCATTCAAAGCTTTTGTGCTTCCTTGGGAGAGATGATTTATAGGAGTGTGGACAGTTTTATTTGATATTTTCTTTACAAAGTTCCAAATTGTTTTGGGATTAGTACTTGAGTTTATTTTTGCAGTGAAGTTTCTCCAGGAGGACCTTTTAGCTTCTTTAATTGTGCGTCTAGTTTTAGCTCTTTGTTGTCTATATTTGTCTAGATTTTCTGATGAAGGGTTGGTTTTAAATTTCCTGAGGATTCTTTGGCGTTCTCTGATCATAGTTTTGCACTCCTCCGTAAACCAGGGATTGTTATGTTTTGGGGATGTTGTAGTTTTAGGTATGGTTTTGTTTGCTATATTAATTAGGGTATTTGTGAAATGTATTATAGGTTCTTCTTGGTTTGTATTTGTTTCTGGGATTAGGGTGTCAAGGCATAGTTTTTTGCAGGCTTGCCAGTTTGCTTTTTTGAAGTTCCATCGTGGGGTTTTTGAGACTGTTTGTGGGTCTGATTTTCCTGGTTTAGTATTTTCTATTATGATTGGAAAGTGGTCACTGCCGCAGGAATCTTCATGTACCCTCCAGTTATATTCTATAAAGGTGGCTGGATCGCTGAGTGTTAGATCTATAGCAGAGAATGTACCTGAGGATGAGCTTAGGTGGGTTTGAGCTTTCCGATTGTGGAGACATAGGTTGTTGTTATTAATGATTTTTTCAAGGGTCTGACCTCTTTTGTTCGTTGTCCTGCTTCCCCACAAAATGTTGTGGCTATTGAAATCTCCCATCAATATATATGGCTTAGGGAGTTGATTTATTAAGTTATTTAGCTGTTCTTCGTTTATAGGGTCTTGAGGTGGAATGTATATAGAGCAGATGGCGGTGGTTTTGTGTAAAGTTGCTGAAATTGCTACTGCTTGTAGGGGGGTGCTGATGTTGATTTTGCTTTGGGGAATGTTTTTCCTTATTAGGATTGATACACCACCCGAAGCTCTTAGTCCCGTGTCATGTATATAGTCATATTGCTCATAATTTTTCATGTTTGTTTTATCATTGCTTTTTTTGAATGTTTCTTGGAGACATATAATGGTAGGATTTTGTTCAGTTATTAACAGCTGGAGTTCATTGTAATTTGCCTTGTAGCCACGACAGTTCCATTGGATTATCTTGTGGGTATTTTGGTATTTGGCCATAACTATTTATGCAGTGTGTGTCTTGGGTTTAGGGTGTACTATTTAATTTTTGTATTTTCGATTTTAGGTGTCGAGTCCATTTCGGTTTCCATACTTTCTATGTTTCTGGATTTATTTTTGGTTTTTGAAGGGGTGTGTTGAGTAGGTTTTTGTTTTTCTTCTTTTTCTCTGGTTCTTGAGGTTGATCGGTTTCTGTTTTTGATTGTTAGCATTTCATTTTTTTGGCTAGAGGTTGAAGGGATGTTTTTTGATTTGTCAGTTGGAGTTAGTTGTACATTGGGTATAATAGTTTTAAGGGTTTTGATTAGTTCATGTAGGTCGTTTATTAAATTTGTTAATTCTTCTTCTATTTTTGTTGTTTTTATTTGTGTTTTTGCTTCGTTTTCTACTTGGTTTGAGGGAGTCCTGGTTACCTGAGAGAAAGTTAATTTGTTAAAGGGATTTTCTATGAGTCTTCTTGCTTCAGGGAAGGTAATGTTTTTGGTGATTTTCATTTTGATAATTTCCTTTTCCCTTTCCCAGATTTTGCAGTACTTTGAGTCTGCTCTATGATTCCCTTTGCAATTGTTACAGTTTAGGCTGTTTTTGCAGGATTCCTCTATGTGGTTTGGTTCCTGCTCTCCACATTTGACACACACTTGTTTTCTTGTGCAGTGCTGCTTCAAGTGTCCATATTTCTGGCAGTTATGACATCTTCTGGGATTTGGGATATATGTCTCAACTTTAACCACTGTATAGCCTATTTTTATTTCTAAAGGGGGTTTTGGGTTATTAAAGGTTAGAATGTAGGTATTGGTTTCAATTATTTCATTTTGTTTTTTGATTGTTATTCTTTTGACGTCTATTACGTTTTGTTTTTTTAGTTCATTTTTAATTTCCATTATTGAGCATAATGATAGCTCTCCATTTCTTATCACCCCTTTAGAGGTGTTTAATCTCTCATGGGGGTAAGCTTTTATATCTATGTTGTGGATTTTTTTTTGCTTTAATATTATTTCAGCTTGTTTTTTTTCCTGTCACCTCTATAAGGATGGTTCCATTTTTCAAGTTTTTTACGGTTTTGGGTGATATTAGAGCTGAAATACATTTTTCTATGATGAAGGGGGATATTTTTGTTAGCGGTAGTTTTTCTTTTGATTCTAGAATGATGAACCTTGGATATGGCTCATCATTGTCTGAATCACATTCAATATGGGGTCTTTTTGCTTGGGTTTTTGTTTTAATAGAAGCCATAAAAGTGTTGGATGAGTTTCACTGAACATGCTCCCCACCCACCTCGGAGCCCCATATGGGGATGTGCCTAGGGGGAAACCCATTCGCCTAGCAACACCAGGGCTACATGTTCAGTATACTCATGCTGGTGATAGACGAATTAATTTTTTGTCCCTGGGTTTTCGTTCAAGATAACTACTTCCCCAGGGACAGAAAGGACTACGAGTCTTTCCACAGCATGATTGACCCTACAGCCATCGTCCTCATTTAGATTTAAAAAAAAAAAAAAAAAAAAAAAAAATCTAAGAGAGTACTGTCATGACCAGCCGATTGATCGGATCGGGCCTCTCCGACCGCCCGTCTAGCCCAGTAAGGGCCAAAGTGGTGTGTTGCAAGAGACTTGACCACTCGATTTTCAGGCCAAGTACTGCTCAACCACCAGGATCCCGTCCTTAAGCATCACGGGTCGCCACCCACGGCCAACAGGTAGCCTCGTTGGGGGGGTTTTACCCCTCTGCAGAGGTGCAGTCAGCGTATTCTACAGCCCCAGCTGACAGGGCGGAGCCTGTCAGTAGAATAGGGCGACTGCTAGATTCCACATCACTGACACATTGTACCAGACTATCCTAAGGATAAAAAAAAAAAAAAAAAAAAGAAAAAAAAAGAAAGCTGACCATAATAGAATGCTGTGAAAAAGCAAAGAAACTTAACATAAGTACTAGTGAAGTAGTACGGAGGAAAACAAACAGTAACGATAAGAAATCCAGTACTCAACAAGAGATCTAAAACACACACTCCAAATGAAGAATACAAAAACTTCTTCAATGCCCACATGGAAGCAGCAGCCGAATGTATACCAACTAAACCAAGAGTCAAATGTAGAGTTCCATAGGAGTTGCTAGTAGTTAGGAAAAAAACAAAAAAAACGAGATAATGTGAAAATAGAATCCTTATGTAATAAAAGAAACCCATCAAATGCCCAAGTAGAGAAACTTAAGCACAAAGAGAACTAGCTAATATGTACCAAAAAGAACAACAATATATTCAAGGTCAAATCAATAAAATAAGAAATTCGGTAGAAGATAGACAATCATGAAGAACATGGTAAACAGTAAATGAAGTGAGCAAAAAAAGGAAGAGCATTTTGAGAGCAAAACTAATGAATACAGATGTGAAAAGAACATTTCAAGAATCTGCTTGGAAACTCCCCTAAAGTCAGAAATATTTTTAATAGTCAACTAGACATCAAACTAGGACAGTTTACAGAGGAAGGACTTACAAAAATTAAAATCAGAAAAGCTGCAGGCCACAATGAAATACCCCCAGAAGTATAGAAGACAAAAACATTTGATGACTTGTTCAGTTTTGCAATGCCATATATCAACAAAATACAATAGAGATAGACAAAAAGCTGCACCCTTCCCTTCCCTTCCTGGGAATCACCAAGAACTACAGAGATTATTCTATAGCTGCTAAGGTTTATAACACTGCTACTCAACTGTATCAAACCTGAAATTGAAAAAATTCCTAGGAAAAATCAGAAGAGTTTTGAGAGAAACCAATCCACAACATCAGATACTGACAATCTGTTGAATGATTGAAGGAGTTTGTACAAAAAATCTTGAGGCAACACTATTGTTTGTAGAATTCTTCAAAGCATGATATACACCGAGGGAAGATGGAGCAAACACTTCTAGCATATGGTCTCCCCAAAGAAACTGTTAAAGGTATAATAATGCTTTATAGAAACATGAAAGTAAAAGCTCACTCATTAGCTGGAGAGATAGACGACTTCGACATTGTTGCTGGAGTTTTGTAAGGAGATACATTAGTACCATATTTATTTATAATCTACCTAGACTGTGCACTTCAAACATTGATTGATCGAATAAAAGAAAATTGCTTTACACTATTAAAAAAAAAAAAAAAAAAAAAAAAAAGGCAAGAAGCAGATGATATCCTGCAGAAACTATAACAGACAGACTATGCAAATGATATAGCACTTCTTGGAAATACTCCTGTCCAAGCCAAATCTCTGCTGCATAGCCTGGAGTAGGAGGCATTCCCTCCCACCCCACATGAACACAAATAAAACAGTACATGTGTAAATGAGAAGGAGCCATGTCCACTCTACATGGTGGGCCTCTGAAATTAGTAGACAAGTTCATGTACTTTGGCAGTAGTGTCTCATCTACTGAAAGGGATTAATACATGCCTAGTGAAGGTGTGGACTGCTATTGATAAGTTATCAATTATATGGAAGTCTGATCTATCCAATAAAATAGGGTTTCTTCTAAGTTGTGGCTGTGATGATATTACTATATGGATGCACCACATGGACGCTAACAAAATGTACAGAGAAAACTACACAAGATTGCTAAGGGCTATTTTAAACAAATCCAGGAAGCAACACCTCACAAAACAACAGCTCTACTGGCACTTACCTCCCATCTCAAAAACCATCCAAGCAAGATGAACAAGACATGTGGAACACTACTGGAGAAGCAAGAACAAAATTGTAACATTCTTCTATGGACCCCTACACATGGATGTGTCAGTGCTGGCTGACCTTCAAGAACTTATTTACATCAGCTCTGTGCGGACACAGGATGAGAGAGAGAGAGAGATTAGTGCTGTCAGCCCAACTTGATGAAGATAGAAATAAAGTTAAGATTTTATGGCACATCAATACTTATTAGGCATGACAACTTACTGTCTTTGTCTGCAGTTGGATTCTGAATGAAGTTAACATCTATCATATTATCTGTACCAGGGGAACTAGGTCCTTTTGAATAGCGTTGTATCATTCTGAAATATGACGAAGATGTAAAGTCAAAATAGGAAAAAAAAACAAAAAAAAACAAGTATATTTTATAAATACCAATAAGAATGTATTCTCTTGAATAAAATGTTTTTTTATGTGCCATAACAAGAAGTATCAGTGGCTTATATGGTAAATTACATAAGTCGTTGGTCATGATAAAAGTTGGTCATGATAAAAAAATTAAGAAAATAAATAAATGAACCTAAGAGTTCAAAACATTTATGAGCATTTAATTTTTTTTTTAATATAAGAATAAATGCAATAAGATAAATAGGAATATTACTTTTACAGTTTATTTTTTGATGGTTCTCAATGAATTTTCACTTTAGGTCATTGTCTGGGGAAAAAGCTTTGTGGAAAAAAAAAAAAAATTGTTTTCTTTAAATTAAAATATTTTTGAAAGAACTTTTTAAAAAGTAGATATGTAACATGGAAAGTGATTTAAATATACTGTAGGGGTAGCATATCCATTAGTCTGAAAAATGTTGTCTGATCAAAGTGTCTTTGGTTGGTTTAAAATACTAACATCAATAATCAAAAACGAAAACAAATGGATAAAAAGTCTGAAAATGTGCTGTTTGGATTTGATATGAAACTTGGAAAAAAAAAAAAAAAAAATTTGACAACAATAAACACATAGGTAAACAAATAAGCAGATGCTCTCATAAGAGATATATTTATAAAACCAACCAAATACATCATTCTTCAGTCTAATGGATATCCTACACCAATAGTATATATATATGTGACGGCAAATTCTTTAAAATCCCAAAACGGGACTTTATTTTCACACGTGTGAAGACGGGGCAGGTTGGCACTTGATCCCTTGTAGAATAAGTCCTCGTTCAGAGTTTTTTTCTCAGGCATATAAGAACTGGCATATTATGTGGGGGATTAATTTATGATCAGACTGACCGCCGCTGTCAAGGGGTTCCAAATTTCACACTATACACACACCCACCAGGTCGCTAGTCTTCCTCCCCTAGACAATGGAAGATATGGACCTCTAGGTTGAGACGTAATAATATTAATTATAGTCGTAGGCAATTCCAGTTTACTGTGTGACATTTTAAAGGAATTAATAGGACAATTTTAAGCAAGATAACATAAGGCGAACAGACGCTGGAAAAGAAACATGAAGTAACAAATTCATAGCAGACGCCACAAATATATCAATCTTTTACTGCACATAGATATACACCTTCACGTGTCAAATATATAATAAATGAACACTCCATGAACATAAATGTCTTTTCTTCAAATTGATAGAGAGAGAGAGGGTATATAAAATTGGATATAAGGAGAAAGTCCCAAGAGTACTTATTTTCTTTGATGGAGTTCCTGTGGAGAATCTTTCCTCTTTTACGAGCTAATAGACTTTATGCTATTTTTAACATTGGCTTGAAGAAAATGGCTTCTTCAATCTGAAATATTTTTATGTCTTCTTCTACCCGGAGTACTGGCTTTGGCTCCGTCTGCCACGAGCCCTGTCCAATAACTAACCTTTTCTTTCCGTTTTTTTCGCTGACGGGAAGAAGTTGCCACTTCCATTTTAGGGTCCCAGCCAATCACTTGGCTTCTCTCTTCCTCCCCCTGGTCGGGCGATTTCTTAGGGCTACTAGATGTCACCCAAGTCAGGTTACTGAGGACAGATAGCTTGACGTAATTTACTATCATGCCTTAACGGTCATTCTCTGATGGCTTGCTACTGTTAATTCAAACAAGAGGATAGCAGTAATCATATTTCTAACTTCTTAATGGGACACCACGTGACAATATATATGGAGAAAAAGTAGATTTTTTGGTAGATCTGACAAGAGGAGTAAAAATGAATGGAAAAGTGGATATACTAAAACACAGAATGGATTCAGTTCTGAGTATTTAAAGAAAAAATTTTTTTATTGATAGAACTTTTTCAATTGAGAAAATAAAATTAAGTAAAAACCAACAATCCCTACCACCACTCAAACAGATCTATTTCTCCCTCTTTCCTTTTTTGTCTTTAGACCCCCCCCTTTCATATTTATACAATTATCTATTTCCTCTTTTGCTAAACTTAAAAAAAAAAAAAAAAAAAAAAAAAAAATTCAATATTAATCATTTGTTTGCAGACAGTGAAGTCCTATTATCCTATTGAACACTATTCATTCATTTGTACACAGTTAATGGTTATGGAGAGAAATATTGACCCCCCCCCAACAAAGTAATCCAAGGTAAAAAAATTAATATAAAAGTAAATCGACGTTATAACATTTCGGTTTCAATAAACCATCATCAGGACTAAGAAAAGATGTTATGAACTGTTCTTAGATCATGTATTTCATTAAGCATCCATCAAAGACAAAACAAAGGAGAAGATTATACACACTTAGAAAGGGATGGGGGTGTGGCGTTAACTATTGGATCAATAAGTCAGTGTTTATACTTCAAAAATGGTTAATGGTTCCAAGTATTGCTATGTATCACTTAACAAATTCAATTAGACCTCTTGCCCAGTTGGCTGGGGTTGTAGAGTTCACCGACTGATTCTCTGCAGAGGGGTAAGACCCCCTCCTAATAAGTGTCCTGGATAAACAATCTGATGGTGAAGTTACAGTTATGTTGGAACTTTGGGGAATGCGGAGTACCCCCCTCATTGCGATTGCTCCCAGCTCCACTCTAGCCCAGAGTGGTTGCACCTGATAAGAGTCCTATCTATGGGTTAAATGGAACTAAAACATGGTTTCTTGAGTTTACGGTTTTTTGCATGTAAACTGCATATTTATGCTAAACTGAATTGTTTAAAATAGAACTATTTTGACATTTAAACTGCATACTTATGCTAAACTGAATTACTTGAAATAAAACTGTTTTGACATTTAACTGTGAATTGCCCAGTCAGCTGGGGCTGTAGAATACACTAACTGCACCTCCGCAGAGGGGTAAGACCTCCCTCCATGAGTGTCCTGATACGACACTAAACAATCTGATGGTGAGGTTCCAGTGATGTTGGAGCTTTGGGGGAATGCGGAGCACCCCTTCATAGCCATTGCTCCCAGGTCCACCCTGGCCTGGAATGGTAGCACCTGATAGGGCCCCATCTATGGGTTAAATAGAACTAAACTGCATACTGATGCTAAACTGAATTGTTTGAATTAGAACTGTTTGACTAAACTGAATAGCTTGAAATAGAAATGTTTCTGACAATTAAACTGTGTACTTACATTTAAACTGGATGCTTATGGTAAACTGAATTGTTAGATTTGGTTTGTTGGGTTTTATGGCATATCAACCTTTGTAGGTTATTTAACACCAAATCCATTTTTATGTAAATAATCTGTTCTATCTAAAACAATTCAGTTTAGCATAAGTACACAGTTTAATGGTCAAAAACATTTCCATTTCTAACTATTCAAGCAGTTGTATGTAACAATTCGGTTAAGTGTAAATACAGTTTTAATGTCGAAAACAGTTCTATTTGAAATAATTCAGTTAAGCATAAGCACGCAGTTTAAATGCAAGTACGGTTTAATTGTAAAAGTCATTTCTATTTCAAACTATTCAGTTTTACTCAAACAATTCATTTTAGCATAAGTATGCTATTTAATTAATTTTTAATTCTATCTAATATCAAAGTAAATAATAAGGTTGAAACAGCAGTCCAGTGGTCCCGTATGTTGCATGTAGTGTTTGTCAGATTTTCTAGTTATGGTAATTCAATTTATAATCCTTTGTCGTTTTCACAACTCCCTAGTATGATGCATTAATTCAATAATTTAAGATTTGAATTAACTGACTAAAGGACTTGTCATCACACTGAATGCAACTGAAAATAGAAATTCCATGAAATTTTCATGGAAAGTTAATGAGCAAGGTCTCAATACATTCTTGATTCATTCATCTTAATTTGAATAATACGATGAGATAACACAAAATTCATTAGAAAGTCAAAAAATGTTCTACATAGTCCTTTGAACTAAGTATTTTTTAAACTTGTAACTCGTACTGATAAAAAAAGGAATCTTGTGTACTGTGGGGAATTTTGGTATAAAATTTATGCCATTATCAACCTATGTACATTTATAATATACAGAGACACACACATATATATATATATATATATATATATATATATATATATATATATGAATAAATAAAATTAAACCACAAATAAAGTAATGTATTTATTACCTTTTGATACCATTTTCTTTTTCAGGTCTATTATCATCAAGAATTGTATCTTTCAAGATGACTACTGCTTGCATAGAATTATCAGATTGCATTTTGAAGTCAACATCAAATAGTTGTAACTCAAAATGACCTAAACATTTTTTGGGATCTCTGGTAACCACTTTTACTGATTGATTAGCCTATATGAAAAAAAAAAAAAAAAAAAAAAAAAAAAAAAAAAATTTATAAATCAGAACTCAGATTAAACTTTAAAAAATCATTAGTAATACTGAAATCAAACAATTGCTTTTGGTATATTGATATTGAATGATTCCTATATCAATGAAGAATATTTAGAAAGTGCTTTAAAGCCCAAAATATTTTTTCTTGAGTTACCTTTAAAAAGCTCACATCTTCTGAAACGAACCCGCCATAAGAAAATTTAAGAGAAAAATGGCATTAACAAGATTATTATCTAATCTTTTCTGATCACTGTCCTTTCTGAAATTAGTTTTACAAAGATTTGTTTTAATTGATTTTTAAAAAGTTTAAATTTGTGAGAAATCAAAGGAAAAGTAGAATTTCTTAATTTCTAACCAGTTCATCTTTGCCTTGGTATAAAGTGGCTGACAAACTGCCAAGTGTGAATTTGAATTTCATTCGATTGTATACAGGTACAGGACTGCTATCATTTTTCTCTTCAGAAGATGGCTTTTTCTGAGCCACATCAGCTGCTTCTGGTGATTTTCTCCCTACAAAGAGAGGTTAAAAAAAACCCCCCAAAAAAAAAAAAAAAACCGGGTAAATATAAACATAAAACACTTTAAATATAGGTATTCATTTTATGTTCTATAATATTTTTACATGAATCAAAAAGATTATATACTATTTCAAAACATTAAAATAATCTTATATATATATATATATATATATATATATATATATATATTTTTTTTTTTTTTTTTTTTTTTTTTTTACACATCTGTTAGTTTTTGTCTTCTTTCATCAGATGATTAGTCAAAACAGTATAAATTACTTTTCATAATCTTTAATCATAGCATTTATTCTTTTTCAACACAAAAAGTTTTATAATAATAGCAAAAACAAATTCTTCAGTATATTTCCAATTATGAGAGAGAGAGAGAGAGAGAGAGAGAGAGAGAGAAAAGGAAAAAATGTTAACAGATCCTCTCAAATACAAAATCAACTTGGCAATCAATTTCTTTAAACAGACCTGTAATTTCTGGTGGCTCTGTCTTTCCTTTTTCAGTTTCTGTAACAGCAGGTGTTGGGGTCTCTTTACTGCTCTCAGAGGCAGGTGGCTGTCCTTCTGAGAGATTTTCATTCAGCATTGCCATAATCACAGCATAATCATACTGACTGAGACAAAGCTGTTAACAGACAATAATATGGTTTCTCATTGTTTTTTTTTTGTTTTTTTTACAGCAAAGTAAAAAATTTGAACATTAAAAAAATATAGGAAACAAATCAAAAACACTTAAATTTTGTAATTTTTCAGTTATCTTAATATTTTTCTAATGTAAATATCAATTTTGTTTATAAACTATTTAGATAAACATCAATACATAGAAAAACAGTGTTGCATTGTTCTTAAGGAAAAAAATTTTTTTTCCAAATTTTTAAATTTGGATTGGAAGAGCATCCAATTGTAAAACACTCACGTATATTTACCCATCCCCTCCATCACGAGCAGACAAAAAGTCAATTTTTAAGCAGAGCACAACTGGTTTGGATTCAGAGTGTTTCCTTTTTCTAGAGAGTATTGGGGGAGCCCCTCACCCCTAATACAGTCGAGGAAAAGGGAGTTGAAGGGTGAGTAGAGGTAAAAGCCACACAACAGTGTCTGGAACATTTTGGCTTAAAATTAACAAGGAACTTCTAAGTTACCCAGAAAATAAGTAAAACTGGAATTTGAAGAAATACCCTTCCTCCCTGAGGGAATGGGGGTGTGCTACAACTTTTTGTGAAGGAGTATTAGAAAAATTGTGGTTTAAAATTCTCCGAAAGCAAGGCAAATAAAATTGGAATTCACAAAAACATTCATGTCCTCTAATATTTGTAGTGCCTTTAATAAGTTTCCAGACTTTTTTGTACAGGCATTTAAAATTGTCGTAGACTCTTCAAAATTCAGTATCTTATTGCTATACATCTTATGAGATGACAGACCAATTTTTATGATTTCAGGTTCAAATGAACAGCTACAGCAGCAATTGGAATACACCCTACTAAAGCCTGATTGTCACAGCTGGTTAATTTCAAAAATGCAATCTGGACGTGAGGACACTTTAGAAGAATGATATGCAATAAAATTTTGCTTTAAACTTGGAAAAAATGCCACAGAAATGTATGGAATGCTTCAGACTGCTTTTCGACCATCTTGCATGAATCGAGCATCAGTTTTTGAGTGGCATAAGAGATTCAAGGAAGGCAGGGAGTCTGTGAGGGATGATGAGAGGTCTGGGAGTAGTAAGGAAGTCAGAACACAAGAGTTGATTGGCCAAAGGGTTAGGGTTACTATGTTGAGGTTTTAAGGGAGTTCAGGAAGAGATTCCTAGGGAAGAGGCCAGCACTCTTCAAATCAGGTCAGTGGTATTTCCCCCAGGACAATGCACCAGTCCACAACTCCATCCTTGTCACAGACTATTTGAGCAAGATGGGCATCAAGACAGTTCCTCACCCTCCCTATCGTCCAGACCTTGCTCCCTGTGACTTTTGGTCATTCCCTAAGCTCAGAGGCTGTCGTTATGAGACCAATGAGGAGATGAAAGAGGTTGTGACGAAGGTGATTGACATGCTCACACAAGAGGACTTCCATGGGGCCTTCAAGAAGTTGTTGAAACGTACAAGTGCATTGCAGCCGGAGGAGATTACTTCGAAGGGGACTAGAGTTTCATGTGTGTACTATCAATACAAGAGCCCATAGGAAAAAAGTCTGGAAACTTATTTAATGATCCTCGTAAGTTGTATCATACTTACTGCAAGAGCATCTTGTTTTCCTTCAATGCTCATGTCTGGTTCATCATGATACCAGCCTGCTGATAAGTTTCTATTTACTGCAAGACTTAAAGTCACTGGTTGTAGAAGTAAACACTCTGTACCTATCATATGTTCATCATTCAGTAAAGCTCTAAAGAAATAAAAGAAAAAAAAATAAAGAAATTCAGTTGTCTAAATTTCAGAGACAAAGCTTGATAATTTTATCATTAAGGGTTTTCGGACTATTGTCTTCATCTTTATTGCTATTTCCAAAATGTTTCGGCCGATATGTCCTCCAGCCACTTTCAGGTGTTTGTTGAACTCGGGAACATTCACGGAACTTTGAACTAGGTCCTTTATTGAATCCACGGGGGTTGCCTGTTCCGATTCCGTTAGCCATAACTGGGTACAAGTGTTAAGTATTCCTGTATTGTTATTTGCCTGCAGTCAGGATTGAACCTGCAACCTCTAGATGACTGTCTCTTTAGAAGCTTAGGGAACCAATACCTATAACCGATATGCTATGTGTCCTGCTAGATAGTTCAGAGTGAATTTTTGGGACTTATAAACTTAATGTCCCAAAAGTTCACTCTGAACTGTTTGAAACATTGTGGAAATAAGAATAAAGATGAAGACAATAGTCCAAAAACCCTTAATAAAAAAAAAAAAAAAAAAAAAAAAAAAAAAAAAGCTCTGAAGGTTATTTAAATTATACACACACAGGTTACACATATGCTAATATACTTGCCATTGATAAGCAGAGTCGTAGCAAAGTGTTTACAAAATACCCAACAAAGAGAAAAATTACCTAGACCTAATTAATGTACCTTGTATATTCATACAATAAAGTAAGAATATGCTATTAATGTTCCCATTAATTCTTTTAATCAGTGCATAGACAAAATTTTTATGTTGTACAAATTGTTTTCCTGTTATAAAATTTTTCTCAACTTGAAAGCCCCACAGACACTAGCAAATTCACATGAGCTTGTTCAGCATGTAATAGAATTAAGGATGATAAATATATTAGTTAATTATTTCATTTGTATTAATTGTCAGTTAGCTAAAAACTTTGAATGGAAGTGTAAGTCATGAAGGTCATATGTGTCCACATGTTGCAGGATATGGGATAACAGTCACCTAGTCATAACAAGAGTTCTGTTTTGAAATCATCGTCGTAGGCTGGAAGTTTAAAATAAACATATTTTGAATTCAATGACAGTCAATTTAACTATCAAGTATGGAAAGAAACTTAATTACAAATGTTCTTATATCATTAAAAGATGAGGTAATTAATATATTATATAAGCCAGAGATTTTTGGAAGTTAAGTCAGTAGGGCAGTCGAGTTCAGAGTTGAATGTCAGTTGAGTTCAGAGATTCAAGCCCTGAGGTGAGAGGATGAACAGAGTAAAGGAATCAAAATCGGGTGTTTTTGTTCATCTACCACCTCTGAGAGTCTCATCGCATTCCTTTGTAACAACAGTATATATTTGATTCTGTCTTTCTCTCTTGTTTCGAATGGCCGACTGCTGGATGAAATGTTGCTGTCAGAAATAAACTTTTCATATCACAAGCAATGTGTCTTGTATTTGAGAAGTGTAACACCAAGTAATATTGATGTTCAAGATGGTGCAATGTTGGTGAGGCAACGTTACACATTCTATTGGGTCCTGCAATGCTACAAGTGGTCAGACTAGCATCTACAGGAAAAATTTATTTTTAAATAATTCTTGGTAATGAAAAATTTGGTTGGTTAGTTGATTGTTTGGATTTTATGGCATATCAACCTTTATAGGTTATTTAATGCCAAATTCTGTTTATATGTATATATGTTCAAATTCTAAACAAATACTTAGATAAAATTTTAGATAAGCAGGATTTCATTTGTTTGCACACGATTAACTGGTTTCAATTCATATTTTCTGGTACAACCCTGTCTCTCTCAAGGACAGGACATCATCAATTTTGATGTTCTTGAATAGACCGATTAAACTATTCACTTTGAAAAATCGCTTTCTGACGAGAGCAAAAGCTCTATATTCTATAAGAACGTGTTTAACAGTGCAAGGTGTTTGACATGTCAAACATTGTGGTTGTTTCTCTGTTTCAGTATGAAAGAGTAAGTAAGCCTTGTATGACCAATGTTCAATCAAGATATGACTTGTTCTTGATTTTCTGGAAGCTGGTCTCCATTCTCCCAAAGTGGGCTGGAATTGGAAGAGTTTATTGTGGGTGCTATCATTCCAGCGTTGTTGCCATTTTGTGTGAAGGAATTTATTGATTTTTGGTTTCAGGTCAGTATATGGAATCCTGAAATTGTTGAGGGTCAGATCTAAGGCTGATTTTGCTGCCAAGTCTGCTTTTCATTTCCTCTCACTCCAATGTAGCTTGGGATCCAGCACATGATTATTTCTTTACTATTTGACATTGAGTCTAGTCTACTCAACAGTTTAATAATTAGAGGATTATCAAGTTTTTTATGACTTAATGATAGTAAAACTGAGAGCGAGTTTAAGAATATGATAAATTTCTTATGTTTGTTCTTTGAGATGATGTCAAGAGATAGGTCTATTGCACGGGCTTCTGCTGTGAAGATGGAAGGGCCTTATTGATAATTGTTTTATTTAGAACAGCTGCGCAAGCCATTTTGTCATTGTCCTTGGAGCCATCTGTAAAGACATAAGTAGTTGGGATGGTGTTGGAGGATATTGTGACACTTCTGATAAGTAATAGGATAGGTTTTTAGTTTATTCATTCAGTTTGAAGATCACTTCAGGTTTTTTTTTTTTTTAATGATCCAAGGTGGTGTTTGAGGTAGGATGCTTTCACGTATATCATTTAGAAGGATATTGGATTCTTTAAGAGTAGACGTCATCCGAAAGCCAAAAGGTTTTATGGATTTTTTCTTTTTTTCAAAGTGTTGCTCATATTTGGGGTTGAGGATGCAGTCATAAGTTGGGTTGAATGGGCAAGATTTTAATTTTGTATAGAATTGCAGAGCCAGTTTTTCCCATTTGAGTTGTAAGGGTGTTTCATAGGCTGTCAATTGAAAAAGTTCTGAAAGCTCCTAAGATCTGTCTTAGGCCTTCATGGTGTATAGGGTCGGGCTGTTCGAGATAAAAATAGCATAGTCTAGTTTTGAGTGAATCAGTGATCTGTATAGTTTAAGGAGCGTTTGTCAGTCAGCTCCCTATTCTTGTAGAAGTTGGGCTTGGGTGGATTTGTTTCTTAGATATTTTATATGAGGAATGAATGTTAATTTCCTGTTGAATATAACCCCAAAGAATTTATATTTGTCAATGACGGAAATTTCGGTATCTTCAAGTTTGATGAGAGGGTCATTGTTGACAGAACTGTACGCATTATGTTTTGCTTTTGGATATTCTGAAATTGTATTTGCCCAATGAGTAATTTTCCAGATGGATTGTTGCAGTTGACAGTTTGCATTTATTTTGATCTGGAAGTGATGCAGAAATAGTCAACATAAAGGTAATCCTCAATTCCAGGAGTGAGACACTTTGTTCAATAAACAGCATCATGGTGTCACTGACAAAATACTCCCATGGAGGACTCCCTCTCCCTGCTTGGGGAAATTAGAAAAAGGTTGATCTGTTTTGAACTAAAGTGATGTGTTGCAAGCCATTGATCACTGTCGCCAGATCAATGACTGCTCAATCACCAGGATCCCATCTTAGCAGCTTATGGGTTGCAGCCAACAGGTGGCCCCATTGGCAGGGGGTCTTACCACTCTGCAGAGGTGCAGTCGGTGTATTCTACAGCCCCAATTGACAAGGTGGAAAAATTTGGGAACCAAATTTAATACAAAACTTCTTTTAGAGAAATAGCAACTTAGTTGATTAAGTGGTTGAAGTCAATTTTATGAACTGTCTTTTTTTTTTTTTTTATACTTATACAAATGTACTTAAAGTTACTATTGTGGCATTGAGCTTCTATAGTTTTTTTATCCCAATTTTCCTTGCAGCCACATGGCAGCACAATAATTCTGTTGACAAAACATTCAGATAATATTAGCATTATAATTAACACTTTCATGACTCATGCATCAATTGCAAGCCTGATTTCTTTACACTTTAATTACAATATAAGGAAATAGATAGGATATTGTCACTTTCCTATTAAAATTCAAAAAATATAATTTTGTTTATTGCAGTTATTTTTAAATCCTGAACTGAGAAAGTTTTTAAAATGCCAAATATACTGATTTAAAAATATTCACTTGTGAGTAATTTATTGATACTGACAGAAAATTTATGCAAACCGGTTCATTGGCCTAGTGGGTAGAGGGCTTGCCAATGGTCCGGGAGACCTGGGTTCAATCCCAAGTCGTGTCATACCAAAGACTTTAGAAATGGTACTTGATACCTCCTTGCTAAACACTCAGCAATATAGGGTACGTATCAAGGGCAAAGTAGAGCAATCCTGGGAAAGGAGTAGCACCCTCCCCTACACCTTGGTGTAGTAGCTATTGAAAAGGGAGCCTTCTGGTCGCCCTCGATTACAGTCGCCAACTTTACTGATTACTTACTTATCAAATTTATAAAAAAAAAAATTTTCAGTGAATTTTAGAAAAAAATAACCATTATTGATACTTGAACATTAGGTTTTAAACAAACATTTTATGATGATGTATAATGATTGAAAAGTAAAGAAATTCTAACAAGCTCCAAATTTTTTTTCTAACATACAAAAAACAAATTAAGTATTTAATATTTACCTGGACATCTTCAGGGATGTCAGTTGGATTTTCATCTTGTCAATAACAGCAGTTTTATTGTTAGACTCAAGACCAATAGAATGGAAACTGTTACTAATGTCCAGTTTACCAAGATCTACCAATAAAATATTGAGAGATTTTGAGTTTTGTGGGACAAGAATCAATGGCGCTTTCATCTTTATACACAATGCAATACGGGAAGCAGTTTCTTGAAGATTGGCAACAGTCTCTTTGGATAATTCTGCCATCTTCTCCCCAGCTTCAGAGATTTTGTCCTTAGCTGCCTGAAACTGATTCAGAAAGCCCTGCAAAATCAAACAGAAATTAGAAACAAATATTGTCATATATACACAAGAGTATTAAACTGCTTTCTCATGAAGATGAAAAGGAAAGTTAAAGTATCAATAAACAATTTTTTCTCCACTAAATTTATGCCTTAGTTAACCCTGCACTTTTTGTTTTTTCAGTCAATCTTTGAAATAATTTTCAAATGTAAAAACATATAATCAAAATTAAATGTTAAAAAGGATGTTGCATGTACAAAAATGTCATTTTTTTAGATTTTTACTTTTGTAATGAATTTCCCCCCTTCAAAATTTGCTACTGTTATAGAAACTTTTTAAAAAACACTTTCAAAGAATCTATTTAAAAAAATGTATTTTTCTAAACACAGAAAAATATTAAAGATTTTATATCAATAAATAAAATCATGGCTACTTTAAGACATGAAATGGCTACACAAGTAAAATTTAGCAACAAATGTTTCACTCAACACAAATCATTACATAGAAATTAATCTATTGATCATGTTCCATCAGCAGTCCAACTGTGAAAAACCATTTTAATACCTTGTTCTCATTTTGATAGATATCATTCATTATACCTTATTACAATATAGATACTACTTAAAAATAATTCTGTATTGAAGGTCAGTGAATATTGTTTTTAGTTTACAAGTAGATAATTTTAATCAAATTTTGCAAGTTTAATCAACAGTAGCAGTAGCAATGTTTAGTTTGTAAAATTCTTGTGATGATAGACTGCTTCAAATAGGCAAATAATTATAAGAATTTCAATACAAGGGTAAATAAAAATACAAAAACCTAACAATAAGTGTAAGAATTTGGCCCCGGTGTAAAATAAAAATATTTAGAATATATGGAAAATTTTCTAGCTCAGTTGCAGCACTTAAAATCCATAATGTAATAGAAATAATTACACTGGTCAACAACAAATTTGTTGTCTGCATTTTTTTAGCTGTTTTAGGATGAATCTGATTCTCTGAATCTAAAAGTCACATTGGTTTCACTCAATCAGGTCAAGTTTTTGAGCTATGGCTACACGTCGTTTTTTACGTTTTTGTTCACATGTACGCATGTGTGGAGCATTTTAGGAGTTGGTGGGGGTAAAATGCCATGTCGAATAATTGTTTTGATTGGAAATGATTATTTAAATGACAAGTAGTATTCAGGTCCGATAGTTCAGGGTGATTATGTCGAAAAGGGATCATAAAACCTAGAAATCTTCCAAAAATTGGTGCGGCAAAGCATACAAGTTGGTGGATCAAAACTAAAGTTAATGGGGTAGCCGCCCCAGGAAGTGTATAGGAAACTCCACCCACGCATGGTGTTTTCGCTTCATGTGTGTTGCAGAATATTTTCATTGTCACACTGGTGGTGCCAAATACGGAACGCGGTGGGCTACGGTGGCACCAATTCATGACTAATTTGTACCTATTTTGTTTTCCAGGTGAATGAGATGGCTTCAGCCAGAAGATTGTGCAGAAATAAGACTGACGTGACTGGCTTCCTATTAGGAGCAATGGTGTATTCTTGACATATGTAGCAGAACACAAGTTTCATAACGCGTGCTTATTTTGGTTTAAACTTGCTGACCAGGATAAAGCTTGGGTGCCACACATGGTGTGCAAGGCATGCACTGAGACTCTGCGTGGGTGGACCAATGGCAAGAGTCATCTGAACTTTGGAATTCCCATGGTTTGGAGGGAGCCGACAAACCATGTCACTGACTGCTACTTCTGTGCTGTTGATGTGACTGGGATCAACAGAAAGAACCAGGGCAGCCTCAAGTATCCTGATCTTCAATCAGCACGTCATCCTGAAGCTCATTGTAATGAAATTCCAGTGCCTATCTTTGGACAACTTCCTGACATTAGTGACAAAGATGCCTCTAGTGTTGAAGGACATGAGGACGAAGAAGAAATGGTTCTTGAAGATGATGCTCCACATCCATTTTCCCCTAAAAGGAGTTGAATGATCAAGTTCGCGACCTCAGCTTATCAACAGACTCTGCCAAACTGTTGGAATGCCACAGTACAAGCCCAAAGATTAGAGACTGTTCATTGCCAGCAGCAAGCGATCACTGAAATGTGTTCTGCTACACAACAGCAACCAGTTTGCCTCTGTACCCATCGCTCACTCGACTACACCGAAGAAGAAGTATGAACTGGTGAAGTATGTGCTGGAGAAAATTGTTCATGATCAGCATAAGTGGTTTATTTGTGTTGACCTGAAGATGGTGAACTTTTTGCTGGGACAACAGTCTGGCTTCACTATGTACCCATGTTTTCTGTGCATGTGGGAAAGTAGGGACTGTGCTCAGCATTACACAAAGGAGCACTGGCCTTTGTGGGAGGAATTGGTGCCTTGCAAAGAGAGACCCCACTGCTACTGAGCATTTCAGGAGTTCAAAGAAACAGAAGTTCAAGCCTTGAAGTTTGAACAATGGTGAAGCAACATGCAATTTACGTGTACTTACCTTTATCAATGCCCACCATTCAGTTTACAATAATCGATGTTTCTATCAGGTAATCAATATATGTAGTTGGCAAAACATTTTCTCATAAGAACATGTTTCGGGTGATATGTGTTGACGAAAATCAGCTGATAATGCCACAAAAATGTAATCGATTTTGTCAAAAGATCTGATTTTTTTTCAAATCAACCTCGCAAAAAAAAACAAAAAACAAAAAAAAAAACAAAAAAAACCTGACCTGATGGAGATTTGTTTGTTTTACGGCATATCAACCTCAAAGGGTCATTTAATGCCGGCTAACCTGATGGAGAGAAATGGATGCCATTTCCTGATTCAGCAGTGCAAAAATACCCTAAATCAGTTGTAGAAATCTAGACAACATTCAAAAAGTAAAATATTTCTGCCCAGTGTTATTTAAAAGCTATGATAATAGTGATGTTTAATTTTAACCAAATAATTTTTCTAAGCAAAATTAGTCATACAACCTTTTATATATAATAAAAACCCAAAGATATTTTAATACAAGTTTTACATTTAAAAACTATTTAGGGAGAAAATATTGATATTAATATGATACAAATATATGGAATTCTACAAGGGTTAAATTAACTTTGGATTAAAAAAAAATTTATTCCAAGAGACACTAAGAAATCTAACCAAAAATTAAAATGGAACCTCATACTTTTTAACTTTCAATCCGCTCTTATCCATTTAGCCAATGTTACAGCATAAAATGAAAAAAAAAAAAAAATCAATGAAATTGTAGCTTTAATATACTTACAAGCAAGTCATTGACAAACTTGTTTAAGAAAACAAGACGCATGCATCCCATAGTAACATTAATACTGGTGTCTACACAGGACATGTCTAAGAACTTGCTTCCTTCTGTGCCATTATTATAAGCAATAATGTCACACTTGAGCACTTCACTGCCTTCAATGGCCAAAACCTGAAATCAAAAATACAAGTTATACATATGTTTGATAAGAAAATAAAAAGAAATGGAGATTAACCCATGGTATTGATAAACCAGTACTTAGGTCATTTAACTCAGTTTTAGAGTACATAAAAACAAGAAACAGTATTCAGTACAATAGTGTTGTATATTCTTTGTTTACATATTTCTGTGAATAATTCAAAATGCTTTTTTTTTAAAAATCTGTACAAAGATGGATAAAGATACTTATCAACCCAGCTGTTAAAGAGTGAAATGGATGCAGGTAGTGAAATCTATTCTAAAATGCCCAGAGAATGTATTAAGTGGTCAGGTCTCAGAGTTCAACAGGTAAAAACCATAGTTTATTTTGACCATCTCCATTTACAGCAAAAGAGGATAACAAGCAAGATACTAAATACAAAGTTTATCAGATATACAATTTTTCTTTCTGCTCCACCCCTCTGTCTTATATATATATATATATATATATATATATATATATATATATATATATATATATATATATATATGTATATATTTATTTATTACACACAAACATTTGTATAAGAGAGAGACACACACACAAAAATATACTTTTAAAAGATTCCTTGTATATGATATAAAAGGAATTCTTTTAAAAGTATATTATTTATTAATGGCAGGTAAATCACAAATTTCAACAATGTTCAAGAGTTGGTTTTAAATAAATATTTTGATTCTTCTTAATTTTCTGTCCTTTAAGAACTTATCAATTAAGTATATATACGGTAAACTGACAATTCAACCCCCTTTTTTAGTATATAAATTTTACATATTTTGAAAGAGGCTACAAATACCTGGAATTATTTTGAACAAGTTTGTCAGCATTTATCAAGTCAAAAATATTGCATTTTACCAGGTAAAAAATGTGAAGGAATCATCAAATCTTTATAACGCTAACTATTGCATCAAAATTGTCTCCATTTACATAATTTCTCATTTGAAGGATCTTTAGCATTAGAGTCAAGTTGTCTCACCTTTGGATAGTAGCAATCTGGAGATGGATTGAAGATGGTAATGTCCTTTAATTCTGCACCAATTGTAGTTTTATCAACTTGAACTTTGACATTTGCATTTATACCTAAATAATAAACATTTTTTAAAAATGTAAATCACATTGAGGTCTTAAAGTACAATGTTAATCCAGGTGGAATACAGTAATAAGCAATTCACTATTTGATGTTTGTGGCTAACAAAGTGTGACAAGATAACTGCTTTTTTTTCTTTTTTAAAGTATCAAATACATTTAAAAGAAACAAAATTACCTTTTGAAAAGAAAAAAACCCAAAAAACAATTATCCAAATTCTCCCCACTTTTCACTTCGTAATCAATTCATACAATTTAGAATATATTCCATGGACAAAAGTATATTATAATTCGTGGAATAATAATTTTGCTTGCATTTTTATTTAGTTATCAATATGATACTGACTTAACACATCAATCAAATAAGATTCATTGTTAGAGTGTTAAATATCTTGATGAAAATATAAATATCAATGATTTGAATTCAACTAAAACTATTTCTATATTAAAACAAGTTTATCCAATGAATATATGGCTTTTTATTATGAAAGGTAAAAAAGAGTAAAGGGAAAGAAAAAATACCTTTTACTTTTATTTTGGTAATTAGTTCTTTTGGAGAGGATATTCCAACTGTTAAAGTATCAAGATTTGCAAGGACTTGAATGTCAATTATGTCAGGATCTCGACTTTTTCCCTTCTCTGAAAATAAAATAAAAGAAATGATTTTAGAAATTTCCTAAATTATCTGTTTTAAAAAAATAAAATAATTATTACCATAAAAAAAAAAACAAAACAAAAAACATTAGTATTTTTCTGATGTTATTGTTCATTTTGAATTGAATTTGTATATGTGCAAGTTTCTGAAATTAAAAACTTCTGATTCATATTTTGTAAACATCAACAGGAGCTAACAAATTTTAATAATTGGAAAAGTTTGTCATGATTCAAATTATTTTTGTTTTTATTAATTCATTTTAAAAACTTGATTAGTATGTATATTTGGACATATCATTAACAAAACTGACATTTGAAAAAATCTAGTATTCATACAATTTATATTTTCGGAAGTAATATAGCTGGAAGTTATTCTTGGTAAATGTGCCCAGAAATGATTCTCAGACAAATTATAGATGTCTTCTGTGACGCTGCATAAATAATTATCCCAGGACGAGAGTTCATTTTATGCGCATATGACATTGGGGGCAGTCTGGCACTTGACCCTCCGCAAAATAAGTCCTCGTCAAGGCTCCTATTTCGGGCATATGGTAAACTGGCAAATAATGTGGGGTTTAATTTGGGGCCAGACTTATCTCCGACGTTGGTAAGGGGGTTTCCAATTCACTTTCACATACCCCCACCAAGTCCTTCGTTTTCCTACCCTCTCGGATAATGGAAAACATGGACTTCAAGGTTAAAAGAAATATTAACTGTAGTCAAATTTCCAAAAATTTCCTTATGTTTTAAGGTGAATAAGACATTTAGCGAGAATTAATGAAAGCGATACGAAGCTGAAACAGATATGTGCAAAAGAAGGCGACTTGATAGATAAATAACGCAACCAAAAGATTTCAACACAAGGGTGCATTTAAAATATAACAAAGTTTTAATAGGCGACAACCAAACAAATA
The DNA here is from genome assembly GCA_963585895.1 of Sepioteuthis lessoniana. NCBI lineage: Eukaryota > Metazoa > Mollusca > Cephalopoda > Myopsida > Loliginidae > Sepioteuthis > Sepioteuthis lessoniana. Next base: position 678,956 of record OY757923.1, on the reverse strand, counting down.
AGATTTAAGAAACAGTTCTTTTTTCTTTTCTCTTTAAAATACCGGCTATATGAAGCCAACAGGAAGTATCAAACAAATGTCTCTCAACAGTCCTTTTCTTCTTTCTCCCTTTTTCTTTCTTTTTTCTTTTACTTGAGAAAATGCTTAAGTTGCTGGGCTGAAGCATATAACCAAGTCCATTCACTAATTTACTGTTAATGAAACAGAATCCTTTCAGTTTCTCTTTCTTTTTTGAATACATAATTCCAATATTTAGGAAGGGTAGAAAGAAAAACAGTTTAAGTTGTACTTATCTTTGACAAGGCTTAATTTCAAGCTCCTTTCTTTTACAGGCAAGTGGCATTCCCAAAATCTGGCTGAATGTGCCTTTCTGCTGTCTTCTGTCCAAAGATTCTGTTCTATTCTTTTTACGGAAGAATTTCCCGGAGCTTGGCTAAATTGGTGTCTATCTCTTGCCAATGTCTGTCCAAAACTAAAGATTCTTCTTGACGGCGAGGGGACCTCCCGGAGTTTGGCTATAAGTCAGCATATCTTTCCACGCCGACTTCAGTCCTCAAACTAAAGATTCTTTTCAAAATTTCCTCTGATGAAAAAAGGTATCATTTTGGTGCTAAAGGGTCTATTGCCAATCATTTGACTTTTTCCTTCTCCCACTATTTCCTCCGGTCATGCTACTAGAGTGACCTGGATTCTTTTCTTTGTCCAACAGATTACGGGTCATGGAGTGCGGGTAGCTTTGACCGTCATTTTGACCTGGATTCGTTACTTTGTTCAACAGGCTGCAGATCATGGAGTACGAGGAATTGACCTTCATTCTCCTACCGTTTTAGCGGTCAGTCTTAGTGACTGTTGATTCAAACACAGAAGGGTAGGTGAATTGATTTCCCTTCTCCTCTCTCGGTAGCATACCACATCACACTTCAAAAATTGCTTTGCTTTTAAGATAAAGCAACTAGAATTTATGTAGGTATTCATCTCATGGTTGACTTGTTTGAGATTACAGAGACAGAAAGCAATAAAATAAAAAGTAAAGTTGGCAACATTAATCGAAGGTGACCTGAAGGCTCCCTTTTCAATAGCTACTACACCAAGGTATAGGGGAGGGTACTACTCCATTCCTTGGTAGAAAACAATAAACTGACATTAAATTTGCAATGAGTCATTCTTGAAAATCTAACTATGCTTTTTTCTAAAATTATAAAGAATTATTTGCCACTGTGGTTGGATGGTTTGGTTTGTTGGGTTTTATGGCATATTAACCTTAGTAGGTTATTCAACACCAAATCCATTTTTATGTAAATAATCAGTTCTATTTAAAACAATTCAGTTTAGAATGAGTACACAGTTTAATTGTCAAAAACATTTCTAGGTCAAACTATTCAAGCAGTTATATATAACAATTCAGTTTAGTGTAAGTACAGTTTCAATGTCAAAAACAGTTCAATTTCAAACAATTCAGTTTAGCATAAGTACGCAGTTTAAATGCAAGTAGAGTTTAATTGAGAAAAATATTTCTATTTCTAGCTATTCAGTTTAATCAAGCAGTTCTAATTCAGCTAATTCAGTTTAGTATAAGCACACATTTTGTTTACACACAGTTAATTGTCAAAACAGTTCTATGTTAAACAATTCAGTTTAGTGTAAATACAGTTTGTCAAAAAACAGTTCTATTTCAAATAATTCAGTTTAGCATAAGCATGCAGTTTAAATGTAAGCACGGTTTCAGTTTTGCATAAGCACGCAGTATAAATGTAAGTACGGTTTAATAGTCAAAAACATTTTTATTTCAAGCGATTCAGTTTAATCAAACAATTAGCATAAGTATGCTGTTAGATCTATTTAACCCATAGATAGGACCCTATCAGGTGCTACCACGCCGGGCCAGAGTCAACCTGGGAGCAATGGCAATGAAGGGGTCCTACATATTCCTCAAAGCCCCAGCATTACTGGGACCTCACCATCAAACTGTTTAGTGTCATATCCAGGACACTCATTAGGGGAGTCAGTGTATTCTACAGCCCCAGCCAACTGGGCAATACACAGAGTTAAATGTCAAACAATTTTATTTCAGATAATTCAGTTTAGAATAAGAACACATTTTAAACGTCAAAACAGTTCTATTTCTCGCAATTCAGTTTAGCACTAGTATGCAGTTTAAATGTCAAAACAGTTCTATTTTAAACAATTCAGTTTCACATAAATACGCAGTTTAAATGCAAAAATCAGTATAGTGAAGGAAGCAAAGTTTAGTTCTATTTGACCCATAGATAGGACCCTATCAGGTGCTACCACTCCAAGCCAGAGTGGACCAGGGAGCGATGGCAGTGAAGGGGTACTCTGCATTCCCCAAAGCTCCAGCATCGCCAGAACCTCACCATCAGATTGTTTAGTGTCATATCCAGGACACTTGTTGGGTGGGGTCTTACCCCTCTGCAGAGAAGCAGTCGGTATATTCTACAGCCCCAGCTGACTGGGCAACTGGGGTTGGAATTTGCATCGGTTAAAATATTAAATTTAGTCAAGGCAAAAAATGGAAGTTGTGGAGATGAATAATCATGCACATTTATACACACATTCAGAAGTACAATGAATGTACAGTTGAATACTTACTCTTGGTGGGGGCTTTTTTTTCTGTAGTTTCTGATTTCTTTTCTTCTTTCATTTTTTTGTCAGAAGAGAAGAGAGAGTGGGTTGAGGCATACAGTTTATTGGAGGTTGAAGCTGTAGATTCTGCAGACTTCTCAATGGCTAAAGTTGTATCTTCAGGGGGAGTCAGTTTTTGTGCAAATTGTAATAAGTCAATAATCGCTGACTGATCCAATAACAATTCCAACATGGAGAAGGATACAGAGATGGACTGCTCTGTATTTTTGTAGACAAGACTAAAATCTGGAGCATCAAGGTTTGCCTAGAAGAAAAATTTTAGTGATTACTTTTAAATTACTAATAAATTTATGGCATTTTCAATCATTTATTATGTAACTTAATTTTAAGTATTTATGCACAAGAACAATGAAGCCATTTTGGTATAATTTCAATTTCAAGGTCAAATACAATATTAAAATATTGGTGGAATAGAGTAATGTATAGAAAAGTCCTGAGTACAACTTGAAAATCATTCAACTTTGAAGTAGATAATTGAATTTATTATAAGCCCCCATCCTGGTGCTGAATGGGTCAGAATCCCTTCCGCTCCCAATGTGACTTGTCAACTGTTTGCATAATACACTTGTACTTTGCAAACAGCTGAAAATCACTTAACAGAAAATTCGGATCTTGCAAATCCTCCAAATTAAATTTCAAAAGAATTAAAATTATTTAACAAGTTAAATTAAACATGTACATAATTTTATTCTAACAATATATTTTTTTCAGTATCAAAGATAGAAACTTGAAAAAAATCTTTGACACCATGATTAATTGAACATCTCTGCTAGCAAAGAAATCATCACATGGTGATTTAAAACTCTAAGTAATTTTAAGCCAGACTTTGACATTACTTAGTCACATTCAGAATTTACTGAATCATTTAATGAAATATGTAAAATGATAATCAGACTGATATACATAAGAGTTGCTAATTTTTGTAAAATTACTTTCCATCATTATTCCTACATATAAGTCTTTTTAACTAATACTCTTTTATAGGATAAATTAATTGGGCATTAGGTAAAATAAATTTTTGAATCAAATGCACAATACCTTGAGATAGTCAACAGATAACAATTTAGTATTTGTACTTTCTGGTGTATGAATGAGGTGGATATTTTTTCCATTTGGATCACCTGACAAGACAAAACACATTAAATTACTATAGAAAATAACAAAATAGGCAACCACTACAAGACATTGTTTATGTATTCGAATACTGATGAATAGTTATAAGTTATTTGATTAGATATCTGTTGCCTTCAATTTCCAATTTTTGAATGTTAATGTGTACCAGATTCTTTTTATTTATATGTAATGTAAAAGCACAGACATCCTCACAGACCGTCTTAGAGCTGTGGTGCACAGGATCAAGTTGATGGCAGAAATGAAGTGCGCATGCGCTGATTTTGCGTGTAGCCATGCTTCATGTACGCAAATTGGGGATCAGCTGGATAAGATAAATAGTGCGACATTTTCCAGCTACCCTGACAGTGGCGTCGACCGCAGTAGCAAGAGATGTATCATGTGTGGTGTTACTTGTTCGGTGGTGTTAACAGAAAAAACATTCCCCTTGGAAAGTGGCTCTTCAACTTGACCTGTACATGGAATTACGGATGAAGAGAATAGAAGCACAGGCTGTGAATCTAATTTGCCACAAGCTATTTCAGCCCTACAGAGTGAGTATGTCAAATAGACAATTGGATTAGTGGCTGATCCCCGAGTTTAGTGGTTTGCCAACGGAGGTACTGATAGTGGAGTGGTTGGAAGACCTAGAGTTGACCTGCAAGTTGTGCGAGATAGACAGGATAGAGAGGGTCCTGGTCGGGAGACATACTGACAACTGTCTAAAGAGCAACAGGGGAATGTTGAGGAAATAAAACACGCCCTTATAAAAGCATACGGCATGGATTCCTTTGTTGCTTTTGACCACTTCGCTAGGTGCCAACTTCGTCCTGGGAAAACCATGGATGAATTCTTAACAGAGTTGCAGTGCCTAGTATTGTTAGTGGGAGAGGTGACCCCAGAATATTAGATAAGGAGCACATTTGTAAATGGGCTGTCCCACCATGTCAGGGGACTCCTTAGATTGTACACCAGGATGGAAGTGCCGTCTCTGCAAAAGCAATTAGTGCCTGCCTCCTCCCCCAACAAAGCATAAATAATATGGTGATACCAGGATGCTGGATGTGCTGGTCACCAGCAGGAGGGTGCTAGGCTTTGATGTGCTGCTCAGGTTTGATGCTGTCAAGAAGCTGGGAGAAGTACGCATATCAGAAGCTGGCAAAGTGTGGTTTTCCATGGAGGATAACCTACTGTGCTGCCATTACCATTGACAAATCATATTTTGAGGCCTCATTTGATTAGCGAGAGAACACATGGACAGCAGCTTGGAAGTGGACAGGAAGCCAACCAACAGTGCAACTTGACAATTGTGCCTTGGAATACTGTGTGGCCAGTGACATACAGCAGGCATGTGAGGAAGAACTAAAGGTGTGGCTTGGAAATGGCTGGCTATTGTTCTATCTCAAGAAGGAACTCTGTCCATCAAAAGGACTCATACTGCTCATGGCAGTGGTACAGGCTACTAAAAGGAAAGTATGTCCTGTGCTACAGGAAGCTGAACATGGACGCTTTCAGTGAACACCGACGTATATGCCCAGAACTTGCGAGAGTTGAGACAGCAAGGAACCAATGTTGCAATTTTGGATCTACAGAGGGCCTATTTTCAGGTGTGCATCCATAAATCATTATGGCCATATTAGACAGTGATGTTAAAAGGAACATAGATATTGCCTTACCCGTTTGGGATTCAGGCTAAATGTGGTGCCCATGATTATGCAAGCTATTATGAGGGCTACACTGTCCCAGGATCCAACCATTAAGCAGGCCACAACATCATACATAGATGATGTGTATATCAATAAAGGAGTGGTGTCACCAAAGTAAAGGATCATTTGGAGAGCTATGGGTTGACCTGCAAGGCACCTGAACAGCTGAAGAATGGAGCGAGAGTTCTTGGCCTGCACATTCAGGATAACAGAGGGATGTTAGACTGGAAATCAAGTAGTGATATCTCGGAGATCCCACTGACAATCACCTGAAGTGCTGTATTTTCAACGTGTGGAAAATCAATTGACCATTTTCCTGTCTGCAGGTGGTTGTGCATAGTGGCTTCCTTTATGAAATGCTGCATGACTACTGTTACATCTGGCTGGGATAATAAGACTCAGGATGCCCCCTTGAGGGAGATGATAACTGACATAATGGACAGAATACACTAGAATACACCAGAATGACCCAGTGTGAGCAAAGTGGTATGTGAGCGGGATCAAATATGTCATAACTCTACACACAACATAAATTTTGCAGAGTTGAATCAACCTTGCCCTTCAGTGGAAAGCAGCAATACTACATTTATTCAGATTCAGCTTGTGTACATTGTTGGCTGTCTGACTTGCTAACTGGAAAGGCGTGACTCACCACTAAGGCTGCAAGTGAAATGCTAATATGACAGCGTCTGGATACCTTCCTGGCCTTAATTCAGGAATACAACTTGAGTATTGATGTATCATTGGTCCGGTTTGATGATAACGGAGCCGACCTATAGATGAGAGTTCGTCAGCAGTGGTTGCATAGTATCAAGGAAACTGTAGAGCTCGTGAAAATGTTTTTACTAGTTTTGTATATAAAAGTGAATAGCAATAAATGAACCTTTACAAAGAAATTGAAAGTAAAATATTCAATAATAGCTGACACTTCATTTAGCACATTGATATACACACAAAGGAAGTAAACAATTATATAAATATATTTCTAATGATTAGAAAGTTTAAATTAAGTATCTAACATTAAATTCTATGCAGAAAATATTTAACAAAGATAATATGAAAAAAAAGAAAATCTTGTCAAATAGATTTTGCAAATGTGAACTTACTAGAAAAGTGCTGCAAAAAGATACCACCAAGATAAGCTCCTGCAGTCATGTCAAATGTCCTCATTGAAACACTGGTACCCAGAGAAAATATTTGGAATTGCAACAATGGTGCTTCCTTATTTTCTAAGGTCTGAGCAATGTTGATACAAACCTATAAATTTAGAAAATATAACAATTAATATCTCTCTCTCTCTCTCTATATATATATATAATAAAAACCCAAACCTCACATCTACACTAGTTGGTAGGTAGAAAGTATTGATTTTAATATCCAAATTATCAAACTATGGTTAAATAAAAGACAAATGTAAACCCCCCTGCCTCTCTAAAAAAAAAAAAAAAAAAAAAAAACAATGGGAATATTACCCATTGTTATCACATTTGTTTATTTTATCCCTTAAAATATACAACAAAATATCAAAATAAACAAAGAAGCTAAGATTCTAAGAAGACTAAATACTGTTTATGCTTCTTTTTGTTCTTTAATCAAGGAACCACATATTTTCTATCTAAAAGAAATCTTTGAAGATAAATAACTTGGGCAATAAGACAAAATTGACTAGTAATATAAGTCAATTTCAAAAAGTAAATTGTTGAAGAAAAATCTTTGGAAAATTTAGATGACTCAACTGATTAATTCTTCTCTGTAGAAAAGATTTTATAATCTTAAATGAAAAAGAGTGTTACTCTCCTGATATTCAATTCACAGAAAGCTAGTTACCTCTTTAATTTCAAACTTTAACTCCATGTCTGTAAGATTAACATAATCTGCTGATGACATTTTCTTTACAGGTTTATTCTCCAATTGGCCACTCTGAAAAATACTTTTTAGTATGAATTCCAATTAAGGAAACATTTGAAAAATGTAACTAAGTCAGAAGTATCCTTTGGGAGTTAAATTTTCAAATCTGAATTTGTGTTCAAATATGTCTTTCAAACGTCTTGCCAAATATGTTGAAATACATTCTTTTGGTACAATGTAAGCAGTTTTTATAATAATGAAATCAGTAAAATTAAATGGACAAAAAATAATTAAAATCATAATATACAAGAATGAATGTAGAGCATGATTGTATGATCCATAATTTGAGATGCTTGGTTTGCATTTAAAGATTTAAAAATTCATCATGATTTAACAGAAAAGGTTTTTTTTGTCTATTATAAACAACTATTATCAATTCTCCACTCCAAGAAACATTCAGGTTTTTTTCTTAAGCTCTTAATTCAAGTAACCTAAAGTTAACATATCTTTGTCAATATAAATGAAGGAACAAAAATGTTAAAATTATATATCATGAATAATATTCTTTGATATTAATTTCAATTTAAATTAACACTTAATCCTATGATTTGAATTATCATAAATTCCATTATTAAATGAATGCCTTATCAATAAATATTCCCACAAAAGCCAGAAAAAGATAGCATTTTGGCATGTAAAAATGAGCAAGATTAACATACTGCAATTGGTACATCAGGATTTGTAACAGAAGTCTCAGCAGGTAAAATGCTTGGTCCCTGCAAAAGAAAATCAATATAAAGATCATTTTAAGAACAGTTGATATTGAAATGCAGAAAAGTATTTGCATATGGCTTTTTGATAAGAGATGTAAGAATTATTATTTTGATTCTTGCTTGCAACAAAGTCACCAACATATCTGCCATTTTTATGGGACTGGTATATGGTGGAAACAAATATTAGTAGTTATATATTTCAAGAGTGGAATCTCTAAGGTCATACTTTTGATTTAGCAAACACATCTAAATTTGACTCAACCACTAAAATCAGTCTATATGTAAACTGAAAACAGTTTCATGACAAATATTGAAAAGGCTCTGGTTATACAAACAATATATCAACCAGAATTCCTTGTTACGTCTGAAATCCAATATCTTCTTTAGATGTTTTTGCATTAAAACAAAAAAGAGATGATAACCTATATTCTATTATTTGAGTGATCATCGAGTTGCTCAGTCAGCACGAATTTCTTTGACTTTCCATCCGTCTATCATCCATTGCTCCTGGTATGTCCTCCAAACTAGGTTCTTACTGGTTAGCCAATACTGGCACTTTCAAGTGTAGAGGTTCATGAAAGAATGTCACTGAAGAGTTCATCGCTGGGTCTCCAGCTGAACCATGCATGTCTTGTTCATCTTGAATGTTTTTTTGAGATGAGAAGTGGCCATATAGCTGCTGTTTTGAGGGGTGTTGCTGCCAGGATTTGTTCAAAATAGCATTTTCATCTAGCTTTTTCTCTATGCATTTTCTAAGCATTCATGTAGTACATCTATATAGTAGTATTGAGACAGCCTCAGCTTTATTTTATCATTGAGATAAGATTCCCATATGATTGATAACCCATTAATAACATTTCACACCTTTGCTAGGTGTATGATGACATTTTTTTCAGTAGATGAGATATTGCTGCCTATATATGTGAACTTATCTACAAATTTTAGAGGCCTGCCACTTAAAGTTGAGATGGCTACTTATTTAAAATGCATGAACTTTGTATTCATATGAAGGCCAATGCCTGCTGCTGATTACTTCAAGCTATGCAAAAAGGATTCAGCTTAAGCAGGTGTATTTATAAGAAGTTCTAGATCATCTGAATAATCTGTGTGTTATGATTTTTACAGGCTATTGTCTGCTTCTTTAGTGTATAGCCATTTTCTTTTATTATATCTTTGATGTTCAAAGTATGTAGTCTAAGTAGATTATAAACAAATATGGTGGTAATGTATCTCCTTGTTTAGTGAAAGAGTTGACTTACCCCCAAGGCAGAAATAGCAATGCACATACTTTGCATGCAGAATATCTTTGAATGTTTTTAAGCCAATTCTTCTACTGCTGAAGTCTTTCTTCTTAGCTAGCAGCTTTCAGTTTTGCTCTTGAGGTGCTCTTTCTGCTTACTTCATTTACGGTCTACCATACTAATTGTGATTGTCTATCTTCTGCAAAGTTTCTGATTTAATTGATTTGGCTTGGAATGTATTCTAATGGTTCTTATTTGTATGTATTAGTACTCTCTAGACTAAGTTTCAAAACATTGGGATTTATTGGGTTTTTTTTTAATTGAATAAAGATACTTTTTCATGTTATCTTGTTTTTTCTTTAATTGCTATTGACTCCCAGGGAACTCTACATTTGGTTCTTGGTTTGGTTGGATGCATTCAGCTGTTGCTTCTACATAGTAACAAAATTTTCATATTCGTCATTCAGAGTATGTCTTTCAGATTTCTCCAGAAGATTATCAAGTTTGTTTCTTACAATTATTGTATATTTGATTTCGTTTAACAACATGCCACCGGTCTCGTCTCTGTTTTTTTTCTCTCTCACTTGAAACCTTTTAACTGCTTGCCACTGGTCCTGTGTCATTCTGTTTCTTTCTCTCATTCTCTCACTTGCTATGTCAATACACTGGTTTGCACAATTCAGCTGCCAGGCAATCAAATGTCCCTCCCCACAATGCTTCTGGCTGACTGAAATTTGCATATATTGCAAACCCTGTCCCACTGGAAACGAGACGCATGACTTACAAATTGTACTCCCAACGATGCTCACACTTCTGTTTTCTATACTTCCAGTGCTCTACACACAAGATACATTCGCACCATTTTCGAACTTTCAGGTCAGCCATCTTGCTCATCACTTCTTGTTTCTTTCTTTCGGTGTTGTTAAGAAAGGAATTCAATTTACACAGCTTCGTTGTCACATTTCATTTCTCTTGTTCACCTGTTTTTTTATCCAGCTGTGGACGATTGCTGAATTCACGTAAATGTTGGCGGTTCTGCCTACATATACAGCACCACGCCTCTCGCTGTCTCTGAACGACAAACCCCGGTTGGCTCACCGGAGACAGCAGTCTGCGGGTTCTGCCTTTCAATTTCACTACAATATTTATTGCTAATATTTCTATTGGCAAGTAAGGACCAGTCATAAGATGTGGTTTCGGCTGTTTCTTATTTCTGTAGACTCAGACATATCTTTGCCAAGACAATTTTGAGATCAGAAGATACTCATTCACAAGAAGAGTATGCCTCCCATCTCAGGATACTATTTATCCACTTTTATGAGTATATGATCTAGCTGGGCTTACGCATTATTTGAGTATGTGTAAGTTCATGGTTTTCCCTACCTTTCTTGGAATTTGAGGTTTAGGCATGAAAGACTAAGTGAAAAACCTGTTAGGTATTTGTCATTTCTGTTCGGCAAATTGTGTAAGCCGAATTTATTAGTTTCATCTTTGACTATTTGTGCATTTAAGTCTGATTAGAACATTGTGTTTGGGGAAAGTGTCAAGCAAGGGAAGATAGCTTGTTGTAGATATCCAATTCATCACTGGTATAGTTAGGACTGTAGCAAGAGATGATTGTTGTGTAGGGGTTTCCATTAAATGTAACATGTAATTCTCAGTTGGATTCTCTTGATATGATTTTTAGGCACAAGGACCAAAAAGCACTCCTACATCTCCGATAGTGGGTATTTTACATGCAAATGTCAAGACAAATGTCCAACTATTACAGGCATTTCATGGCATTTTATGGCTGGTAATATCTGTTCTTTAATGCATATAATGTTTATATTTTGTGTTAGACACAACAAATGCTGTAAACTTGGGGAGCTGGTTTGTTATGTTTAGTCCTAATGTTAAAAATTTACCTGCATGTAGGGTGATGAACTTTGGATGTACAGTTTATAGTAGAGTCATGGTATTTTTTTGTTGGCTGTAATGGTTTATTTCTTAAAATTTGTCATAACAATAACTCATTAAGATTTTAATGTTTCATTCATCAAAATTTGTACAAATTGACAATAGTTCATTTATTAAAATTTGTAATAACTGACAATAGTTTATTCATTAAATACAAATAACATTACTGTTCTTCAAATTGAAATGTGGTACACATTGTATATGTATGAATATTTTTAACATGATTTCTTGCATAAATTTTTAAAAATTATACAAAAATAACATTTTCTGTTACAATTACAATAAGAAGTAATTTGATTCTAGAATAAACAAAGCTTTGTAAATAATAAAACACAAAAGAAAAATAGACTTAGATAATTTGATATCAAAGCCAATATAAGGAAATTAATTTGACATAGTTCTAAAATTCATAGAATTACTTGAACTGTTAAAAAAAAAAAATTACCATTTTTGCTTTGTACCATCAAAGAAGGAGACCAGAACAAGTGAGTCTCTTTACAGTGATGCAATATTACACCATTATCTATGACTAATTTGTTATTTACCAAACTTCTCTCCTTTTATTTTATTGAGTTGACTTTCAAATATTGCCTTTCACCTTGGATTTAAAAAAAAAAAAAAAAAAAAAAAAAAAAAAAAATTACAAACTGATACACAGTGATGGTGGCATAAAAACTTACAGGCAAGTTTCTTTCATAACTAAAATATCCATAAACCACTTTTTGATTTATATTATTTTCCTAGACATTTCCACTAATATGGAGAGAGCAGAATAAATGAAATTTACATTAATAAGACAAAGTTTTTTGCAAGAAAGCTGATGGTATTATTGTTCTTTGTAACAAACTCGAAAAACTGATTTTTAAAAAACAGTAATAGGCTACAAGTAAAAAGAAAATCAACTAGTGAAATGTTTATCCTGTATAAAACACCGTGATGGTATTAATACTATGAAAATTAAAAACTTGGCTATAATTTTATAATTCCTACATCGTTTGTATTCTTATACAATCTTTAATTCTATATTCATTTTCAATATAAAATCAAATCTTTCTGTTTTACCTTTAAAAAATCTTCCTCTGGAGGTGGAGGGGCTGAATCAGGAGTTGGGATACTCTGCACTAACTGAAGGATTTCTTGTAGTTTGTGATCAGAAATTGAAAGACTCAGTAATGGCAACTCTCCAAAAGCCTTCATTCTGGAAAAGAATATTTCCAATATCTATAATTTTGAAACCAATCATTAGAGTAGAAAACATCTGAAAGAATCTTTATCAAACAAAGATGACCAGTCTTCTATTTTTATTGATAATGTCAAGAGAATATTTTTTTCACACTCTTGATTAGCTTGAACTTTTTACCAATTAGCTGAAAAGTTTATAGGTTAACCAAGATACTCTCATGCAACAAGCCTAAATAAGATTTATTTTTCAACAGTCCCCCTTGCAATCTATACATTTTTTTGCATCAGTGTTGCAGTGCTTGAACCCCATTGGTCAAAAGTCATTAACAGCAAACATGATGTCATACAAATTCTTCAGCCCACCATCATATATCCAGTACAGTTGGAATTCAATAATTCAGCAGCATAGCTTTTGAGTGATCAGCTGTTATCATATAAAAATATACATGAATGAGGAAAAATCTTATTCTGGTAAGTTGTAAAAAGATCTTAATTAGTTTATTTGGCTTATGTTAATTAACGAAAACAACTTTAAAATGTTTCAAAATGACATTAATTTTGAATGCTGGAAAAAGTGCAATAGTAGAAAGTTTAAGTGATGGTTTACTAACCGTCTAAGTAACATTAATACAATTGTTTTCCATATATATATATATATATATATATATATATATATATATATATATAAAAATTCTGTTTTGGATTAACAGCATGAAAATTTGACAAAAATATTAAGGTGTTTGAAAAGTGATAGAATGGAAGCAAACTTAATCTGGCTGCAAAGACAAGTAACTAACTACAAGGCTGCGAGTCAAATCAGTTTTTAGATGCATTGTGTTAATGTGGTCCACTTGTACCCATATAGCAAATCTAATGTTTTTCTTACAAGGTAAAAAGTAATTTAAGTGTAGAGAGCAACATCAACTTAAAATTCCAGAACATATTAAGTTTTTCAATTTGTTTTGATGAAAGTAAATAGTTCAATATTTACTTTCTGTGACCTCAAAAAGCAACAGAAAATCTTTTTTTTTTAGAGTAATCAACATATCAATTTTTTTTCCTGTGATCTTATTATAATAGAGATTGTATGTATCTTTAACAAACTCACCAATGTCACAATTCTTTTAGTTATTTACATTGCATTCTCCATGATTTTATTCTTATTCAAATCTCAATTATTAAGAAAAATGTTTTACATTATTAATACTGTGGACTTTATCTACATAATAACAACATTCACTTGTATTTATATACCAAAATAGTGGTTCACTATTTGACCAGAAAGGCTAATTTGCATAATGATCTTAAAAATTTGATTTTTAATAAATATTTGCTTCATATTGATTTTTTTTTAAAAAGCATACAATATCCAGCAAAACCTTTAACAGCTGCAGGCTATGCAGATGATCTTGTACTTCTTACAAATACACCTACTCAAGCTGAATCCCTATTACATAGCCTGGAGCAAGCAGCATTGGTCTATGTAAATGTAGATAAAACAGTTCATGTGTTTTTAACATCTCTACTTTAAGTGATAAGACTGAAATTGGTAGACCAGTTCACATCCCTCAGCAGCAATATCTCATCTACTGAAAGCAATGTCAACATAAGGAAAGTATGGCTTGCTATTGACAGATTGCTGATTACATGGAAATCTGATCACTGATAGGATAAAGTGGGATTTCTTTCAAGCTGTGGCAGTACTACTGTATGGATGCACTACTTGAGTTCTAACAAAATGCAAGGAAAAACAGCTAGATAGGAATCACACAATAATGCTATGTGTTGTTTTTAACAAATCTCGGGATCAGAACCCAACAAAATAGCTACCATATGGCCAACTGCCTCCCATCTCACAAACTATCCAAGTAAAATAAGACATGCTGAGTACTGTTGGAGAAGTAAGCATGAAATAACTGATGCTCTTATGGACTCCTACACATGGATACACTAATGTTGGCCAACCAGCAAAAACTTACATCAATTCTGTGCAAACACTGAATGCAGTGCTGCCACGATTGATGGATGATTGGGATGGATTGAAAGAGTTAAGGGACTATGCCATCAGTACAACTTGATGACTAATTTCTAATTGTTTGCTTGTATTTTAATAAATATGAATAAAAACCAGTCAATAAATATCATTTCAAATAAGTTTAACATCATTTTAAATGCTATTTTTTTATACATTAATTTTTCTTCTGCCCAAATCTAATATCCTTTTACAATAAAGAAATTACTAATTTTGCTCTCTATGGTCTAATTTAGTTAAGTAGTTAAATAAGAATTTTATATAGAAATCAATAAAAATGAAATAAAAATATGCGTAATCTTTTTATGATTTCTTATTTAGTTTTGCTAGTCTTTTTAATTTAAAACATTACATTAAAACTAAAATAATAATGTCCAGAGGGCAAATTTTAGCTACTTTTATTATAAATGGTGATTATGTATGTGTAAATGAAACTACATCACCACAGATGTTAATTCTTTTAGTTATTTACATTATATTCACAATGATTATTTGTGGCCAAACAGTTTGTGTTATCAATGAGTATTTAACTGACTTACCACCAAATCAGGATTTGACAAAAAGGCATTTTATAGTGGGGAGCCATGCATGAATTGAGATTCATGTACGGCTATTACAAAAAATGCTTGGTCCATCAGCATTCCCCTTTTGGGTTGCCTCAGGTGCCAAGCGATAAACACAGCCCTACCACGCAGGCATTGCCTGGGTAAGGGGTGGAGGCCTAGAACCAGTTGATGAAATTAATAACACCCACCTGACATAAACACTAACACCACCCCTTATAAAAATTGGCGAGATTAGCCCACATTTTTATTAGGTATTTAAATAACTTCCCAACAAACCAGGATGTGTAACAAGGTCATTTTACATTGTGGAACCACGCACAAATCAAGACTCATGTGGCTATTTAAAAAAAAAAAAAAAAATGTTTGTTCTCTGACATTCCCCATAATTGGAAGCCTTAGGCACCAAGCAATGAACTCAGCCCTACAAAGCAGGTATTGCCAAGGACTAGGCAATTCGAATTAATAATAGCCAACTGATGCAAATGCCAGACAGGCTCATGTCATTAATGTAATTAAAATCCTGCAATGTGTGTTATATATATCACTATGAAATAAAAGGTTTACATAGCATATAGTATGGATGATTTGATATACTGGTTTTAACAAGACTGGATTTGATAAATGATTATTTGGTCTTATTTGTTTCTAATATTGTTTTATTCTCAAACATTAAAAGCAATCTTGTGTATAATTTTATATTAGAAAAAAATCAATTAAAATAAGAAAAAAAATTTTTTTTTAAATTGGAGTAATTTTTTATATTTACTTTCAAATTTAATATATTCTATTACATTAAAGATTAAATACTAGCACTTGGAGTGAGGATATTTTTGCAAGTCAATATAATGATCAATGAAGTCACAACACATCTAAAAAACAGAAGTTAAAGAGATTGAAACAAATTAATTTTCTTTCACTTATCTCTTGATAAAAACCAATAAAACTGAATTTGATATTTCCACTTACTTGGCCAACTGCACTTGATTATCAAACATACATTTCTGGAAAAGAAGGTTTATGGAAATTGGTCGAAGAATATGCATAGAGGATTCTCCTGCCTTTCTAGCTGATTGCCAGTCTTCACCTTAAAGAAAAAAAAAATTAAGATGCATCAACCAAAGTATCTTTATTATTATAATAATCAATGACAACAAAATATCTGACTTAATCTTTTGACATAAGTAAAATTTCTTAATTGTAAACATAAGCTTCATTCTTATACTCATTTGTTGTAATCTCAAAAATACAGGGTCAATTTTTTTTTCAACAATATCCTTTTCATATAAAAGTAAGCTAAAAATAATTTAGTGTTTTTGATAAATTGCTTGATATTTTTAGCATCTACAATACAAAAATTATAATTTTCATGTATATTAAATATTAAAAAAGAAAAAATTTAAATCCAAGTATACAAATAAAAACTCAGGGTGATACCATCACTAAAGAGTTCAAATATGGTTCCATGAACCAAGACATTGGTGTTCTGACACCTGTTCAGTTTGAGAACTCAATACCTGTAAATGATGGATGGCTATGAGATTAGCAAGTTAGAATACCGAGGTCAGAGTCTAAAGGAGCTAGACTCATTTGTAGCCTTCACAGCATCAGGGTAGATAAATGATGGGTACAAGCGACCTGCTTAAGATTATCTCTGGTTTGGTGTTTTTGAAGAGGTTCTTAAAGTTGCTTGTCGAGGAGTATTTTGGGCGAATTTGTCTAAACCTGTCACAGTTTATAAGAATGTGTTTGATTAGGATAGAGTACTTTGCACATTAAGCATATTGGGATAATGTGGGTGTGGCCAATATGAGGTCTGGAGAGTATCACTTTTCTATTTCTTCTGAAGCCTGCCTGCAATTTTTACTATTTATTAAGTATGAATTTGTTAATGATTGGTTTTAAGTCAGTGTATTGAATTTTTGTATTGAATATGTCACACCGTAGTGGGTTTTTTTTTTTAGTTTTTGTAACTTGGGAGGATACAGAGTCCGAGAATATGGATTTAACCATCCCTGAGCTCTTGAACATGTCCAATGCCATTTTAATTGCTTGCAATTCAGCTGAATAGATGAAATCATTATTTGGAAGTCTGATTTGTTTGTAGTTATTTATATTAGAGGCTGCTGCTCCTGTTCCATCAACAGTTTTTGACCTGTCAGTATAAAAGGCAGTATAGTCTGAATAGTTGTCTCTAAGTTCTTTGATGAGGTTGTTGGTTGTGTTTTTTTCCTGTTGTATTATTAATGTTAAATCTAACTGAGGTTTGGTGATTGTCCATGGAAGTAAATTGCTATTTGTGAGTGGTGAAATATTGTTGGCGTTTTGATTTATATGTTGTATTGCTTCTTTGATGCAAAGACCAAATAGGGGAATAGCTGCAGGTCTACTACAGTAGAATTGATTCAATTGGGGAGTTATTTGATTTTTGATGTGTTGGATTGAAGTTTTAATACATATTGGAGAGAGAAATTCTCTAATCTAAGGTTTAATGGTGGTTCATTGGCTTCGATATATAAGCTTTGCACTGGTGAGATACAGAAGACTTAAGCTTAGTCTAAAGCCTTGGTTATATATAATTTGTAAGTTTTTTTTTTTTTTTTTTTTTTTTTTTTTTAAGTAGGATATGGCCAGGTTTCCTTTAATTCTGCTTTTGTGGAGATCTTTTAGAATTCCATACTTCCATATTGTATTGTATGCTTTTTCAAGATTGAAAAAATTGAAACTATATGGTGGTTTTTGAATAGGCCATTGCAAATGAAAGTTTCAAGTCTTATAAGTTGATAATTGGTACCTTGATTTTTGTCAGAATCCACTTTGCTATATGGATAAGATGTTATGGTCTTCCAGATACCAGATCAGTCATGCATTGACCATTCTTTCCATTGTCTGACAAATGCAGCTTGTTAAGGCAATGGGGTGGTAGTTTGTTGGCTTAGAGTGATCTTTTCCTGGTTTGGGATGATAATAGCTTCAAGTCAGTGTTTAGGGAAATTTTTTGACCACCATATGTCATTGAAAATATGTGAAAGAATTGAGAGATTTTTCTGGCAGGTGTTTTAGGAATTGGTAGTGGATTTTGTCTGGGCCAGAAGCTGTGTTTTTCCCTTATTTATTGAGTTTTTTTTAGTTCTGTAATAGTGGAAGAGGAATTGTAATTTTCCTAGTTGTTTGATGTGAAGTTGAGTTTTTCTTCCTCTGCTATGCTTTTATATTTATGAAATTTGGGGGAGTAATCACCAAAACACAAAGACACATGGTCAAAGGGATGCATCCTCCCCTCGGAATAGCCAAGAACTACCAAGGTATAACCCTTACATCCATAGCAGCCAAGATCTACAATGCTCTACTATGCAACTGCATAGAACCTAAAATAGAGAAGACACTTAGGAAGAACCAAAATGGCTTTCAGAGAAATCCATCCACAACATCACTAATTTTGATTGAGTGATTGTGGCATATCAACCCTTTTTCAGGTTATTTAATGCCAATTTCTGTTGGTTTAGTTGTCTAGTGTTTGCATCATGTACATAAATGGAATATTGAAGGTTTAAATTCTTTTATAGAGACCAACTGCTTTTAGAAATGCTAGTATTTTATCATGTTCAAAAAGTTCTTTCATATTGTTTACAGTGTAGAAATATTGTCTTTTTGGTGTTAGGTCGATGCAATCTATCAATAGGTCTTTTACTGAATATGAAGTGTGACATCCCACTCATCATGGTGGTTGTTTTTGTTTGAGTAGATATGAGTGGGTGATGTCTGTGTGTTCAATATGTAGACAACATAGGATAATCTCTTCCCTGCAGGATTTTCTGTATCCTTCCTTCCATTCTCTTATTTCGGCTTTTATAGTCTGGAGTTTGTTGTGTGGGGTGGTGATCCATCTTAATTGCCATTTGTTTTGGGTAAAGTTTCTTATTTCTATTTTTAAGTCAGTATATGAAATCTTAAAGCTTTCGTCTATGGGCATCTCCCAAGCTGTCTTGGCTGCTGAGTCAGCCTGGTCATTCCCTTTGATTCCAATGTGGCTTGGAATCCAGAATAGCTCTATCTCTGGTTTTTGATAGGATTTCTAGTCTATTCAATAGTTGCATGGTTAGGGGATTATCCAGGTTTTGGTTTTTTAGGGATGTTAGGACTGATAAAGAGTCAGAAAAAATAATGAATTTGGTGGATTTTGTTTGTGTTATAAAGTTGAGTGCTAGATCTTTGGCTTTAGTTTCTGCACTGTAGATAGAACTGCTGCTAAGAAGTCGTTTTGTTATTTTGGTATTATGTTGGATGGCAGCACATGATGCTTTGTTTCCATTTTTGAAACCGTCTGTATAAATATGGATATGGTTAGGGCAGTTATTTTTAAGGTGAAGGAATTCTTCATGGGAGATAGGAGGGTGTATGTTTCCTTTATGATATTTTGTTAGATTCAGTAATATTTTTGGTTGTTTCAATAACCAGGGTGGGGGTTTTGAGGGGGTGGATTTAAGTAGTTGCGTTTTATCTATTTGTATTTCGGTGACGAGATTTTCTATTTGGGGACTAAAAGGTTTGATTTAAATGTAAGTACAGTTTATTTTTTTTTTTTTAGTCAAGCAGTTCTAATTCAGATTATTCAGTTTAGTATAAGTACAGGTTTTGTTTGCACACAGTTAATTGTAAAAACAGTTCTATATTAAAGCAATTTAGTGTAAATACATTTTCAATGTCAAAAACAGCTACATTTCAAACAATTCAGTTTAGCATAAGCATGCAGTTTATATGTAAGTATGGTTTAATTGTCAAAAACATTTCTCTTCAAGCTATTCAGTTTAGTCAAACAATTCAGTTTAGCATAAGTATGCTGTTAGTTCTATTTAACCCATAGATAGGGCCCTATCAGGTGCTACCATTCCAGGCCAGAATGGACCTGGGAGCAATGGCAATGAAGGGGTACTCTGCATTCCCCAAAGCCCCAGCATCACTGGAACCTCACCATCAGATTGTTTAGTGTCATATCAGGACACTCATTGGTGGTGGTGGGGGGCCTTACCCCTCTGCAGAGGTGCAGTCGGCGCAGTCTCAAGTTAGCTGGGTGTTCTCCTTGGCAGTTTATGCTTTCTAGTTGTTAACAAGTGGTTTCTTATTGGTCAGATCCATTTTTTCCACAATTTTTGCACATTATTTTTCTCTTACACCTGCTCTAGTGGTGCCCAAAATTTTGGCAGTTATAACATTGAAGTGGATTTGGGATATAAGTGTACACTTTCACTATCATGTAGCTGGTTTTAAGTTTGGGTGGTGATCTGGGGGAATTAAATGTGAGGATGTAGGTGTTGGTATCAATTGTTCAATTGTTTTCCTTAATTGAAAATTCTTTTTATGCCTGTTACAAGCTGCTTTTCTAGGCTATATTCTATTTCTTCAATTGTGCAAGTAGATAGTCCTGGGATTCTCCGTACTCCCTTGGAAGTGTTTAGGGTTCTGTGAGGGTGAGTTTTTATTTTCATATTATGAAGAGTAGTGGTTCTTAATAGTAGTCTGCATTTTCTTAAAAAACTTCCACACTATCAGGGTGGTGTTGTTGCAAGTTACATTTACTGATTTGGGAGCCATATTTCCAGACAGAAATCTTTCTATTATAAAAGGAGAGTGCTGTGTTATTAGTTTATCTTCTCCTGACATAAGAACTGTATAGCTTGGAAAATAAGTAGATTCTTTCATTGTCTGAGTGAATATGTATCTAAATCTGGATGGGGTCTCTTGGAGAGTTTTATTTGCATTTGCTTGGGTTTTATTTTTAGCAGCCATAAAGAGAGTTTATGGGTTTCATTGACAATGTTCCCCATCTGCCATTGGGGGGGGTGTACCATGGAGAAACTCATTTGCTTAGTAAAATCAGGGCTACATAATATGCTGATGATGGTTTTATTTTGTCTCTGGGTTTTCATTCCCAAGATAATACTTATCCAGGGAAAAAAAAAAAAAAAAAAAAAAAAAAAAAAAGATACATATCCTTCCTCAGCAAGAGTGACCCAACAGCCATCACTCTCTGATTCAGATTTTTATGAAAATCTGAAAGAGGGCTAGCATGGCTTGCCAATTGATTGGATCGGGCCTCTAGCCCAGTAAGGGCCAAAGTGGAGTGTTGCAAGTCATGTGACCTCTTTGGTTGCCAAGTCACAAACTGTTCAACAACCATCAAGAATTACAGGTTGCCGCCGATGGCCAACAGGTAAGCCTCATTGGAAGCATTATCAAAGATGCTTGTTGGTTGTGTCTGACCAACAATGCCAGGCATGTCAAGCTGGCTGAACTAGATGCAGCACTCAAAAGTGTCAATCTAGCTCTTCAATGGCAGGCAATAGTGTTGCATTTAGTCACCAATTCAGCATTCGTGGATATCTGACACCCTGACAGGGAAGGCATGTGTGAACATGAAGGCAGCTGGTGAAATGCTAGTGAGAGGGTACTTGGGAATACTCCGGGCATTGGCAGAAGAGTATGGACTGACAATGTAACACTGGTAAAATCCAGCCCAAACTGCACAGGTTACTTCAGAATGTCACAAAGATGATTAGATATACACAAGGAAGGAGGAGAGCCAGTACTGGAGAGTTGTGTTGCAATTGGGAGCTGACAAATCGAGAGTCAGGTGGTTGAAATCCACCAACAAAGTGGACATACTTTTCTAGATCTGTTGACCTGCTGGTGTCTAAGGAAATTGTCAGATCAGTTGTCAAAGCCTGTCAAGTCAATAGATCCAGTACCAGTTCATTGGAAGAAAGGAAAACTGGGTGTGGAGAATAACTGGAGCAGATTAGCAATGGACATAATCCATTACAACGCTGGGCATTTTTTAATACTCATTGACTGTGGTCTCTCTTGATTTCCAATGTGATGGCCATTGCATAGGCAGAATACAACTAGCGTCACTTGTCAGTTGGAGATGATTTTCTTTGAATGAGGCACACCAACCGAAATATTGACAACACTGCCTTCACTTGCAGGCAGTTCAAAGAGTTTGCGAGCAGTTGGGGCATGCATTTGAGGTTCTGGGGCACACATTCACTGGCCTGGAAGAAGGAGACGATCTCTGGGTTAAGACTCCGCATGGCAAGTGCACAACTAAGTTCAGGACCAGGCATGTAACTGAAGTTATCAGCCCATGGTTGGTGTGGATTGATAGGATACCTTGCCATGTTAAAGACCTGTAGCCATTTTCAATGTCATATTCATCATAGAGTGATGAAAGGGACACAGAAGAGATTGGGTGATTAATTTATTTGGGGGTTAGGTCCACAAAATGATATATCTGACATTGGCAGTCTATTAGCAGACGCCGACATGCTCAGTGAAACTCCAGATGATAGTCCATCTGAGGATGAAGCTTGTGTTTTTCCCCTTTAAAGGAGTACCTGTCAGAAGAGACCTGCTCCCAAGTACACTATTTGTGACGAGGAGATCGGGGGAGAATGGCAGAGATATACTTTGCCGAAGCAAGAAAAGGCGAATTGTTTGTACATGTGCTTGTAGACATCATAGCCCTGTGAGGCAAATGTAAGCAAATTGATGTTGAAATGACACGGTGCATGTGTTATTGGCCAGAACAAGGTCAACAAAAAGAAGAGATTTTGGTTTCTTGCCCAAGACCAAGGAAGGATGAAAAAGAGCTGACTTTTGGTTTCAAATCTTTGAAACTCGTGAAGGCTAGACCTGTGTTCCAGAGAAAAGGAGGGTACTGTTGTTTGTGATGAGAGGGAACAGAGACCCAAGCAAAGTGATATTCCGGTTTGCGTGTTGGCTATCAGCAGGAACAGATTCAAGTGGAAGTTTGTTTTCCGACCACCCAATCTTTGTTTAAATACCACAATAATGAGCAAATTGAAATAGTTTTGAGTAGGGTTGCTGAGACTTCAATTGCTCACTACTAGGTGTTGATGATTTTTCTATGGGGGACTTTTTCATAATTAAGATTGATACTCCACCCAAAACTCTTAGTACAGTATTCGATATGAAATCATATTGTCCATAATTTTTTGTCTTTAGTTTGTCACTGCTTTTATTTTTTAAGGTTTCTTGGAAGCATATGAGATTAGGGTTTAGTTCACCTCATTGCAATTTGCCTTTTAGTTATGACAATTCAATTGGATTATCTCATGAGTATTTTGGTATTCGGTCATGACTTTTGTGTGTATGGTCTATTTTGTTATTAAGCTGGTTTGGTTGTGATTTTCTACATTTCACTGTATTATTGTGTGTGCCATAGGTTTTATTTGAGCATTTGGGATGTTTTATTATTCTATTCTCATATTTTTAATTATGGGTGTTGAGGCCATTTCAGTATCTATTTGCTTGATATTTTAAAATTTGTTTTTAGTTTCTATAAGTGGGGGTTTGAGTTGGTTTTTGATTTCCTTTTTCCTTGAAGTAAATTTGTGTCTTTTTTGTAGCTGGGGTTTCATGTTTTGGTAGTAGTTATTGGAGTGTTGTTTGGTTTATTGACAAAGGTTTTTTCTAAATTAGGTCTTGTGGTTTTTAGGGCTTTAATTAGATTTTGTAGTTCATTTATTAAGTTCATCAATTTTAATTTTTTTGTTTTTATTAGAGTATCTACTTGGGTTTTTGTTTGGATTTTGGGAGTTGTGATTTTTGCAAAAGTTGGTTTGGAGAAAGGAATTTCTACAAGTTTTGTTTCTGGGAACTTAATATTCTGGGTGACTTATTTTCAAGATTCTTTTTCTTTTCCCCAGATTTTGCAGTGTATTGAGTCTGCTTTGGGGCTTTCCTTACAATTGCTGCAGTTTAAATTATTTTTTCAAGTTTCTTCTGTATAGTCTGGTTTGTGTGCTCCACAATTCACATATAATGGTTTTCTTGAGCAAACTTTTTAAATGTCTATATTTTTGGCAATTGTGGCTTCTGGGATTTGGTATATACTTTCCCACTTTTGTTAACCTATATCCAATCTTTATTTCAGATGGAGGTTTTGGGTTGTTGAAAGTAATTATGTACATATTAGTGTTGATTGTTTGGTTTAATTTTCTCAGTTATTCTTTTGACATCTATTACAGTGTTTATTTCGGTGATCAAGTATAGGGGGGATAAATATGTTCTGTATCACATCTCTAGAGGTGTTTAGTCTCTCACAGGGATACATATTTATGCTTATGTAGTAGAATTTTTTTCATTTAAGTAATATTTTAGCTGGTCTTTTTGTTACCACCTCTATAAGAATGGTTTTATTTTTAAGGTTTTTGACTGATTTGGGGGTAATTATCAAAGTACAGAAAAGGGTATTGGGTCATTCCTCAGCATGAGTGACCCTACAGCCATCTCCCTCTAATTCAAATTTTTGCAAAAATCAGAAAGAGAGCAGAC
The DNA here is from genome assembly GCA_963585895.1 of Sepioteuthis lessoniana. Taxonomy (NCBI): domain Eukaryota; kingdom Metazoa; phylum Mollusca; class Cephalopoda; order Myopsida; family Loliginidae; genus Sepioteuthis; species Sepioteuthis lessoniana. The sequence continues at coordinate 654,521 of OY757923.1, read as the reverse complement.
ATGACCACCTGATTGATTGAATCAGGCCTCTGACCACCCGTCTAACCCAATAAGGGCCAAAATAGAGTGTTGCAAGTTGCAAGTCACGTGACCTCTTTTGTAGCCAGATTGTGGACTGCTCAGCCACCAGGATCCTGTCCTTAAGCATTATGGATAACCACTCATGGCCATCAGGTAGGCTCATTGGGGGAAGTCTTAACATTCTTCAAAGATGCAGTTGGCATATTCTACAGCCTCAGCCAACAGGACAGTAGTGATTAGCTAAGGCTGAGTTGGCCTTCTTACTTATTAAGGATCAAATTCTAGATGTTAGGAACAGATTAAAAAGAATGTCATATTAGGTGATGAACATAGTTGCTGAAGAACTTTAAGATGTATTGCAGTAACATATTGCTAGTGTAACATAGCTGGACAGACAACATCTGACAAAGTCATTTATGAGGAATTTCAAACTACTTCCAGAAGATTTGTCCTCCAACTGGAGAAGAATTGGTTGAAGATGCTAAAAAAAGTCATGTCTGCTACCTGTCTGAGGTCCTAAAGGAAGTTTTCCTTAAAGAGGTAAGTGGAAGTGTGCATTTTAAACATCTACCCCTGATCCATTATCGACTTTCCACTCTCTTCAATGCATGGATCTAGCTAGCCCCAAAAGAACCTTTTTCCAATTCTTTCGGGGTTCTGGACCTCCTACAGTACATTGTAAAATCTGCCTCTGATCATATCAAGGCACATTGGCACAATTTGGATTTAAACTTCTTGGGTTGGGTGTGTGCATAATATGATGAAAATGGCAAATTCTGCAAGGGAAATGTTAAAAGACTTTTCTCCAACACCTTGCTGGTGTTGAGCAAGGCTACTAGATCAAGAGGATATTCCCGAGAACTGTGTATCTAAGGAAGAGGGTAACAGTAAGTTACCCTTGCAAAAACAATGAGGCACCCTCAACTGGTTGATGATCTGTAATGGTCTTTTTGGAGCAGGACTGACAACTTCACCAGAATGCAACTGATACAAGAGGAGACTATTGAGCATGCATCCTTTCACTAGTCAGGTATTACTTAAATAAACTTAATGAAAATTTTCAGGTTTGCACGCTGCACAGAAAGTTGTTTTTCAAATTTTTCTACAGGTCAAGTCAAGAATTACATGTTCCCAAAAAGATAAGCCAACCTATTTCTAGAAAGATTAAGTGTATACAAAATGAAGATATCTGAGTGCATCAGAGTCTAACACTGGTGTCACTTTTCTACGTGAAACAAAACAAAGGTATCATTTCTCTCAGCCCATGTCTTACTTCATCATCTTCTCCTCCATTGTCATTGTTGACTTACACATAGCAGTTTCTTAAATCGCCGAAATCACACTGCCCCCTATTGTTGCCTCTCATGTTTTATATCTTTTCCCAGCAGGTATGGAATCAGCCAGCCATTCTGAATCTGAGCCTGCAACTCCCGCTCATATTCACCTTGGCATCGCTTAGGGGTGGGATATTCTGAAAGTCTGTTTTTCAGAGATACTGGTGGCTGGTTGCCAGACCATTTCCATGATGCAGTCCATATACGCTTGCCTTTGTCATATTCGGCATGAAAGTTGGGCCCATCAATAGTGATGGCAGCACAGATCAGTGTTCCATGCTGGGGGAATCTCACTTTGCTAGTGCCAGACATGGCTATTCCACCCAGTTGGGTGATCGCGTTCAGCCCAAGCAGCAGCTCATATCCAAGCAGCTCCCTATCTACAACCAGAGTTTGTACAGCGACTAGGGGCCCATTGCCAATACCAATTCGGACCACACCCTCTCCACAACATATCATGTGTGGTCCCTGTGTTCTGTATGAGTTTATGCCAAAGAAGGCAGTCTCAGACCAAGTTTTCAGTGAGTCAGTCTCAATCTGACACTGCAATGGTCATTCAGCTGCTGCTTGTTCCATAGTCATGAGGCCTATCTTCAGAATCGTCCATGCTCATGCTAGCAATTCTGAAATGTCCTTGTTGTCCACCTGGGATTAGGCTTGGAGTAATTCCTCAACACTCTTAGTCATCCCTACAATAAATACACACATCAGGCCTTTTTCTGACATTCCTCCAAACAAGACTAGATTCTCAGTAGTTCAGCCAGATATATGTCAACAGTTTCTTCTGGATGTAACTTGCGCACTATGAAGTCCTTCCAAGCAGGGACTGAGTCTAAGGCAAATGACGTGTACAAGGCACTCTTCATCATCATGTCATGCTGGTAGCACGGATATCCCTGACCCTCTCTCGCCACTTTTCCCTATCGTTCATCGCCTCAGGCAGGTCTTCAGGACAACATCCTGTATCCTCACATAGTTGCTGAATGTATGTTCGTGCTGGTCACCCTGCTTTTGCACGGCCATGTGTGGGGGGTCCATCACTTATGAGTTTGTGAGGGGTACATCACTTATGAGTATGTGGGGGTACATCACTTATGAGTATGTGGGGGTCCATCCCTTATGGGTATGTGGGGGGTACATCACTTATGAGTTTGTCCCTGCTTCTCCAGCAGTGTCCTGCATGTCTGGTTCATCTAACTTGAATAATTTTCATGATAGGAGGTAGGTGGCCGTACAGTTGGTGTCTTGTGGGGTGTTGCCGCCAGGACTTGTTCAAGATTGCTCGCAGCGTTCTTGTGTAATTGCCGTCTAGCTTCTTCTCCAGCCATTTTGTTAGAGTCCATGTAAGTCCCTTCTCTTGTCTTTGCTTAATTGTTGATAGACTGCATCACACCCCCAGAGAGGCGCATTGGAACTATGCATTCTATACACTTTACACTACTGAGTTGACAAATTAACTCCACCTTCTCAATCCATTCTTGCACAGATAGGTCAGAATCTTAGCTGTCGAAAAGTGGTATTAGCTTAGGGTCGAGGTTTAATGACATTGCCGAAATAGCTTGTATACAAAATGAAGATATCCGAGTGCATCAGAGTCCAACACCGGTGTTACTTTTCTAGGTGAAACAAAATTAAGATATGTTTCTCTCTGCCTGTGTTTTTTACTTCTTCGTCTTCTCCATCTCTGTTGTTTTCATCGTTATTATTGAATTGCATGTAGCAGTTTCATAAATCACCGAGATCGCACCTCTTCACAATGGTCGCCTCTCATGTTTTATATCTTTTTTCCAGCCGGAGGAGGGTATCAAATTACCCGTATGTTTTAGACACAATGGTCTGTTATCCACCCACTTTTCAAAACTTGGCACCTTTGAACCCGGACGAACATGAAGTTTTTCATCTTTTATTGGAAAAAAGGTTTAACTTAGCTGAGGCATACAAGTTCAAAAATGTAAAGGTGTTTTCAACTTTATTAAAAAAATTTTCTAACATTTTGACAACAGGTGAACTTGCTTTTTCTGCCATATTAGCTGGTGAGGGGAGAGGTGATCTATTACTAATGACCATTCACAATTTGAAAGATTTTTCATTTACACATTGCTTTTTTTCCATGAATAAAATTCATTCATCTGACCCCCACCCCACAATATAAGCAAGAGTTGGGAAACTCAAATTGATGTATTTTGGTATTTGAAAGTTTATGGAGTAAAGGATATGTAATGGTGAAAGGAAAAATTCTGTACAATTGGGTCAGCAAATTTAACTTAACTAGTTAAGTTAAGATAAGAGTGATAACCAACGTCATCCTTCATTAATTTTGGCTTTTGTGCTACATTCATGTATTTTCGCTTAATAAATAAAAGATAGGACTTTTACCCTTAAGTTCTGTCTATACTGAATTATCAGTTATAATAAAAATAATGTTTTACTTCGATATGAGTCACTTCTTTTATTTCATTTCATATTTTACAGATGATGTAACATTGATCCCATTACTTTCACAAATTTAAATACATCTTTAAACTTTAATGCACCTTTAAATATCTTAAACATTTGATTAATGAATTTGGATGTGACAAGTAATTTTCATGCATATGATTATTTAAATGCTTCCCTGTTTCTGGTGAAATCAAATGATAAAGTAAAAATCAAATGACAAATTCAGACGTTATACAAAAATGAAACATTCCCAAAATTAATAAGTAATCCTTACAGTAATAAATAAAATATCAACAAGATTTGTACACATTTAATTTCTCCTTACCTGGATGTACCAACATCATTTGGATATTGTCCAGTTTGATATTAAATTTGTCATATGCAGACTGAAGCAGTTCTTCCACACTTGCCTACAAAGAAAGTAGGAGCATAAAAAATATCAAAGTAAAAATTTACAAGTCAAAACATGCAATCATTTCAAATTTTTGCTCACAGATTTGAAAACCTAATAAAAAAATATTAATCTTTAGACCTATGAGCATGGACTGCAAAGTTTAATTTTCAACATAGGTTGAAAAATAAACTTCATTGGGTCACATTCCATGAGAGTATATAAGTCAGACTATGAACTTTTAGCCAACCGTCATATAGAGTGCTGTTTATAATTGTGATAAACTCTTACTGAAACATTTACCTCCAACACTAATGAGAGATTGTTGCCACATTGATATTACAAAATGTGAATTTGGAAGAAAATGAACAGTAATATAAGATATGTTACCAAATGTGAAGCAATTTATAGACTGAACTAGTGTCATTTGAATAACACAAAGATAATAGTAATTTACGAAGCTCTTTGCTTCGATGTGGCACAAGGCCGAATGAATGGGGCACCCAATGAGACACAAAGATAAGCAATAATAATCATTAAGAGCTTATATTCATAAGATCTTAGTAAAAAAAATAATTTGTATTTAATATTTATAAATACCACAGTTATTTAAACACCTATCATCTATTTTAATAAAAAAAATAAGTGATGATCAATCTTTTAAGACTTCAAATAGCAAAGTTTGTCAGTGGCTGATTGTTAAAATTTTCAATCTACCTATAAATGAATATAGTCTTGTAATTTATTTAGTTGGAGTTTGAATCCTAAATGTATTCATATCCGTTTACCTTTTGAATGTTTTTTAAATGACAAAAACCATAGAATAGGTTTGGTTGTGTTTTATGGCATACCAACACTTGTAGATTATTTAATGCCAGATCGTTTTTTTTATATATATATATATATATTTATGATTAGTAAGTGAATAAGATTGTAGGTAACATTTTTAAACAAGCCAGAGTTCATTTATTTGCACATAGTTAAATGATTTCAAGTATTACTATCTAATACTAATAATTTTACTTGATATTAATAATATTAATAATAATCCCTAGTAAAAGATTGAACAATTCTATTTGACTCATAGATGGGATTCTAACAGCTATTACCAGGTCAGAGTGGACCTCAAAGAAATGGCAATAAAGGGGTACTCCACATTCCCCAAAGCTCAAGGACTGGAACCTCACCATCATATGGTTTAGAGTCAGTATCCAGGACACTTGTTGAGACAGGGTCTAACCCTTCTGCAGACTAGGTTAAACTATAGAATGCAAAATGGCAGAAAATGGTTTCTTTTGCAATTAAAAACATATATGCCAATGAGAGAAATTTATACAAACCTCTTTTTGATCAAATTCTGATTTGTTTTTTTCACTGTTGACAGTAAAATTACCAAGGTCTAAGATAAGTCGTCGTGCATTCCTAGAACAAAAGAAAAACACTGAATACATTTTTTTGCAGAATCGAAAATTTATCATAAAACTAGAAAATTGATTGAATTTTAATATAAAAAATGTTTCTTAGTCAAAGAATTCATTAAACTTCAAATATCTAATTTAAACACTGATTATCTACATTATAATTCACAATTTCTCAAATCATTTAGTAACCATGTCACTAAAATAGATTTTAAGGTTACATAGAAAAAATCTCTCTGTAAAAAAAATATTCTTTGAATAAATACTCAATACAAGTTTTGAAAGCATTCTCTCTCCTGCCACCCCTCTCTATCATCTGTCGCTTCCAGCAGGCCTTCAAGGCTATATCCTGTATCGGCACAGAGCTGTTGTATACAGGTTCTAGCTGGTTGTCCTGTTTTTGCTCATCCATGTGAAGGGGTCCACTGTAGTATGGCGCTTATGAGTTCATCCTTACTTCTCCAGCAGTGTCTCGCATGTCTGGTTCATCTAACTTTGATAGTTTTCACGATGGGTGGTAGGTGGCTGTATAGCTGCTGTCTTGTAGGGTGTTGCCTCAAGGATTTATTCAATATTGCTCGCAGCATTCTTGTATAATTGCTGTCAAGCTTTTACTCTAGAAATTTAGTTAGCATCCATGTAGTGCATCTATATAGCAGTATCTATACAACCACTGTGTTTCATTTTATTGGTCAGGTCTGACTTCCATATGACCATTGGCTTATTGAAAGCTGTCCATGCCATTGCTAGTTGCGTGTTAATGTCTGTCTCGGTTGATGAGACAATGCTTTCTAGGTAGGTTAACTTGTCTACTAGTTTCAGAGAATTACCATTTAGTGTGGCAATGTCACCTCTTTGATTAAAGCACATGTATTCTGTCTTGTCTGTGTTGATATGGAGGCGTGTGCCAGCAGCTGCTCATTCCAGACTATGTAGTAGGGTTTCAGCTTGGGCAGGAATATTTGCCAGAAGTACTATGTCATTGGCGTAGTCTGCGTCCAGGATTATTTGTGTGGGGGTATCTTCTGCTTCTTTCCTTTGTCAGCTTAAAACTGTTGTCTTTCATTTTATCAAAAGATATTCTAAGCACGTAGTCTAGACAGATGATAAACAGGTATGGGGCTAATGTGTCTCCTTGCAGCACACCTGCTACAATGTCGAAGTAGTCTATGTCTCCATCCGAGGAGCAGACTTTTACTTTAGTGTTTCTATACAGCATCATTATGTTTGCAACAGTTTCTTTTGGGAGGCCGTAGGCGAGTAGTATTTGCGCCATCTTCCCTCTGTGTATGGAGTCATAGGTCTTTGAGAAGTTGACAAATAATATTGTTGCCTCTAGGTTTTTTTGCACGTACACCTTCAAGAATTCGATGAATAGTCAAAATTTGTGATATTGTGGATTGATTTCTCGAAAAGCTATTTTGGTTCTTCCTAAGTATATTCACAATCTTGGGTTCTATACATTTGCATAGCAGAGCATTGTATATCTTGGCTGCTATTGATGTAAGGGTTATACCTCAGTAGTTCTTGGTTAATCCAAGGTCGTCCTTCGTAGGGAAGGGGAGAATGCATCCCTTTGTTCATCTGTCTATTGTGTTTTGATTCTACACAGCATTACAGTGTTGGAGCAGTACATTGTTGAATTTCCTGGGCTTCTATACTGCGGCTTTCCTATTTTTCATAGTACCGAGTTGAGTTCTTCTTACATAAACTGCCCTAGTTTGATGTCTAATTGTTTAGGTTTTTACCAGTTTGGGCATTCATTTCTCCGCCAATGATGAGAACAAGGGATGATAGCTCATTATAGAAGGCGATGAGGTCAGTTTCTTCACTAACATTGATAGGGTTGTAGCAGGAGATGATCGTTGCGCTGGAGTTGTCATTAAAAGTACCTACCATCATCCTTGGTTGTATTTTCTCTATGCTATTTAGTGATTTTAGGGCCTGTGGTCCTATAAGCATACCTACACCTATTATGGCATTGACAAAGTTTTTCCATGCAGATGCAGCGGCTAGCATCCATCTTTTGCCAATTTTGTGATATTTAATATCCTTGCTAGGAGTGTAGCTGTGTTCTTGTATGCAGGACGTACCTCTTTTTTTTTACCTGCATGAAGAGCAATGTGGTTTGGACAAGTGGTATGAGTGTGGGTCATGGTAATCTTTCAATGGCTGTTTTTATTCTCATCTATAGAACCACCCTTATAGATGAGCAGCAGCAGTTCCCCAATCAAACTATTTGATCCTGGCCATTGAACTATAGGATTCATATGCCCAGGGCCTGGTTAGGCATGACGTTGAACCATCAGAGGGTTTTTATCCACTCGCCTTTATTTCCACCATACTGCTTCCCATGGCTTTTGAGAAAAAAAAATTTTTTCTTCTTTCTTTCTTCCCCTTCTGTCAATATTAAGTTTTAACTTGGTTAAAGTTCACAATTACTTTCTTTTTAAATTTCATCGGAGTTTTTATTTATGGTTCTTTGCATCCTTATTGCCATTCTATTTTATGTTATTTCAAATAAAGTCCAATAGTATTAGCTTCTCTTGACCAAGTTCAACTTTTACTTGGAATTACAGTATTTGTCTTTGTATTTAAAGCACATAATATATAGCAGTCATTTTACAAATAAAAAATGAAATCAGTCATGCATTTTAAAATGACTATAGTAAAAGACAATATATATCTGACTATTATTTGAACTCTGCCAGAGTTGGAGTGGATTTGCTTAGTATTTTGGTAGTAAGTTTAACACAGTCCGTGTCACTTAGGCTTCTGAATATTACTTCTTTTATACAGATATACATGTTTCTAGTGCTTGGGGTATTTTGTTACAAAGATGAATTAGCTATGAATAATCCATAATGATATTTTTACTTTCTGTTAAATCAATTTTTTTATAATTATTTTCTTTGCAATATTCAAGTTTTGCACATTTTAGGAAACATTTCTCAAATTTATTATATACATCTCTTATCACTTTACCTATTAATTATCTTTCTAACAAAATGTTCCTTAAAACATACAAAGCTAAAAATGCTGGTTGGTTGGGTTTTATGGCATATCAACCTTTGTAGGTTATTTAACACCAAATTCATTTGTATACAAATAATCAGTTCTATTTCAAACAATTCAGTTTAGCATGAGTACATAGTTTGTCAAAAACATTTCTATTTCAAGCTATTCAATTTATTCAAACAGTTCTAATTCAGCTAATTCAGTTTAGTATGAGCACAGAAGTTATATTAAAAAACAATTCAGTTTAGTGTAAGTAGAGTTTCAATGTCAAAACACTTCCATTTCAAACAATTCAGTTTAGCATAAGCACACAGTTTAAATGTAAGTACAGTTTAATTGTCAGAGACATTTCTATTTCAAGCTATTCAGTTTAGTCAAACAGTTCTAAATCAAACAATTCAGTTTAGCATAAGTATGCAGCTAGCTCTATTTAACCCATAGATAGGGCAATATCAGGTTGACCTGGGAGCAATGGCAATGAAGTGGTGCTCCACATTTGCCCAAAGCTCCAGCATCATTGGAACCTCACCATCAAATTGTTTAATGTCATATCCAGGACACTCATTGGGGGGTACTCCTCTGCAGAGGTGGAGTCGGTGTATTCTACAGCCCCAGCCAACTAGGCAAACAAAGCTTAAATATTGCAAAGAAAATAATTATAAAAATAGACAGAAAGCAAGTCAATGTTTGCATTAAAACTGGCAAAAAATCTAAATAGACAATTTTAATGGATTTCAACTGAAAACCAATTGAGGTATCTCTATGACAACAAAAAATACAGAATCAAATTTGATAATTTTTCCAAATCCATAAAACAGCTGCACTTAATTTACTTTTCATGTTATTCTATTCAAAAATTGAAATTACATAAAATTATATTAAAAATATTCTTTAACTAATTTATAATTATATGGTGAGAATTTTACTTATTTAAAAAGATTTTAATTACTCCAATTCAACTTAACATTTGTTCCTATAAAATTCTGTAGTAGCATTACATTGTAAAGTGGGATTAAGGTCGCTGAGAGTGTTCTCAATTCCCATTGGAAGGTTGACGACAACTTAATCCTTTTACACAACGTAGTAATGTTTGGACGAGTTTCTGCTGACCTCTATTGGTATTCCATGAGGTGTCCCTTTAGCGAGTTCAAAAGTTCAGACAGCCTTGTTGGTAAAGAAAGTATATTATATATGTGTGTGTGTGTGTGTGTGTGTGTGCGCGCGCACGCATGTGTTTATTGAACTGTTAGCCTGGTAGGTGAGTAACAGTTTTTGTCTTGTTAACTTCATGGTGGTTCCTGTTAAAAGAAGCTGAATTAGCTTTTTCCTTTCCCTCACAGAAGGTCCGGCTTTTGGTATTCTTCCGCCAGCTGATTTGATTGGTTCATTTCAACCAATTTACTTCTGTGCAGGAATTTGTCTGCCAGTGAGAAATAAATCTAATTCCCGCTACATCACCCCCTGCTTAGACTTACAGCCGATAGAAAAGAAATAAACAATAGTCTGATGTTCATTACTCTTGCTTATATGTATACTGTTTTACTCAGCTTCTTGGGCCAATGGAATTGCTGGCCACGATGTGTAGTGGTGACATATGTAGGTGAAGGAGGTACATGCATTGTTGAGTGTGCATCTTACATTGGCTGGTGCAAAGTCTATGTGGGGGGAATATGTGGTTCTTGTGTGTCTGTCTATGTAAAGGCCCATTTCACCCTATTGATTGATACAGTTTCTTTTTTGCCACACACGTCCAGGGTGAAAAGTTTGTCTGTGCATGCAAGGACATGATAGGGACCAGTATAAGGTGAAGTAAGAGAGGCTCTCACAGAATCCTTTTGGAGAAAACCACGAGTCCAAGAAGCAATGTCTCTAAGGACTGAAGATTTTGTGGTTTGCTGCCGAGGGTTCATGGGTGGAAGATCATTGAAATAAGATCTCAGTTTTATCATACCCTTAGAAACTGAATGATAGCTAGTCATACAGATACGTTTTATCCCTAAAATCCTAGAAAGTTCTTGGAAGAGATGAGATTCAAACTGTCCGCCAGAGTCGGTGGTAATAGATGTAGGAACTCCGTAACACGATATTCAGCCTGATATTAGGGCTTGTGCTACAGATTCCGCTAAAAGGGAATGGCTTCGGGCCAACGTGTGAAGTGATCTATACAGGTCAGGAGATATTTGAATCCTTGACTGGCTGGGCATGGTTCAACGATATCAATATGAATGTGACTGGAGTGCTAAATATTCCGAGAGGTGCACAGATATCAAAAACAGCCCGAGGATGAATCATTGGAACAAGAAGGTGAGGTGAATTTGTCAAGATGTCACAGATCATCTATGTGTCCGAAGTGTGTACAGGCAGATATATAAATTTCCTGGTAGCAAATTCAGGTGATGACAGGTCCAACATATCCAGACGTAGCTGGCCCGAGGCTAATTGTTGAAGATAGATATCCGAAGGTGATGACAGGTAATTAGAACGCGCAACAAGGCGTCAGCCGCAATGTTCTGTTCACTGGTGATATGTCTGATATCGCTGGTAAATTGAGAAATAAAATCCAAGTGTAGAGTTTCATGGAATGAATATTTATCCGACTCAGAACGCAGCATGAACATAAGCAGATGATGGTCTGTATAGATTGCAAATTGGAAACCCTTGAGTGAATGCTAAAAGTTTTTCATGGCAAGATACATAGCTAGAAGTTCATAGCCAAATGTGCTGAAGCACCATTCAGCCAGTTTCAGCTGTTTGGAAAAGTATGCAAGAGGTTGTAGTTGTTGGTGCTGCAACACTGCACCTACCGCTGTGACTGATGCATCAATGACCAGTGAAAACTGGATACCAGGTGCAGGGTGGTCGAGCAGTGATGTCTTAGCCAATTTTTGTTTCACTTCATTAAAAACTTTCAGGTCATTCGTATCCAATGAAATTTGCTCATTTTTCTTTTTTCTGTTGCGTAACAGGTTGGAAAGAGGAGACACTGTGGGATAAAAAGTCTGTAATGATTTAGCAGACCAATGAGGCGCCGTTATCGGCGAAGTGAAGTGGGTGGTTGAAGGTCTTGAAGAACCTTCACTTTTTCAGGTAGTAGAGATATACCTTCAGGACTGATAGCGTGGCCCTGGTAAACAAGTGATGAAGCACAAAAAACACATTTACCAGGGTTAATTCTTACCTGATATTGTTGTAATCATTTGAATAGTAGGCAGGGATTAGTGATGTGTTTATCAGGTGAGGTGCCCGTGGTGTAATGGTTATTGTCATAGGAAATGGACACAGTGACACGAGTTCAAATCCTGGAAGAGGCTGATTGCATTTCACATAGCACTAGTACTCTTGGGAAAGGTATAAATCCAATTATTCTCCCTCCAGCTATAGGTAAATAGTAGGGCAGACTAGGTTCTTCAGCCTTGGGGAGGCATCTAGTCTAGGAGAAGGAAAACTCTGAATTCAAACCTGTTAAACTCCGCTTAAGAATTGACCTTGTGTCATATCCTGCCCGAGTGGACGGGTTGGTAAATATGGTTCCTCAGTTGAGGCACTTGCCACGAGAATTTCGTCAATATAGTTATATACAAAGTCTAGATCTTGCACTACTCCATGAAACGTTGGAAAGTACTAGTCGCATTTCACAAACTGAAAGGCATAGTCAGAAATTCGAACGCTCCGAATGTGCTGTAACAAATGGCTCAGTTTATGGCCACCCAAGTATTCGTTGTTGACCAAGTTCTTAAATCTTTTTCCAGCTGACAACGACATTCGGAGCAGAATCTCTTGTTTTACATAAGTGGATCCAAGGAATGGGTTAGTGACAATGTCTTTTATTGTGGGTGTTAACGATACCCATAAAGCACTAAATAGTATGTGTAATTGTTGGTGTTCTGAAGATGCATTGTTCGCGACAAAACACGATTCTAATTGTGCAAACCAAACGCGAACATCTCTATCAAACGCAGGCAAATAAGTGTTATCCATTTTTTTTGTGTCACACATGGTAAGTTGAAAGAAGCAGAGCAGTAAGTTTGTTTTTCTTTCCTTTCTCTGCCAAGCAGGCCTTGCTGAACGTTACAATTTACAATGACCAAAAAAAAAAAAAAAAAAAAAAAAAAAAAAAAAAAAAAAAAGAAAGTTCACAAAATTTAATTTTTTTTTTTCTAAAAGCATCGTTTTGGTGGAACAAAATGTTATGTTTGTTGGTCCATGTCTTCTTTTCATGTCTGAAACTAGTGTCTAAATTTAAGCAGTATATTTGAGTTGGTATGAATTCGTGGATGGACTGAAAAGAAAATAATTCCTTGTTGGAAAGTTTTTTTGGTCTTTTTCATTGTAGAGGCGCGTGTTCAAAAATGTTGGAGGTGACCATTTGTAAAGTGGGATTAAGTTCACTGAGAGTGTTCTCAAGTCTCGTTGAAAAGTTGACAATGACAACTTAATCCTTTTGCACAACGTAGTAATGTTTGGACGAGTTTCTGCTAACCTCTGTTGGTATTCCGTGAGGTGTCCCTATAGCGAGTACAAAAATTCATACTGTCTTGTTGGTAAAGAAAGTGTATATATGTGTGTGTGTGTGTGTGTGTGTGTGTACATGCGTATGTGTTTATCGAAATGTGTACATGCCAATGTGTTTATCGAACTGTTAGCCTAGTAGGCAAGTAAGTTTTTGTCGGGTTAACTTCACAGTGGTTCCTGTTAAAAGAGGCTGAATTAGCTTTTTCCTTTCCCTCACAGAAGGTCCGGCTTTTGGAATTCTTTCAACAGCTGATTTGATTGGTTCAGTTCAACCAATTTACTTCTGTGTAGGAATTCGTCCGCCAGTGAGAAATAAATCTAATTCCTGTTACAATATAGGTTCTTACTTTCTAATAAAACTAAAATTCATTAAAAGGCATAAATCTAGTTTAATCAAGAGTAAAACTATTTTATCTGTAGAAGTATATCAGACTAAATGATGATACAAGCTGATTTCAGAGTTCTTTATTTACTTAATAGTAAAATTATATTGTATACACTAGAGTAAAGTGAATGAAAAATCATTTTTTTTTAAATGTGTAACATTCAAGAAACAGAAGATTTAAAACTTTATGGTGAGGGAAACTAAGACATAAATATCTGAATATTCGCAGTAAATGAGCATGTCTGATGACATTCATTCAGGTCACCACATCCTGAATGAAGGCCAACCAAGCATGACTATCTGAGCAAATCACGACACTTTTCATAGTGAAGGAGTTAAAAAGAGAATATAAGCTTTGTAAAATATGTAGATGGTTAGGGTATGTACATACTTGCGGTTAAATCCTCCTTCTGGTACGATCACATAGGATGACTTCAGATCAACAATAATGTTAGTGAATTTATGTTGATCAATTGCATGTTTCAAACCTGTCGTAGACATTTGTTTCACTTCATTGAACTTTGCCATAGCTGCTTGTGAAAGTCTGCAAGAAAAAAAAAAAAAGAAACAATATTAAATTAAAAGTAAAAATTTAAATTTCACAATATTAATTACAACATTAATTAAGCATTGGGTTGACCATTAAGTTGGTTTAGCTGAGTAAATTTTTAATTTCAACAACTACTAACCCTTATTACTTAGAATATTTGGACTATTGACCTCATCTTTATAATCACATTTCAGAATCTGTTTGGTGGATAGAGCCTTCTCATGGACCCTTTTAAAAAGATTTTCACTGTAAATTTTCAATTGTATTTCGATCCAAACTGTTTCCTAGCCATATCATTGTGAAAAATAATTAGTGTGTTTATATTAATTATTTCATTTTGTAAAATTTTAAGCAAGCTAAGTGCACAGGTGACGACCAGGTTTAACAACTCATGTCAAAATAACATAGGGGAAGACATGATATGGATGATAAACAAATCAAGGCTTGTCAACCGGCATAAGGAAATAAGGGTTCATGACACATGATTTCTAGAAAGTATGATGCAATAAGTAATTAAAATAGAGAATATATAAAAATGAAATAATTTGAAAATTAAGGCAGTTAAGTTTTGAAACCTAAAGAGAAAAGTTGGGGGGTAGACATTGGTACAAATTGATGAGACAAGGTGATGGGGTGGCTGCAAAAGGAGATACCTTGATAAACCCTTACAAGGTCTTCCTCTCCCCTGCGTTTGCATTTACTAATTTAAAATGTTGGATCCCAATATAACAGCCTCATATCTGAATAGCATGAGTTGCCTATTATTTTTGAATATTCAAGATGATACCAATAATGTTACGATTGATTTTATATGCTTTTCCCGAAGAAGATCTTTAATCCCCTTTGATCAGTGAATAAATGCATTATCCTTAAAAGATGAATTCCTCAACAAACCAATTTTCTATCAATGAAATGAAAAAATTATCTAGGATCTCAATGAACTCATGCCCATTGATTACCGAGGTAATGATTACTATCTTTTCTGCTCCTTTAAATGACATGCAAGTTCATATGAATAACTTGGAAAATGTACTCGTTTTCTTAAGGTAATCATCTTTGTTTCATTGCAACAGTACCAGATGAAAGTTCCAGCATCATCCCCTTAGCCAAAGCAGATTTTTGATTCATCACTGAATATCACTTTCATCCTAATATTCACATGTTATGATTATCTTTAGCAACATTTTAATCTCATTTTCTTCTGTTTGTGCATTAGTGCTGGTTTTTGGCTTTTCTCCTATGTAAATCCCATTTTATTCAAGTGATTTCTTTTAGTTCTGTCACAAAGACTGACTCCTGTTTTGATCCATTTGTTTTCCATTTATTTTGTTATAGATTTTCTATTTTCAAGTGATATTGCTTTGAGTTTTTTATTTTTACATTTTGATATATCTTTCATAGCCAACTGGTATGTTTTCCATTTTTAACCACTCCAAAATTTTTATATTTGCACCTAATTTTACATCTTACTGGAAACAGTCAACATCTTTCTCTAACTTCACAGAGGATTGCCTTTTTCAATGAGTTTTATAATCAAATTCATAGTTTCAAGTGACAGTTCTTTTGTTGGAGCCATATTTCCTTTCAATTAAGTTATGCTCAACTGCTTATTGAGGCCTACAAACATTGTCTTAACTATAGACCAATTTATATATCTTGGCTTATACTGATACTTGTTTTAGGTGGATTGATTAGTTTCTTAGTTTAATGACATATCAACCTCTCTGGGTTATTCAATGCTAAAATCATCCTTGTAGAAGAAAAGTAGTAGCAGTATTTAACCCATAGCTGGATAAGGGGGGGCAAGAGGTATTAATCCCAAAGTAAATAATACTATGAATGGAGTTTTAACTTGTTTATTATGATTTGGCAATCCAGTACATTAGCCACTACGCCACAGTGACCCCCCCCCATCACTCACTTTTTAGGAATGCAAATTACAAGATCATTTCATAAATTTTTCCTCAACATTTGAGTTAATCCCTTATATTTTCCTCTGCATGACTTTGAAAAGAAAATTATACCATAAATCTAGATTATTTAATCAATTTAGTTGAAGGAATATTTTATGAACCCAAAATGTTTTTCTAGTATATCTTATTAGTTTACTTATTATTGCTAAGTAAAAAAAACCTGTAAGGAGTGTTAATTCCATAATTTTTCCCAACAAAAAAGATTCATTGCTTTGTTCCACTATCTTCATAATTCCATTCTCTAAGACCTTTTCATATTCCTCAGTAATGAATTGCTAGAGATGTCTTTTGCAAATTTTTTTCATTTATAGAATTCTGTAAAGATTGAAATAAATAGCAATCTCAACATGTAATATATGATCAATAAACAGATGGGTGTAAAAGGTTATTCTTTAAAAAAGGCTCTTTCTTTGGTAACTGGATATATGGGAAAAGTCGTTGATCAGCATAGATAGTATTGTCAGAAAATTTGCATGGTAATGGTTCTACTAGGCCATAAACCAAACTAACCAGTTAAAGACCCCATGGGTAAATAACTTTAGTGTGAATCTTATTTAACATTCATGGTGAGTAGTCTGAAGGTTTGAACATTTGCCAGCTTAGTTCAAGGAAGCCTTTTTCCCCCCAGATAGCACCAGCCCACTCATCTAAATGGGGTAAAGGTTGGGTTTATTTTCTAGTGCTATCAATCTCAAAAGGTCTAGCAGAAATCCTGGATTGATTTTAATTCAACCTGTCTATGATTATGTTATGCCAGGAGGTTAAGGAATCACATTCATTGTACGTTCATTTTTACATTTTTGAGTAGGTTGTATTTTTTACACATGACTTTATCAAATACCAGTTATTCTTAGACATCTATCGGATCCATAGCTGTAACCCTAATAGATACTACCACTCCAGGTCTGAGTGGACTTGGGAGAAATGGCAACAAAGGGGTACTCCACACTCTGCAGAACTGGAGCCTCACCATCAGATATCATTTAGATACTCAGGACACCCATTTTGTTTTTAGAGGAGGATGAAAGGTCTTACTCCCCCCACCAATCCCCTGCAAGGTATATGGTCAGTAGGGTAGGTCGATTTTGGAACTGTAAAAAGAATAATGCGGTAAAAAGTTGCGAAATAACATCAGAAATTACCCCACAAAATATTTTTTTCCAAAATTTTGTATTTTTTGCGAAATTGCATTTAAAGACATAATATTTTGTGATTTTTTCGTGATATCGGTGACGCTGGAAACCTGTATCCATGAAATTAAAACTGAGACTGAAGGAAAATTAAATATAAAATTTATTAAATAATTGATATTTTTAAGTTTATTATCCATTTTCATATTATGTTAAATTAAATGACCAAAAACAAAAATAAAATACATTGAAATATACAGTTTAAGATACAAATAACGACTTACTAAACCTAGTTTTATTTACTGGATATGTTTTCGGCTTTCACTGGTGGTAATTATCTCTCCGTAGTACTTCGGTTTGTTTATGTTTTTACCCTTATAATTAACATAAATATATATATATTTTGCAAAGTAGACATACTATTAAAATATTTAAACCTTTTATAATTATTGTAATTTATTTCTATTTTAAAATTTAGTGTTTTTTTTATGTGAGAAGTCGGTTTACGATTTAATTTTGGAACTAAACTCTACAGTGCTGTTATTTGTTGAGTAAACATTATTACTTTTTTAAATAAATTTCAAAATTTATTTACAATTTTTTAAAAACATCTTTGTAAAAAGAATATATATAGTCAGAAAATACAGATATTTTAATTAAAAAATGGCTGGAAAAAAACACTGGAGTTTCCACTTGAAGTAAAGGTGCAATTAAATTTTCAGGTTTACCATCACCATTGGATAAAACTGAGCCACCAACTTGTGGACATATAATTCAATACAGCTATTTTTTAATAAACACTTATCCCCACCTTACTTGTTTTGGTATTTCTAAATTAATAGCAAAGGACGTGATAGATATTTGGAAGGCTGTCAACCCTCATTTGCCTTTGTTAAAGGAAATTAGTGTTGTCAACAAGGTGAATATTCTATGCTTTCAGAAGGCAAAGCAAATAAATAGGAAACATCTACCTGCTGCCCAAACAAAATTCTGGAAGAAAAAGTTGGATACATTGTTTGATATATCATCATGTTCATGCAACCTGCTCATTTTAAGTTGTGACAATATTATTGTCAAATACACCAAAGAAAAATGCCAGACTAAGCACATCATCTGCACTTGTCTTCTGACAAAAAAGCCAACAAAAAAGTATGAAGATATCCCCACCAATAGCTTCAACATCATATGTTCAGGGTGATTCTTCCCATTCTTACTCATCTTCTCCAAGTGATGAAACAGAGGATTATAAACAGCTAGATAGTCCTCTCCAAGTGCCTTATAACCTCACAAAAATTCCAAGGTATGCTCTTGAGTTAGTCAGGGGTATTATATCTTCTAATCTTGGAGCCAGCCTTGTTCATGCTTTGCTCTTGGATTTGAGGGCTATGGGTCTTCTTATCCCTAATATAGATATAAAGAATATCTATATGGATAAATGTAAAATAGAGCAAAGGCTAAAGTGAAAACAAATGCCTATGAAAAGCATAATGAAAATGTGGAGAATCTTCTTTGTATAGGAGTTGATGGGAGGACAGACAAAGACACACTACAATGAATCAGTGGAGGAAAATGGAAGTAAAATTCTGAAAAAAGCCAAAGGACCTGAATGCCACTTGACAATCACAAAGGAGACACCAAATGAGAGTATATATTTGACTCACAGGGTTCTTTCTGATACTGGTGCAACTGGTACCGTTCTTGCGGAGAAAATGGCTGATGTTTTGGAGAAATTTAAAGGTTGTCCTTGTTGACAACACGAATGCAAATACAGGCTGTGAATATGGACTTGTTACACTTTTAGAAAAAAAAAAAAAAAAAATCTTCACACTATTGGTTGCTCCTTACATCAAAATGAACTTCCATTTAGAGCTCCACAAAAAGCCCCACTACATTCAATGGTCCATTGGGTAAATTTTGTGCAAATGATTGCCATAATTTACCCCAAAAATCTTTTGCAGCTGTTGAGAATCCCCTGGAGTTTCATTTTGGAATGAAAGATATGGATAGCCTTAGTAGTGACCAAAGACTACTCTATGAATATACAGTTGGTATTTCTAGAGGTAAGGTGGACCCTAGATTTGCATCGTGGAAAATTGGTCCATTAAACCAGGCAAGGTGGTTAACTTTGGCCATCAGGCTCATGTGCCTATGGACTCGTGGGGCATATCCACAGAATCTTTCAACCAAACTATATAGTTTGATAAATTTTATTGTGAATGTTTATGTTATTTGCTGGTTTGATATAAAAAAAGTAACAAGTTCCATCACCAGCAAATTTATATTTACAATATGATTGACAGGATACAAAAGCAACCAATTGAGGTTCAAAGGATTACATTAAAAAACCTCCAGTATAATGCCTTTGCATTACTTCCGGAGAATGTTTTATTTTCAACGGCGAAATTTGATGAACCTGAAGTGAGAGGAGAGGGTATAAAAAGAATTTTGGCCATTAGTTAAGTTAATATTTATTCATACAAAACTGGTGCCAATTTATTGAAACATTTTAAAGATTACATCTGATTTCACCAAATATTATTAAAGCAGAACAAAATACATTTAAAAATTAAACTCAAATTATTTTTTATATTCTTTCAGAAGAGGGAAGCCAGTCAAGAAAAAATTTTAAAAGATCCCAATGACCAACTTTAAAGCTGTGCACTGGACTGATTTAATTGATTTGTCAGTAAATGGAGTCTGTGAGCCACCACTCACACTAGACTTTTCTGACAATGAATTACAGAATTCATTGTTAACTGGTGAAAAGATTAACTTGCCAGATTTTCCTTCACATTCCCAAGGTGTGGAACGGGCAGTTAAGTTAGTAACGGAGACTTCTCAATCCGTGTATGGCTTTGAAGCAAGGCACCAGCACATACTTGCAAAAGTTTTGTGCCGACAATTGAGACCAGCGTTTTCATCTAAGGGCTCATATATGGAACTATTTTATTCCATATATTAAAAATTATTAAACAATTATTTGTTTTTCCATATTCGTTTGTTTGTTGTATTTCAATTCATATCAGGAAAAATTTTTTTTTTCAATATATTCGAATATTACTGCTTGAATAATAACATTTCAAATTCGACCCAGGTAAAGCAGGGTTGGGTAGGGGTTCAATTTTCAATTTGAAGTTTTGTTATAATTTATTATATTTCCATAAAATAAAATAAGATTTCTGATTTAAATACTGAAATTGATTGGTTTTAACATCAATATTTAGGCCAAATCTGGCAAAATTGAGGACTTTTCAGTACGTGTTTATTCAAAATCTTTCATGCCAAATTCGCAAAAAACTGTTGAAGATTCAGATCTAATTTTTGGTATGAGTATTTAATAGGTATATACACAACTTTCAGTGCATTATTCTTTTTGATATTTAAAAAAAACTGAAAAATCAACCTACCCTAATGGTCAGCATATTCTAACTTCTGCAGAGAGAGCTTTAGAAAACTTTAGTGTAAAGCATTACACAATGATAAAAATCACCAATGCAAAATTTTACAAACTATTTATCATGTATTCAGTCATTTGCAGTACAATCTTCATGAACTGTAAATATCCTTTTTTGCACTTAAGTGAGGTAACATGCTAAAAATATTGCGGTTTTGTTTTTAATGTTAGAAACAAAGAAAAGCATGCAAAATTTGACAAATCTTAAAAACAAAAAATTCATACATTTACAAACTTAGAACACTCAGTTTTGTTCCTTTAAAATCATGGATTTAGTTTCTATATACAAATCAATCCTGTCATAAGCATCACTCCTGAAAAAGATTGCTAGAAGTTTGTTTAGCCAATACTAGAATAAAAGATGCATATAATGATTACTTACTGTTTCAGATAAACAGATTCTGGTGGTTTGAAGAATACAGCAAGTGAATTGACAGTGATCTGCAAAGAAAAAAATACAAAATCTCCATATTGAGGTTAAGAAGAAAAGTTTTCTCAAATCTTCCAAAAGTCTGAATAACAAGTATTGATTACATCAATAGTAAACCAGAATGCACGTATACAACATAACAAGTCAGCATCATAAATAGGTCAAATGAATACCTTTGGTATATGGTTTGTACCTTGATCAACAAAACATTAAATTTGGAATTATATTGGATTTGATGAAGGTGCCTGTGGTGTAAGTTATTGTCGTAGGAAATGGACATGGTAACACAAGTTCAAATCCTAGACAAAGCTGATTATATTTCACATAGCACTAATATCCTTTGGAAAGGTATAAATCCAATTCTCCCTCCAGCTATAGATAAATAGTAGAGTAGACTGGTTCTTTAGCTTTGGTTAGGCAACCAGTCTAGGAGAAGGAAAACTAAATTCAAACCCGCTTAAAAAAAAAAAAAAAAAAAAAAAAAAAAAAAGACCTTGAGTCACATCCTGTCTGTACTGAGAGGTTGGGTAATTACATATCTGATGATAAATTCAAGTGACAAGAAAAAAAAAAAAGAGATAAAATTCTTTAAAAGTATTAACTCACTCACACACATATATACACTCATATACATCTATACATAAAGGAGTCATCTGTCTTGGTATAGATGTGTTGACTTATAATTCGGAAAAAAGATGTTATTGAGTAATAAAATCGGGCATACACTTTAAAAATGTCTTAAAAAATATATAAATAAATAAAATTGTTTCAAACAACTCACAATTTTTAGGCTATATTTTTTAAAATAATATTTTTAATATCAACAAAAAATTCCTAAAATAAAAGAATATTGTAATAGGTGAATTCTTAAATTCTTTTATCATTAAGTTTTTAGAGGGTAAATAAAAATTGAAATTAAAACTAAGCTGCTTTTTCAAAAATTGACTAAAAAAATTGTTCAGTAACTGAACAGTAATTGTAAAAAAAAAATTAAATTTATTGAAGACAAAAAAAAAATTTTAATGTTTTAAACTTTTCACCAATTTAGGGTAACATATTTTCATATATTTTAAATAAAAATATAAAGGTAAAAAAAAAAAAAAAAAAAAAAAAAGAACAGCAATTCTTAAAATAAAATACTTTTCATTTAGATTAACAGTCAACAAATTTCAACACATTCTTAATTCTTAGTTTACTCCTCTCTTACTTCATTTCTATTCCCCAAATCCTTTTAGCCCAGTCATAGACTGGGTACTTCGGCTAGTCTGTTTATACATACACACAAATATACACATTTTGGTTTTTTCAATGGCGTATCAACCTTCACGAGTTATTTAATGCCAAAGACATCTGTGTAGAAGAATAGCAGTGATACTATTTAACTCACAGCTGGGAGGAGAAGAGGGGTTCATGCCTTTTCCAAAGATATTAGTGTGAAAGTGAACATCATAGTGTAGAACTTGCTCACTTTAAGGCGGCAGTCCAGCACCTTATCGAATACACCCTGTGGACTTCTCCATACACACCTAAATGCATATAATTATCAAGTCACACTGGCAGGATGGAGTTTCCCCCAATCTCACATTACCTATTCCTACCATCCATCACTCCTGGCAGGTCTTCTAGGCTGCATCCAGTGTCAGCACTAAGCTGATGTAAGTAATTTATTGCTTGTCATCAGCAAACACTGGTCTATCTATGCACAGAAGTTCATAAGAGAACATCACTTATGAGTGTTCTTGCTTCTCTAGCAGGTACCCTACATGAATTGTACATCTGACTTAAACGGTTTGTGAGATGGGAAGTAGGTGACCATACAGCTGCTGTTTCCAAGATTTATTCAAGACAGCAAACAGCATTCTTATGTAGTTCCCATTTAGTTTCATCGCTATGTGTTATGTTTACATTTATATGGTGCATCCATATAGTCGTATAGATACAACTTAGACAAAATCCCATTGTATTTTATCAGATAGATCAGACTTCCATGTGATTAACAAGCTGTTAATAGCATTCCACGTCTTTGTTAGGTGAATGTTGACACCACTTTCAGTAGATGATGTATGTGAAATGGTCACCTAAATTTAAAGGCTTGAGTAGAGATGGCTCCTTTTCATTTAAAACATATATACTCTATTTGTATTCATGTAGAGGCTAATGTCGCCTGCTGTTTGCTCTAGGCAATAAAGAAATTGTTAGATTATCCATGTAGACTGCATCCGTCAATTTCTGCAGGATATCGCCTGTTTTTTTTAATATAAAACCATTTTCTTTTATTAAATCTATTGATGTTCAGAATATGTAGTCTAAACAAATATGGTACAAGTGTATCTCCTTGCAAGACTCCAGTGTCTATGTTGAAGAAGTCACTGTCTAAATCGGGTGAACCATTGCTTTCATGTTTTTGTAAAGTATTATAGCTGTAGTGCTGCACTGAGATTCTTTGATTGTACTCCTTCGATGATTTGGTAGATTGTCAGAATCTGTAAGGTTGCAAATCAATTTCTTTGAAAGCCATTCTGATATTTTCTAAGAATTTTCTTGATTTTGGGCTGGATACAATTGCAAAGCAGGGCATCATAAACTTGTTATGAACCAGTCAAAAGGTCCGGAAGAAAGACATGAACAACTTGGGATTACGTGAAACAAGTATATGGAACAAAAGCATAAATACAGCATGGGTAAAAGAGTGTTGAATGTCAGTCTGACTGCCAAAGTTTTAGGCTGGAGAGAACTTAACACTGAGATGAATATTCTTCTGGTATTCATAGTAATCGGAAGAGTTCATTATAGTCCATAAGGTAGGTACCATAACAAAACTTCAGCAGCTAGAGTTATGCTTCCATTGTTCTTAGAGATTACAAAGTCATTTTTTATGGGGAAGAGGACGCAGGCTTTTATCCACTCTTCTATTGTGTTTTGTTTATACTGTGTTGCATCGTCAGAGAAATATGTCATCAAATTTTCTTGTTTTCATAACTTCAGTGGATATTTTGTCAAGGCCTACAACTATTAATTTTTTTTTCAATACTGTCTCAAGTTCTTCAAATTTTCCCTCCCTTTCTGGAATTTAGTTCTTAGGCATGAAAGACTGTTCTGAAGTAAAAAAAAAAAACTGTTAGATATTTGCCATTTCTGGTCATGTAAGTCAAATCTATTATCATCTTTCCCTATTTGTGCATTCATGTTCCCACCAATGATTAGTTGATTGTTTGGGAATGTGTTGAGCAAAGTAAGTAACCAGTCATAGAAAATGGTGATATCCACTTCATCACTGGCATAGGTGGGACTATAGCAAGAGAAATTCATTATGCAGGTCTTGCCATTAAATGTAGCATACATCATTCTTGGTTGGATTCTCTTGATGTCATTTAGTGATTCTAAGGCATGAGGACTGAGAAGCATTCTTACCCCTTCTATGACAGCATTGACAGTTTTTCTATGCAAATGCTGAGACAAATGTTCACCCATTACTGGTATCATTATTTCAAGTCTAGTTCACTATGGTGATATCTATGTTCTTGCTTGCATATAAAGTCTGTATTGTACTTGGCTGCTGATGCTGTAAACTTGGGTAGCTGGTCTATTGTGTTTAAAGTCCTAATGTTTAATGTTGCTATGCTAATGCTTTTGCATCTAAATAAGTTGGGTTTGGGTTCTGTGTCTGATTTTTCAAACACTGGGGCCAGAATTCCAACCTCAGCAGAATGTGCTCCTTGCTTACACACGTGAAGAGTGATGAGGTTTGGAATAGTCATGATAGTCTTGTTAGCTGTTTTTATTTCCTCATCAATAGATGCCATCTTTAAAGATGAGTAGCAGTAGTTTCCTTACTGAACTATTTGATCCTGACTGTTGACCAGTGAGATTCTCCTACTCAGCATCTGGTGAAGCTCATTGTTGACCCAACTTTGGATTCATCCACCTTGCTTCACTTCTACCATGGTTTCCATTGTTATATGCTTGTGTGGATTGTAAAATACTCACATTTCACAGCAAGCCATTAAATGTAAAAATAAATATTTCTATCAGTATGTAGTTCCAGAGTGACAAAAATGAGAGGGCAACTAATACTCTGAAGACTTTCAGTATTAAAAACCTTAGGTCTGTGAAAACCTGATGTGGATCAATGCACATATACATATATACTCAATATATAAAACATGCGCGCGCGCACACACACACACACACACACATATAAGGTCTATTTAAATATAAGAAATTCTGGAGATCAAACTTAATCTTTCATCCATTTTGTATGCTCTTTTATATAAATAAATCAGCAAACCTTTTAAATCCCATTTTCGATAATATCAAGGTTTAGCATAAAGTGCATACTGAAGCATTATTATAGATAGGGAGAAGGAAGATAACCATTTCCTGCAACTTACCGCATCATAGATTATCTGCAAGGGCTGGGAGCCGACGACTATTCGAGTATCACAACTACCATCCAAAGGGTTGGTCTCAAATTTGATGGTCAACAGATGAGAATCATCACCTTCTATCATCTTGGAGGACATCATTTTGGGGATCAGTTTGTTTTGTGGAGAACCGAAAATTGTCAATTGGTCCATTGTAGCATTGACTCTACAATTGAAAATTAGAATATGTGAATGAGAGGTGGGAGAAAAAGGGAAAGAAAACCTAAATCACCAGCTGAAATCAATTATATAAAAAGAAAACCATATCTAAATAAATAAGAGTAATCTAAAAAGCAAAACTAATGGAAAAAAAAAAAAAAAAAAAAAAGTCTAATCTGAAGACAAAAACAAAAAAATGGGAATCACAATTTTGAATGGATAATTTGCTTTCAATACTTATATTTTAATCAGAATTTATTCTTTTGTTGTTTTGGAAGTATATTTTGAAACTCTTGCCATTTTTTATGTTAACATTTTACCTGAAAATTGGCATTGAAATGGGTTCAAAAGAAAATAATAGATCTTAAGAATGTAATAAAGTTTTGTTACCTCATGTTCATCTACAAACCAGATGAAGAGATTTAGTCTAATTCACATTTCATTGACATGGATAAGCTGAGAAATTGTTACTTACAGTAGGGCATTAGCAGCAGGTCTTTGAGCAATGGAAGAGAAGACCTCATTCAGTTGCAGCTTCATGATGTCAACATTACTACAAAGGAAGATATTCATTTTTGCTAGAAAAGTTTATAATTAAAGATTTATAAAAGACAATGTAAAATTTTATGCAATAAGTAAAGACACCATTTTTCAAAAAAGTCAGTGCTATTAAGTGTAAAACAGATTAATACGCAGATTTACTTTTAGGGACCCACAGATTGAGATTATATATCACACAAAATTATATAATTTTATCAACAGTTTAGAAGAGCATAAGCAGTTTCTTCTGTATTTTAATATCATTAAATTAAATTCATTTTCTATTAATCGTATTTTAGTCAATTGCAGCAATTATATTAGTACAGTTTCACTCGTTTTAAAATTATGTTTATTTAATAAGCAAATTGATAGACATCTGTTCTAATGTTAAAAAAAATCATTTTTACAAGTTTAAGAGTGATTTGAAATAATTGCATTTAATTACCATAAGAAAAAAAAAAAGAAAATATACTTACTTATTCTCATCATCCTTGATGCTAACTGCTAAGCAATTGAGTTTTGTTACAAGTTGGACGGCTACATACTAAAGGAAAATATATAAAAATATAATTTTGAAGAAATTGATAGATTCTTGCTAAATATCAAGATATTTTATTCCATTTTTATTGCAATAGAATAAGTTCAAATAAATGTATGTTCAGCACATGAATGTTGAAGTTGAAGATCAGTTATATTAATGATAATCTTCTGATAAATATCAAAGTAAACAAGTTTAGGAAGATGTGCCTTAAGGTGACACAAAAAAACACAAAGAAAAAATTCAATGAATGAAAAGGTGGAGGGAGAATATTGCCTTTTATTTTCCTTATAAAAGTGTTAAAAGGGATTTAAATGAAAATCATTTTACTGCACTCTTTACCTTATTTACAACTTTAATGTAGTAAAGGATCCAAATCTAAAGAAAGTTTTGATACTAGAAGCAGTCAATATTCTGTGGTTTGATATCTTAAGTGTGAAACAAAAATAGTAAGCAAGGTCTGTTTTTGTTTTTTTAATAGAATTTAAATAAGAAATATAGGGTCTTTTTCACAAAGGTAACACCATAGAATTTCTATAGTGTTGAGAAATAAAATATAGAATTAATTCTCACACTGAAGAGATCATTATCAGTCTTTATCTAAAATTTATTAAATGTAGAATATACATCATACTTGAGCTATAAACAATAGCAGATTAAGATAACAGTTTCTAATACACAACTAGTACTAATAACTGTAAGCAAGTGAACACAAGTCAGATATTGTAGAAAATCAAAAAGCAAGCAACACAATTCACCTAATCTGAAGTAATCAATTGGATGCAGCATTTTACACTGACAAAATATCATCAGAGTGTGTCAAAAGCATCGATTCCTTTAACTCTTACTATTTGTCTTTCAACCATCACTCTTGGCAAGTCCTCTAGATGGCATTCAGTGTGGGTACTGAAGGGGGAAATCCAGAAAAGGAAAAAATCTTTGTTGAGGGGGTTAAAAATCAAGTCTGACGCTTACTGGCTCTTTGTGGGTGGGGACTATTTCTTCTTCTTGCCTCATCCATCACTTTAAAATACCAAGCAAAAAATAAAAAAACTAACTTTCACAATCACTGCCCTGTTCAAATTTTAAAACTTGCTAACAAAAACAACTTTTTATTAAGGAGGCAAATTTTCTCATTGGTTGCTTAGTGTGGATGAGAAGAAAATTAGCATAATTAGCCACTTGTAACGAAACTGTTAATAATCACTTATTCTTTTCTTTTTCTCCCTCACCTATGACAGACCACATAAAAGACAAACTCATTTGGGGGGGAATTTTCTTCTCATTCGTTGCATGTACAGAGCAAATGAATATAAGTTTTTGCTGGCTGGCCATTACTGGTGTGTGTTCATGTGCAGGCATCCATAGGAGAATGTTGCTTATGAATTCATCTTTACTCCTCCAGTAGTACCCTGCATGTTTTGCTCATCTTACTTGAATGGTTTGTGAGATGGGAGGTAAGTAGCAGAACAGCTGCTATTGTAGGGTGCTGCTTCCAGGATTTATTCAAAACAACATGCAGTGTCATTCACATCTGCCTTTTTTCTCCAAGTTAGAGATCAAGTAGTACAATCATACAGTCGAATGATATAGCTACAGTTTAGAAGAATTCCAGTTTTATTTTATCACAGATCATAAAATAAATAAATGAATGAATGTAAGACCATCTCTTACTTCTTTAGGATATGTACTGATGGTTTCATTTTCTTCGTATCCAATTGCCCCATAAAGTCGGGCCTTTTCTTCTGGTGTGTACAATTCATAGAACTGATCCTCTGTAACACAAGTAGATACAAACTGTTAAACATTTAATTATTACATACTTCTAAGTAGGACTTCAAACTTGTTACCAACTGATTTTTGTATGCAGAATAGTGACTATTAGGATACAAAAAAAAAAAAAAAAAAAAAAAAAAAAAAAATGCCAACTTGAAAAAAAATGTCTTTCAGAAAAAAAAAAATTATCAATATAGTAGAACAAAAAGAAAAAACTTTCTCTTTGGATTAGAGTGATTGTCATAAGTAAAGCAAGTTCAATAAATGAGATGACCAACAACATAACCTCAATAAGTGAATGGAAAACATTGACAAATCAAGCAATGTGTAATAAAATTCAAATAATGAATAATATCTGGGAGGCATGTCAAAGAATAGTTGTTATACATTTTAAATTTAGATGATTATAATGAAGGCATGAAAACTATCTTATTCCGGTAAATATTTTGTAAAAATGAAAAACTTCTATTTTGTAAACAGAGCAACAAATCTAGCAACCTCTTATCAAATATTTATCTTTTTTAGAAATTCTATTTGATAATTCTTAAGTCACAATTCATTTTGAGAAAAGATCAATAAGCTGAATGTTATTTTAACTGTTAGAGAAAATATTATATGATCAATAAATGAAATCTCTTAGAAATTAAATCAATTATGCATTATGAATTTTTGAGCTAGTAATGTCCTAAAATATGAAAATAGAAAAAAACTTTTTTAGAATTTATATAATAGATATAATTCACATAAAAATATAAACTTCTATTTGTTTGGTTATATAATAAAAAATATTCATTGATAGGATTAAAACTAATAATTCCACTACTATTACTTCTATATGCCTGCCTATTTCTAAAACGAGACAATTCTCTACACAATGCGAATGGCTATACTCATCTTGGTTGCTATACTTATGTTTTGGCCATTGTACTCTTCAGTCGTCTTTCAATGCTTTTTGTCATACTGAGTAACCTTTTGAGAATTTCAAAATTCTTTATTTGAATCATGGGGATAGATTTCTCATTCTACCAGACACATTTTGCCTTTTTCACTGCAAGTGGAACCGGGACCAGAGATTGAACTCTCAACCTCCAGGTGGTAGTCTGCTAGGATATTTGATGTAACTCTCTCAGCCATGTGTCAGAGTGGACAATTCAGACGAGATTTATAAGGCCTACATTTCAATGTCTCAATTGTCTGCTTAGAATGTGTGATTTCTTAAAAACTTATCTTAATAGTTATTTCTATTTCTGAGGTTATCTACTCTCTCCTTCCTAATTACTGGCTCAGAGATTGTATTGAGCTTTACACTTGAGAGGTTGTTATAGCCTAGCATATTTGCTGTTTCCTTAAATTATCTGATTTTTCAATTTTGTTCCCAAACTATTATTCTAACTTCATTCCATATTCCATCAATGACCTCCGTTTTTCTCTCCATATGTGATAAGTTATGCCTGATTTTGTCATCTTTCCTCAGACAATGGCTTTTTCATGTTCCTCAATTTTACTCCCAAGAAACAGCATGTTTCCCTGTCACAAGTGCAAGGTATGGAATATATACACAACACTTGATTCTATGCCTTTGGGAGGCTCAACTTGGAAGAGATGTCTGAAGTGTTAAACTACTTCTGAATATTAGCCAGATATTATAGCGGTGAAGATGATAGCAAAAAAGTGGCTGATATAAAATACTCCACACCAAAGTATGGATGGCAGAATGAGAACAATCAATCCCTGTGATTCAAATAAAAAGTTCAAAATTCCTGAAAGGTTACTGAGTATATGACAAAAGGCATTTGAGGAAGGTCGAGGAGTACAGCAGTTGAAACATTGTCAGTATAGTAACTAAGATGAGCATGGCATATATAAAGAACATTAAATTCTATACAGAAAAGAAAAAAACAACACTTTCAAAATTGAACAAAAATAATTCCATTTTAAACATTTTTTTGATATTAAATGTAACAAAGAATAAAATTATTTCAAAAAAACTTCAGCTTGAAAACATTAATTTTTATAATCTACTGATTAGATTATAAAAATTAATGTTTTGTAAGCATTAATCAAGAAACTCATAACTGAAATAAATTTCAAATATTAGCAGAAAAAGAGAAAAAATATTTTCAAATCAGAAGGAACTTACGTAGTCCTTTGTTCTCTGTCTTGTCAACACTAGGTTGTTTGGTGCCCCACCATCCACTGAACCAACCTCCTTGCTGTTCATTAGCCTTTTCTGCTCCCAGCTTGGCAGCCTGCAAATTAAGTTTTATAAATGTATTTAAAATGAGATTTCATTTCAAAGTTTTCTTTGTTGTTTTTTTTTGTTTTTTTTTAAATCTCAACTTGTCAGGATGATTATTTTGGTTACTTTCAGTAAATTGTAATCAAATTTTTATTGGACCAATCATTTGGATTGACTTAGCACAAGTTGAATGAATTAGATTAACACAGATTAAGAGCTAAGTTAAGAAAAGTTTGCAATCATTCAAGCCACAGAAAAAATAAACAATTACTTTTAAAATATCTTAAAAAATAAATTAAAGTTTTTATTTTACCTCCATATCTGCTTGTTGCCTCATTAATAAAATACTGAAAACATCAAGAGATTTTTCACATTCCTGAAAGAGAACAATTCTAGTTGATTCAGTTTGACATTATCAGCAATTTGTGAGATATCTAATAAATTTGTAACAATGTTTGATGTTAATTATTTGCAACAAAAGGAATTTAATCCTTTCAGAGCCATTTTTCAAGAAATATAGGATATTAATAAAACACAAAAATTTAGTTTAGGTAATGAAGCAAATTTAAGATTACGTGGGGGGGGGGAATTGAAAAATGTGCTCAAATAGTAAAGAAAATGTCTTCAAATGAGAAAATTTTTCTCATACAGATTTGATTTTATGAAAGTTAAATAAAACATTTGAAGAGAAATTTATTAGAAAAATATCAATTTTAAATAGAATAATTTTTATTCAAAATGCTATAACTAAATATACATACAAGATATTTTACTACTGATCAAAAATTGAAATAGGGAATAAACTTAATATACTACACAATTTTTCAACCACACAAATAATCCTTAATGTTGATATGCTTATACAATTATGAATAAATACCAAACTTATCTGACTTGTTAAGATCTTGTCTTAAATCTTAAATTTGAAATCCCCTTTTGAATTTAATTCAATTTAGATTTTTTAAATCAAACTACAAATGTATTGATGACAATCTAACCTCTAGTGTTTTTTGAACATCAGTGGATACTTTTTTATGCGAAAGCTTCTTTATATAGGCTTCTTTGTAATTCTTCATAGTGTTTCTGTGATTTTTTATGTGTTCCCATGAGAACATTCTTCTGCGTCGACGTACTGTCTCCTCCAAGATGCAAGTGTAACAGTAATTCCACCTAGAAGAAAGAATTTTAGATTTTATAATTGTATTTGATATGTAAAGTTTCAAGTGAAACGACATTACTGATAATCAAATGAGTAAAATGTAACTTTAGTCAAAAGAAAAAAATATTTACCTGCATTTCATTTTCAAAATTAAAGACAAGTTTTCCTAAATATAACCAGTTGAACAAATGCAATATTTTAGATCAGCATTTTTGTCTTTTTATACAAGTGTTTTTATCAAAAATTGCTGTAATACACTGTACACCCAAAAAAAATATAATCTGCAGTCAAATTCTTATTCATTCATGTTAGTTTTTTCAGTGGGTAATCTTATTATAATTACAGTTATAGGTTATGAATAATGAGGCCCTACTAAGTAACATTCATTTTCCTTTAACTAATCATTGTTTTTGTAGAAAGGTTATACATTAACAAATGTCATAAAATTAGATAGTAAAAATGTATAAATTTCATACATATGGAAGCTGGTATTAGGTTGATGCAAAAGTTTCCAAAGTTTTGACAAAAGCTTTTATTCCAAGAAATTCATAGTATCATTAAAATAACATGCTTAGAGAATACAGTTTGTAGAAAAACCTTCAATCCTAGCTTTTTAATAGTTTAATGTATTGCAATCAAACCACTAATCTACCTCCTTGGTTATAAATACATTATACATATTAAATCAATTTCTCACTGTAACATTTGACTGTATAAATTTGTCTGGGTTCTAGCAATTCATAAAGAATTTGAAACTTTTTTCCAACAGATTAAACGTCAAAGATAGTGTTGTAGTCATTTATTAAGCTTAACATAAGTCTAGAAATATAGGATATTCAGTGAAAATCTAACTCATTGACAATAATGCCCTAGACTAGATTGCTAACCACTGCACCATGTAAGATACTCAGTAAACAGTAATATATCTGCATTTTGTATTCATTACCAATTTTTACCAAAAAAGAAAATTATCACTTTTCTATAAAATCCTGAAAGTATGTACATAAACTTTTTTTTTTTCAAATCAAATATCTCCAAAAATCATGTATCCTAGAAGATAAAAAAAGTCAGTAATAGAATTCAAAATGAGCAATAAATCAGCTAATCAAAGTTAAAATTATTCATCAAACTGAAGGAAAATATCTAAGATGCATATAAGGAATCAAAAATGAAATTCTTCAACATTTTAAGTTAATGAAAAAAAAAAGAAAAAAAATTTATAAAAACTAAAATTTCAACAGTTTGCTTTTGTGGGTCTTCACGTCCAAATTAGTAAGACGTATAAACCTTTTTTCACCCACATAGATTGATACAATCCCAATGCATTTATAAACATTATCAAAAATTTAAATATTTGTGTTCTTTAAGACCATGATGATTGGGTTCATCCATAAAAGTGAATTAATCTCACCTTTAAAGGCACCAGTAAATATGTCATAAGTGCAAATGTGTTTATTTTTATCCTGTTATTGGAGCTTAGAATATGTCAATTGCATCCCTTGCAGAAGTGTCAGGGAGCAACAACATCTTTAATCTAGGAGCAGATATACAACATTCATCCAACCTGAAATTACAGATAGATGAACAAAGCAACCAAAAAAACCATACAATTCATTGCATAATGTGGCAAATGATTAAGCAGTGGCCATCTTGTTAAAGTAAGTGGCCAAATACTGATTGTATATTCTGTCAGGCAGATACTCTTTAATAAGTAAAGTTAGCGACCATAGTCGAGGGTGACCCGAAGGCTCCCTTTTCGATAGCTACTACACCAAGGTGTAGGGGAGGGCGCTACTCCATTCCCTGGATTGCTCCACTTTACCCTTGAACCGTACCTTATAATGCTGAGTGTTAAGCAAGGTGGTATCAAGTTCCATTTTCAAAGTCTTTGGTATGACTCGACCTGGGATTGAACCAAGGTCTCCCGGGCCATTGGCGAACACTCTAACCGCTGGGCCAATAGAGTCATATAACCTATGCAAATCTCCTGTGCAACTGACTGACAGCGATTTTGGCTAGATAAAAGATAGTATGATCTCCTGCTGAAAAGTCATTTTTGGAAGACAATGTATATTTAGAGGTGAACTTTGTTAGAAGTGATATTTTGTTGGTAAGAAAAAGGAATTAAGTTCTGCAGCGGAAAAGAAGAACAGAGTTTGGTAAAAATTGAGTTCTGCAGTGAAAGGACAACTTCAGTGATGTGAAGGAAATATACAGAAGTCATATGGAACTATTAAAGAGTTTGGGTTGGTTTATTTAATGGTATATCAACCCCTTGTGGGTTATTTAATGTCAAAATTCAATTCATTTATAAATGTTTGATTATAATCATAACTATTTTAAATTTTCCATTGCAGTCATTTTTTCTTTTGGTCAAATATTTTTGTCAATAATAGTCATTAGTTTTTATTGAAGTTATCTCGTGTAAGATTTCGCCTGCATCGAAACGTAAAGCTTGGTAGCTATGAGTTAGCACTCAGTTGCGTAACCAGTTGAGGCACGAGTTGAAGTGACGACTAATAGCTATCAAGCTTTACGTTTCGATACAGGCAAAATCTTACATGAGAGAAGATCAACATGGCACTGAACAGGATCCGACCTTCCTGGTTGGGAAAGTACATTCGTCGAGGCGGGCATATCTGCTGCCTCTGCCAAGATCTATGCACAGACATTCTCTAGCAAGGAGATCATGAGAGAGTCTGCATATGCTGGACCATACCATGCTCAAGGAGCTGGGCATCAGGACTATGGACGATGGGCTCGCCATACTCAAGTTAACCAACGAACTCTCAGCATCACCAGAGCAACTTCTACTCCACTGCTGACTCAGTGATTCCATTCCTTCACAGCCAATCTTCTACAAGCCACACCCCAAATGGGTAGTGGTGGCGCAACACAGCGAGGAAATCCTCCACCACCACAATTCAAAAATAGTAGAAAGGTATAATAAATATATCCACAACTTTGCCCCATTACAAGCTGGTGACACAGTAGCTATCTAAAACATAGCCCTATCCCAGGACCATACCACTACAAGGAAGAGTAAAAGAAGCCCTCTGGGGCTGCTTAGCTGGTAAGTGATGTCATTATTGTTGTTTATTCTGCATGTTAGAGCAGTGAATCCTACAGTTTACATGAATGGTATTAAGTATTCTTATCTACTACTAATAATTTACACAATCATGACTTGAGGCAAATATTCCTATCCAATAACAATCATTCGTTTGCACACAGTTATATGGTATCAGGTATTCCTATGTAATACTAATAATTTTTGAATAGATCTATTTGAATCATCAATGGGACCCCTAACAGGCACTATCACTCTGGGTCTGAGTGGACTAGGGAGTAATGGCAATGAAGGGGTACTTCATACTCGCAAGAGTTCTTGAACTAGAGTCTCACCACCAGATGTAGTTTAGTGTCATAACCAGGATACCTCTTTTAGTGAGGGGCGGGGGAATCTTACTGAAGACGATACAGTTGGCATATTTTAAGCCCTGATGACAAGGTGACTGTGAAAGAGGGCCTACTCAGTGCATGGCAGGATATACAAGTGATGCCCGACTGCTTAATTAGAGCAAACCAGATAACAAATACAGCAACTCACCAACAAGATGCGTTACCATGTAATGGGATACTGGGTCGATATTTTCGGTAAAGTGACATGATTGCCATCCTTTCAAAAGATTCCAGCAGTTCAAGGATGTCATCATACTGTGAAAAGTCACAAAATCAGAACAATTAAAAAAAAAAAAAAAAAAAAAAAAAAAATTAAAAAAAACATGGACAATAAAACCATTTACACAAAATAATTGGGTTTTTACAATGTTAAAAGATTAGTAAGGAATGTTAAAAAAAATTTTAAGTAAATAAATAAATGAATAGTGATAGTCCCATATTCAATATCAAAATAGTAAAGAACATCTTTTAAAATAAGCATTTTGAACATTACATTTACAAATAAGGTTGCATGATGTGCATTAAGGAAGTAGTTTCTGTTAATTTCTTTAATCATCAATCTACCAGGACTATCCATGTGCTTCTGCTTTTTTTTTTTTTTTTTTTTTTTTGCTAAGCACTGAGCTTACATAGCCAGGCCCTGCTCGCCTGTTACCCCAAGCAAAATCCTCATTGACTAATACCTCTGCTATACAAATCATACTAACACCACCATTCTACTTTTTCAAACATACAATAACAATTTCAACTTGAAGGTCAATTGTGCCATTTCATTCATGCAATATTAAAATCAATACATAGCAGTACAATTTTTATGAACTGAAGTGCAATCATTCCTTGCAAACTTTCAACATTTTCTTTAGCTAAACAGTTATTTAAAAAGAAATAAAGAAAAATAAAGATCAATTGAAGAAAATTATGATGATTATTTGTTAACCAATGCAAACTAATAAAGGAAATATAAAGCATCCAAATTTACCTGATGTTTGGTCAGTTCAAGTTCAATATTGTCAAAAATTATAGTAAGAAAGATTTTTGGAATTGTGAATTTGTCTTCTTCAGGTTTTGTGTGCAACCGTAAATGTGCTACTGACTGAATTGGTTTGATTACTGCAATAAGAAAACAATATAAAGCTATAAATACCAAC
This sequence comes from Sepioteuthis lessoniana, assembly GCA_963585895.1. Lineage (NCBI taxonomy): Eukaryota > Metazoa > Mollusca > Cephalopoda > Myopsida > Loliginidae > Sepioteuthis > Sepioteuthis lessoniana. The sequence goes on along the minus strand of OY757923.1, from coordinate 618,021 downwards.
AATTGAAAGCAAAAAATAAAATAACAATGGCTATTTTTTTTTTGTGAAAATGATAAAATATGAGAGTTAACATCACAATTTATTCTGACTAGTACACATACAAAGATATACAATAACAAGTGTGTGCTAACTGGGTAAATTAAAGTGGCGTCAAAAACTTTTCCTCTCTTGTGAATAAAATTTAAATTATTCAATATATCTTTTCTGTACATTGGAATTTTTAAAGATCATACAGATCACAGGAAGGTCAAGTTTATCTTTATTTTCTTACCATCTCAATCTACTTAAATTACTTTTATTGAATGCTAGTACGATTAACTTATAATTTTTGTAGCAATAATGAAGTTTAGGAAAATAATTCCTATGCTTTCTAATACAAGTCAAAAATTTAATATAAATTTCAAGATAATCTGAAGTTTATAAATAAACTCACAGTAAGTGTAGTTTGTTTGGTGATCAGGCCCAGTGATATTTTCCTTGAGCAGTTTCTGAAAAAGTTTTGACATTCACTTTTAGAACATAGCATTCAAAAATTTATATATATATATATATATATATATATATATATATATATATATATATATATAATGAAAACAATGCATACATCCTTTAGAATTGTAAAATTTGTATGCAATTCTCATTAAAGATAAGACAGTTTCTTTATAGATTAAAGAGCTCAGTCTGCCCTTCTATCTATAATTGGAGAGAGAATAGAGGGATTAATACCTTTCACAAGGGTATAAGCATTATATGAAATGAAAATAGCCTTGTCAAAGATTTTAACTGGTCATTGTGTACATTTAATATGATAACCATTATGCTATGAGCACCTCCATAGGAAAACTCCTAATTTCTTACACCATTAGATGGTCTGTAACTGTTCCTCATGTACTTGATTTTTCACAGCCTGGTAGATGTTATCCCTTTTTCATCGATCTTAATACGACAGCAGAAATTTGTACTTTCGTACTCCTGAATGAGTGGAGTGCAATTCCTTGAAAATGTTAAATATCTTTGATCACTACCCTTCAATTATTTATTGTGTAATATAATGGCCGAGGAATTTCGTTTTATGCCTTTGGGTTTAGTAAGGCTGAGAACCTTTCGGCTCAGTGCATGGGTTACTTAGGTGCAACATTAATACAGGTGTTTGCGTGCGTGGAGCGGACATGTTACTCAGAGACATCACAATAGCCCAAATAGAAAACAGGGCTAGTAAGTATGAATGACGTCACGGACCGGAAGCGCGGAGGACTTTGAAAAAGTCAGTTAGTCGAGTTGAGACCTGCCTTGGAGAAGACGGTTGGCTTTCGCTTGCTCACAGAAGTCTTGGGCAGGTGCCGCACCAGATGGGGTGGGGGAAATGAAAAAGCCAGAATAGAAATAATGTGTATCTCTCCTTATGTCGAAGAACTTTGAAACTCAAAAAGGTAATAAAAAGTTTCGTACCTGAACTAAGAAGTCATAAGTGTTTTCATGTTTCGAGATTCCTATGTTCTATATATATATATATATATATGAATATGCTATGTCCATTTCACACATAGCCCTATCTGGCTATGGTACAATTGTTCAAAATAACAGTTGTTACAAATCAAAAACAATAAATGGTGGGTCTATCATCATCATCATCATCTAAATTTACTTATGAATTTACAGAGCATTCAATGTCTACATTATTTCATGCAGTTGATAACTGGTAACCTCATGACAATTCCTTTTGGCTTAAAACTGTTCATGAGTTTTAAATTTCTTTGCAGAAATAGAGTTTGATATTAAAGCTATATTGTATTATGCTATAACAAGAACCCATTAAATTCCAATTCATAGTATAAAACCAAAGACACTAAAAATTGTAGAATCAGAGCAACTACTAAATAATTTAGTCTACTCATCTACTGCATACATAAACCTCAAAAAAAAGATTGGTTATCCAATTTAGATTAAAAACAGATTTTTAATTTTTTTTTTAGGACTCACCAAGATGTTTTCTCTGGGCATCTCTTCATAAAGTGTTGTTTGACTGTTCCAATATACAGACAGGGAGTTGAGGCGCACCAACTATAACAGTTCATGAAAGAAAATAAGAGACTAGAAAATTAAGGAGAATAAACAGAAAAAAAAGGCGGGGTTGGATTTTTTAGTAAAATATTCAGGGGTAATAACTTGTTGAAAATATTAGACAGTAACTTGAGGCACACTATATAATTTTATTAAAAACAAATATTGCCTTTTATTGAAAGAGGCAAGAACAAGTCATTCACAAAATAGAGGGAAAAAATTGCACAAGTGATCAATTTCATACATGAGAAAACATCAGAACATTAATGAATAGTTGAAAATATACAAACTGCCATAGATTAATGTTTTTCTTTTTAGCCAAAAAGAATGATTACAATTGAAAATGAGAAATGCTAAACTGTAAAAATAAAGAAAAATTAAATACTGAATGTTTTGTTTATAGCAAAGGAGAAAAATCTTTACCTATAAAAATTAAGTTTTGTAAAACAATATAGATAGCAAGAAAAATACTGGATTAGATCCAACATATTTTTTTTGCTTTAAACTTTTTGAGTCCAGAGCTGCTGGAAGTACATAAGTTTGTAATTGTAATTATCACAATTATTTTTTCACTCTAGATTTTTCTTTAAAACAAACTCCATTAACCTAAAACCTGACAAGAAAATTTAAATATTAACTTCTTTGCTCAGTTGCCAAGTCCTATCTTCTTCCCAACCAGTATTAATTAAATTATCAAAAGAAAATATTTATACCCTTATCAGATTTGAGCAGCACTTTTTATTATTGTTAGTCACTCCTGGCAGCTCTGGATTTCAAAGGACAAAGGCAAAATTATTAAATGGATTAAAAAAAATAAATAAATAAATAAAAAAATAAAATAAAAAAATCAAAGAAATTTCTGGATTTTACAATACAGATATATAAAAGATATGCATAACTAACTGCTTATAAATGTTTTCAAAAGTTAAATTCCAAACATGCTTCTACTGCTAAAGTGGCAGATCTAGATATCTGAACAGAGCATGCAGTGCTTACAACTGTAACATTGATAGAAAAAAAGAATTAGTTTTGTGACATTTCTTTGCAAACAAATTCCCTAGTTGTATCATAAAATACACACTCGAATTGGTTTGACAATTGTGATGCAATCTTATGTTGTAAATTTCTAGAAACAGAAAAGGAAAAACTTTACTATGCACTGTCCATTATTTATAAGAAGCATTTAAAGTATTATTCTGAGTAAATATTTTTTATTGAGTTATATTTCATTGACTGATGGTACATTATACTTCAAAATTATCAATCTTTAAGAGCCTGACATATGTATAAAGTTTTATTATTATAATATGTGAATATTAATTTTACATAATGGTTGAACTAAAAGAATTAGAGTACTGAAATATAAATATGACTCAATCCCGATAAGTTCATAGTTGTATTGGCAATTTTCAATTTTATTAAATCATTTTGTAGAAATATTTTTCTATTTTATGAATTTTAGTAAATTACTCAATATTCATAAAAGAAAGTAAATTATTTTATTATGGCTTTGTCATTTCAAATTGTATTAAACTGTTTCATCAATTTAGCTAAAAAATCCTTTATTAGACATTTATGGATCATAATATTCTTTGTATCATTATTTTGCATGAACTTTTACAGGTTTATGAAGGAAATTTACTAAAAGTAAACAAAGTTATTTAATTAGATTGCATTGTGCTAGTGACAACAAAACTAAAAGTCATTCTTCAAATGGTATATATTGCCAAAAACATTTTTGATTCAACTATTAATCTTTTTATGTTGTATATGAAATACCAAATCATATTATGGGGGAAAAAAAACAAAACAAAAAACTCAAGTATTTCACAATATTCAATAACAGATTCTATAACAAGTAGTACTGCTCAGTTGTTTGAATTTCTGAGACAAAGCTTGATTTTTTATTCAGAGTTTTCAGACTATTGTGTTCATCTTTGTTATATTCACAATGTTTTGGCTGATGAAGAAGGCAGGAGGACATATTGGCCAAAACATTGTGAATATAACAATAAAGATGAAGACAATAATCTGAAAACCCTGAATGATAAGAAGAACAGCTCAGATTTAGATATGTGTGTTAATTCAGACATATTCAGGAGTCAGTAAAGAGAATTCACTCATGTTAACAATATAACAACTACATGTATATATTTATGTAAGAGAAACAAAAAAAAAATGTCTAAATATATGTACACAAAAACACAAACAACATGATTTGAAATATAAATCCAATTAAACAGTAGTGACTATAATTTTCTAATAATGGTAATTTTGATATTACATTCTGGGTGGATGGGGGGAGGGGGTGCTAAGCTTTCATGGAAGTTGTATGTTTGAAGTAACTTTTTATTTTTATTTTTGGACAATTAGTGTTAATCTCCAATGCTTTTTGAGATTTAATTGAATGGCAGAACTTCAAAGGTATATTGTATTGTTTGAAATGCCAGACAGTTTAATGTATAGCAGGAATAATTTGGAAAGTTTAATTAATGAAAATAAAGTGTAGAATTATAGTTGATTTGTGAAGAGATTTTAAGTTACATAAATAGCACTTCAATTATTTAGAGTATAAGGTGGAATATATTATTTGAGTGTTCATTCAAAATTTACTTTTTTTTGGTTGCTTATTGCAGCCAAAGATAGTTAAGAAATGATTGTTTAAGTTATCTTGGCTCAAATGATGTTAAATTCAGAGTTAAAAATCTATCCTATATTGTACAAAAATTCTACACAATGATTGATAATGGGGTTAATTTTAATTTGTTTAGAGGGATACCTGAAGTCAAATTCCACAGACAACTTTGTTATTAATTTTTGGAATTTGTTATGGTTTGTTGACACATGTTCTTTTAAATTTTCAAAATGTTATTGATGTGACTACAGTAATGTGGATTTACTTTGGAGAAGTTATTAGTTTTTATCATTGGGTATTGTTTCATTTTAAATCACTAATAGTTCAGAAGATGATTGAATCTAATAAAAGCGATTTAATGAATTACATTTTGAATGCCAATTGAAATTATAAATATTAAGATTGCCACAAAAATTTTGGTCTAACTTTCAATGAAAAGTCTAGATGTACTGCTTTTGAAATTATATATAATTAAAATACAGACTCGTCAGTAAAATAAAAGTGTGTGTGTGTGTATATATATATATATATATATATATATATATATATATATTATATATATACACACACAAAAGGTCTAAAAAAAAAAATAAATAAATAAAAAAAAAAAAAAATAAAAAATAAAATAAAATAAATAAATTGAAATAACAGCATTTTCCATGGAAATGTGGATAAAAATGAACAATGATAATATGAAGGAAACTAAGTGAAACAAAAAAAAAAAAACAAAAAAAAAACATGAAAACTAAACACTAATAAAAAAAATTCAAGATAAACAGATAAGTACTTGTACAAATAACTTTTCACTTGCTGCAAATAGTTCTACATAATCAGGCATCCTGAAAACGCATCTCACTCTGCAGACATTTACAGTTACAAGTCAACTAGTAAGAAAATCCTGAGGATAAAACAGGCTTAAAGATAAACAGAATTGTAATATTTTCTCTCAGAACTACGGTGCCTACTAAGGGATTGTGCAAAGAAAAAGAACAATAAAAAAAAATATTAAATCAATAAAACATTTTTAGGCTCAACTGCTGCAAATAATCTTTGTTAATATAGAGTACATAAAACAAAAACCATGACGAAATTTAATAATTGGTGATTTAATGGAGATTATGATGAAATAAACCATGAAAAAGCATCAATATAATCTATATCATTTTATAATATTTCACTATGTATATTCTTGAATTTAGACATTGTAATTACTGTTAAGCAAATCTGAGATTTTTTTTTTTTCTTTTTCTTTTTTAAATGCAGTGGGTATTACTGGAAAGTGAAAAGTTAAGCTTCCAGTTAAAGGTATCATTACATCTAGATTGCTTAACATTAGTATAAGAAAAATAAAACCAATCTTAGGATAAAACTGTTAAGAACTGAATTTGCTACGAACAAGTAAAAAGTCAAAGGATCATCAGTTATTCTGTTAAAATGAACATATTGTAATTAAAAAATGTGAATTTCAAGAGTTGACTTCAATGAATGAAGGATTTATTTGCCATAAATTGATAATTCTTTATCCAAAATTGTTAATTCTTAATATAAATGTGGAATATATAATTAAAAGCATAACATTCGTAAATTTTTCAAATCTTAAAAAAAAAAAAAAAAAAAAAAAAAAAAAAAAATTGTAAAATTAGGAGTTACTTTTCATCAATCTTGCTAATTGGAAGAAACTTACTACAATATAATTTCAAGTAAATCTGTAAATGTAGATTTCAAAAATATGCATGATAATCAGGTGAGATATCAAATAAAAAAAAAAAATTAACTCGAGATTGATAACTAATGAATTTGTATGAGCCCAAATCAAGTAGATCCCTATAATGGACAACATATTTCATATACAGTATACAAAGTGAAATCTTTAGAGAGGAGAATGAAAATATAGAAATAAGGATATTGAAAATAAAAATCAATTTCAATGAAAAAAACAAAAAAGATGAGAAAAGGCTAAATGAATGAAGACATTAAAAACCAGATTTAAAATTAGAAACAATATTAAAGTCTGGTCATTAATGAAGGTACAAAATAAATGAACATCTTATGAGTAGCAGCCAGTGAAAAGTTACAGTGATTAAGAAAGGAAACTGAAGTTTTGGCTGAAGACCTAACACTTAAGATATTTTGAAACCTGTTTAATAATTAAACCTAATCAATTATGCCTATAATAGTGATTAAAAATAATGACCGGCTTTAAACAAAAAGAGGAAAACACTAAAAAAAACAAAAAAAAAACACAACAACTTCTAACAAATCTCAAGATTAATAAAAACAAAAAGGAAAACATACATTCAATATCACTTTTTGTAGAGGATATTGTAAATGTAAACTAGAATATCTAAGTTTATTTTTGTCAAGATTGTTCACATAAAATGTTTCATATTTGATTGACTAATTCTTCATGTTTTCCAAATTTAAGTTTTTAATATTCCTGCTGTTTAAATATCCGAACTGGGCAAGCAGAATTTTTTTCCCTAGTTTTTGTGCACTTAAAACAACAACAAAAAAAACACAACCAGATAAAAGAGAAAATTATATTATCAAAAATAAATGATTCCTAGAAGCAAAACTTAAAACTCATGATTTACGACTAAATTAAAAATTTTCAGCTTTGATATTTTAAGGGTCAGTTTTTTTGTAAGATTATAGAAAAACAATAGACCTAATTTGATCCATGCAGAATATAGGAAAAAATGCACAAAGTTTATGAAAAAAGAAATAAAAAATATGAAAGATGATTTTAAAAATGTGATATTAATAGATTATTTTTAAAGATATTTTGTAAATGAAAAGTACTTATACAGTTTATAACCTTAAATTTTTTAGTTTTATGCTTGTCATCAATCACTCATTTGACTAATACATTATGAATGGTCATATGTTCCAAGCAACCATCTTTTTTATATACATCTTATCAAATGTAACTAAATTCAGTGCTTATCACTGACTTTTGAATTCCTGTTTCAACAAGTCATAATTCAGTTACTTAAATATTTATTGCCAAATGGGACCAGTCATAAGAAATGCTAATAATTAGATTTCATGCTTTAATTTTTCATAGATTTCCCCCAAATAATTAGTGATATTCTTAACCCTTTGAACTTGTTACACCAGTATATCAGTATGGAGATCATGCTCAAATGGCAGAGGGTAGATTTAAGCTCAAGGCTTAAAGGTTAAACATTAAAAATGTTTTATTCAGAGAATCTACTGCCTTGTATTAGAAATTTCATGGACACAAATTTGAATTAAGTATTTATGGTAAATGTAATACTTTTTTTCATTGATTTTTTTTTAACCTTTTCCTAACCCCAAAATTTGATAATTGACATTTTTACTTTTACAAATATAATCATAAGACATATCTACATTTATCTTTTCTTACAAATAATTATAAAAAATACTTCATAGAAACAAATTTGTACTGTGTAAATAAGAGAATTACAATGCTCCATATTGAAAGATTTGTTGATACAGAAGAAACCAGTAATATTTATGAGGATTTATTTGAATAGTTACTTTTAGAGGAAACAAATGTAAAAAAGCATATTTAGTTTTAATAAGAAAGAGGACAATATACAAATTGAAACTTTTTTCCTTTCATGGCAAAAGGAAAAAAGTAGAATAAATTAAAATACCAAGAAATATCAGTTAAATGCATAATTAAATATTACAGAAAGAAAACATAACTAGATTATTATGAATAGAACTTTATGTTCTGGGGGTTCTAATGTAGATATAACTTTGAATAGAAAGCATCAAAGAATGGAATTCATTGAAACATCAAGGATAAACTAGTTTTGATTTTTCTTCAAAAATCTCTTTAAAGAATGACTTGAATACTATAAAAGATTTAATCTAATCTTAGCTGAATTTAAGTTTGCAGGATTTTGAATTCTTGGGTAAGTTTTAGCAACAAAACCTTATAAAACAAATAAAGAATATTAAAACTACAATATAAGATGATACGAAAATTAATTTTATGCAAGGTTATAGAGTCTATAGCTTGAGCCAAAACTTCAAATTTCCTTGTCTTCTTCAACATGTTGTTGTATGTGAACACAAAGACAACAACTTAACTTTACATACAGCCACAACAAGGACTAACTATAGTATATATATGCACATAGTTATATACATATATAGACATGTATACAGTTGGACTGGTATCACAAAATAGACAGCCTAACTACCACTTAGCTAAGAAATGACATGTCGTACTTGTGACATGTGCTTACCTTCTCTACATAAAATGTAGGGTCGATAGGCCACTAAAATACATGAAATTTTAAGGAAAAGGTTTCAGAATTCTTTAGTCACTAAGAAATTCAAAAGAAAATGTTTTTTCTAATATGGAAATACAGTTCATGAGCAAACAGATGGGAGAGAAAGCAAATAGGATAATGAAATATAAATATCAAATTATTTTAATAATGACACTAATTGGTATTAAGTCAAACCAAGACAGTAGCAAATGAAATAAGGAAGAAACAAAGGCAAATGTATAGTTATTAAAATAAAAGGCCTTGTGGAAGGATCTCTACCAAATATTTTGAATGAAAACTTTCACAGTGAGAAAAGAATATTTAATGTATTTGCAGAGGATATTGAAATTTTGGGTGGCCAGTTATCGTCACAGTTAATTGCTTCCTCATGAACTGTTAGTAACATTGTTAAAACCAGATATCTACCCAATTTCTAAAGAGACAACACCAACAATGCCTTTGAATAGCCACAAATAGATGAATATGGTCACAAAAATACAAAGAAAAAAAAAAGCAAATTTAAAATGGGATTATGGTAAAAAGGATAATCTATCTCAACTTTCTGCTGTTATTGACAAAATGTCAAGAAGAGAAATGTTCCTAACTTTTCACAATTTCAGTTTGTTACCAAAAACTATCAGTACAAAACTACTAAAATGTAAAATTTAGTGATTTGCTAAGAAAAAAACCTATGTTTAAAAAGGTTTTATACACTCATGTTTATATATATATATATATATATATATATATATATATATATATATATATATATATATATAAACCAATGTTTTAAACCTGAATGCATAAACATCTTCAAAGACTTTTAATTACATGCTTTTATTTGTTTTAAGTCATATAGATTAAATATCTGCAATGAGAAAAATTTTTTTAGCTTTTTCAAAGGGTTTTTATATCCTTAAGGATATAAAATCTCATTCTCAAATTTCCAAGATGTTTTGTTTAACATGAAGCTAATTTGTAAAAATTTATTTAAATCAGATCTATTAATCAGAAAGATGTATCATTTCTACATTGCTGATTTCACAAGCACTATACTTATGAAAGAAAAAAATGGTTAATATTTTTTTTTTGAGGAGAAGAAAAAATGCACAATCCACATCTTCAACATTAAAACAAAAATATCAAACTGTCTTATTCTATTTGTTGACTGATGAGATGGAAAGTTGAAAGCAAATTTAATTGCAGACTGTTCGTTAGTAAATTTTTTTACAAGTATATGAAAATATCAATTTTTTAAGGATGTAAGGCAGATAAAAAAGAATTGAATTTGTATAGTTTTTCCTTTTTCTCATTTATTTCAAAGGAAATTATTAAAAGTATGTTTTGAATAATGTTAAATATGGTTTGGTTTATTTGTTTAACAGCATATCAACTGTTCAGGGTTATTGCATGCTTAAATTTGATTCATTTGGAAATACTGGATTGTAATCATAACATTTTCAGTATTATATTGCACTTTTCTGTTTATAAACATTTGTTTGCATCTAGGAATATTTGATATAACTAATAATTTGCATAAAGTTGGATGGTTTTAAATATTCCTATCTAACACTTATAATTTATCCAATTACATATGCTATCAAATATCACTATCAAATACTAATTCATACATAATTATATGGTTTAAAATAACTAATAATAATCCTTAGTCAAAAATTACAGCTTCAAGTAACTTTTAATATAAATAATTTGCACAGTAATATGGTTTTAAGTATTCCCTGTAGATGAAGCCCTAATAGGTACTCCCATTCAGAGTCAGAATGAACCTGTAAGTAATGGCAATGAAAGGGTAACTTTAGACTATCCAGAGCTCCAGAACTGGAGCCTTATTATCCAGGACACCCCTTTTGGGCTGGTTAACTGTATTGGGTTTATATCTTTTCTAACAATTAAAGATTATGAATTAGAGACACACATGAAGTTCGAAACAAGATTGATCACTAACTTATAAAACCAATCACACAAACATTTAATTGATTTATTTCTTCACATTAAATGAATTTCTTAACTGATCACATCGAAAATAATTTTGTTTGGCTGTTGTAATGTTTGTGTTTTATTAATTGAAAATGAGATAAAACTCAAAATTATAAAAGGTTAGTAGAAAGCAATCAAATTTGCTATGAACAGTCATCATAGTAATGATTTATCTTTTTGTGAAAAAAAGCTGTGGACAAAAAACCCTTTAATATCATTAATATAAACTTCTACTCTACTCAATACCATTATAAAGCATGTTCAATATAAGTGCTGATAAAAAAAAAAACCTTCCTAAAAATGAAAGTTATAAAATGTATGCAATAAAAAAAACTTGGGACTATTTTTAAAATGTAAACAGATTTGTTAGGAACCTGATAATATATATTGTTTGTCCTAAGTAAAGTACCTTCTATCAAACTTCTTTACAATATTATATAATGATAATAAAAATAACATTTCATATATTTTCATACAAACTGAAATAAAAATACCTTATTTTTTAGTGTATTCACAAACTTGGTATTTTTGTTAAGTAGAACAAATACATATGTACATAATTTAGTTAATAGTTGGGAAGTTGGTAACAATTCAAATTGATAATACAATATCAGCAAGTATTTTCTGTACATTCATAACATACTTGGTTTTAATACAGTGTACTTGGTCTTATGAATTAGAAATATTTTGAAATTTCATTTGTATATAAAAGAATTAATATTTAATGGGTACAGAGGAGCGATGTCTTGATTTAAGTAGGAAAAAACCCCCCCAAAAAACAAAAAAACAAGAAAACTTTGTCTACATCCATAGACTTTGTTCTAAATTTATTATGAAAAAGAAAATACAATTTTCTTTGTTCAATGTCAGTTTTACAAGTAGCAGTTTCTACTTTCTGTAATAAAGTCAATTTAATCTTAATAAGCATAACAAAAAACTTCATTAAATAGATTTCAGTAAAAATGTTTAGAGTAAGTTAAAATCATAATGTAATGCTAAGGATTTAATATTTACAGGAAAATGAGAAATAAAATACAAATACACCTTCATAGAAATTTTGTTGATTTTGTCATTAAAAAGCAGAAGAATCAGTAGATAAATCTTGTCAAAACAAACTGACATTACAAATGAAGATTTAAATGATACACAAAAGGTTATTACTCTGTGAGTGAGTTTTGAAAACAAATAAAAACTAAACAGCATAATTTATTAAAATGAGTGCATTCTTGTGAAAATGAGGATTTTTGGCCACAAGAATTAATTACTGGATAAATTGTTGAGTATAAAAAAAAGAAAGAAAAAAAAAAAAAAAAGTAAAACTGGCATTTTTTTTTTTTTTTTAATTAACATCTAATGTCAAATGAAATTGTTACATATAAAAAACTTTTTTTTAAAGTAACATGAAAGAAAAATAAGATGACAAAAAAAAAATTTGAAATAGAGAGAAACTTTATATCTTAAAAATAGAAGAGAATAAAGAGCTTCAATTTAAAAAAAATTTTTTTATCAAAATTGAATATACATGATCTCTCAAAAATGAAAAAAAAAATCCATAAGTGTGCTGTATACAGTTTCTACTCAAGCAAAAATGAGTATAACCTACAGGAATTTACTCACTAATAAAAACAAACTATGAAATCAGATAGAATAAGATATACATGAGCCTAGAAAAGAAATACACACCACAATGACAAAATTCCCAACATTAAAAATCATTATTTAAAGAGAAAGAGATATAAAATTGTGTTAATGAGTTTGATATTTTGGGAAAAGAATCCAGTATGAGTAGAAAATGACTAAAAAGTCACAAAAGTCTATAAAACTCTTAGAAAAATCACAAATACAAACACAATGGAAGAAAAAAATTTTTTTTATAATGAAATAGATGTTGATGAAAATCTTTATAACACATCTGCCTTATCAAAATAGAATTATTTTAAGAATTTAAATTCCTTTATTCAAAAACTTAAAAATTGTCTAAACCAGGCATGGGCAAACTTTTTGAAGAGTAAATTTCATGAGATATTTCTCAGAAATCATAACAAAAGATGAAAAAAAAAAAAACAAAAAAAAAACAGACATAATAAAATACATAAAAAAATAATTTTTAAAGAAAATACAAGTTTTTTTTATATGATTAAAAAAACCCAAAGAAATTACAAATCTTAATGGAAAAACAGCATTAAGTTTTTTTTTATTTTTAAAGATTCATATTGAAATTTTTGCAAGTTTACATTATGTGAAAAGTTTGATAATTTTCATTTGCAATTCCTTTCATGCTATTTCTTTAAAGACTCGAGAAACATTTGGAAAAAAAAAAGGTTAAAATCTTGAGCTTTGGAGTCATTAAATCTAAGTTGATTTTTAAGTTCTCATTAGCATAAAAAAAACATTCAGATTTTGATTGGCTTATGAGGGAAAGGAAAAAATCACTAGTTTTGAATTGATACTTGTTAATTTGAAGTTTTATTTCAAGAGTTTTGAAATTAGAATACAATTTATATATTAATTGATTTTCCTTTGAATCAAAATTATCAATTTAAAAATTCCAGGTCAAGGAAAAACTTATGTTCTATTTTCAGGAAGCGTATATTCCTTTTATGAACATTTAAAAAAAAAAAAAAAAAAGATCCCAATCTCTTAGCTTACCCAACACACTACACAATAGTATACCAGATCTTCATACTAAGATTAACAGTTTTCAAAATTCTTAATACTGGTGTGATAGTTAATTATTCAGGATTTAATAAAATTGATGCTTGAAAGAGCAAAAGCAGTATGCTTTTTAAAATTTTATCAACCTGGTACATAAATGTTTTTGAAGAGTTATGCAATGAAGTGTTGCAAAGTCATCATCTTCTCAATTCAGAAGAGACAAAATTTTTATTTTAATTTAGGAAGAAAACTTCTCTTTATGTTAACCATTTCAGGATTTATCTGTTGATTCACTGCAAGATTTCACTTTGTTATTGCTTTCTCTTTTACTTCTTTTAGATATCATTTCTTTTAATAACATCTTTCACCATTTCAACACAAACTATTAATTAGTAAACACTTTATCTTAGCCAATATGGAAATTGTAAGTTGTACAAAATCTGATACATTGTGTTGTGAATATGGATTATCTCCTCTTGATTGGTACTTTTGTTGATATCCAGTTAATAAATTCTGATTATTTTTCAGCTACCTTACTCTTTATAATGGTTGCAATTTTTTTAGCTGATCTTGTACTGCAAATTAAATCAATATTTTCTAACATTTTTTAAACCTTTACTAGGTTCAAAATTTTAGCAACTGTCAAAGTTTTTTTCCACAAATTCTTTGTCAGAATAACTTTTCAAGTAATCATTTGTCTATTTTTTTCAAAAAACATCACTTTCAAGACATTAGTAAAAATAAATTTGAGAACTTTATGCACTTAAACATTAAAGTAACATGATAAACTGCTGTTGATCTAGTGTTTTTCCCCACCACCTCAAAGTGAGTGAAATGGATTTTAGTAATCGCTAGCAACGCCTGTTTGCCCTCTCATGCAAATAAGCTGGCTGCATAAAACTCAGTTTTGCACATATGTGCTGGGCCCTCTACAAATGACAAGCAAGACAGCACATGCATTTGGCATTCGGTATGTCACTGTTACGTCTATTACATGCATGCACAGATTAGTATATAGTAGCTGGCTTCTCAGAATTACCACAAGTCATTTATAATTAGTGGAAACAGAAATTAAATACTTAAAATTTTTTTAAAAAATCATGAAATTTCATTGTTTGATAATTCAAGAATCACCAAGCTGCATTGAAAGTTGATCAAGAGAAATCATGAGTGGATATGTGACAATGAAAAAAAAAAAATTTATGCTAATATAAATCAAGAAGTTCTGTGCTATACAGAGTCATCAGAGGCCACAAGCAGATCACAATTTGCCCAGGCCTGATTTAAATCATATACAAGAATATACCAATAAGTCTCAGTTTGAGATAGTTATAAACTGAATTTTAACCTGAAATTTTCACAATCGTAATCATTTTAAGATTGTTTGAAAAATAGTTTGTTTTTTTAAATATCAGTTTTACTTTAAATGACAAAGTATTTCAAATTTATAAACTTTTATATAAAATCCCTATACAATGAAAATAATTTCAAATCCACAACAAACAAAACACTACAAAAAAGAGTAAAACATCAAAAAGATAATGTAAAATACCTTATAGATTTGTGAAACAGCTTCTTTCACAATACAAGGTGTCCATTCTTTGTCTGTTGTCTGATGAAAAAAAAAAGTTAGTCTTTTAGAATATATAAATATACTATTATTAAAATCGATGTAATAAAAATCATTTCAATCTAATTTATTAGTTTAGATATTCTCTAAATGAATGCTGCATCTTCCTTTTCTTAGCATTAATAAAGCTCCCAAACAATTAAGAACTTTTGTAGTAAATTTCCTTAAATATGACATTATCATATTTGAGAATTTTACTTAAAATACAGTACATATGTATATAAAAATTTATCTAATGTTTAAAAAAGATACCTAATTTTGAAGAGTATGGTAGTTTTATATTCAATGCTAAGTTTTGCCATGATTCATGACCCTTCATTAGAGTAAAAAATAAGATGGTACCCATCCACACTGAATATTGGCTTACCCAGGGGTAGATCACGGGACTCTTTGACCAGCGAGAAGGCAACACGAGTATGATCTGAAGTGTATAAGCATACACTGGTATCCATGGTTCCCTCTTTTGGCCCTTAGCTAGCACTTGCATGTCTACACCTTGGCTGTAACACACACACACTAGCCCATTGGTCCAGCAACATTATGCACCTTTCTCCTTAATGTTCAGTTAAGTGAACCAACAGACCAAGAAATACTCATGGAAGCAGCTAGCAATTTTAGGACACAGCTATCATCAACTTCATGGGTTATTCTCAGGTAGAGCTTCACACAAAGTTCTGACAGCACAAGCATACAAACTCAGTAACTATGGGTGTCTTACCAACTGCAAATAGATACAGCAAAGAGATCCTCTCAGCAGTGCCACTCCTCTGCTGGCTTCACTCTTCTCAGATTCAACACAAGAGACAATCATTATCCACCACAGAGCTGCCGTAGGCATTGGCCTCCATGTCAATGCACACAAAACTGAATATGTGCTATAATCAAACAGGCAACATCACCACACTAGACGGAACCCCTCTGAAACTAGTAGACAAATTCACCTACCTAGGAAGCAGCGTCTCATCAACCGAAAAGGACATCGACACGCGGCTAATGAAGACATGGACAGAAATCAGACCTGACTGATAAAATGAAACGCAGTTTCTCCCAGGCACCAGTTGTATCGATACTGCTGTATGGATGTACTACTTGGACGCTAACTAAATGGCTGGAGAAGAAGCTAGACGGCAATTACACAAGAATGCTGCGAGCAATATTGAACAAGTCCTGGCAGCATTACCCCACAAAGCACCAACTATACGGCCACCTGCCTCCCATCACAAAAACTATCCAAGTTAGATGAACCAGAGAAGCAGGAATGAGCTCATAAGTGATGTACTCCTATGGATCCCCACATATGGCTGGGCTAAAGCAGGAGACCAGCTTGAACATACATTCAGCAGCTATGTGAGGATACGGGATGTAGCCCTGAAGACCTGCAAGAGGCGATGAACGATAGGGAGAAGTGGCGAGAGAGGGTCAGGGATATCCGTGCTAGCGGAACGACATGATAATATATATCTCAATGGTTATTGGCAAATCTATGCAGCTAGGACCCTATCAGTGGTGCCACTGGCTTCACTCTTTCCACATTCCGCACAAGAGACCTTATGTCATTATCCACCACACCAGCACTGTATATCAACTTTTTGGCAGTTATTCACAAATCTATACAGCTAAGAGGAAATCAGCTATCTGCAGCAGGCCCAAGAATGCTAATCTGTGCCATCCATTGCAACTACTTCTAGTCTGTGCTGTACATGCTAAGTTGGAGCCCTGAGTGCCAAACTTATCCTTCCTTCAACAACTGTCTGTCCATCTACAAATGCTTCCAGTTCACACCCCATATACTAAGCCAAAGCCCTGAGTACCAAATTTATCCTTCAGTCAACTACTGTCTGTCCAAACAAGTACAACCATAACACAAACAGAATTCTTACCCTAACAGACTTTATCATTTGTCTCCTTTGCATTGCTGAGCAGATATTATAACAGTAGAAAGTGAAGTTAAAAAAAATACAAACATCTAAGATAAAACATCCTATAGTTAAACTTGTAAATACTAAATATGCTAAAGCTTTTTAAATAAATTAAAAATATAAAAATAAAGAACTATGAAAAGTACAGTTGATGATTAAGCATGTAAACAATACAAGCATCTGACAGTGAATACATAGGATGTGTTACGAGTTTCCACCCGTATTTTTAATTTTTCGAGATATGGACGGAGTCCTATGTGTGGGTTACTAAGACCAGAGACGAATGAGGGTTTGAAGGTTAAAGAGGTCGACGTGATATGAATGAATACGTGGGGAATTCTGAACCGGACAAACAATATAACGCGTAGTTGGTTTTCTCCTTTTCTTTATATATGTATCATTCATACATTTTTTTTTATTTAAAAGAAAACACAACTGTAACAACAGATAAACAAAGAGCAAAACGAATACAACAAAAAATATACAGAAATGTGGAGGACAAGTCGCTCCCAATAGTATCTGACTAGGTCCTTCCAATAAGACAAAGTATTTTTTTTTTTCTTCTTTCACCGAAGAACAAGAGTCTCTCCTCTTCGTCTTTATGGATATACAAATTTTAAATCAATAGGTTTTCCGCTGAAACTAGCTGCTGATGAACAGCCTCAAAAATGTTTCTTTGGAATAGTCTTGATACGGATCTTTATTTAGGTTACGTATATTATTCTTGATAAAAATTTTGACCAACTTTTTTTTTTTTTTATCTTTCTTTTCTTTTGTTAATTTTTTTTTCTTATATTCGTTAATCTCCTATTAACGAGTTGCAAGGCACCAGTTTGTTTTCCTTTTCTTTTACGTTGAGCCTCAGGTTCTTACCCAACGGAGCCGACTTCTATAGGCCAAATTTCCCCCTTTTACCGGACCCCGTGAAAAGGCGACCTTTCTCTTCCTTGGCGAAGCTCGAAACTGACTTTTTGGGTTTCGTTTCTTTTTGGCGGTAAAGCGCCCTCCCTGCCTCGACCAATGGCATGTCTTCTTATCCGGGTCAAGACCTTTGCCCCTTCTCGGCTGCTTCTTCCACTCTTGCTAGGGCTCGAAGACTTGCCAATCGCCTGCCCCACTTCCGATTCTCATAGTAGTTCTTGCATTATAATCCTACCGTGGCCGGTGGCCGTAACAGATGTGATAGAAAAAAAAATGAAGAAATATAATAAAAGGCTTCAAGATTAGACCAAGAATACATCTAACTCTGCACACTAATAGAAAACTAACAAAGCCTGGTGATCTCATGAGTTGTTCTAGATTAGTGGTAAACCATTCCTGACCTTAGAGTCATCTGATAAAGGCTTTGTTCAAGAGACAACAGCTGTAAAAACAGCAATAGTAGTATGAAATTATTTTAGCATGTTGACTATGATAGATAAGAACATAAAACAAATCAATGTGGATCAATATTTTCTAATAAATTGGAACTTCTCCCAAACTCAAAAGTAATAACCATGTAATTTGGAGGTGGACAATCACTTTTTATTCTGCAATCATAAAACAATTGTGAATTTATTAAATTTCTATATATCATATAATAAATTCATTCAACTGCTACTGCAAAGTCAATACCAACAATGCCTTCATCAGGTGATGATTCTAGGGTCAGGTTTGATTTTAGGGATGAAGCATTATTACTATGAATTCAGGGCACCCTAACAATAACTTAAAATACCACTCAACTTGGCTGGTTTTATGCCATGGTACAGGAATACCAGATCCATGCAGGTACAGCTTCTGCTTGATCTTGGAGCCTCTTGAAATCTTTTCATTTTTCAACTGATGATGAGCTGAGTTTAGTCAGATAAGCAGAGGTCAAATTAGAAATAAAACCTTGGCATCAAACTTCAATGAGAAATATATTGGCAGTCCAGCCATTTTGTACCCATTACTCTTGAAGATCTCCATACTTTTCCAACAAATGATGTTTCCAGTCAATGTTTTATTAAAAAAAAATAAATAAATAAATAAATAAAAAAAAAAAAATAATACCATTAACTTATGTAAACTTATTTTGTGTTAACTGACCAGATCACAAGATCCTGGACACTAGGCAGGGTTAATGTTATTTCAGCTGGATAGACAAGATGTTCCAAATCTACAATAATGCTTCAGTTCATACAACCATCAAACAATGACAGATTGTACTTTTTGGAAAAGTAATTCCTTGAAAGTTTCCTTCTTTTACAAAATTTATTGTTTTCAGATTTACATTCTCTTTGTCGCCTTGGAAATGTGAAACTGAACAAATACACTTTAGTAATCTTCAAAGGTTTCATTTTGCAATTCAAATTAACACTACATGTATTAAATAAGATAACTTTAAAATTATATGAATTAAGTCAATTCCATCACTTTTGCTTTCACCTATTTTAAAAATTTGAATATTTCAGAAATGCAAATCCGATACACACAATACAAAGACAGCATACAAACACATACATGATAAAAAACAAAACACACACACACACACACGCAATAACAGTTTGCTATATTTATAAATAAGGAATGCTCAATATTATTGATACAATGTGTATATTTAAGTTAGGATAATGTAGACAGGGTCAACAGTGCTTGGTAACTGTTAGTTTCTCACTGACCATGTCTACACTATCCTAACTTTAATATATGTTATATGATACAAATACACAGAATGAAATTACGAAACTGTTCCTTAAATTATACTTACTTGGAAAATTAGATCCTGAAGGGAAAAACCAATAGCAAATGGATGTTCAGGGTTGGTAAAATGATCTTCATATCTTATATGGATATTGCTGACTTGAATTTGCAAATTTTTTATTATTTGAGCTACTAGTTTCTCTACAAATGAGTCTTGCTTTGCAACTTGTGGTGCCTCTGTAAAAGAAAAAAGAAAAAAAAAAAAGAAAAAAAAAAAAGAAAAAAAAGAAAAAAAAGTAGATCTAGTAAAACGATGATAGAAATCAAAATATTTTGAAGATGAAATTTTATTATTAAATTTATCTTATACTGAGCAAAATAAAAAAATAAATAAATAAATAAATAAATAGACATTGCATATACTTACGCTTCTCAGCCTCAATTTTTTTCGCTTCTTCAACTGCTGCAAGTTTCTTCTGTTTAGCATCTTGAATGTAAGACTCTTCTTTTTCTGCATTATATTTGATGGCTGAAATAAATAATACATTATCAAGCTATAAAAATATAAATGCATCTATATAGACAATTTGTTAAAAAGTTTTAACTTCCCTCAATTTCCTTCAAGATTTCATATGAAAATTGAAAATGCAATGTTAATAAATAGGGTTTTCAATTACAATTTTATCTTTTAACAGTATCATTTATACCTATACATATTTACAATTGTTCAATCTACTTTTTCATTTCAGACATGAAAAACATTTTTAAGTTTACCTTTGAGTTAATTGTGCATAGCAATGTCAACATTGGGTGAAAAATGACCTTTCAATTTGAGGAACAACCAGAAGTCTAATGGTATCAGATCAGAAAAATACAGAAAATATACAAAAATGTGAATTTCAGGTTTTATGTTTGTATAGTTTATTGGCTGCAATGTAATCTTGCATTGTTCTTTCAGGTTTTATTCTGTGAATCCATTGTTTGGGGTCTTTAAGTTTCACAATACCTTATTGAATGAACCATCATTCCTTTGAACAGAATTTATAATTCCCCAAATATTTTTGCATTGAAGGAATCATTTTGAATTTTCTAACTCAAAGAGCATTGATAGTCCATGATTTCCTTTGTTTTTTTGCATAATGATGAATCCAAGATTTATCCCCAGAGGAAATCATCCTCATTAAAACAATATTGACAGAAGAGTTCTTCAAACATTTTTTTTTTTTACTGTTTCTTTTGTAGCGAATGGTTTATCTCTACGGTTTACTACAGAATAAACATGCTTGTTATGTTACCTTACTCATCAAGTAATATTAGCAGGTCTAAATTTTATATACTGCTACTCACAGTTGATCACAAATCACCAGACCAAATTTTAAACCCTTTTATAATTTTCATAATGTCAAATAAATGTTCAAATTATTTTGTTAAAAAAAAAAAAAAAAAAAAAAAAAAAAAATCAATGATTTTGAATCATCAATTCATAAATAACTTATGTTTTATAACCAAGTTATTTCATGTATATTACATTTGAAGATATCAATTTGCAAAGAGCCATAATTTTCTAAACAAAAAAAAACCCTGATCATTCAAGATTCAACTGAAGTCCAATTTTTACTGGATGAAATTAGTGTTGGTATACTAGTACATATATTTTCTTCAACACAACTTTTTAGCACAATATGGGACCATATGTTCCTAATATGTGACCAAAATCTTTTTATTATCATTATTGACTTATATTCTTTGTGAAGCACAGCTGTTAGACGTTGCAACTTGTAAGTAACAAGTGAAGAAATAGCATTTTTAAGGATAGGTCTTGCATTATTTTTTATCACATAGAATCAAAAGAAAATAGTGAATTTAAAACAAAAAAATGTTAGGTCTATGAAGCTAAAATTGATATCTTTATTTTTCTCATGTTCAAAATAAGAAAAGCACTTCCTAGATAAGCCTTAAAAATGACATCAGTTGTAACTTAGGTTTTGAAGTTTGCAGTTATTATAAAACAGTTGAAATATTAAGGGAAAAGATCAGCTCAAAGATTTTACTGATAAGATAAGTTGTTTTTTTCTGATTTTCTCAGTGAATATAAAAGATGGTTAAAATGTATCCCATTACCTGGTGATCATAATTTCAATCTCTAGTCTCACAAGTCATTGGCAATGAATTAAGTCCTCACTAGGTGCCTATTATGAACAAATATAAGCTAAGCTTAGCAAATATTTACTGGGAAAATGTATTTACCAATATATTTTAATAATATTTGTCACTTATAGATCTATCAAAAATTGAATATTTTTTATTAAAATTACGGAATGCTAAAATCAAAAATTTATTTTTAAAATGGTTTATGTAGTTCCTAACATTTTTAAGGGAAGAAAATAAAAGCAGAGAGATCCAGTAACTAATGAGATTGTTGCTCAGAAAATATTTTGCAAAAAATATACAAGAATAAAGAGTTGTAATATATAATTTGTCAAATTGGTATAAAACAAAGAAAATATTTAATATAGCTAGTTGCAGTGACCAATGTTTAGTGTATAAGCAATACACCCCCCTGTCCCCTTCCATATCATGACCCCTGGTCTGGGTCACTCTCTTCATACGAGGAACCCCCACTTCCTGTATGACGACTCAATATAGTCGCTGTTCTCCATAGCTCTGTTGTCTTCATTTCATATTAACATCTACACGCTCAACAACCAACATCTAAAAAGTAAAATTATAATTTTAAGATATTATCACTGGTTGACATTTTAAAATAGGTCAAATTTAACTTGGACATGAAACAAAAACCATAGACTAAAGTATTTTCACAAGTATTTATGATAAGAATTACACAAAAGTATCTTGTCACATTTTAGCAGCACAAACATTAGTCACAAGATATGAAATAGAGATAGGAATTGTTAAGTAGATAATAAGAGTATTTCCATTCCTTTTATATGAGTATAGAGTACTTTTTATCATATGACACTTAGTAATTGTTTACATTTGTACCTAAACTACAGTTAATAACGGCATTGGTATGCAAACTTGCATTACTTGTAAAATGAAATTCACAATTAGCAACAATCTTAATTTCTATTTCTAAATGACAAGGTTGCAACACACAGGTCGATATCTAAATCTATATCTTGTATTTTCGAAATATAAATTTTACTTTGATTATTTTTATTTGAACAGATTAATGATAATTTAATTTTTTGAATTGTGCTCAATTCCTTTTGTTTCATTACATTGATCAAAATCATATTGCTAGTTAAGGTATTTTTAAAGCTTATAAATGAAATTTTAGAAAAAATTCATATTAAATATACTAGGTTAATCTTAGAATTTACATATTTTTTTATTTTTGTGTCAACATGCCCTTATTGTTAAAGGATATGTGACTGTGTAGAAAAAGTTTAAGCTGTTTAAATAATCTGTTATGAGATAAATTATTGGTACAAACTGTAAAAGTCACTACACCCTCAAAGATAAGTGTTTTGAAGATATTTACCATACACCAAAAAGTTTGTTTTTGAGATTAGCAAAATCAAAGAAAACAGTGCAGTTAGCTGCTTTAACAATTCTGCTAAAAAAAAAAAAAAAAAAAAAAAAAAAAAAAAAAAAAAAATTGACCAGAAATACTAGTTTACTTTAAGTACAACATTATAATAAGTTGGCGACCATAGTTGAGGGCAACCAGAAGGCTCCCTTTTCAATAGCTACTACACCAAGATGTAGGGAAGTGCATCACTCCTTTCTCTGGATTGCTCCACTTTACCCTTGATACATACCTTATATTGCCGAGTGTTAAGCAAGGAAGTATCAAGTACCATTTTTAAAGTCTTTGGGATGACTCAACCTGGGATTGAACCCAGGTCTCCAGACCATTGGTAAACACTCTACCCACTATGCCAATGAGCCGGTTACAAACATTATACTCAAGTGTTAATATTGTGTACAGTATCTATTTCATACGATTCTATATAATAATTGTTAAAAAAGTCATGATCCAGAATTCTAAAAGAAAAAACTCAGATTAGAATTTATTTCAAGTAAATAATAATATCTAAATAATTAAAAATAGCAAATTATATCTAAATTATTGTAAATTATTAACAAATTATAGTATCTTTGGCAGGAAAACCAACACCCTTGTCAACTTTCTTTTTTTTTTTTTTTTTTAACTGTAATTCTAACCAAAAAATTTTACAATTCAGTTAATTTAATTGATTTTGTTTTAATCAAATTTCACTGATGCCAGATTAATCTTAGGAAAGTTTAAAATGAGAATATTTTTCTTGACAGACTCATCCAGTATTATCTAATCAAAGTATTTTGTTGACAGAAATGTAACTCTTACACATTAAAAACAGATTTCAAGTTTACAAAAGTTTTTGTTTTTACAACTAACTTCATGCTATTTTCTTTAAATCAAAACCCAGTTTATGAATAAACAGGTTATAAAATACAAATATCAACAACTAATGTTTGTGAATAGTGAAATTACAAGTGAATGAAAAATGGAGAAGATTTATATTGATTGTTGTTCCATGTCTTTTATTAAGGATGACCACCAATTACATTTGACAACAACACACACACCTCCATCATCTACCCCATACTTTATTATAAAACTACAGGCTGAGCAAATGAAAAGCATCCACAATAAAACAATGAAGACCTTGACTTAGTTCCTCATACAACATCTCTCTTCTAAAAGGAAAAGAAAAAAAAAAGATTTTCTAACTAAGGCTAACTAAGAGACATGTAAAGTTCAAGTCTTTCTTCTTGTTTAAATAACTAAGTATCTAAAATAATGGTAGACCACTTTGTCCAAGTGACCTAGGCATTCCTTGCCTAATAGGGATTATTCTACCCTTTCACTCAGGACGATGTACTTGGCGTCATCCTCCAGTCTCAATGGAGTCTTGATTATTCTTCCTGACTGTAATTTCCTTACTGCATCATCATATCAAGGTGCCTTTGGAGTCCTCACTGTCTCTGGATTTGATCTTCTTGTGGTTGATGCTGGACTCATCCTTTCCCTCACTACATTCTCGTGTCAAGGTGTTTGGATTCATCTCTCTACAAGGTCTTGTGTTTGCTGATGCTTCGCTATTCACTTGGTATGACTGGTGGCCCAATGATGGTAATGGGGCCACTTCTGCTGGGTTTTTTTCCCCAAGTCCACTATTTTGTCAACACAGATCCCATAAATCTTCATGTGGCATGATCTTGCATCCAGTCTGCCACACAATCACCTTTTTTCACTCTATCCTTTCACATGCAGTTTGACATGTACCATCTCCAGGAAGTAAGGTTGAAAAAATTTAACTTGTTTCTTCCTGTCATACTTCAGTCTTTTTCAGATTCCTGAGTATTTTTGGTCTTAGCAGACCTTCTTTGGTTGGAAGAAGCGTTTTCATTCTCCTTGTCACCAGCATAGAAGCTGATGACAGGAGACCTTTAGCTGGTGTATTCCTATGATCCAGCATCGATAAGTATAGATCAGCCTCATCACCCATAGCTTTCCAGAAAAGGTGTTTTACAATCTTTACTGCAGATTCCATTTTGCCATTTGCTTTGCAGTTGTACAGACAGGTGTATGTGTAAAACACCACTTTCTCACTAAGGTGGTGAATTCCTGACCACAAAATTAAGGTCCGTTGTCAGTGACAACTTGATCTGGCATCCCGTGTCTTGTAAAATGGTGTTTAAGTTTAGTGATCACCGCGTTTGCTTGTGTACTTGGAAGATGATCAATCTCCCAGAAATTACGCACATAGTCTACCGTACATAAAGTCTATCTGCGAATATAAATGGATCCATTTTGATTTTTGTCCAGGGTCTCTTATGGAATATCATGGACCATTAAATGTTCTGCAGGATTAGCTACCTCATATTTTCAACATGTGGGGCATTTTGCAAGTCTCTTATGTCACTGTCAATATTTGGTCAGTATAAGCATTCTCTGGGTTTTCTGCAACATCCTACTCCCAGGCAGCGGTGCAGCTCCCATGCCCTTTTCACTCACATTACATTGGATGACTAGAGGTTTGCTGTGATCATAATATCTCAGGACAGGTGCTTCACACATCAACTTTTTGATCTTCCCAAAAGCATCTTCATGGATTTGAGGTCATGTCCATGGCACATCTGTCTTCGTGAGATTGCGGATAGAAGCCATCATGTCTGAGATGTGTGATAGAAATTTCACCTTGTAGTTCACAAACCCAAAGCATTGCACTCCCTTTACATCTGTTGGACATGGCATCTCTTATGGCTTTTACCTTCTATGGATCAGGACATAAGCCTTCACTGGTTACCATTTACCCCATGAAAGATAGAGGTTTGTTATAAGTCCATTTTCTTAGCGTTCAACCACATCCCACATTCACAACATCTCTGTAACGACTTGAGTTTCCTGTCATGATCAGCCATGGTTTCTTCCGTGGTTTTACCCTTTCCAACTACCAGCAGATCATCTGCTTTGTTGATCACACCTTCCAAGTCAGCAACATTGTTATACAGAATCTTTTTGAAATATCTCAGGAGCTGGAGCAATTCCAAATGGCAACACTTTCCACCGAAACTAGCTAAATGGAGTAGCAAAAGTCAAACAACTGCTTACTTCATCCAATTTCAGTTGCCAAAATCTATCCCATAGATATACCTTACTATCAGCCAGTTCTGGCAGTAGATGTTCCAGTACAGGTAACTGGAAATGTTCCCATTTAAGAGCCTTATTTAGTGGTCTTTAGTCAATACAGTCTCGCAATTTTCCATTTTTCTTGACCATCAGTGCTAATGCACTCACTCGTGGTGTTGGCTCACTTACTGGCTCAATCACCTTTTTTCTACTAGTATTTCTAACTGCTTTCACTTTACCCTTAATAGCTATAGGTATACTTTGTGCAGCAGCAACATGTGGTATTATGCTTGGATCCACTTCCAAATGTACTTCACTGGGTAGATGACCCAACTCATCCTCAAATACACTCTTGAATTCACTTAGAATCTTGTTCAGATGCTGGCTTCTGAGCTTATCCAGTTGAAATACTCTGATAAACTATCCTGAACTTATTATTGACAGCAACAAGTACCATCTTTTGGATTGCAGTTGCACCTAATGGGGGGGGGAATCCTCCTGTACAACCACAGCATATTTCTGTCCAGTTTTGGGTTCATTTTAACCCCACTTTTCCCCTAATAGTTTCATTTTTGCCTCATCCCACATCGTGAGAGTTATATTTGAGAGTTCAAGGTTTTTCCCTATCACATGTTTCATATTCAATATATTTACTGAAGCTCCATCATCTAGCTGAAAAGCAATTGGTTTTCATGCCACAATCATTTCTGCTTTTATAATCTGTTTTACGTTCACTATCTCCCTTATTGTGACACTATGTGCCCATATTCTGAACTATTATTACTGCTATGACTGCCACATTTATGTGTCTTGACTGTCCAAAAATTCTTTTATTTTTTGACGATTTGCATTTCACAGCAAAGTCATCCCTCCCACTGCACTTGAAATGTTTTCCCAAATGTAGGACAACTCTCTACTGGGCTCATGTCATTATGCACACAACTTGCACACAGTCTTTGTGTTGACAGTTTTCCCTTTGGTTTGACATTGACTGTTCACTTTTTCTTCTCTCAGGGATCATGACTGCTGAGTAGTATTTTCAAACAGCTTACAGATGTCTATAAATCTTAATTCCAACTGTCTCACTTTCAACAACTCAGCTTGTGAATGAGGGTTGTGTATCCCTAGGACTATCTGGTCCCGAAGTATCGATGTTACACAACTGTCACAAAATTACATGTTTTGGCCAATGTCTGAATGTTGCATAGCCGTAATACATATACAACCATACACATATACATGCGGAAACATAGTCAACACAATAATGACGAACAAAACAGTTCTTTAGAAAAATATACCTCTCACTTTATTCGAAAGGGTTATGTGTGAGAAGTGAGTTGGAGACTGAACGACGACTGGAACATATTGACCCCCAGTTCCTCCTTCTTTAGCAGCATTTCTTTCTCATTCTGCTGGGCTGCTCAACCAGGGGCTCTGAGGGCCCAGCACTCTGCTGGGTCTGGTTCTCACTGCCTCGAACTGCAACAAATTGACTCCAACTCCAAACTAACTCAAACTTCCTGTGGCACCGGGTTATATGATTGTTTGATACCCACCTGCTTCAGTGAGCGTTGCATCTGCACCTAACTCAACCCATCCACAGTCAAGGTTATCCCCTAATATCTTTGACTGGATGCACCTGTTATTAACACAGGTGCATTTCTTATTTGACAGCTCGGCCGGGTCAGAGGTCAATATGTTACATGAAGTGCCATAAAAAACTTCAATAGTTTCCAATTCTTCCAGTTTCCTTATATGGAAAAAGTACTACTTGCACATGTCATTTGTTTCTCCTATAACATATTCATCAAATGCCCAAATTATTTCATTGGAGGTTCTCTCATCTTAAGGTGTTAAAAATTGAAATCCATAATACACTTGTAATGCTTCATCTATTGTATGAAGCTGTAGAGCTGTTTGATATTGTATTGTTAGATACATAATAGCATAGTTATGCCATTTCAGCTTAAAAAGCTTCCAATTTGCTGATAAGTTATCTGCCATACACAAGGGCTGCAGTGGTCTAGTGCCAGCTACAGGTCTGTTCGTGTTTCCCCACATCAAACTTGGAGATTTTTCTTCTAACACACATCCGTACAAATCAAAACAAGAACAATAATGATAAATCTTTACTTATCTGGGTGCATATTTCTGAAATACTTTCTTTTTGGGAGTTTTAATCTTACCACTGCCACCATGTTTCATGTTCTTTAACCATATTTACCAACCCCTCCACTCGGGCAGGATATGACACAAGGTCAATTTTGAAGCGGAGTTTAACAGGTTTGAATTCAGAGTTTTCCTTCTTCTAGACTAGTTGCCCCACCAAGGCTGAAGAACCTAGTCTCTCCTACTATTTACACATAGCTGGAGGGAGAATAATTGGATTCATACCTTTCCCAAGGGTATTAGTGCTATGTGAAATGCAATTAGCTTGGTCCAGGATTTGAACTCGTGTCGCCGTGTCCATTTCCTACGACGATAACCATTACACCACAGGCACCTCCAGTTTCATGTTCTTTATGACAGATGACCAATTACATAACAAACACAAAACTACTGGCTGAGCTAATGAAAAGCATTCACTGTAAAAACCTTGACTTAGTTCCTCTTGGAACATTATAATGAATAAACAACATGAAACAAATCTTATTTAGGCTTTATTTGGCATATAGGAGTTGTTAGTAAAACAGGAATTATTTACAATCAAAAGCAGTCCATTTTATTATAAAAGGCAAGGAGAAAAGTAATGTTCATGACATTGGTAAAAGTGGTAAAAATGATAAAAATAGCTTACCAATATTAGGAACTGCCAGAGCATATACACCATCCAATTCAGCTACAACTGGTTCTTCATACAGGTTCTTCCAGGGAATTTTCAGTGTTAATTTTGCTGAGATATTAAAAGAAAAAAAAAATTAATATCTGTCACTTTTATTAGTTTGAAAGTATATAAAACTGTTTTTTCCTTCACTGTAAATTCTAATTATTAGATTATTAACTGGGTTTTGTAAAGTAGCAATGACAAAGTAGTAGTATTGACATTCAATTACTTTATTCATTATCAATCGTATACAAAAAAACAAAGTTCTGCCTCTAAATACTAGGCTCTTATATTATTAGGTAGCTTCAGAAGTTTAATGCTTGCCTAGGGAAATGCCTATTATTTAATGGGATGCTCCATATTTACTCTATAGGCCGTCTCCCTCTTCTAACCACAGGACGGATTGATGTGGTCAATTCCAGGTTCAACCTAATAGATATGTGATTATCCTCACATTTGAGGAGATAGAGATGCTTGCGTATTTTGACATGACTGTTGTGTGGCCCGATATTGGTGTTCTTCAACATTATTGGGCATATTGAATAGGTAGTATCTCTAGGTTCATTTCTCAGGTTATTTGCTTGTTGTATGTTGGGTGATGAGGGATTATAATCCGTATCCATCACCATAAATAAGTCACCAGGTAGTTGTGGTGGGACTCCAGGGTCGACAGAGGTATAATACATTTCTGGCTTATTTTCCATGTTGATATCTTGACCCGGCTACGAATCAGAATACCATGGGGTCACTCCCTCAGTGGAATGTTGTGGGTTATTGACAACTAGGAGAATCATACAGAGGAAGTGATGATTGCACATAGTTACTCAATTACTTCCATCCACTTGCACATGGTACTGTCAATTACCAAGTGTCTCCACAATCTTCCCCCGTTTTCATCCATTGGCAAGGTTAAAGGCCATTCTGAGTCTGGATCTGAATAGAATTGCTAATTTATAATTCTCAAAGTGAGAATGTTGGTTATAAAAGTGCTTGTTTCTCTTTTAGCCATTGCAGCCTCTCAGTTCATTGATTTCTCTCTACACTTTACATATTTGATATTTGTTCCACAGGACAGGGAGATGGCCTTTGATAACACAACCATATAATATTTTAGCAGGAGACATATCAAGGTCCTGGACTGGAGGGTTACGATTGGTTAGCAAAGAATGAGCTGCATGATCATGACACAGCCATCCACAGTCGTTTATGTTATCTGCGAGTATAAGCCAAGTAGTTTTGAGAGCCAGTTCTGGCCAGCCATTGCTTTGTGAGCAGTAAGCCAATGAAATAAATTTCCATATTCCCTAATTCTTAAAGAACAAGTCATATTTTTGGGAATCAAAAAGAGGTCCTCCATTGAAAGAAAGTTCTTCCGGTGCCTCATATGTGCAGAACCAAATTTTAAAGATGTCAAACACTGCTCTAGCCCTCCCAATTGCCATTAGGGTCACTTCTACCCAACCAGTGTACTGATCTGTGTATGTAGGTTGAAAAAGTCAATCCCAATCTGTTGGAAAGGAATTCAGAATTAGATAGCGACATCAAAGGTTCTTTAGATTGTGATGGCGAGAGAGTTACAGATATGACACTGGGCTGTGGTCTGCCGGACGCTGGCATCCAAACCCAGCCAAAATAGGCATTGTCTTGCATTTGCTAGCATGCTATTAACACCCTGGTGTGCAGAATGAAGAGATTTAAGTACTTCAGCCCAAAGCTTACACAATGTAAGAATTTTATTCTCCTTCAGTACTCCTAATTCATTGCACATGGGCCAAAATCACTGACAGGAGGTCTTGGCATGATTTGAGAAAGCAACACATATATATTCAGCCAGAATCTGGCATTCTAAATCAGCAGCTGCCACTGCAACAATCCTATGTGATAACCATCAATCTGGGGTCATGCACATGTGGATGTGAATGCCACTTTGATTGCACTGGCGAATGATTTGACTGCACCAGTTGTGGTTGTCCTGTAGGACAAGCACCTATGCATCTGTTGTGTAGGCGCAGATGATATTTAGGGAATTTCTGTCACGCTCTCTAATGGAGTCCTTACTGGGTATTTGGAGGTACAGTCGGGTACGGCATTGAGTTTCCCAGGGTGGTTTCGAATAGTAAATTTATAAATGTGAGTATATACCCTGAAACTAAAAAGATGCGGGTTTTTTATATTCTCCAGGACCCTATCAAAAACAATAATAAATTAGAGCACCCCAATATGAACATTCAACACAATTCCAATTGATAGACCAGGGCTAGGGGCCCTCACCTTTGATCAGTGAGTAGTGGGACTCTGCGTTGTTGGTAAAACAAGATCAAATCAAAACAATTTTCCAATGACCCTTCCCACAATTTGGGTTTGCTTTGCCAGAGCAATTGCAATGCTTTTGAAAAGAAAATAACCGACTCCCGTTTTGCTATAATTGACAGGTATGTTGGCTTATTGATCTGGAACGTCTAGACTCCATCCTCAATTTTCCATACAATTACTTGTTTAGATTCATAAAAGAGTTGGTCTAGAGTTTCATCTCAATAAAACTTTCTGATTTTTAACAAACCAACCAATTCCCATAAGCTGGCCATGAACTCCACTTGGGAAAATGTGTAAGATGCTTGTTTCACAGGTTCAAACCAAAACCTGATGCCTGTGATATTCATGAGGGTAGGAAAATTCCCAGAGTCATTTTCTTCATGGTTTAACACTACAGGCTGTCACAAAGAATTCAGGAAATTCTACTTCATTTTCCACAAAATGGAATTTAACAGGTTTAAAAACAATTCTATTTTCCTACAATAGGATATATACTCCAAAATCCCTGAAGCGCATGAAGATATCGGTAGTGGCCCAATTCAGTAATGAATGTGGTGGTGACTTGTGCCATTAGGAAATGCGATAAGCTGCATTACCTGTTCCAGAACCGTTTTCTTGGTCTGAACCAGTATGATGGAAACTTTATTAAATGGGGACAGGGTGTGACGAGTTTATCCTCACAGTGACAGTGTTGAGTTTTTGCAAGTCCACTGTGGATCTAGGAGAGCTGTGACTAGGATCCTTGAGCACCAAAGTAGGAGTGCCAACTGGCACGGGTTCAATTATACCCAGTGCAACATCTCAACTGAGGTCTTCTTTCACTTTCTTCTTCCAATGGTGAGAGATGGGGATAGGTGTGTATGTGTGAATCACTGAGTGTTATATCAGGGCAAATATAATATCCAATTACTTTCCTATCATAATTTGTAAGAGTAGGTGTGGACTGGAGTTAAATGCACTAGACTTGAAGTGATTGTGTATCCATTGCTCTAGTAGGTGCCTTTTAGTTTTTATCGGAAGGAATGGGATGATACTAGGCATTGGTAGAATAGGTTCTTTACATGGGTCATGTGCACTTGGCTATTTCCTTAGAGACCTCCATCGAGTTGAAATGCCTGGGCTGGGAAATCAGGTGGCAACAGATGTCAGAATCTGCCAGAAGGACCTACAAGTAAAAACCAGTCAGGTTGTTTGACTCGTAAACCATCTACCACATCTCTCTCAAACTAATTCTTATATGCATGAACAACACTCCCTTTATATCAAGTTGGTTGTCAATAATGGCATGTATCTGAAGACTAGTTTGCACAAGGTATCTTTCCAAGCACCTAAACTATTTTAATATCTCTGGTCCACTTGAACAAGTTTGAGCTCCTGTATCAGCAAACGTAAGAATATGATGACTACTATGGCTAGTTATAACAGTAAAAGTGCCCCCAAATGATTTGTGAGTTAGATGCATTAGGGTCCTTTCTATTCTCAGCAACAAGGGTGTTCCCCATTCCACAAAAGACGAGGCAGTGGCATGGATGGTGTCAAACCGATTGTATGTCTCCTTGTTGTTCCCTTAGCATAGTGAGAGAGGGATGAGGTTCAAAGTAGTGTTTGAAAAAGTGAATGAGCCATGTTCAGTCTCGCTCCTTGTTGATCTGTTTCTGGTTTTGATTTTAACCTTAGCGGATTTCCAACATACCTTTTTTTAGGTGTCCCCTAATCCCACAATTATGACATACCAGTTTTTCTGCCAGGCAATATCTTTGGCTAATTTACCCACCAGGTAAAGATGTCTTCCTGCAACCTGTACAAGGATTCTTATTTAGCAAGAAGCGGACATTTTAGTTTTTTGGGGGTTGTTGAGCCACCTAGTGCTCATGACCAGATATCTGTAAGTAGGATGAGGTTAACAGGTTGACTTCATTTTGTAACGATGCCATTGATTTGTCCGTCGTTTCCAAACTGGAAAGTTTGAACTTTTGCTCAAATGTAGTGAGGTTAGCATCTTCAGCCAAACCTTGACTCTGGTGCTCCTTATTAGTGAGTCCCACAATCATCTGCCCACCTGTCATGTCACCTGAGTAGCTGACTA
The DNA here is from genome assembly GCA_963585895.1 of Sepioteuthis lessoniana. Lineage (NCBI taxonomy): Eukaryota > Metazoa > Mollusca > Cephalopoda > Myopsida > Loliginidae > Sepioteuthis > Sepioteuthis lessoniana. The sequence continues at coordinate 584,322 of OY757923.1, read as the reverse complement.
GTTGTCTTCAGCTTTTCATGTTGGGATAATTAACTCAATGAACAAAATTTGATGTGGGCTAGTAGCCTTGCTAAAAACTGGGTAATTGACTTTTTCTGCCTGGCATGTGAAATGAAAGATTTGCCTGTGAACTTCTTTTTGTAAGCCTTTTACTGAGATAAATCAGACATGTGACAAAAGCCTTTGCTCAGTAGCTGAATTTAACACTTAAGCCCCTATGAAGTTTTAAAAAAAAAAAAAAAGCTTATTGACATTAGTGAGCATGTCATTCTCAGTTCATTACATATTTTGATTGGATTGGTAAGCAGACATCTCCTTATACTGGGTTCATGCATCAAGTAATAATACCCAGTTGTTGGTTGCGTTAGGTTCAATGACAGGACAGTTTAGTTTTTTGTGTTGGACGTTTGCATCATTATAGAGGTGCCATCTCTCTGAATGGTTATAATTTCTCTCTGTACCTCTATTCTCTGTTGCATGAGTTGAGCAATTAATTTGAGAGCTGCATCTGGTAAAGATACCATATCTTGTTTCCACTTAACAATCCAATCCTTTTTACGGCACCATGTAAAATAGCAATGACAAAGTAGTAGTATTATCACTCAATTACTTTAATATCAATTGTATACAAAAAACAAAAAGTTCTGCCTCTAATGATTGGGCTCTTTTATATTATTGGAGGAGGTAGCTTCTCAAGTTCAATGCTTGCCTAGGGAAGCTCATTAATGGAATGATCCATTTTTTACTCTACAGGTTTCTTAAACATTTCCTTTTGTATTGACAAACTGCAAAACATTTTGCTGTAAATAATCAATAGTTATGAAACGAGTCATTCAAACTGTTGTTAAAGAGTTCATTTTCTACTGAGTATTCCATGAATGTACCAAAAGTGGTTTTGACGTGGAAAGTAGAAAAGATAGAGAATTTGTCACATTTGGAAAATCTGTAAATATAAAGATTTATTTCCATCTCGATTCCTAGAGATTTTTTTTAACAGAATATAATGAACATAGTGCATGCATTATGTTCTATTTAAATTTATTCAATTTGAACAAGAAAGTTTGGTAAATTCTTTAAGATAAAAATAAATTCACAAACAAAAGAAAAAGAAAAGAAAAAAAAGAAAAAAAAAGATCTTTAGCAAATGATCTAAAAAAATATTTGTAATATTAAAACATTTAATTTTATGAATTCTAGAGACACTAATATAGAAATTAGTATAATGTGAATGTACAGGTGACAATGATTATTGTCAATGAAAATAGACTGTTTGCATTTCCTTTAGTGCTAATGCCTTTGGGAAAAGGCATGAACTTGAGACTTCTTTCCCCATTTATGGGTAAAATGATAGAGCTAACTGAATTCAGAACATTACAAGTGTTGTTTAGAGAATTTGTTCCACCATTCTTCTGCTATCAGCTCATTCACATGATGTGGCTAACTCTAAACAAGCCTTCACCATTCCAAACAAATCCCATGTGCAGTCATTTGCTAAACTTTGGCTTAGTTAATGGTCATAATTGTTACTAATGAACATTATTTATAATATAAATGAAAAACAATACTATAAAACATTATGTATTGATTATAATATCTGACAAAATGGTAAGAAATAACACTTGAAAATCTGAAGTTACATTTGTTTTATTTTCTGTGTAATGTCTTGTTCTTCATATCATATGAGCATTTTCAAATATAAAGAGTTTTGAAACACCAAAAAGATACTGATACTATTCTATTTAACATATTCACATAACAGTATCTTTTTCAACATTTCAAAACCCTTCAATTGTTGTTTGAAAATGTTTAAATGCTGAAGAGTGAAATGTTACACATAAAATAAAAATTCAAACACTTCAGATTTTCGACTCATTTTTAACCATTTATATGAGAAAAAAAACAAATTGAAAATTAAATTGTTATTTGCAATAAGGAAATAACATCTTACTTCAAAAAACAAAGGCGATGTGTGACAAAGAGAGAAGTGTGCCGGATTGTTTAAAAAAATCATATCCTATATTGTTTAAGTTTGGACTGCATTCAAATTAATTGTTTTATTTTTGTTATTTATGTCTTAGTATCCTACATTTCCTGAGTATCATTATGGTAGAGACAGAGGATATTACAAAAAACTGGCTGTAAATTGATGGTAGTGGTTTCATAGATGAGTGTACCTTTGACTGGAAAAATTGTATTACTTAAATATAAGTCAAAGTTGTGGTCGTATATGTTCCTGTGGTATACCATAGCATTAAGTATGGTGTTTATTTTAAAATCTCTTATGTTCATTTGTTCTTTTAAATTTCAGAGTTTCATAATATATTTTTTATTGAAATTGTTTTATACATTATATTCATGTATGATAATGCAAAGAAGGAGAGAAAAGGCTGTCATGATGCGGATAATTCTATATCACTCACCATTTCAGTGGGGTGATTTAAAAAAAAAAAAAAAAAAAAAAGTGATGACAAGCAAGGATTAACAAACAAACATTGGCGTATTCATGATTCTATATTATAACAAGCAATTCTATAGTCAAAACATTTGTTTGGCAAAAAGTTTTGTTTGGAGGCCCTTGAAATTGCACAAAAAGACAGTAGAAAGCAATAGGAAGGGAAGCTTGGTACTTATGTTTGCTGTCTTAGTGGAAAAGGAAACAAGTTTTGGAGCAGAGCTCATAGGAATTCTTCTGATGACATAATTTGTAAGGTGACCAAGTATTATTCATTAGGTTGATCACATAAGTGTGGATATGACTGTAAAGGTCTCTTATGGTGCATGTATTTATGAGAGAAAAGGACAGTAAATGAGGGCTCAATATGAAATGCACATATTGGTTGGGGAGCTAGAATGGGGTATGACCATTTAGGAGGAGTCCTTTTGCTGCACTTGCTGCAGTGGGTAAAATGCCTAAGGAGAGGAGTCACTGTGCTCCATATTTACAAGGTGAAAACTGTTGAATGGTGTTCTGTCTGTGAATAAGGTGCAAAGTTGACAACACAAATGTGTGCCAGCTGGAAGTGTTGTGTGAGAGGTTCATAAATGGTTTAATTGAGGGTCTGCCATGTGTGTTTGTGATCCATCAGTGTGCTACCTGACAATGCTACTAGAAGAGGGCATCATATGATGAAGCCCAGGGCTTAGTCAATAATTGTTGCTGGTCTGCTAGAAAGATAGAGGAAATTTAGGTGTATGGATGTACTTCAGAGCCCCACTTATGGATCCTTTCAATTGGTCAAAAGAGGTTATGCAACCTGCCTACCACCATATCTGTAGAGTAAGTAGTCAGCTGTTATCTTGTGTGGTCTCATACTATCCAGATTTTTTTTTTTTTTTTTTTTTTTTTACTTTCACAAAAGAATCTTGAATTATAATTATTGGTTCAGTTTTGTGGCATATCAACCCTTGTGGATTATCTAAAGTCAAATCCTGCACACACACACACACACACAAATCTGTATGGTTTGGGAGCAAATCTTAGGTAACATTTTTAAATGAGCCAGAGCTCATTTTTTCCAGACATTTAAATGGTTTCACGTATTGTCATCTAACACTAATGATTCAATTAAATATTAACCATTCATTTGCACATAGTAAAATAATTTCAAGTATTGATGAAACTAATAGCTCTAAATGGTTTCAAGTCTTGCTATCTAACACTGATAATTCAATTTAATATTTATCATTTGTTTGTCATCATCATGTCGTGTTACTAGCACAGATTTCTCCGACCCTCTCTCGCCACTTGTCTATTACCCATCACTCCCAACAGGTCTTCCAGGCTACACCTTGTATCGGCACAGAGCTGCTGTAGGTAAGTTCTAGCTGGTCATCCAATCTTTGCTCATCCATGTGAAAGGGTCCACAGGAGTACATTGCTTATGAGTTTGTCCTTACTTCTCCAGTAGTGTCCCATATGTCTGGTTCATCGAATTTGGATGGTTTTCGTGATGGGTGGTATGTGGCTGTACAGCTGCTGTTTTGTAGAGTGTTGCCTCCAGGAATTGTTCAATATAGCTCATAGAATTCTTGTGTAATTGCCATCAAGCTTTTTCTCCAGACGTTTAGTTAGCATCCATGTGGTGCATCCATATAGCAGTATTGATACGACCACTGCTTGGAAAAAACTGAATTTTATTTTATCAGACAGTTCTGACTTCCATATGACTGATAGTCTATCGATAGCTGTCCATGCCTTTGTTAGTTGCTTGTTGATGTCATGTGTGGTTGATGAGATGCTCATGTATTGTTTTTGTCTGTGTTCATATAGAGGCCTATGCAGTAGGGATTTGGTTTGGGCGGGCGTATTTACAAGAAGCAATGTCATCGGTGTAGTCTGCATCCGTAATAGTTTTGTGCAGGGTATCTTCTGCTTCTTTTTTTTGGCCAGCGTGAAGCTGTTTACTTTCATTAAATCTATAGAGGTTCGAAGGATGTAGTCTTGGCAGATAATAAACAGGTATGGAGCAAATGGATCTCCTTGCAGTACACCTGCTACAATGTTAAAGTAGTCTGTGTCTCCATTTGGTGAGCAAATTTACTTTCGTGTTTTTATAGAGCATCATTATGGCCGTGATAGTTTCTTCAGGGAGACCGTAGGTGAGAAGTATTTGCTCCTTCTTCCCTCTGTCTATGAAGTCAAATGCCTTGGAGAAGTCAACAAATAATATTGTTACCTTAAGTTTTTTTTTGTATGAACACCTAGAATTCGACAAAAAGTCAAAATTTGTCTTAAGTCTCTGAGCGTTGATATTATTTGGGTTCCTCCTATTGCATAGAGATGTGGTTTTCACATCTGCATGCTTTTTTCTAACTGCTAATGTTTCCTATGGGACTCTAGGTTTAGCTTTTTGTTTAGTTGGTATACATTCAGCTGCCACTTCTATGTGGGCATTGACGAAGTTCTCATTAGTCATTCAAAGTAAGTTTCTGATATCTGAAGTGCTTCAAATTTGTTTCTTAGTGTTAATGTATATTTATTGCTATTTGTATTGTTAAAACGGTGTATGGTTGTGGTTGTTCATGCTGCATTTTTTCATAGGCTCAGTCATATCTTAGCTATGACAATTTGGTGATTGGAGGACACTCTCAAAAAAGGAACATGCCTCACAATTCAACGCGCTATTTTCCATTTCTTATTTATAAGGATGTAGTCTATCTGTGCTTTAGTGTTATTGTTATAGGTCAATAGTTTTCCCTTTCTTTTCTGAAATTTAGTATTAAGGCAAGTTAATCTATTTTCAAGAGTGAAATCTGATAGATGTTCCCCATTTCTGTTTGATGAGCTGTATAAGCTGAATTTGTTATTTATGTTTTTACCTATTTGGGCATTCATGTCTCCACCAATGATTAGAACACTGTTTCGGGATGCCACAAACGAGGGAAAATAGCTTGTTATAGAAGACAATGAGGTCCATTTCATCATTAACATTGATAGGGCTGTAACAGGAGATGATTGTTGTGCTGGGATGACCATTAGACGTAGCTACCATCATCCTTGGTTATATTATCTCGATGATATTAAGTGATTTTAGGGCCTGTGAACCAATAAGCATACCTACACCCACTATTGTGGCATTGGCAGAGTTTTTCAATGCAGATTCTGAGAAACTTTCCCCTGTTGTTAGTATCATGGCATTTTATATCTTTGCTATTTTATGTCTATGTTATGACCAGTCAGCTTCTGTAGTTGGCCTATTCTATTTAAGGTTCTAATGTTGAAAGTCGCTATTTGTATTGTGCTTTTACATTTAATTTTTGTTTTAGTTTTGTAGCTGATTTTTTGAACACCGGGGCCAGAACTCCAACCTCAGCAGGATGCACCCCTTTTTTACCCGTGCAAAGGGCTATGTGGTTTGAGCGAGTCATGGTAATCTTTTAATGGCTGTATTTTATTCTCATCCATAGACACCACCCTAAGAGATGAGTAGCAGTAGTTCCCTGACTGAACTATTAGATCCTGGCTGTTGACCCATGGGGTTTGTCTGTCCAGCATCTGGTTAGGTGTGCCATTGACCTATTGTTGGGTACATCCGCCTTTATGTCCACTATGCTGCTGCTTCCCATGGCTTCCAAGGTATACCTTATGGCAAAAAAAAAATCCTTTAAACTCCCTTGTCCTTCCTTTTCTCATATATGCATTAAGTTTTAACTTGGTATAAGTCCATAGTTGAGTTATTTTTAAAATTCACTGGACAGTCCTTATTTATGGTTTATCACAATCCTAGGTTTTCAAACTCTCTGCAATATTTCCAAAAGTATAAAAAAAATTTTTTACCTGGATTTTCATAGTTCAGTTGAAAACTAAGGTTCAGATTAATAGTCTTTTTCATTTAAATCACAGATAATATTCAGCAAAGATTTTACTGAATATAAAACATTAATTTAAATGACAGTTTAGAAAAAGACAAAAGCTAACTGACCGGGTAGTTGTCCAGTTCAAAACACAGCGGTTGAATATTTTCTTTGGGGTTTCTTACAAGAATGCAGCTTGTATACTTCAAAGTGGAGTGGGAAAGCTATTTAAATATTTGGGCTTTTAGAGAGCTATACACAAGTTCTTCTAGTGTTTTTTTAAATTCATTCATTCATTTTAAACCTCCCACCACCACCACCTTTTCACCCTCTATCACACCATCCCACACTAAATTCCCAAATCATTCCATTCTTACACTAACTTAGATTTTCAAACACTCTGCAATATTTCCAAAAGTATTGAAAAAAATTTTTTACCTGGTTTTTCATAGGAGTTCAGATTAATAGCATTTTTATTTAAATCACAGATAATATCTAGCAAAGATTTTACTTTATATGCACATGCTATTTAACATTAATAATTCTATTAATTCTATTAATCAAGTATGCTTATCTAATATGAAGAACTTGCTCACAGCAGTATGATTTCAATAAACTAATAATAATAATCCCTAGCAAAAGATTCAACAGTTCTATTTGACCCATAGATGGTGCCCTAACAAGTCTACTCCAGGTTGGAGTAGACCCAAAATATATATTTACCAACTTCTTTGCAGGAACAGGATATGATACAAAGTCAGTTTTAGGTGGAGTTCAACAAGTTTGAATTCAAAGTTTTCCTCCTTCTAGACTGGTTGCAATACCAAGGTCAAAGAGCCCAGTCTGTCCTACAATTTATCCATAGCTATAGTGAGAATATTTGGATTCATACCTTTCCCCTGAGGGTATTAGCACTATGAGAAATACAAACAACCTCATCCAGGATTTGAACTTGGTTTGCCATGTCCATTTCATACTATGATAACCAAAATAGCACAAGTACACATGGACTCAAGAGAAATAATAATGAAAGGGTACTCTACATTCACAAACTTCAGACTTTAGATGCAATTCAATGTCATACTCTGGACACTAAATTGTTTCAAGTATTGCTATCTAACACTAATAATTCTATTCAACATTCATTTGTTTGCACACACTTAAATAGTTTTAAGTATTGCTATCTCAGCACAATTGACCCTTAGACACTGCCCTCAAGCACCTTTAAGATAAAATAGGACTGGGTACTTGTTTGCCATGAAAGCAATTTGCGAGGCTAGCGAGTGTTACAAGGGCTTTGTAGTTAGAAATAGGTTAAAGAGAGTTTCGAATGAAGCCGTGAGATACAACGCATTTATGTGTAACTAAGAGTTGCGTAGATACACTGATCGGTACATAGAGTTCATTAAATCCCCAGACGAGCACATGCTGTGGTCAAACCGCGAAATGCACGAGGCTTTTTGGGCGCATTTCCGATATCGCTTTACCAACTGCCCTGACCTCCTGGTCCAGGAGTTTCGCAACTATTTAGCTGACTTACCCCACCTTGGGGCGGCAGAAGCGACTAGTTGCGATGGTTTGATTACAGAGTGCAAAGTTTGTAATGCACTGTCAGCCTTAACAAGTCGCCAAGGCGGGATGGTCTACCCTACGAAGTGTACTTGTGGATGTCGCACACGTTTGTCCTTATTCTGACAGATGAGTTCAACCATTGGTTTGCCCAGGGAGCCATTCCTGGTAGTATTACAAGGGGCATGATCACATTACTTAAGAAAGGTGGCAGGCATGTTTGGGAGGATCTAGATGACTACAGGCCCATAACTGCTTGACACAGAGTTAAAGATTTTGGCCCAGGCCTTAGCAAATCGTTTGCAGCCAACTGGACATATTGGCAGTCAAGAGGTACAAGAAGGTGGCAGGTGCCAAAGTCAACTTTGACAAGATCGAAGGTTTGCGGCTGGGTGCTTGGAATTGGGAGGGGGTGACTCCCTGCCAGGGCCCTTCTGCTGGAGTAATGGACCCATCCACATCCTTAGGGTGTGGTTTGGACCAGACCTCCAGCTGGAGCAAAATTGGTTGGAAGTACGGGCTAAGTTAGAAGCCCAGGTGGGTCCCTGGTTTCAAAGGCGGTTGTCCTTAAAGGGCAGGGCAGAGGTGTGCACCGTGTACATCTTCCCCTTGATCCCTAGGCAGAGGTAGTATTGACAGCCGGTAAAGGATCATCAGGTGGTGCTGGAACAATCCCTTTCCAAACTCCTTTGGAAAGGTAGAAGCCCGTTGGTCTCGAGGCAGGTCTGCCGTCAGCGTCCTCGAGAAGCGGGTCTAGGGATGCCTGACCTCAAGAGCCACCGGCTCACCGAGAGACTGGCTTACCTGGGCTGATCGTTAATGATGAAAACGGTGTGGGGTCCCAAGTTGAGAGAGGCCTTTCTTCGCCTGAGATCCTATCCCGAGGCTGAAGGCCGTTGTAGGCTGAGGGACGGAACACTGTTTTCTAATGAGTGCCAAAGGGCTATACAAAACCTTCCTCGGTCCAGTGACCTTTCATGGCCTTGAAAGAAACTATATCATGGGCTAGTGGAGGGCTCCGTTTTGGATCCTCTGGAGAAGTGGCTCAGCGGGTCGCTGGGGGAGATTCGCTCCCAATGGAATTGGGCGCCAGGCTCGAGCTTCTTGAACAACTCCGAGTTCTCACTTACCTGGTGGCTCGCCCAGAATGTGTTGGCCCTCAACGACTGGGCTTACAGAGCGTGCTTGGCAGACATGCCTGATTGCCCCCGTTGCAGCAGTGTTCTAGAAGAAACAGCTTTGCACACCTACAACTGTGAGCGGGTATGGCCGTTCTAGAGTGGAGGGCTTGTATAAGTCCCAAGCAGCTCGTTCTGCTCGACGTTGGTTACGTCATAGACAATGTTGTTCCTCCATATAAGGGCGAGAAGCAAGTGGTGTTTCTCGCGATCATGGCTGTAGCTTGAATGGTGATTTGGGTGACGCAAAACAAGGGATTGTATGAGGGTGCAAACATTTCTCATCGGGATCTGATCTTGTACTTTAGGCATCAACTTAGGGTCAAGATTAGATGCGACAGAAAACGCCTGGACTGCATAACATTCAACAAGTGGTGGGTGTATGCAGCAAGCCTGGTCATACAAAAGGGGGCAATATTGGAGTCATCCTTCCCTCCTTTTCCTGCGCATGGTGACGACGGTCCGGGTCCTCTGGGACCCCACCCCGAGTAAGTAGGATTTTTTGCATTTCTTAGACTTCCTGACCCCCTAGTTAGTTGTGCAAGAGATGTCATCTTCCCCATTCCCTATTCTTTTTCCTCCCTAACCACCTGCCAGCCCCTTTTCTGAGGATTTTGAACCCACACTACTGTATTCCATCTTGTCCTATCTCCTGACTGCGCCCTTCCTGTTTCTTTTATCCAATTAGGATAGGTCTTCCACCCATAGGGACAGCCCAGATTGTTTTCGGTCTTCTCTTAAGGCCAGAAAACAGTCGGCTCTCCACACCATAGAGGGGGGATGGGAGGGAAACCAAACAAGGCTTATTTTTTGTTTTCTCGGGGCTTTTTCTCCAATCTCCCATCATGTTCAGTTTAATTGAGCAAATGAGGTATTGTGGTGACTTGTGCATAAGGAGACAAGAATGAATTTATTGTAAAAAGGGGCTGATGATGATTGTGGCTAGCTAGGGCTCCCTAGAACAGCTATGATTTTTTTCTGAATAGCAGAGTTTTCTTCCCTTCCCCTCAAAATATTTCAGGCCTTGTGCCCACTTTTTTAAAAAAAAAATGTACATTTTTTTAAAAGGAAATAAAAATCACTATTAGTAAACCTTTTTCCAACCAAATGTTTTAAAACAAAACGCTGAAAACATTCCTTCCGACAACTTCAAAACAAAACGCTACCAATTATTAAAACAGTAAAAACTCAACAGTCAACTCAAAACTACACTACCACTGATGACGACTAAAAGTGTGGTCGAAAGCGCTTAGGCAGAAGATATGGGACAATTCCTTTACCCTCTAGATCCTGACACTAGAAAAATAACAAGGAGTCTTGAAAAAGTAAAATTAGAAATAATAAACAGTGTTCCATTGTCTTTAACAAAACTTGCTTATATATATGTGTGTGTGTGTGTGTGTGTATGTGTAAAAACACAAACTATATAAAATAGAAACTAAAAGGATTACTCTACTTCTTTCATATGCATATGACTAAGTTTCATGCATTAGTAAATAGTGCATGAACACGAAATTGTTTAGTCAAAATAAATGCTTTATATGTCAGTTAATTGTTTTAATACAATATATCTTTAGCAGAATGACTCATCTATTGACACCTAAATGCTATTGCTTAATCAGGGATATTTATCTTGCAAATATATTTTGACCATTGTTTTTCATTTTCAATTTGATCTTCAGTAACTTGTATTAAAAAAATGTTGACAGCTTTTATAATTGCTTAGCTATTCAAATAAAACATCCTTTCTACTCTCAAACTCTTAATGACCTTAATGTTTAGAATAAAGCATGGATGAATAAAAACAATACCAACAACAACTCCAGTGAAAAACCATTAGCTAAAACCCAATGAGAAAACCCAAGGAGTAAATGATATTAATATAGTAGTCAATCATTGATATTTTTATTATTATATTTTGAAAACGTAACAAACCGAAAGTTTTTATTTCTTAAATTATTGCTCATAAAAAATAATCCGTTACTCCGTTTGGTTTAATAATCTATTTAAAGTAAGGAAACTTTTTAACTACTTATGTAATTTCTTAATTTTTTTAATTTTAATTTTATGAATTATAAAATCTAAGAAACATTGAATAAGAAATAAGATACACGATTCAGGGATTTTGCTTCTTATCCTAAAATTAAAAAAATGAGCTTTATATAAAACTGAAATATTTTTCTCTGCTTTGCAATTTATATGTAAAAAAATTTCACTAATTTGCCATTTCAAAAAATTATTGGCAAGAACAGAGAATATATAGCTGGAAGGATAAAATAAAGATTTTAGTTTACTCATATTTGCAATGTGAACAAGCTAGGATATTGAAAATGCAAGCAACTAATTTTACTGAAAAAATCTTAACCATTAATTTCATTTAATTTTATCTAAGTATTCAAATTACTATTTTTGGATAATCACTAAATATGAAATAGCGAATTAAAAACCTTAAGTCTGAATTTGTTTTTGTTTGATATAAAATAATTGCAAAATGATAAATAATCAACAACTGGTCTCATAAAGTAAGGAAATTCAAGAACATACCTACAAAACAAAATTGATTTATTACAGAGTGGTACATAGATATCAGTCACTAGAAAGAATGCTAGCACTAACTAAAGATTAGAAAATTCAAAATCCTCAGAAAGTTACTATGATACATCTGATTAGGGTTGATACATCTGATTAGGGTTGAAAAAACTGCCTGGCTAAAATGGTGGAAATATGTAACTATCTTATTCACAAAGGATCTTCCTCTTCAAACGGATTGTTAAAGTAGTTTCAACAATTATATAAGAAAAAGTCAGAGGGACTAGAAAAAATTTTATTTTTTTTCTGAGGGCGTTAGTATGGGTTTCCCTCTTGGCCCTATTCTGGCTAATATTTTTGTTGGGTTCCAAGAAAGACATCTGTTTGATAGGTTTCCTAAGCCCTCCATCTATTTACATTATGTAGATGATACTTTTGTTTCCTTTAGATCACGTAGCGATGCCTTAGCATTTTTTGATATATTGAATCAGCTACACTCTTCCTTAACATTTACCATAGAAGAAGAAAATAATGGTCAATTGCCATTTTTAGATGTGTTAGTCGAAAGATGTGATTCTTCTTTCATCACATTAGTCTATAGGAAACCCACATTCACTGGGCTATATTTGAATTGGCATTCTTTTGCCCCTAAATCTAGGGAAACTTAATCTAATTAGATGTCTTTCTTATAGAGCGCTAAACATTTGTAGTGACTGCAAGATTAAAAATGAACTTAAGGTTATCAAGGATATCTTTATTGACAACGGGTACCCTGAGGAGGCCATTGATGTTAATATCAGGCATACAGTGACTAAGTTTAAAAACACGAACAAAGTCTTCGGTCCTCTGAAGTGTCCTGTATACTTTAGACTTCCCTGGGCGGGTTCTGCAAGCCACTCCTTTGCTGATAAGATTGACTCTTCTGTGTATCCTTATTATGCTGTTAACCTAAGACCAATATTCACTAAGAGGCCAGCCTTTAATTCTACAAATAAAAACAAGCTGCCTATCTTTAAACAAAGTAATTTAATATATAAATTTGTTTGTCGATGTAGTTCGACATATATAGGCATGATTTGTCAACACCTCTAAGTGAGAGTTAGACAGCATATACCCAGATTTCTCTTGTCAGGCCGATTAACATCCGGGCACTCTCAGGCAATGGATTCGGCTATTGGTGAGCATTTGCTTGCTATAAATAGTTGCAGAACCAGTTATGAAGATGATTGTTTTTCTGTCCTGCATAGAGCTAAAGATAAATCTCATCTCAAATTTCTGGAGGCGATTTATATTTCTATGAATCGCCCTCTCTATGCAGGCAGTTAAACAATCACATCTTAAATATTTTTGGGGAACTGCTTGAGACTGGGGTGACTTAAGGTTTTTTTTCACCTCATCCCTGCAATCCAAATTATATAATCTATACCCCTGTTATCTGATTTCCGGTGTATAAAACTAGGGCCCTCGTTCATTTTACTGTTTTATTATAGTTCCCCCTCTTTCATTACCAATGATGTCTCTGCTAATCAGTTTACATATATATTTTCACACACACACACACATTCATTTTTTGTAAGTTCACTAATTATAGAACATTAAAATTATCCCATGATTATAAAAATAAAAAAAGTTTGAATATAACTAAATATTCATAATAATTTCAAGATATGCTGTTTACCGTTTGTTTTAAGAGACATTAACAGACTGCTTAAGTTAAGCTAGAATAGATTTCAACATTGTCATTACTTTGCTTAGTAAAAGGTGGTGATTGAATGTATAAATTGGAATTGCATTAGGTACATAGATAGCAGTGTTTAGTTTGTATCTGAATGTTGTTGAAATGATCAGTTGAGTTATTAGCAACCATTTATTTGAAAAGATTCCCCTACTCTCCTACCACAACCACTTTTTATGGATTATAAACTTGATAAAGGCTGATGACTGAATTGGCTAAATGTTATGTTACATAACATAAGAAATTTAATTGTTTTGGAATATGGAGTTTATGTTAACACATTCATTCATCAGGATTAGATTAGAGTCTTTTAAAGTTAGCACTTGTAATGTTTATATAAAGTTCTATGAAAATGTTATAAAAAGTTTTCACTTGTTTAAAAGTAAAATTAGTATTTGTAACAGCACTGAACTTAAAAGAGAAAAGTTACATGAACAAACTGATGTTTATATCAAAGGTTTAAGAACAAGCAAAGATTAAGACTTGCATAGTTGAGACTTAACTGGAAGTTGAGACATTCAGAAATTTAATTTTGAAAATTTAGTGGTGAAAAAAAATTGTGAACATCCATATCGTAAGATGAATTAAAGCTGACAATAATATCTGAATGCAAAATCATAATACTTACCTATATGCCCTACTTTAATCCTAACAGGTAAATCCAGTTCATCCTAATGAAAAGAAAAAACATCTTACAAAATACTATAACAATTTGGAAAATGTAAAAATTTAAATGTCATTGAAAAATATGCTAGAAATTGAAGTTGAATTTACTGAATGTATACATTTTTCAAAGCAACAATAATTTAAAAACAAAAGAAAAAATAGATAAAAAGGTGATAATATGCATTCATATTGTTTACCTGGTAGTTTATTTGAGATACAAAACCAAATTAAATTTCAAAGCTAAGAGGAGAGAATATGTACACACACACACACACACACACACACACACCCTTATGGTGATACAGTTTCATTTATGGTCATGTTAATGGTGTAGAATTGAATTGTAATGTAAAAGTAGTAGTAGTAACAATAGAGAAAAGAGAATAGTAAAGAAAAATTCAACAGCTGTCAGACTCTTAAAAGTTTAGATAAATTATTATAAAATTTTACCAAGTTAATATTTAACATTACAAAAAACTCACGGTAGCATATGGGAGGGTGAAATTATGGTGATTGGGAGAAGCAAACAACGCCCAGATCTTACACAAGATCTTTGTTACATATTCTCCTAAGGATTATCAAAAAAGGTGAAATGTGAAATTTGCAAAATTACAGGAGATAAAGACATTTTCCCTTAGGAGACATATTTTGAAGACAAACTGTTAGTTTCCGAGTGTTCATTTTCTTGACGTTTCTCTATAGTCTTTATCAAATGTATAATTTTTTCCTTGTGAAACCTTATCCAGAACCTCTTTTAGAGCTCTTTTTGGTTCATCCGTCACTGGGTCTGCAACTTCTCTCAATAACCAAACCCACAAACTTATATAGAGCAACCATTATCTATCATTCCACTCAGTTGTCATGGTTCCACACAGCCCTTATATTCCTACTTGAAATTCTGAAACAAAAAGTCAACTTAGAGTAAAAATATTAGAGCACTGGTACAGAGGTTTATACTGGATATGTGGCTTCAAGGTTACAAACCTGCAGAAATAACGACTGACAGTCATAGTTTGTGTAATTCCTCCCAGTATGAAAATCAAGGTACCTAGATGATTATTGCACAAAAAGAAAAAAGGTAAGGTCTGAGAGTTTAGGGGCATAAGTGGACACCATAGGGCAGAAGGGAGCAATGGGTTATAGATGAAGTGCAAGAGATCTTTCTTGCATTGACCTGGCAAAGCACACCTTGTCTTCCACTTGAGACTAGTCAGGATCAAGTGACGTTTTCAAATCACCTGATAATATTACACTAGTGTCAACAGATAACTTTGGTATTTCTTTTCTCCATTTCAGTAAACCTCAGTTACAAAATTGGTTGCTGAGCTTCAATAACATTACATACTCTGGTAACAGATAAAAGAGAAATGTAATGAAAAGCACAAGAAAGAAAGAAAAAAAAAAAAAAAAAAGAAAAAAAAAAAGAGTTCTTACCAGAGCACTTTCTTTGATATCCAAATTCTGTAATACAGCATCTCCTGCAAAGATATAAACAGTCAACAATGATTATCAGAAACTCACCTATGCAACATTAAAAATGTTAAATTAACTATTTCTATAACAGTTATTAATCAATATGAATAAATGGTGTTTATTCCAATCATTGGATATCTAATTTGCATAATGATTTTAAAAACTGGGTTTTAACAAATAACTTTCCTGTGTTATTCATTTATAATGTTACCTCCTTTTACATGGTTCAACTGCTACTTGGAATTACAGTATTAGTATTTTTGCATTTAAAGCACAGATAATATATAGCAGTGATTTCACAAAAAATAAAATCTTTCCTGCATTTTAAAATGACCCCCAAAAGTATGGAAGACCAGGGAATTTGACAACATATTGCTCCAACATTGTAATGCCATATATAACCAAAACACAGCGGGACAAAGAGATGCATCCTTCTTTTCACTAAGAAAGGTAACCTCGGAATAGCCAAGAACTACCAAGGTATAACACATCCATAGCGGCCAAGATATACAATGTTCTACTACACAACCGCATAGAACCCAAAATTGAGAAGATACTTAGGAAAAACCAAAATGGCTTTCAGAGAAATCAATCCACTTCAAATTTTGATGATCTGTTGAATTCTAGAAGATGCAAATCCAAAAAACCTTGATGCAACAATATCATTTGTCGACTTCTCCAAGGCCTTTTACTCCATACACAGAGGGAAGATGGAGCAAATACTTCTCACCTACGACCTACCCAAAGAAATGGTCAGTCATAATGATGCTATATAAAAAACACGATAGTAAAATGGATGGAGACACAGACTGGTTCCAATCAAACCAATGCACTTCCTTTTCTCTTGATCTGAGTGCATTGAAATGTCCATTAGACATCAAACTAGGATCTTTTACTCTAGAACTCGACTCAGTACTTAGCAAAATTAAAAATAGAAAAGCCACAGGGCTTGATGAAATTCCCCCAGAAGTATGGAAGACCAGACAATTCAATGGCATATTGCTCCGACACTGTAATGCAGTTTATAATCAAAATCCGATAGACAGATGGATGAAGGGATGCATCCTCCCTTTTCCTAAAAAGGGGCGACCTCAGATTAGCCAAGAACTACCGAGATATAACACATCCATAGCAGCCAAAATATACAATGTCCTACTATGCAACTACATAGAACCCAAAATTGAAAACATTATTAGAAAGAACCAAAATGGCTTCCGAAGAAATAGATCTATGACCTTACAAATATTGACTATCCGTAGAATCCTTGAAGGCATACGGGCAAAAAAACCTACAGGTGACAATACTATTTGTCAACTTTACCAAGGCCTTTGATTCCATTCACAGAGGGAAGACGGAAAAAATTCTACTAGCATACCGAAAGAGACCATTGCAGCAATAATGATTCTCTATAGAAACACCAAAGTGAAAGTTCGTTCTCTGGATGGAGAGAGACTACTTCGATATTGTAGCAGGAGTACTGTAAGGGGACACATTAGCCCTATACCTCTTTATCATCTGTCTAGACTATGTACTTAGAACATTGATTGATTTAAAAAAAAAAAAAAAAAAAAAAAAAAAAAAAAAAAAATCAAAGAAAACAGCTTCAAGCTGACAAAAAGAAGCAGAAGGTACCCTGCAAAAACAATTACCGATGCCGACTACGCCGATGACATAGCGCTTCTGGCAAACACACCCACCCAAGCCAAAACCCTGCTGCATAGTCTGGAACAAGCCACCGCAGGCATTGGCCTCCATGTCAATGCACAAAAAAATGGAATACATGTGCTTAAACAGGCGACATTTCCACACTAGGCGGTTGCTCTCTGAAACCAGTTGACAAGTTCACCTACCTAGGAAGCAGTGTTTCAACCGAAAAAGACATCGACACGTGACTAACAAAAGCATGGACAAATATCGATAGGCTAGCGGTCATATGAAAGTCAGACTTGACCAATAAAATGAAAATTTTTTTCAAGTAGCAGTCGTGTCGATACTGCTATATGGATGCACTACATGGACACTAACTAAATGGATGGAGAAAAAGTTTGACAGCAACTACATAAGAATGCTGCAAGCAATTTTGAACAAGTCCTGGAGGCAACACCCCACAAAGCACCAGCTGTACAGCCACCTACCTCTCATCACGAAAACTATCAAAGTTAGACGAACCAGACATGCAGGACATAGCTGGAGAAGCAGGGACGAGCTTATAAGTGATGTACTCTTATGGACCCCCGCACATGGCCGAGCTAAAGCAGGGCAACCAACGCAAACCTACACATGGCAGCTCTGTGAAGATACAGGATATAGCCCTGAGGACCTGCCAGAAGCGATGAATATAGGGAGGAGTGGTGAGAGAGGGTCAGGGATATCCATGCTGGTAGCACGACATGATGATGATGAAATGTCCAGCTCAAACTCTGCATCCTGGGTATGACACTCATCAGTATCTGGTGGTAAGGCTGCAGTTCCAGAGCTCTGGGAAGCATGGCATATCAACTATTGTCAGCAAAAAGTCTAAACAACTTCATAAGATCTGAAATAAGTTAGCTTAGAAAGGAGTTGGAAAAGGTTCCATATAATTGAGGTTATTTCTATATCAATTTGACCAATAATCAATAAGAAATCAGATGAAATTCAAACAAATAAAAATCTAAGAGAACCTTTTTTTTTTTTTTTAGAAAACTGACTTTTTTTAACTTCTGAAGCATAAAATTACTGCTATACTAGTAATTACATAAATCATTTTTTAGAAATCACAAATTCAATAAAAGACAAAATATACACATTCCAGCAAACTAAGTTTTGATGATCCTTAAAGAGAAACCAAAATTTTATTCTATGAATTATTCATAATATTTTCATATTGACAATTTTGTTCCTTATATTCTTGACAATCCTCTGACCTTGCTCATGTGAATACAGAGGCAGATTGTAAGCTCAAAATGGCATGAAAAGTATCTAAAAATCAGCCTATTAATGTAGGCTGTAATTCTGATGAGTGGAGCAAGTCCATACAGTTCCTTAATGTTACATGACATTAAATATAATGTACCATGTAGTTAAAAAAGTAGATTACTTATCAAAAAAAAAATCAATGTGATTAAAATGCTAACATGTAGTGTTTTTGTATATATTTTTACAGTATATATAAGCCTCCAAAGAAATAGAAGTTTGTTTGGGTTTTATGACATATCAAATACTGTAGGTTATTTAATGCCAAATCCTCTTCACATATCTATCAAACATGATTTGTAAACACATTTTATTGATAACATTTTTAAACAAGCCCGAGCTCATTTTATTTGCACACAGTTGAATGATTTCCATTATTGCTATATAATAGTTACAATTTAACACCAGTCATTTGTTTGCACACAGTTTGTAGGTATTTTGATTTTTAAATGAGTTAGATGCAATTTGTTCACACACTAGTATTGCTATTGTTTCTACAGTTAAATAGTTCCAAATATTGCTATCTAACACTAATAATTCTATTCAATATTAATCATTTGTTTGTACATCTCTGGGAAAAGTAGTTATGATAGGTTTGCAAGTTGAAAATTTCAATTACAGAGCCTGGAGTTCAGGATATCTTTAATTTGATTATACAGTTAATAACTTTCCACATAAAATTACATATACAGACACATACAACCAATGTCGAGTGCAGCAGATAGCTCAGTAGCATATAAACTATAAAGGCCAACCAGGTTATTAGCCTGGTGACAAACTGCTACATAGAACTGGTCCAGACACTTGACCTTTGCACAGTTTTTCTAGATTCATAAAAAAACAATTACTACAGGATGAATATTTGCAATATGTCTATTGATCTGAATCAAGTTAGAAAAATTACGATTAGGGATTTTTTCAAAACTCCTTGAAGATTACTAGATACACTTCAGGAATGCCAGAGAGCATACTACTCAAGTTAATGATTGGAACTAAAATGGGGATATTCAACTGAATTCAAAGAATGATACTTCATCTCAAAACTTCAAAACATATTCAGCAAACTTCTAAGGGTGTCTCAAATAATCGACAATTATTCAGTGTCTCTTTAGCATTTTCTAATTTGTCTTCATCATTTCTCTATAAATTTCTGAAGTGTAAAAGCTTATTACAAACTTTATTTAAAATCGAAACTGAAATTTAAGTACATGTACAAGTGATGTAATACTTAACATTTTCAATATAAGTAAGTCGGCGACCTAAGTCGAGGCTGACTCGAAGGCTCCTTTTTCAATAGCTACTACACAGAGGTGTAGAGGAAGGCATTACTCCTTTCCCAAGATTGCTTCACTTTACCCTTGACCCTCACCTTACAATGCCGAGTGCTAGGCAAGGCAGCATCAAGTACCATTTTTTGAGACTTTGGCATGACTCGACCTGGGATTGAACCCCAATCTCCTGGACCATTGGCAAACACTCTACTCATTAAGCCAATGGCCGGGTTACTTACTTATTTTCAATATAACTACATGAAATCTTTTTTTGTTACTTTAATTTTTTAATTGAACCAAAACAAAAGAGTCACAACTTTATTCATTTCCATGCTTTGGGACATTTACATCAAATGACCCTGCTCTGCCCACACTGTGTTCTTTAGATCTGGAGAAGTGTGGGCACCACACCATCACATGAATGAACAAGGATATTTAAAAAAAAAAAAAAAAAAAAAAAAAAAAATTTTTCAAAGTTGATCAACAACTACTATTATAATGTGTAACAAAGAGTTTATTCTGTATGTGCATGTGTGGGGGGATGATTACAAGTCTAATTCTTAATTAGTCATGGAAAAGAGATAAAGTACTATTCTCCAGCATGCTGCAATTTTTAGGTTGATTCTTTCCGAACTGGTAAGAGGACTTACAAAATCTAACTTGACTGTTTTCTTAGCAACTTTAAATTTCAGGCCAGCATTATAACAATAAAATCATGTTGACTTCATACAAACTGCAACTGCCTTCAAGTTGGCTCAGCAACATTCAGGAATTTCAAACTACTTTTTAATAGCTCTTGGCTGATCCCATAAAAATAAATGATCACCCCAATAATTCCAATCCATTTTTATAGCTCTCTCTTAATTTCATGAGATGATTTATCACTTCAAAGGCAATCTTAAATATCAGACTGACAAGTCCAACTTGCCATTTCAAACTGGTAATACAGATTTTTTTCATATACCTTAATTTCCAATCATAATTATAGAGTCCAAAAGGTCCACACAAGAATTCATGATTAAAAAAAAAAAACAAAAACAAAAAAAAAAAACTTGACCTAAAATTTAATCTTTGACCTGTACACTTGTTTAAAAGATATATTTTTATTGGCCATCTTGCTAGGTCATAATCAGTTTATTTTACACTCAAAAATCAAACTACCATTTCTATCCTTTTCCTTTGTTTCATTTTACATTCAAAAGTAAAACTAAACTTTATTTGTGTGCTTTAAAAACCCTCCATACCAACTGTTAAAATACGCTTCAGAGTTTTAACATAAAATTCCTATTTCGTTGAGGCAATTCAAATCATGACTTAAAAATGCTGCTTTTTTTTTTATAAAGAAACTTAATTTTGTTTTTTTTTCTTTCCTTCTTTAGACAAGGTTAAGAAGGATTTATAACTGAACATAAATTTGTGGGTTAAATATTTTCAGGAGAAATATAAAAAAAATGGTAACCATAAAAGCTTAGGTTTTGTTATATCATTATTGTAACTTGCTCCTTTCTAATCCAATTTTGTATGCTCAATAGCTAAGTTGGAGGGGGGGGGGTAGAAGGAAGAGCAAAAAAAAAAAACAAGAAATTCAATATATCAGCAACAAAATAAAAAAAACATGGAGGTAGTATATATAGCTTTTTTATTACTCTGCTGGAAACATGTATACAAAAAATAAGACAAAATCTTGACAAGCATGTCAGTTAAAGTGCATTTAAAAACATGAAAAATTTATTGTTTCTCGAGTCTTTAGGTTTTAGTATCAAGCAAACACAGTAATACCTCATTAAACACCTCTTTACCGGTGTCAATTAACAAACATCTATGCACATCTCATCCGATAGCTTTTGGAGGCAGTTTTCACAAGTGCACGTTTTTCTCTAACCTCTTCCGTTTCCTATGGGGCTCTATATTTCGTTCTAGGTTTTGTTGGAATACACTTCGATGCCGCCTTGAGGTGTGCATTAATGAAATTCTCATATTTGTTGTTTGGGGTATTTTTTTTCTTCCTTCTCTTGTGTCTCGAATCAGTTTCTTAGTTCTAATACATATTTATCTCTAATATCTCTGTTGTTAAGGAGGGCCCAGTCATAGTGTTTAGTGGTTGCTGTTCGTGTGGCGTTTTTTCGTATGCTTAGTCATATTTTTGCTGTGACTATACGGTGATCAGATGACACACCCTCGAAAGAGGAGTATGCCTTGCAATTCATCGCGCTATTTTTCCATTTCTTATTTATAAAGACGCAGTCTATCTGCGCTTTACTATCGTTCGCGTATGCGTAGGTCCATAATTTTCCCTCTCCTTTTTGTTAGAGAAAAACGTGCACTTGTGAAAACTGCCTCCAAAAGCTATCGGATGAACCCAACAATTGCAAATGCCCGAATACTAAAAAAGGCACAATATCAATTAGCAGGCATATATCTAAAAGAACAAAGAGAATTCACAGAAAATAAGATAGATAAGATGAGAGACTCGGTGGAAGACAGGCAATCTAGGATATCCTGGCAAACAAACGAAGTGAGTAGAAGGAAAGGCACAGCCAAAGCAAAACTGAAAGCGGCAAACCAACAAGAATAAAACTGTGGAAACAGCATTTTGAAAACCTACTAGCTAACCCTCCGAACGTTACGCAGGAACCGATCACCAGAATTATCCGTAAGCAATTGGACATTAAACTAGGACCATTCACCAAAGAAGAACTCGACTCGGTTCTTAGAAAAATTAAAAATAGGAAAGCTGCAGGGCTTGACGAGATTCCTCCAGAAGTGTGGAAGACTAGACAATTCAACGACATACTGCTCCGACACTGCAACGCAGTCTATAACCAAAATCCGATAGACAGATGGACGAAGGGATGCATCCTCCCCTTCCCTAAAAAGGGTGACCTCAGATTAGCCAAGAACTATCGAGGTATAACACTTACATCCATAGCAGCCAAAATCTACAATGCCCTACTACGAAACCACATAGTACCCTAAATCGACAAAATCCCGAGGAAAAACCAAAATGGCTTCAAAAGAAATAGGTCCACAACCTCACAAATATTAACCATCCGTAGAATACTAGAAGGCGTAAGGGCAAAAAACCTACAGGCGACATTACTATTTGTTGATTTTACCAAGGCCTTTGATTCCATTCACAGAGGGAAGATGGAACAAATCCTACTAGCATACGGCCTACCAGAAGAAACCGTAGCAGCAATAACGATTCTCAACAGAAACACCAAAGTAAAAGTGCGTTCACCAGATGGAGACACAGAATACTTCGACATTGTAGCAGGAGTACTACAAGGGGACACGCTAGCCCCATACCTCTTTATCATCTGTCTAGACTACGTACTTAGGACATCGATCGATAACATTAGGGAAAACGGCTTCGTGCTGACAAAGAAAAGAAGCAGAAGGTACCCCGCAAAAACAATTACCGATGCTGACTACGCCGATGACATAGCGCTACTGGCCAATACACCCAACCAAGCCGAAACACTACTGCATAGCTTGGAACGAGCCGCTACAGGCATTGGACTCCATGTTAATGCACACAAAACTGAATTTATGTGCTTTAATCAGAAAGGTGACATCTCCACACTAGACGGAACCTCTCTGAAACTGGTTGACAAATTCACCTACCAAGGAAGCAGCGTCTCATCAACCGAAAAAGACATCGACACACGGCTAATGAATGCATGGACAGCTATCGATAGGCTTTCGATCACATGGAAATCAAACCTGACCGATAAAATGAAACGCAGTTTCTTCCAGGCTGTGGTCGTGTCGATACTGCTATATGGATGCACTACTTGGACGCTGACTAAATGACTGGAGAAGAAGCTAGACGGCAATTATACAAAAATGTTGAGAGCAATATTGAACAAGTCATGGCAGCATCACCCCACAAGGCACCAACTATACAGTCACCTACCACCTATCACGAAAACTATCCAAACTAGACGAACCAGACATGCCGAACACTGCTGGAGAAGCAAGGACGAGCACGTAAGTGATGTACTCCTATGGACCCCAGCATATGGCCAATCAAAAGCAGGACGACCAGCTCGAACATACATACAGCAGCTATGTGATGATACGGGATGTAACCCTGAAGAGCTGCCAGAGGCAATGAATGATAGGAGACGTGGAGAGAGAGGGTCAGGGATATCTGTGCTAGCGGCACGACATGATGATGCACATCTCCCACAAGAGTTATAAACACACATTAACTCCCACCAGAAAATAGATTTCATGGAATTTTTTGGAAAATGATTTAAAGATCAGCTGAAGTTTTTCATTTCTGACTAATTTTATTACTAAAAAATTCTTATTTGCCTGAAGTCCACTTAATACTCCAGGACAAATTAATAAGGATAAAAACTATTTTTTTCAAGATGGGCAAGGTTTTCAGCTATTCATCAGCTAAATCAAATGAAACAACCAGATAAAGTGAGAAAAAAAAGGGGGGGGGATGTTCTGTTGTAAACAATCCAAGATTTTCGGTGGTAACCCCGAGTTGTCTATAATAGAACATGCTCGTTTTTAGATTGATTTGCTATAAAACCAAACCAATCATTATAGGTCATTTAATGCCAAATACTGTTTGTACGTATATTTAAATGTATACAATTAGAAAAATCATTTTCTTAATAACAATTTTAAAAGAGCCTGAGCACATTTTAATTTTTTTTTTTTTTGACACACTGTTAAATAGTTTTAAGTAATGCTATGTAACAGTAAAAACTTAATACAAGTCATTTGTTTGCACATTTAAATAGATATACATGATATTTAAGAGATTAGTTTGTAATTTCATTTTTAAATGAGTTATAACTAATTTGTATGTATAACTAACTAGTATGCTATTGTTTCTACACAGTTAAATGGTTTCAATTATTGGTTTACATGCAGTTAAATGATCAAACAGTTCTATTTCAAACAATTCAATTTAGCATAATTTGGTTTGGTTTTCTGGCATATCAACCGTTGTTGGTAATTTAATGCCAAATCCTGTTTATATATTAAATATGATTTGTAAATACACTTTGTAGATACAGTTAAATGATCAAACATTTCATTTTCTAATAATTCAATTTAGCATAAGTCATTTGTTTGCACTCAGTTTAAATGTCAAACAGTTCTATGACTCATAGATAGGACCCTATCAGGTGCTACCACTCGAGGCCAGAGTGGACCTGGGAGCAATGGCAATGAAGAGGTACTCTGCATTCCCCTAAGCTCCAGGATCACAATTAGATTGTTTAGTGTCATATCCAGGAAACTCATTGGGGAGGTGTCTTAACCTTCTGAGATGCAGTTAGTGCATTCTGCAGCCCCATCTGACTGGACTAGGGTTTTAGATTAGGTTCAGGCAAGACCATTTTTTAGCCCAGTTAGAGATTTTCAGTTGAAGATTAAAAGACAAAGTTGATGATAGGTTGTTTCATAAAAAAGAAAATTAATTGGATGAAAATGTTTTTAACTCAGATTTAAGTAAAAATAAATAAATATAGACGGTATTGGAAAAAAAAAAAAAAAAAAAAAAAATCCAGAACCGGCAGTTTTTGATATAGCCATAAAAAAAATAAATAATTGGATCCTTTTGAATTTAAAAATGTTTTGTGTTGGAATTCTGTAATCCTTTTATTTCTATATAAAGTTTGCAGATTTCAGCTTCAGCTGATGTAATTTGCCATTCTATTAGATATTTCCAGAACATTTTAGTGGTATTTTCCACTTGTGCAGCAGGGTCATATATTTTGAAGAGTGTATATTTAGGCAGCAAGTTACATTTCATCTATTTTACAAAGAAATTGCCAACATAAAACAAACCCTTGTTCATAATTTCCCAAATAAATTTGTCGCTCAACAAAAAAAACTATACCTTCATAACATTCACAAAAATAATAACAACCAACAATAACACCACTAAAAATCTATATTACAGAAATCAAATGCCCAAAAACTACGAATTAGACGAATAAGCAATAACCAACATTATAAAAAGACACATTAAACCCACATCAAAAAACAAAAACTTATTTACTATACTAAATTGAAAACATCAAACCTCATTGTTAAAAATGACACTAAGTCTAAAATACTCCAAAACCAAACCAATGTAGTTTATAAGTCTATGTCCATTTTGAGAGCGTGTCCCAAAAAACAAAAATATCTACATTGGCTATACAACCACAACACTATCTTGTCATCTTATCACCTTTCTGAAAATAGTGCCATAAAACATTTAATTATGAAACAATAGCACTGACCAACTTACACCTTCTGATGTAAGGAAGATTCTCACAGATAACAATTATTGATAAAAACAATTAAAAATCCAAGAAGCAATATACATAAAAAAGTAAAAAACAAATAAAATAGCATTTAACACAGGTATCAACACATCAAATATTTTTAATAACTAAAATCACTAACTATTAGTAAACCTTTCCAACTGAACGTTTTAAAACAAAATACTGAAAACGTTCCAATCAACACTTCAAGACAAAATGCTACAAATAATTCAAACAAAAACTCAAACTGTCAACTCAAACTACACTACTCCTGATGATGACCAAAAGTATGGTCGAAAGTGTTTGGGCAGAACATATGGGACAACTCCTTTACCACCTGGATCCCAACACAAGAAAAATTACAAATAAGAATATGAAACAGTATTCCATCATCTTTAATAAAACTTGGTTTTATATATATATATATATATATATATATATATATATATATATATATATAAATAACTTTAAAATGAATTTGCAATACTTTGTATTTGCCTCCCATCTATTCTGAAAAAGAAAAGAATTCTTTACATATAAGCAAAAAGCTTTAATAAGAACCAACAAAATTATTTATAATGAATGACAAAATAAAAATCCAATTGTTTAAGATAAGAGTTCCTGCTACAAACATTCACAATTAATCGGGGGGGGGGGGAAAGAAAACCAAATCCAAGAGAATATTTGACTTTCCACTTATTGTCAGATTCACCAGAATCTACCATTTCTCTGTATTGTCAGAATGAATGACCACACTTTCATCAAAATCGGCAAAAGCACAAAAGGTATACCATTGCAGCTCACTCCCATAAGAACAGGAATGTTTTTCTGTAGAAATGCATGAAGGAAAAATGAAATACTAAAGTGCACAAAATCCTACCAACTCTCTTATCACATTTTTCTACACCAAGTGCAGGAATATCTGGAAGCATCCAAAACCTTTCTACAACACCAAGCCACACCACTATTTCATGAGAAAATGAAAAAAACTTAACTGCACCCACTCTCACAATCTTAAAAAAAAAAAAAAAAAAAAAAAAAAAAAAAAATTTCACACCTTCTGAATGAGAGCAAGTAAAAATCCATCATCAGACGCCCTGAAATGGTTCTAAATTTAACTGATTTTCAGTTTTCCAACACTGAAATGGAAATCCTCAGCATAAGACAAAGTTTTCAATAGGTATACACAAGAACATCACTAATACCATACTACACAACTACAGGAATTTTGACACCAACTTTTCCAAGGGTTTCATCCAAGGAATCATTCTTGCCTCTATCTCTCAACCAAACAATTCATCTCTTCTCAAAAGATATATACAGGCATGATCCAACTTAACCCAAAACATTTCCCCACCAATAAAAGTGGTGGTATTATAATCATGCACACACACACACACACAGAGATACAAAACCAATTCACTTCTAGAAGATACAAACACCTATGAAATACCTAATTTAATTACCATCAAAGACATTTATTTCAAAAAACTCTAAGAAAAAAACAAAAAATAAATAAAAAAAATAAAAATTTAAAAACTCAGATGTCCCTCATTGAACTACAATCCCCACATTATATGGCTTACCCAAAATCCACAAACCAAACACACCCCTACAACCCATTATTTCCAGCATTGGTAGTGCCCCCCCCCCACTCACACACAAAATAGCTTGCACCATAGCTTCAATATCAACCCCCTAACTCAGCACAATCAGCCCCTCATGTTATAAACTCCAAAGACTTACTAAATAAAGTCAAGGACATTGATATACAAAACAAAATTATGAACAACTTAGATATAACTTCCTGTACACAAATATACCCATCAAAGAAATGCCTCAACTTTCTTGCAATTCATTTGAGAAAAATTAAATTCAACTCACCACTCCTCATAAACACCTAACTAACATGACTTATTTCAAATTTAATAAATTCCATAAACAAAAATCTGGCCTTCCTATCGGAAACCCACTTGGCCTGTCTATTTTTAGAATCTGGTCCTTTTAAATACAGACTCCTAGTAACACTACTTACTTTAGATATATCAATGATAGACTCATTTTCTAACCCCGAAACATAAAAATTGAAGAGATTGCAGAGAAATTAAACAATGTTGAACTCTCCAACTTTACATATGAAAAAGAATCAAATAACACCCTAACCCTTCCAGAACATCCAAATTATTAAATCCCAAAATGATTTAACTTTTGAAGTCCACCACAAACTCATAAATAAAAGTGATTATATACATTTCTACTCCCACCACCACAATAAAATCAAAACAGGCTTCATAATCAGCTTTTATCAACAAGCACTTAGGATATGTAGCCCACAACACTTAGAGGAAGAATTTAAGTACATTGAACATTCCTTTAAATGTCTAAAATACCCTAAACATTTTATATTAAATGCTAGAAAAAAGCCCTAAATATACAAATCAAATAAACTTAAAAACACTATTCCCATCACCCACAGATCTATCTCTCTACGCACTAACACACATAAGCAACTTCTCTACGACAAATTAACCAAACTAGTACTACCAATCATACAAACCACATTACAAACCTTTAAAAATTTCACATCTCGAAATGATCCAACAATGCAACCACATCTGACATGGACATATATTCTATTCCATGCAAACATTGTAACATCAGTGAAACCCAATGCATTCTAGAAAAAATATCTATGAACACAAACGATCAATTAAACTAAACGACAACTGAAATGCCCTTTTCTCCCACATATTAAATCTCAAACACACTTAATTTTTCCTAAGCCACTCTAATCAAATTTGTATATTGCAAAAAAATCTCAGATTGTTAGAAGCTGCAGTAATTTCCAAAACAAACCACATAAAGCAGTGTCCCAGGTTCAATGAGATTTCACCCTACTTCATCATCATCATATCGCGCTGGTAGCACGGATATCCCTGACCCTCTTCGCCACTCCTCCCTATCGTTCATCGCCCTAGGTAGGTCTTCAGGACAACAGCCTGTATCCTCACATAGCTGCTGAATGTACGTTCGAGCTGGTCGTCCTGCTTTTGCGCGGCCATGTGTGGGGATCCATAAGAGTACATCTCTTATGAGTTCATTTCTGCTTCTCCAGCAGTGTCCTGCATGTCTGGTTCGCCTACTTAGTAAACATTATGTTACATGAAAACAATATCAGAATAGAGAATGGATTAAAAAAAAAAAAAAAATTAAATTAAAAAATTAGGACATTTTTTCACTCAATATTTTGCCCAGTCGGCTGGGGCTGTAGAATACACCGACAGCTCCTCTACAGAGGGGTGGGACCCCCCCTCCGCCAACGAGTATCCTGGATATGATACTTAACAATCTGATGGCGAGGATCCAGTAATGCTGGAGTTTTGGGGAATGTGGAGCACCCCATCATTGCCATTGCTCCCAGGTCCACTTTGGCCCAGAGTGGTAGCACCTAATAGTTCTATTTAACTCATAGATAGGGCCCTAATGGCATACTTATGCTAAACTGAATTATTTGAAATAGAACTGTTTTTTGACATTGAAACTGTATTTACACTAAACTGAATTGTTTAACAGTATGTAACCAAAATCTGTACTTATACTAAACTGAATTATCTGAATTAGAACTGCTTGACTAAACTGAATACTTTGAAATAGAAATGTTTTTGACAATTAAACTGTGTACTCATGCTAAACTGAATTGTTTGAAATAGAACTGATTATTTACATAAAAATGGATTTGGCGTTAAGTAACCTACAAAAGGTTGATATGCCATGAAACCCAACCAACCAATCACTCCATATTATCCTACTAGTAATGATTTTTTTTAAATTTCTTTTGCCTATTCCCCCCCCTTTCCTTTTAGATACTTCATTATAGCCCATGTCTTTGATGAAACGGGATACACCTGAACCCTTGTCCCACTTCATTTCTTTTTTCTCAAAAAGAAAGAAAAACAAAAAAAAACAAAAAAACTACCTGCTCCCCTCATGTTTCACCTTTTTCCTCACTGAAATGAATCCACTTCTATCTGGTCAAATCTCTGATGAAAACCAATACACTTGGTACCACCTAGCTCGGAACATCTACCCAGATGGACACAGTCAAAACCAAATTAACCCCTACCACCATTACTCAAATCTATATCTATTCCCCTCCCCCTGTTCTACTCTTATCTATCTCTAGTCTTTAGACCCTTTCCCTCTTTATACCTTTTCACATGTTCCATTAGTTTATTTTTTTTCACTTGCTAAAATGTAGAAAATGAAGTTCTTCTCTTTAGAATGAAATATTACCACTAAACCCATTGAAAGTGTTTGACTTATGCACACACACACACACACACATATAAGCATGTTGACTGACCATAGTTGAGGTGAATCCAAAAGCTCACTTTTTCAATAGCTCCAACACAAAGGCATAAGGGAGGCTGCTAGTACTTTCTCTAGATTGCTCCTCTTACCCTTGATAATCCTTATAAAGCTGAGACTAAAAAAGTACTTGATGCCACATTGTTTCAGCAAGGAGGTATCAAATAGTGTTTTTAGAGTCTTTGGTATGACAACCTCGAATTGAACCCTGGTCTTTTAGACCATTGGCAAACATTAACCATTATGCACACACACACATATATATATATATATATATATATATATATATATATATATATATATATATATGTTTGTAGACATAAGAAAAGTTGGCTTCTTGGTAGATAAGTTATGATTTTATTTCACTTTATATTTATTTTTTATGCTAATTTTATTCTTTCTAGCAGTCTTTTAATCAAAATGTAGTTTTGATCCAACCATTCTTTAGTTAGAATTGTCCTGATGAGCTGGTTAGGTGAAACATAGGTAGATTTCTTCAGACTGTGTGTGTATATGAAAAGCAAAATATACAAACGATTCATTTTTTTTTTTATAGAAACATTTTTTAAACAAATGAATTTTCCAAAGCCAACCTACAAGAATTGTGAAAGTTGAAAAATATAGGTTTAACCCCAGAAATTCAAGGGAGAATATTGATACTAATATTTTGATACTTATTGTTACTTTAAGGTTTAGGCTTGCTTTAATACATTAGGAGAAAATTTGTTGTTTTTTTTTTGTTTGTTTTAGTCTGCTTGTAAATGTGAAAAAAATCTATTTTAATCCATTTCTTGTTTAATCTGAAGTCCCATTAATTTATATCAATGCTTTTAACAGGATGGAAATAAATTTATTATTTTAATGTAACTTTTTTTTTGTTGTTTTTTTTTTTTTTTTAAGAAAAAATTATTTGCTCAGTGGATTTTATTAACATTGAGCTCTTTACCAGGATTATTTAAAGTTAATATTCTATTTTTGAATATTTTATTGGTCCTGATTAGAATTATTCCCAACTCCAGATTCACTGGATTAAATAATACCTTATATATGTATATCTCATACTTATTAAGGAAGATTTTTTAAACAAATGAATTTTCCAAAGCCAACCTACAAGAATTGTGAAAGTCTATAGAACAACACAATTCATAGAGACCTAGATGAACTTTACACATAGTGAAAAATTAAGAACAGCAATGGTTTTTAACACCTAGTACAGCTAATTTTAATATTTAAATGAGTTATGTTAAATAGCCCATATACTTTCTAGTTATCTTTAATGGTTATTAAAATTTGATATAATCACAAAAACTTAATTGTTAGAAGCCAGTGTGCAAAATTATTCTGAGTATCAATATTTTAACCAAATTTATCATAGAAAAAGTTGATGATTAATTGGCTATTGCTGCTAATTTCACTATTATAAATGGTTGATTTTAATCACAACCCGCAGACATCATTACTAAGAACTGAGTTAGATATGTTTTTTTTTTGTCTCTTCATGATTATCAGTTAAACTTTCACTTTAATCATCAATGATTTAAAAAGATGTTTTGAATCTTTAAATAATTGTCACTATTAGTTCAGTTTTGTTTGCTTTTTAACATAAAATCAGGATTTCTTTTTATTTTAATTAGTAGAGACTTCCCCCACCAAAAAAAAAAAAAAAAAAAAAATTCAATTTTGGTGGAATAAGGCAGAAATATTTTCCAGCTAGCAAAATTTTTAGTGTTCACCTCATTATATAACCATGAAAAACCATCTGAATGAGATACTGGAGGGAAAAAATCTTCAAAATTTAATAAAAATTCATTGAATTTGTAGTGTGGTTATATTTAGATACTAATGTAAAAAAAACTTCTGGATCAAAAATTATATAAGAAATGGTTTTTGTTTGTTGTTACATACAAAATTTAACTGAAAAGAAAACTTGCTTAGCTCTTATTTTTATCAGTTAGAATCAAGAAAAATGAAATCATGGAAAAATATTCACTAACCATTTATTCAAAACAAAAATATAAAAATTATCCATAAAGTAATTTTTAGTATTTTTTTCTAATTTTAAGGTTATAAATCTATTAAATTTAATATTGTATTTTTTTTTAAATTACAAAATTGTTCTAAACTAAAAACAGCTTTTACAAATCCCCAAAGTACTTTTGAATGTACAATAAGTTCATCTTCATTCAATTTATACAACAGCCATTACCAGAAGTAGATTCCCAGCCATCAGTTGAATATCACCACTGTTTTTCTTTTTTATTTACAAGGATGGCTATGGTATAAAATAACCCACAAAGGTTGATATGCCATCGAACAAAGAAAATAACCAACCAGAAGTAGATTCTTCCCTCCCCAGACTTTTTTTTTTTTTTTACTCTAGTAGCTTACATGTAAGCAAACACTCTGAAATTTTGAACTTGGTTAGTTTCTTTTTACAGGTAGGTATAAATTCATGAGCTGCAGTTGAAGTAAATAATTTATGGCAAGAAATTACTTTATCACAAATGTGTAATTATGTGTTTAATATATGTAAAAAAATATTTTGTGTTAAATAGAAGAAAGCCTGGATAAAGCAAACACAAAACATACCATGATAGTGTTGTAATGTATCAAATAAATATCAAACTGCTTAAATTTTTAAATGTTTTATGTACGAGTTAATGTGAGAATTAAATAAGAGGAAAAATGATAAAGAAAAAAATTTTTAGTTGCATGCTTTCTTTGCTTACATAAAAATATAATTACTTTTTTTTTTTAATGTGAATAATTTGATTTAGATCATTTTTTTCATCTTAGTAGACATAGAATATGGGCAAAATTCTTTCACAAGCATAAAAAGTTTTCACAATTGTCAATCAATATGGCAATGTATTATGTATTGCATATCCACATAATTAGCTCCAACTATATACCAACATTCGTTAGCATATTATCGAAATAAATTTTGAAAAGGTGTGCATATGATGGGACACATTGAATTAATATTAGTTTGACACAAGCAGCAGTCAACTAGAATCTAACTGACCACATCTGCAATTGTAGACAACCGAATTTGACATCACTGACTGCAGCAGTTCTATTCTTATCACAGACTGCTGCATCAAAGTCTGCGCCACTCTACCAGTACTGCAATGACGCTGCTAGCAAACATGAAAATCTTACTAGAACCTCCTATTAGTACACTGCAATATCCTGGTTGTCACAACTACTGCTACTAGTAGTGTAACAAAGACTAGTGTAGTCAGTATCAATAAAAGGGGATTCAGTCACAATTAACTTGAGCAGAACACATCAATTGTTCATTGAAAGATAAATAATGAAGGTAATTAATGTTAGACTTTAAAGATTACCACAGAGACAGCACCCCTCCTTCATTAAGCTTTACGAGGAGAGGGGGGTCAAATCACAAAAACACCCAATAATAAAAAAATAATATATAAACTTTTTTATTATTATTAGAGAGAGTATATATATATATATATATATATATATATATATATATATATATATATATAATTACACACACACCTTTGTCAAATTCAATACTTATTTTTGTGTATGTTTATAACACAGCAGAAATTAAACTGTCCTATATTTACATAAAATATAAATCTGATACAGTTAAGACAAAGAAAAATAATTTTTTTTCTCTACATAAAATCTACAAACTACCCCACTTTTTTTAGGGTGCATTACATTGTTCTCTACCACAATCTTGCGAAACTTAACTAATCAGTAAATGAACAGTATTTTTTAAGCATTCATGTGTATGCTTGGTCAACTAGGAAATCAATATTGACAGATGACTCAACCTATCAAATAGAATAGGCTATTTCTACACATACATAATATATTCACTGAATTAATAAACCTTATTGGTATTACTTTTATCACATAAGAAAATCAATCTTAAGAATTTTGTAATAAAAAATTTATTTAAAGTATCTTTTTGCTTATTTGAGATTATAGTACAATGGTTGGAAACAAAGATTAAATAGCTGTCAACATTTTAAAATCTGAATATACTATAATTAAAGCTGTATTCTAAATTATATACTATATAAGCTGCTCCTTGCTACTGCTTTATGTTACATGCATGGTAAGTAAGAACAAAAAGCATTCCTATTCCAGAGAAAGAAAATGCCAAAAAATAATCAGTGGATAAAATGCTGAAAAATTTAACAGCTAATATTTTTGACACAAGAGTTTCATATGGTTAACTTGAATTTAGAGAAAAATAAGAGTATTCTTTTAGTACAATATAAAATAAACTATAAAAATTCAAGTTGGTATTTATCAAGAAAAAAAAAAAAAAAAAGAAAAGTAAATCTCAATTGATAACTTCAAATCAATTTCTCCAATTCTTGTTCAAATATTTGCATCAGGTATAAAAAGTGATAAAACATCTGTACAAAAAGTGCAGAAAGCACAAAAGTTAAAATTTACATTGCAAAAGAATAAATTACTAGATGCATTTGTGACCCCCCCCCCCACATCTCAATTCACTTGATACTATTGATTGATATTTCTAAACACCTTCATTACTGAACCTTAGTTAAAATTACAAAGATTATTTTCCCTTAAATGGGTAGCAATCTCTATACTAGATGCTGGTAATTTTCAGTTAGCAATCTGAAAAGAGTTACATTATTTTTCAGGTAGAAGATATTTCTTACAAGAATAGCTGGGCACTACATCCAGCTATTGTATAGTTGGCATGCTATCAAAACTTTGCCCTGATTGTTCCAGTATCTCTCTTAATGCTTGAGCTCCCACAGTAGTCTGGAAAAAGAATGCTTTTTCTTTCTTGAAACTTTTTAAGAGAAAATCTGTTTAGAATATTAAGCATCATTGCATTTAATAAACAATAAGTCCCAACATTGACTATTAATATTTACTTTTGCAAAAAGAAATGAATAAATAAAAGTTTGTATATTTGTATTAAAGAATATTTTATGAGACTAATATCAAAGAAAGCTCCAGAATATTTTTTTGCAATTGCAATCCAAATAAAATAAATAAAAATGTTAGTTATCAAATTCAAACAGCAATTTGGTACTCAGAAATATTTGAGTAATAAAAGGTTGGAATTAATTATCAAAAGTTCTTCAATTCTGTTTCTAGCACCACAATGGTTAAGTTTTATACTTTACTCTGAGTATTAAAAAATAAAAATGAAAAACCTGCTTTTCTCGATTAAAATCTGTCATTTGAGATTATATGACCTGATAAGTAGAGTATTGAACTGGAAGTTTAATTGTTATGCTATTTAAATGATATTCTTTTCCATAGCTTCAAAAAGATGTGCTGTTTCAAAATAAAAACAAATAAACTATTGTCATCAATAGTTAGATTTGTATTGAAATATGGTATAAATATCTCTGAAGCCTTATGTTTCTTGTGTTAAATTTATTTTCATTCTATAACATATATAAAGATAGCTCACCGAGAGCAAAGAATAAACAGGTCAC
Source organism: Sepioteuthis lessoniana (assembly GCA_963585895.1). NCBI lineage: Eukaryota > Metazoa > Mollusca > Cephalopoda > Myopsida > Loliginidae > Sepioteuthis > Sepioteuthis lessoniana. Next base: position 548,529 of record OY757923.1, on the reverse strand, counting down.
AAATTCGGCTTTGATCACAGGTCAGTAAAGTTACATATACACATAACCTGATTAGGAAAGATGCCTGTCTTAGAACAAAATTGAATAACTTCTGTAACAAATTAGATAATCACAAGGTGTCTCACTTTTGTGGCCCAGTGTCAGACTAAGTTTAGAAAATCTATTTGATATAGACAAGTATATAGAGTGAAGAATAAATGAAACAAAAGAAAAAATTGTTTTCAGTGATTTACATTTATTCTTATGATGGAATCAATGGTTTGCAAATAAAGACCCTTAAAAATAGTGATTCAGATATTTAGATTGTGTACCAAGAAATATTCTAAGAATAAAGCTTAATCAAGATGGTGCTATTTCCTCATGAAATGGCAGGCTTCTGAAATTAGACCAATTTGTATACCTTGGTAGCAATACCTCATCTACTGAAAGCAATGTCAACATATACATAGGTAAAATATGGAAATCAGATCTGGGAAAATAAAATGGGAATTCTTCCAAGCCTTAGCTGTATGTTATTTAAAGGATTTGCCAAGTTTGATAGCCAATAGGGACAGGTAGCAAGAAAGTCAAGTAAATCTGTTGTTAGCACACCTTGATGAGGAGAAATAAACTGCATATTAATTAGTACATTTATAAAACAATTTTATCAAGTTTTGACAAATTAGCATGAAAATAAACAAATGAGTCTTTACTCCCCCCACCTCTATCTTGTTATCCAGTTGTGGAGGTGCCCGTGGTGTAATGGTTATCGTCACAGGATATGGACACGGTGATACGAGTTCCATTCCTGAAGACTGATTGCATTTCACATAGCACTAATACCCTTGGGAAAGGTATGAATCCAATTATTCTCCCTCCAGCTATGGGTAAATAGTAAGGCAGACTAGGTTCTTCAGCCTTGGTGAGGCAGCTAGTCTAGGAGAAGGAAAACTCTGAATTCAAACCTGTTAAACTCCGCTTAAAAAAATTGACCTTGTGTCATATCCTGCCCGAGCGGAGGGGTTGGGTAAATAGGATCTTGTTATCCAGTTAAAAATAGCATTCAAGAGAATAGCACTGCTACTAAGAACACTAGGCAGTTATATTAACTAACGTTACAAATTTTGATATGTACAAATATTTAGACAATGATCATTCATATTCAGATTGAAGCCTCGATAAATGAAAAGAACAAAAGCTGTTCAGTGGAGAAACAAAAGGTTATGATATCCGTGTTCATCATAGTTATAGTCCTCTCTATACACTCAAGAGGCAATGAATGTAATTGTATCATTTTTATGCTATTTTTTCCTCTTTGTTAAAAATTTTTTAATAGTATACTATATAATAATAGACTGACAAATTCAAAAATTAAGTTTCTAACCCAGAAATCTGGTTTAGCTAAAGTGATGTAAGGGTCAGCAATTAGACCATTAGCAAGTCCAATCCCGACTAGGTGCCCATTATTTCTGACCTTGTTCCAGACTAAGTTAAGTAAATAACCCTAAAATATGGCAGTCCGTAATAAATATCAGCTAGTGGAAATTTTTGTAATTAGTAATAACTGAAATAATGATCAAAATTAGGTACTCAGTGTACAAGTTATGCTTCAAGTCTCTTCATGAGAAACAACTAACAAAAATATGCAGGTGCTAGTATTTAAGTTTTAATGCAATAAAATATATTAAATTAGAAAGATTAACAAAACTAAAAGAAAGCATATAAAAAGGTTATGCTTATTTTATTTCTACGTTAAAGAAATCATACATTTTATTACTATCTAATATAGTGAGGAAAATCTAGCAGAAAATAAAAATTACAGTTATTTCTTTTTGTTAATAGATTTAATAAGATCTATCAATGGTATATTTATTGATATCTATTAAAATAAAACCAATCAATTAGAAAACAATAACACCAAGCAATCATTTATTTTAAAAAAAAAAAAAAAATTTAAGATCACTATAAAAATTAACACTAATTGGTTATTATATATATATATATATATATATATATATATAATTATGTTACTTGGATGTAGAGAAAGCCAACAGGACCAATATTATAAAACAATTTTGAGATTGATAAAAATAAAGTCATGGTTGGTTGGTAGTTTGGGTTTTATGGCATATTAACCTTTGGTTATTAATGCCAAATCCATTTTTATACAAATAATCAGTTCTATTTCAAGCAGTTCAGTTTAGCATGAGTATACAGTTTAAATATCAAAGCAGTTCTATTTCAAGTAATTTAGTTTAGCCTAAATATGCAGATTAGTTCTATTTAACCTATCAGGTGCTACCACTCTGGGCCAGAGTGGAAATGGGAGCAATGGCAATTGTGGAGGGATGCTCCACATTCCCCAAAGTTCCAGCATCACTGGAACCTTATCAGATTGTTTAGTGTCATATCCAGGACACTCGTTGGTTGGGGAGGAGAGGTCTTACCCCTCTATAGAGGTGTAGTCAGTGTATTCTACAGCTCCAGCTGATTGGGCCATAAATTCATGGAGAATGTGATGTTGGTGATTACAGAAAGAGACACTCTCCATTATAATAAGATAACAGCTTTTTTTTTTTTTTTTTTTTTTTAAATACAAACATGTATATCATCATTTCACTTAATCTTTTGTTCACAATTGTTCTATTTTAAAGTACACACCAAAATGTTTCAGCATTTTTCTATTTTTATCTTTAAATAAAAATAGCTTGTGAGAGATTAAAGTTCAGCAAATGGTAATAGAATGAAGAACATTTGAGGGAGAAAAAATTTATAAGAATTTAAACTTTGTGCTAATCTTTATTACATTAGCAAGAATTGTGTAAAACAAGAGCATACATATTTATCAAACTTATTACAAAAAGGTTGTTATTGTAAATAAACAAAAGAATGTAATAATTTGAATTATAAGATTTTGGGATATGACTAGAAAAAAAAAAAAGAACTAGGTGTCCTCATGAAAATAAAGACCTTACTTTGGAATTTACAAAACTAAAAAATGTAAATATTGGTCAAAGCAATTTTTTTAGTTTTATTTGCTTAATTATTTTAAAGAATGTTAAAAAAAAAAAAAAAAAAAAAAAAATTTTAAATAATTCAAATTAAATACTTAAAGGCTTACTGATTATTTTAATCAATAATTTTGAAAATTCTTATTTTATTCTTTGTCATTTTGAGTTTAAGAATTTAACATTCTGAATATTTGTAATATACTGATATGATGAAAGAAAAAAATTAACCAGGTATTTTTTTAGATTTTTTTTAATAATGTTCATGAGAATTAATTTGTATGGGGGGGGGTAGAAATGCAGTTAATTTCTTTCTACAGACAAACTGGAGAAAAATATATACAAGAGTGTCATCCTTTTTTTGCATTTTTTTTTTTTTTTTTTTTTTTTCACAATGTGACAAGTCGTTTAAAATTTGCTCTATTCTGAACAATGAACATTATACAGTTTATCAACGAAATGCAGAGACATTCTCATTCAAAATTCCAATTAGATAGAAGTATGATAAAAAATCCAAACCTAACCCTAAATAAAAAAAATAAATTGGAATCTTTACAGCTACAACCAAAATTCATAAAAAGCAAACAAAAATTCAGTATCTTCCAAAGACATTGTTTCTTGAACTTCAAACTCAAGTAAGCAACTTTCTATCTTTAATTACATTATTATGAAAATCAACAATTATGTAATACCTTTAAATAATGGTTTCAAAAATATTTTTAGCAAAATATTTGCACTTCACTTGAATGATGACAGAACTATTTTTCACTAAATCATCTTCATCTGATATTTACTTTATTTTAACATTTCTTTAAGATCAATATTAAAAGCTAATGAAATTTATAGAAATGAAGACAAGGTTTTGATTCCATTGTTTAATGGCATATCAACCTTCATGGGTCATTTAATGCAAAAGCCATCCTTGTAGAAGAACAGTAGTGGTATTATTTAATCCATAGCCGAGAGAGATAAGTGGGTTCATACCTTTCCCAAGGGTAGAAGTCAAAGTTAACAGTGTGACTGGAATTCATATTTACTTACCATTAATCACTATGCCACAGGACTCCTGGGCCCAAATGAACATAAAGCAAACTAATAAATGTTAATAAAATAGCTGATTTTAACGTTTTCATAAATTTTGATATTTTGTGAGAGATCATTTGCTTAGTTGATGAAATTTCATAACATTATTTCTAACAGTCATATACATTTCACAGAATTGCAAAAAAAATTCAAATTAAAAAATTCTGTATAATTGAATAAACAAATTTGTAAGCTATGGCTTCCTGTATACCATAAATGTGTTTATTCAAAATGATTTGGTTTAGTTTATTTGTTTAATGGCAAATCAACCTTTGTGGGGTATTCAATACCAAAACCATCTTTGTAGAACAGCAATACTATTTAACACATAGCTGGAAGGATAAGGGGGTCTGAAAGGTGGGATCAAGTGGACATTTGGCTGATAGTGGAGAATACTATTAAATTATCTATGTGTGTCAGTTGCTAGATGCTTGGGGAGCAACAAAATGGGTTATGGGAATGTCTAGAAACTCCCAAAATATCCTATATCGTTGAGTAAAAGGCAGTAAATATACATGCAATGGGATTAAGGCCAAAACTTAAAAATCGGGATTTAACTGGACATCACTTTAACTGATCAAAGATCAGTGGCATTCACGTTTGAATCAAAACAGGCTAGGAAGATTTAAAAAAATGATAAAATCCAAAAGGTGCAGGGTTGAACTTGCCTGTTATAGTTTTGATATTAAATAGCATCTAGGGAGATATGTTACTGCAGAACAATGAGCTCTAGTTAATTTAAGTTTGGACTCCCTCAAGAAATTACATAACTCTCATGGTTACCCTGAGCGTTACACAAATGACGCATTTTGTTAGGTTGAACATTCCTTTCTCTACAGAGGATGTAAAGAGATTATCCGTCTTTTGCACTGTATGAGTTGATGGCAAGCCTTGATTTTACTGACCTGATGCTATGCCCCCTAATAAAAGCAATTTTGAAAGGCTCAGTGTTGATTTCAAAGGGCCCCTGCCATTTTCTTCTTGTAACCAGTTTCTATTTGCAGCAATAGATGAATATTCTCATTTCCCCTTTGCCTGATATGTCATTGCAAACGGCTATTAAATGCCTTACACAACTCTTTAGTATGCCTATGTACGTGCATTCAGATAAGGGTTCTACCTTCATGTCGACTGAAGTAAAAACCTTGCATAGGTACGAAATTTCAACTAGCCATACTTCTCCATATAACCTCCCAAGGTAATGGACAGTGTGAAGAATATAATGGCATATAGTAAGCGATAACTCTAGTACTCAAAACACAATGTCTACCTACAAATCAATGAGAAAAATGTGTAGCAGCAATCTTTATATTCAGTTCACACACTCCTCCGGTACAGCTATTCAACTATCCTCCAATGGCTATTCTATTCCAAAATGGCTATCAACACCAGTAAATGCATGAGTAAATATTTTGCCGTTTTTCTTACATTAGATAAAGAAAAAACATTGAAATAAATCCCGCTAGGACTTAATCTTTTCTTTGATTAACTGCTTCAAATAATTTCTTGCAGCAGGGGAAATTGTAGCAAACATCCATTCCCCACCCACCTTCTGTTGTAGAATGGACTGCTCCTGACTATAAATAATTCCTGTTTACGAATCACTTTATGTGCTGAAAGATTTTTTTTTCATGTTAACGATGAAATAGTTAGAGAAAAAGAAAAAAAAAGGAGGGGGGAAAAGAATAACTGAATGACCGTTCCCCCCACCCCCACCCAATTACTAGAAACACATCTGTATAAAAAGTTCAGAAGCCTAGACAACAAGGAATATATTAAACATGCTTTGAAAATACTAGAAAAAAAAAAAAAAAAAAAAAAAAAAAAAAAAAAATCACTGCTGTATATTATCTGTGCTTTAAATGGAAAGACAAATAGTGTAATGACAGTTGAACCTGGTCAAGCGAAGCTAATACTATTGGACTTTATTAGAAATTGAAAACCTAAGTTAGCGTAATATAGAATGCCTATAAGGATGCAAATGACTCCGATGAAATTTAAAAAGAAAGTAATTGTGGACTTTTGCCAAGTTAAAACTTAATGACAGAAGGAGGAAGAGGGGGGAGTGGAGAAAAAATTTCTATTGTTTTTTTTAACGAAAGCCATGGGAAGCAGCATGGTGGACGTAAAGGCAAATGGATAAACCCCTTGACGGTTCAACACAATGCCTAACAGCCAGGATCAAATAGTTTGATCGAGGAACTACTGCTGCTCATCTATAAGGGTGGCTTCTATAGATGAGAATAAAAACAGCCATCAAAAGATTACCATGACTCACACTCAAACTACTGGTCCAAACTGGATCGCTCTTTATGCGGGTAAAAAAGGGACATGTCCTGCTGAGCTTGGAGCCCTGGCCTCAGTATTCAAAAAATCAGCTACAGAGCTCAAGCTAAAAAACAAAATTTACTGAAATGCAAACACACAATACAAATAGAGACATTCAACGTTAGAACCTCAATTAGAATAGGACAAATTACCGGAGATGACTACATCGGCGATAGATCATAACTGCCATAATATGCATACAAGAACACAGATAGACTCATAGCAAAGATATCAAATATGATACCTGCAATGGATGGATGCTAGCCACTGCATCTGCAGTCAATGCTATGATAGCCTTAAAATTACTAAATAGCATAGAGAAAATACAATACAAAAATACAAATTACTAAATAGCATAGAGAAAATACAATACAAAAATACAAATTACTAAATAGCATAGAGAAAATACAACCTAGGATGATGGTAGGTACTTTTAATGGCAACCCCAGTGCAACAATCCTTTCCTGCTACAGCCCTACCAATGTTAGTGAAGAAACTGACCTCATCGCCTTCTATAATGAGCTATCCTCCCTGGTTCGTAGCATCCTGAAACAACATCCTCATCATTGGTGGAGACATGAATGCCCAAATTGGTAAAAACAGAGCTCAAATTTAGCTTACACAACTTGTCAGACAGAAAATTGGGGATATCTAATGGATTTCACGCAAGAAGATAGATTAACATGCCTCAATACAAACTTTCAGAAAAGGGAGGGAAAACTATGGACCTATACCTACGCGAATACTAAAGCCCAGATAGACTATGTCTTCATAAATAAGAAATGGAATAATAGTGCATTGAATTGAGAGGATTATTCCTTTTTCAAGGATGTGTCCTCTGATCACCGAATCGTCACAGCAAAAATCTGATGTTGAGAATCCAGCCCTGGACGATACATCTAGTTCCACCTAGGAATTTTCGCCAACATTCAATTCCTTGGCTCTGCCTGCCAATCAGAGATAATTGTAACCATTCGCCATGTTGTGTATTTTGATCTGAATGGCAATGTTTTAGCTACCTCAGATCATTACCAATTTTGGCTGGAATCCACGAGAAAAAAAAAAAAAAAAAAAAAAAAAATCTCTGCTGGGAGAGAGATTGTACCTGTTGCAGTTCACAAAAGTACATAAGACAGGAAACAAGACTTTCAAATTTCTCAAAACTATTGTTTTTATCTAACTATATATGTATTTACAGAAGTGTATAGAATACAATAAAGAAGAAAAAGATCTTACGAAACTTGTTCGTTCGTTCAGAAATGTGACTGATCAAACAGAAGGTGTAAAGGAGGCAACTTTCACCTCTCGGTTATCTTAACAGAAAAAATAATTGTCCGTCTCGGCTAATCTTGGTTTCGCCCAAAATTCTAAGATTATTCTTGGATGGGTTCTGCAATGGGCCTTTCTGTCTCTCTTGATCTCTCATCTTCCTTGATCTGAGCTGTACTCCTCTATGAGCGTCGTACCCTGCTTATATAATTTGTGGGCGGGATCTCAATGATCTCTGGGCACACCCATGCATAATGATTATTAAATCGCCAAGCTGACCAACTTTTTCCACATATGGTTGACGCTTTGTTTAAAAAAGATATCTAAAATTTAGATTCAGAACCCCCCCCCCGCTGATTCTTTGCAGACGGCCAGTACTTGAGATAGGGTAAATCCACTTATATTGTCTCGATCTTTAGCACGAACTTTTTTCACTTTTCTACACCATATAGACTTTGTTACTATCTTTTATCATAAGATCTACTTAAGTCGTTTTCGTCTTTAGCTTGAACCTTTTTTTCACCTCAGTAGCCCATACAGAGTACATTACTGTTTTTATCGTAAGATCCACTTGACGAATCTTGGGACGTCGGTCAAAAGTTTAAAAAATATATAAAAGGATAGGAAACGAAATAAAAAGAAAAAAAAATATAAATTTTCCATAATTATTTCCCTAGAATCGTTAATTAATCAATCAGTCTGGGGGTGCGGAGGAGTTCTGTCACAAAAATATGACTGAACCTACGGAGGAATATGGCCCGAACAACAACCACTGTACACAATGACTTATCCCTGTAATTAAGCAGAGACAGAGATAAATATGTGTTAAAACTAAGAAACAAATTCGATGTACTACAGGAGAAGACAGAAACACATACTCCAAATGACGAATGAGAATTTCGCCAATGCCCACTTATAAGTGATAGCAGAACGCATACCAACTAAACAAAGACCTAAACCTAGAGTCCCATGGGAGACATTAGCGGTTAGGAAAAAGCATGCAGATGTGAAAACTGCCTCCAAATGGAATTGGAAGAACCCAATGAATAGCAATGCCCTGAAACTTAAGGTACAAAATGAATTAGCTAACATACCTAAAAGAACAAATAGAATATATACAAAATCAGATCAATAAGATTAGAGATTTGGTTTAAGATAGACAATCTAGGATAGCATGGCAAATGGCAAACGAAGCGAGCAGAAGGAAGAGCACTGCGAAAGCTAAACTGAAAGCTACCAGCCAAGAAGAACAAACAACTATGGAAATAACATTTCAAGAATTTACTCGGAAATCCTCCGAAAGTTACACATGAACCAATTACAAAAATTATTAGTAAACAATTAGATATCAAACTAGGACAGTTTACGCAAGAAGAACTCAACTCAGTACTAAGAAAAATTAAAAACGGAAAAGCAGCAGGGCTTGATGAAATACCCCCAGAAGTATAGAAGACCAAGCAATTCGACGACATACAGCTCCGACACTAATGCCATATATAATCAAAACACAATAGACAGATGGACAAAGGGATGCATCCTCCCCTTCTCTAAGAAAAGAGACCTCGGATTAGCCAAAAACTACCAAGGTATAATCCTTACATCCATAGCAGTCAATATATACAATGCTCTACTACCCAACCGCATAGAACCCAAAATTGAGAACATACTTAGGAAGAACCAAAATGGCTTTCAGAGAAATAGATCCACAATGTCAGAAATTTTGACTATCCGTCAAATTCTTGAAGGTGTACGAGCAAAAAACCTAGAGGCAACAATATTATTTGTTGACTTCACCAACTCCGCTCCCAGGATGGAGAGACAGACTACTTCGACATGGTAGCAGGTGTGCTGCAAAGAGACACATTAGCCCCATACCTGTTTATCATCTGTCTAGACTATGTGCTTAGAACATCTATTGATAAAATGAAAGACAACGGTTTCGAGCTGGCAAAGGAAAGAAACAGAAGATACCCCGCACAAACAATTACGAACACGGACTACGCCGATGACATAGCGTTTCTGGCAAATACACACCTGCCCAAGCCGAAATCCTGCTACATAGTCTGGAACGACCAGCTGCAGGCATAGGCCTCCATGTCAATGCAGACAAGACAGAATACATGTGCTTTGATCAAAGAGGCAACATCTCCACACTAAACTAGTTCTCTGAAACTAGTAGTCAAGTTCACCTACCTAGGAAGCAGTGTCTAATCAACCGAGAAAGACATCAACACGCAACTAGCAAAGGCATGGACAGCTCTTATTAGGCCATCGGTCATATGGAAGTCAGACCTAACCAATAAAATGAAAGTTTTTTTTCAAGCAGTGCTCGTGTCGATACTGCTATATGGATGCACTACATGGACACAAACTAAACGTATGGAGAAAAAGCTTGACGACAACTACACAAGAATGCTACAAACAATACTGAACAAGTCCTGGAGGCAGCACTCCACAAAGAAGCAGCTGTACGGCCACATACCACCCATCACTAAAACTATCTGAGTTAGACAAACCAGACATAGGAGACACTGCTGGAGAAGTAGGGACGAACTCATAAGTGACGTACTCCAGTGAATCCCCTCACATGGATGAGCAAAGGTAGGACGACCAGCTAGAACCTACATACAGCTCTGTGCCAATACAGGATGTAGCCTTGAAGACCTACCAGAAGCGATGGACGATAGAGAAGGGTGATCTGTGCCGATTATGCGACAAAGATTTTCCTCATGTCTTCTATTCATTACACCAAATTCTGTGAAATTGAGGAGACCAGTGTTGTCATTCTCTTCATTCAGTTCTGGAGTGTGAGCCAAAACAATGAGTACACTTGGGCTGAATTCTATCGAGTAAATGGATGCTACAAGAAGGTATTCTCTTGGCAGAACCTTCTGTATTGGGCAATCCTTTTTATTTAAATTGATTATTGTTAGGATGACAGCTATGTCCAAGACTTGTAATTATTAGTTGTTGGATCAAAGTTGATTACTAGGTAGTTAGGACTAGTAGGCAATTGTACAATAGAAGGAAATGGATTCCGTGATTAAGTTTCTCTATGAACTTTCCTCTTCACTCTCCACATTATTATATGTCCTCGTCACTTTTCTTCGCTCGCTCTGTCTGTCAAACTGGCGGTCTGCAGAAAAAAAAAGACACCATTGTTACTAGCATTGCTCCTTTTATGTAACAAAATTTGCATGCAACACAAATCTCGTCTCACCTGAGACGAGACAGGTGTGCTCCTTCAAAAACGGCCGAGTTTTTTTTACCGCCAGCATTCTACACGCAAGACACGTTGAACCGAGGCAAGTCATTTCTCTTTACATCACCGCTCTACACACCAGACCTTCATTTCCATGGCTCAAGTCCCGTTCACTGTCAGACCCGCTTCTGGTCTCATGATCACATAGGTAACAATGCGGACGCGGCTTTATGTTTTGGGTACTTCTCCGAAGGGGGATTTCCTGAACTTCTTTCTTGGTGGAGCTCTCAGACTGGTCGGTGACTGGGTTTTCAGGTGAGTCATTAGTCTCCCAAGATGCACGACACGATGATATGAATACTATAATACTGTTAAATATAAATACTATAATATGAATACTCGGTGACTGGGTTTTCAGGTGAGTCATTAGTCTCCCAAGATGCAGGCTTTATCAGTAACTTTCAGATGATTCTCGCTATCACTCGCCAATGGGATTGTCTCGAGGGCAGGGCGGAGATCCTTCACGTGGCGCGTGGTTACATTGACGGATACAGATTGCTCACTGACGACACCAGTGACTCGTCAGTTTTTGAGGTTTGAGGCGCACTGGCTATTGGGAGGTTTTACCCAGATAGGATATCCTATCCTGTATGGGCTGCGCATTTCTCTTCGACTGAGCAGGCACACGCCGTCTATCCCTTCGATTCAAACCCTGTAACTGTGGATCACATTGACAAGTGCAACAGACACATAATCCCTTGGTGTCGCATTATATCTATACACAACCTCCGCGACTGTACATTGCTTTCTGGCTGCGATCCTTTTTATATTTTGATGACACCTCCCCACTATGCCGTTGCCACATGCATGCGTCGCAATCTGAGCTGGATCCCCCATTCGTCCAGGAAACACTAATTATCGGTAAGGATCTCCTCTGGCAATCTTCGTTTGTAAAATATTGACTAATTGGCGGATGACACTTGTAGAGTCCTGCTGCAGCAATGGCCGCCAGACTGCGAATCAGGAGGGCCCGCAAATGATGAGCGTGAAGAAATGTTGGCCGCCGTAATGGGTTATATCTATGGACAGCCTACTCTAAATATTGCTTACTCCCAGCTTTTCTTTCTGCCATTTGACTGGTGCGAGATCTATGGACTGGCACACCCAGCATTCCTTGACTACGGCCCTTACGGTACTTATAGATACTGATGGATTGGTCAGCCGCACGAAATAGCATGTACTTCGTACACCAGGGTACCCACTGAGATAGTGTATTTTCGTTATTTCATCTGGATACTCCATGGAAGTGGCACATACCAGCGGTGCAAGCTCATCACATCAACCTTTTTTATGAAGTCAAACCATCTTTAGGGTACCTGGGTCAACTAATCAGCAAGGTTACATCATGGACAGTTCATATTCGTCGGCCAGTTTCTTGGTGCTCAGTCTCCTTATAAGCATTTCGCCAGCTGCCTTAGTACACATACTGGCTTTGCCTGTCAAGATGTCCGACGCTCAGTGGGTCAAGGAGTCAGTTCGCATCCCCCCCCACACACACACTTGAGCTCCAGGTTGATGCCTTTCAATCCAGCGTCCCACTCTGCTAGATTTATATGTGCGGCATCATTCATTGGCTGCAGCCAACAAGTCCTCAATTACATTCTTATCCAATAAGACCCTGATCACCAAGGACCTGACATCAACCCAAACATTAATCTCTTTTCCCTGCATGCACCAAGCTGCTCTGGCGGGATCGCTCTTCTTTACACTCGCTATGGTCTCCGTCGCCATACAAACAAGCAAGGTGTTGATAGTCTCATCGTCCCAACCTTTGGTAACTATACTTGCCCTGTATTTTATAGTGCTTGCCGCCACGCGAAGCCATCTGCATACTGGTAGGTATCCCACGAGCCTACCACACAGGGAAAAAAAAACAGCACGTCTTGTCAAGATGTAAGGTACTTCTCGAATTGCAGTTCCGCGCCTCCATTGCAAAGTTCCTTGCCCTCCATGAATATCCAAGTTCAATACACGGGTGCCATTTTCCAGCCATTCCGGCTCTTTACAAATCAAACCAAACTAGGCTAATTTCATTCTAACATGTAATGAGGACACTATCTTTGTTCACATAAATGTCGTCGAGATACTCTTACCTTCTGTTCTCAAGACAACATCGCACCAATGATTGTTTTCATTATTTGCGGTGCTACAATCTTGAGTGCTGTACACACGGGGTCCTCCTTGCAAAACTTTACCATTCCCGTCCATGTGATTAGAACACCACCTAAGGCTTTGATAGCATCATAATCCAGCAGCAGGTCAAAGTCTAATAGCTTCTCATGTTCTACTAGCGCTTTGGCGTCAGCAAAATTCCCAGTATCTCTGTCGACCTTTACTGTCCTTATTCTGGGACGCTTGCACATTTCACCACTTATAGTGATCACTCTGACACTCCTCTTCTTCCAAATTCAGCAAAGTCCTGCACTTACAATGGTCCAAGAGCAGATAGAGTTGACGAGTGCTATGCATAGCATCTCATTGACATGATGACCAGCAGCATCTCATTCATAGTTTGTCTGGAGAGGAGATCGACGCCATTCCATTCCTTGTTTCCCAAGCAATATGTCCAACGGTAACAGCTTACATGCACTCTTTGTCTTCTGCTCGAACAATCTCTTGCTACGTGGCCCTGACCATTGCAGTTGTAGCATACTATTCTATTGCAGGGTCCTGACTTTGGCTCGCTTGCACGGCCGCAACGATGGGTTCCTCTTGTCCTTGATTATCAGTCACAACGGCATGAGCCTGGATCAGTAGCTGTTCCAGGGTCATGGTCTCCATCCTGGATGAGGCTTGGAGAAGCTGTCTGTGTCAGGGCTGCCGCAGCATATCAAACACATGTCATCTAACATTCAAGCAGCAGTTCCCCAACCAGCTGAACCAGGTGATGCAAGTTTTCCAAGAATTCATCAACGGTTTTGTTCTGCCGCAACTGTCGTGCTTTAACTGGTCTTTATTTCTTCTGGGTCCACCCTCTTCTCCTTACTCAGTTGCCGATACACAACGTGGGCATCACCTCGTAGAGGTAGCAGCTGGACATGCTCCACACTGTCCATAGCGCAGAGTTCGCAGACCAGCTCCATGTTCTCTATCCATTCAACATTAGGCATGTCGGTCGCAGTGCTACTTAACTCTGGAATCAAATTCCTTGCCCATCATCGCCAAGGAATGACGAGTGCCAAAATGGCTAATAGTTATAAGTTGTGGGATCAAAGTCGATAACTAGGCAGTCGGGACAAGTCGGCAATTGTACAACAGAAGGAAATGGATTCCGTGATTAGTTTTCCCAACGATCTTCACGTTATTATATGTCCTCGTCACTTTTCTTCTCTCGCTGTCAAATTTTTTTTGCGATGCCTCCAACTCAATTGATCAGATCACTTGAATTACCTGCTTTCCATGAGTTGAACAAAATTCAGTTGTCATTGCATGATGGTCGAGATGGAAGTGGTGGTTATTCCATATTCAACCAAAAAGGCTCAACAGAAACCAATAACGTAATGTATATATTTTGCATTGAGAACCTGAAGAAACCAAATAGGGAGATTATAAATGGGAAAAACCCCTCTCATGCATCCTCTTCATCTTGTCATCTAATCATGTTGTTAAAATTAAAGGAATATAGAGATAACTGCCAAATAGTATCTAAAATCCAACAAGACAGGAGAGGACACTGAATCTAGTATCCAACATCTCAACAAGTTCATCAATATTTATGCAAATCCATCTATGTCTGTGGTTGATGGAAAACTGTACAGTCTTGTCAATGATTTGGGGGGAACATTTTGTTGTTTATGCACCTGTAGCAAGGAACAATGTAGCAACATGGACAACATTTCATCCCCAATGGCACTCCTAAATTTTTCAGGCTTGTCATCAGTGGGAACAATATCAACACTAGCACCTTTTAACAAAAGACGAATATCCATGTATATGCTTTTTGACATCTTCACACTTTCAAATATTGCAGATGCAACTTGCAAAGGTACATGCTGCTGAGATGAAGCTGCACCATCCTCATCCAGGAAAATTGATTTGCCAACCTTACTGACTTCCTTGTTTCGAAGGCATTTCTTCTTCAAACTAAATGCAAACAGTTTGCTGGGCGAAACATTTTCCTCCTGCACTTTAGCAGAAGTGGCTTCCATGTAATCGCTAAGATGCTGACATTGTTGTTGACCACCAACTTTATCAAGAAGATACTTGGATTTCTTGAAAAAGTTCTTGCAATGAAAGCAAACATTCTCTGATGTTCTGCAAGAACTAGGCAGGAATCAATTTTTTACTCTGGTGATTTTTGTACTGAACAAACTTTTTTTTATGTCAGCTTGTCATTAGATTGCGCAACTTGGTCTAGAACATGATCAAAGTCCAGTTCCTGGTCAAAACGGCTTTTCTTACAATCTTTGAAGATTTAAAAGAGTTCAATGTTGGTCATCTGTTCCATTTTGATAGAATCTAAAAAAATTTTATGTGTTAAAAAGAAGATTCTTTCATGAGAGTGAGAGCTTGCACTTCAAGCAACTTTAACACCTATGTAGTACACTCACAAGAGAATTTATGTTCTCGGGGGTTTACGACCCTTACTCTTTTCAAAACAGTACATTCAATGATGCATTCATTCCTCAGTGTTGGAAATTTCCCAGTGACCCTAGGCTATTTCTCTGGTTGAACTGATGTACACACACAACAAATCCCATGTTTAATATACTGTAACAATGGTTTTCTTGGGTCCTCTTATGTATGTCATAGTACTCTGTGAAAAATTGATGATCACAGGGCAAATTAATGGATTTTTTTTCCTGTACTTTTAAATGTACCTATTACTGGCCTAAAAATTGGCCCAAAAAACATAAATGGCAACGTTGAGCACGTAACCTGAAATTTTCAGTTATTGGTGCCCAAAATAGATTTAACATCCTATAAAACACAGATGTATAAATCATAAAATTTTGTCAAAAGTAAGATCTGTAATGCTATTTTTGGTATATCACAGGACTATTTTATAGGGGGAAATTGCAAGAAAACCAAGATAAAATTTTCCTCTGGGAAACTTTTTGAAAATGTTCCTGAGAATGATTTTTTTTTCAAATATTCATGCCTACAGAACTTGGGACTAAATTTGATGTTGAAATGAATTCAAGTATCTAAACTAAACCAAATCAATAGACAGCAGTAGACAAGATGAAGTTTCCTTCTCACTTGTAATGGACACAGTTGGCTGACATATGACATGTAAAGAGGTAGTGTAGCTGTTGGGAGTCATGGAATGCAGTCAATTTGTTAGACTGCAGAATGATTGTTGGTAATCTTTTGTTAGGGCACAATTTCCAAGGTGGTAAGTGCTTTAGGATTATCTGAGGCAACAGTAACAAAGATATACCAGGAATATGTAAGTTTTAGATTGATGTTAGCGACACATGTGTTCACACCAACCTACAAGTGATGCAAGAATGGGATAACCAGCAACTGCCAAAAATGCTAACTACTTGGGGGTGGGGAGTATCAAAATCACATTCTAATTCAATATCATAGTGCTGCATTCTATTGAGTTTCAAAATCATCAACTAACAAGAGTTATATTATTGCTACCATTTAATGGAGAGACTGGGGCAGTGTTACTTGTTCAGACAATTCATTTTTCTAGTTCTTTTGAGCAGATAGTTATGTTGATATGTGGAGATCATATAAGGCTTTGGATTCAGTTTATCAGCAAATTATCAGTGAAACTTGATAATGTCATGACAGGTCTGCTCACCATATTTCCTAGTTGCAATAGTTTGTTCCAAATAACATCCTCACCAATCATCAGATGGCACAAAACTGGTTCTAAGAACACAACCAATTTTCAGGTCCTCCACAGGTCCGATAACCTTACTATATTCACTTCACCCACACACAAATCAGTTACAAACAGCCCTGGAACATACCTGTATAAATTGACACAATGACTTCAACATCCAATACTCCATGCCATGTTACTCAGCTATGTAATTTTTTGGCATTTCAGTATAATTATATAAGAGTTAGGTTTCCAGGTAAATTAAAGAAATTCAGTCAACATAAACTGAAGATTGTATCTGTGAATTTCAGTTAATTAGTGTAAGAACCTAATAAGAAATTGATATTGAAAAACAATATACAGAGTAATATCAATAATAAAGTCATTAATATGACAAGATTGAAAATTTCCTGAAAAGTCTGCATAGACAAATATAGACCTTTCACATTACAGTTGAATAAGTATATTTTCGGGGTTTATTATTCCCTCAATAGACTGTAGCATAAATATTGACTACACAAGTGGTTGGCCAACAGCTTTTCAATTGCATGTCAAAAGACAAACAAAACTACACTGACATTTCAAAACCACCATTACAACAATAACCGAGTTGGAAAAAAAAATATATATATATAAAAGCATTGAGCAGAAACCTTTCTATCCCCTTACTGACGTTTATGCTAAATATAATTAGTGTATATTAAAAAACAAACACACAGGAGAAAAACATGAAATAAGTCTAGTCCAGGAGTGAATAAGGCAGCAAGCAATCTACCCAAAACATCTAAAATGAGATAAGAATCTTAAGCAACACTACCAGCTGTGGTTGCAGACAGTGGGTGGAGACTATAGTTTACTAAAGAGGAATATTAACCAATCAGATTTCAGCAATCCAGTTCTGGTTGTTAAGAATGCCAATTAAATACTATCTACACATTCATGCCTCAATACGCCCACTGTTTATAATGTGGTCGCCATGGCAGTAGGCAGCAGTAGCAAACTAAAATGGCAAGCAAGTTCCATGTGCTTGGTATGCTTCCAACACAAAGTTGATCCAGCAAGCATTCTTCAAGTGCATTCAAAGTCATTGCCAAACAAATTTTCTAAGTGAACCAATGTAATATACATCCAGGTGTACTTCTAGACAATTTCATAAGCAGTCACTAATTTTTGTATACAATTTCAAGTTTTGCTGCTATAAAACTACTAAAATATGTTATGTAAAATCATTATTGGCAATATCAAAATAATATGATAACTGCTAATTTTGTGAATGTATTTGTGCTACTAGAGAACCTATTAGTACATAACATTAGTCAAGTCATTCAATATTTATCAGTAACAACTCGAATGCAATCTTTATAATAAAAAAAACTTAACTAGGGGGGAAAAAAAAGTTAAGCAATTAAATAAAAAGGTTTTGTTTCTAGCATAGAAAAATTGCAGGTACCCAAACCTAGCTTAGGAAAAGTTGTCATTGCAACATTAAATCTAACAAATTACCTTGTTTACCCAGTTTCATTTAAAACTTCTCCATGAAAAAGATGCTCTTTTGGCCTAAATAATCCATGAACATTGAGGAAGTCAATCTTGTAAAATATTTTTATGAAATTATCTTCCCTACAAATTCCAAAGTTTTAAATGCTCCAAATTGTTCTCCATACAATAACTGAAAATTTCCTATGGTTAATAGTGAACTGTTGGCAGTTCAAACTGAAATCTTGGCCAGGCAATCTCCAGACCTACTACACATTTCACTATTTGAAAAAAATAAGAATCCTCTATATAAAAAGAACTAAAGTACCAAAACTGTCACCATTTCATGTCCAGATCTCTCTGCTAAATGGTTTATCAATTTGGTTTTAGCCACTCAGTAATAATACATCTGATGAAGACATACTATCATTCTTTAACTAATTTGGACAGTAGTAATCTCAATTTAAACACTGGCTCATTCCACTTTCAATAAATCCTTTTTCAAAATCAGTTCTTTTATTCCTGGAGTAAAAGGAATTGTAAAGTGATTATACATATTCCCCTCCAGCCCTGAACTTTTATTTTAAAGAAAATTAACTAATCAGTACTTAAACTACATTACTGAAAGGGGATAATTTTTACAATCCCTTTATATTTTATATATATATATATATATATATATATATATATATATATATATATATATATATATATATATATATATATATATATATATATATATAAAATAAAAAAAAAACAGCAAAGATTTTTTTTCCTTTTCATTACTTACTGCAAAAAAGGTAATTGTAGTTCAATGACTTAAAAATAAAACTTCAAACTGAATTTTCAGTATTCAGTTATATTTAGCAGAATTGGAAAAATGAACTGACGAAAATCCAAATAGTGTTTAAGCAATTAAACCCTCCTCTTGAGTATTTGATATTGCTCACACCACAAAAAAGAAATTTTTTTTTTACTTCTAAAGAGATGGTTGGTAAAATATAGAAACGGTTCATTAATGTGGTCTCCCTAAGATACACTTTTCCGAAGGATTTCCAACAGGTAGATGGAAATTTTTTTTTTTTTTTTAAATCTACGGTCATATTCTAATATGTTGAAACCTTTGATCTAAATTTGATGTATGAATGACTTTAATCTGATGGCTCCACTGGGAAGGTTAAGAGGCCACAGGGATTAACATACACATTAAAAAAAAAAAAAATATATATATATATATATATATATATATATATATATATATATATATATATATATATAAATAAATAAATATATCAGGGGCGGAGACGGGACGAGTGCTACTCGTGCCAGGCACGACCAATAACTCGGTCAATGTTATTCAAAATGGATTAAAAATCATCCATTAATTTCAAGCAAACATACTTAGTCTGAACTCAATTAAATTACCTATCTATTAAAGTTTCAATAACTAAGTAGCCAAAAGTTCATAAATATATCTGGGAATCATACAACGATGCTGTTTTGAACGGATGGTCTTTGTCCGGCCACCGTCAGATTCATTGAACATCCCATAAAATCGGCTATAATGTTGATCGCCCAATCCGTGCCAGGCACTAGACCCTTATAATAACAGTAATGTTAGAGAAATACGCTTTTGGCTGTAGCCAATAGCAAGAGCAACCCTAACACCATGCTCAAAAATCTTTGCACGTTGTGACTGCTGATAGATGAAGAGGGAGAGGGACCGAGAGAGAGGGGATAGCAGATTAGAGCCGTCGCCGACGTCATCATCATCGCTATGGTAAATGTTGGTTAAACGGAGTGTTTTAATTCGTTTTTTCACTAACAGATGTCTATTTCTTTAATGAATGTTGCATATATTACATTCTGTAACTAAAATTTGTTTATTTGAATACATTTTCAACAAATCTTTATTTTAAGCGAAATTGAAACTACTAGCTGTGTCTGTGTATATTGTCATCAGTTTCTTTATTCTAATAACCATATTTTTCTCGTCATAGTAATGAACATCTCTTTTCTTCTATACTTTTGAAAGGAAAAAAAATTATCTCATCTACTGTATTAACAAGACTACAAATTATATAGTATCTTGATTGTTTACAACAAAAAAAAAAAAAAAAAAAAAAAAAAAAAAAAAAAAACACCATGCAAGGTACGTTTGTCAATCTGTGCTATACAATGGAGAATCACGCAATAGCAACTATGATGACTTACTTTGGGTCCACGGACCACGGGTTGGGAACTGAAGTTGACAGAGGGCGGGGGTGGGCACGAGTTGCAAAAATAGGCTAGAGTCGCCACTGATAAAACAAACAAAATATATTTTTTATATATATGCTAAAGACATGATAGAATATATGAAGATATTCTCAGTTCATAATTCACTCTAATTTTATTGAAATCAGATCTTATAGCAGTTAACCGATTTTTTTTTCCTTCCTACTTGTAATGAACACACATTTTAATGATATGTATGACAATAATTGAAGGAGCTGCATATGTGTTACTCTCATAGAATGCAGATAGTAATAAATATTTGATATCTATTTTATCAGGGATCATATGGGAGGTGGGGTAACATTGTATCTGATAAAGTTTTTTTGCTTTTGTTGAAATTGTTTTATGCATACAATATACAACTATAATAATGACTGCAACATTCACTTATACAGAGTACCTTAACAATTGGTGTACTTGGAATATTCAACTCAACTTAAAAAATGAAATAAAATTAAAAACAAAAAAAACCCTCAGATTCAATATCAGATATAACTCAAGTCACAAATCAGTATTTTATGATAAAATTTCAATTTCAATAGGTGTAATGAAATACCTTAGTCAGCACAGAAGAAATATAGGATTCTTAATTTAGAAATCTAAAAAGTTATTGATTTAGAATTATTGATCAACTAAGAGTAACCTATCTACTCACAATGTTGATTATATTAGAATAAAGTATATTTAAATGAGTATTTGCCAAGAAAGTACATTTCCAGAAGAAATACAATCAATATAAAAAAATAAATAAATAAATAAATAAATAAATAAAAAAAACAAAAAAACAAGAGCACTGTTCTATTTAAATATTTAGTATATTGGAACGGTTACAGAGGAAATTTAATTAACCTATTTCTATATATAGAAATCCCAACTAACTTGCAATACTAGTTGGTAAGTTGATGCAACATTTTACAAGAAAAAATATTGCAGAAAGAAAGGCTATTTATCCGGCTTAATAATTAGCTTTAATGGCATGGCAACCTGTGTCAGGTTATTTTATACCAAGAGTTTAGGGAATTGTGCAGGTTTAGATTTGTGTAGTTTAAGAGTTTTTTTTTGCACACGTTAGAGGGTAGTAGGTTTTTCTATCTACTGCAAATAATTTTTTAACAGTTCTATTTGTCCCATTGATGAGAGTATAACAGGTAGCACCACTCCAAATGAGAGTGGACTTGGGAGTAATGGTAATGAAGGGTACTCCACACTCCCCAGATCTTGAGAACTGGAGCCTCACCATTAGAAGAAGTTTAGTTTCATAACGAGGACACAAAATTTTACTTTCAGTAGACAGCAGGAATTTAACCAAATGTCTGAATAAATGAAATAAAAGATTAATAACCTCTCTACATCAAAGAAAATATTGAAACATTTGGGAATTACCGTCCATATTTTATATTGATAATCCTATCTATTAAGGAATTCAAGCTGATTTTTTGTATGCTTAGTTAATGACTCATCCAGTTTTGGTTCTGTTATCTGCTTTAAATCAGTGTATGTAGTAGAGTGTAAGAATTTTACAAAAAGATCTCAAAAGGATTAGCTCATCATTATATACATTTTTTTCTTGCTGTTCTTCCCACATTGATATATCTAATTTGCATATTTAACTTTAAAATTCAAATTGTTAAAAACAACTGTGCATTTTTAATCCAATCTTATTGTAATCTTTAAAAATAAGAAATGATTTTAAGAGATTTAAATAATAAAAATACTTATTCTGATGCAGACATTTTTTGATTGAATTTGAAAATAGTTTCACTTAACAAGGAAAGCAAATATAATTTTTTTTTTTTTTTTTTTCTTCTAAATTATATTGTCCTATTTCAAGTGACACACTATGTGAAAGGTGCTAAATAAATATATAATACTTAAAGGGCTTTTTTATATAAAACTTTATGAATTATAAAACTAAAATAATTGAAAGTCAAAAGAATTATTTAAGAAAAAGAAATTCTGAGAACTGGTGAGTAAAGTCTCCAGAATATTTTGATGGAATAACAAGCAACATTAAGCAGTTCAAAATCAAACAATTTTAGCTTCATTGCAGTTTTTATTTTCTAATTCAGGGAAGATTCTTTACATCTCAGTTTGATTGCTTAGAAATGTACATATTTTTAAGGTTCAAGTGTAAGTTAATTTATTTTATGGAAAAAAAAAAAAAAAAAAAAAAAAAAAAAAAAGAAGAATTTACATAAAAACAATTTAAACTTATGCTTAATCTACTGCTATGACTATGTAATTAAAAAAATGGGAGGATAGTTTTTAGGTCTTCTATGCATTTAGTAAAAAAGAAAAAAAATGAACCCAAAATGTTTTTTTTAAAACCCAGATGAAAACCTTATAATCATTTTTACTCAAAACTGATTGAAATTTTTTGAAGGTCAAAGTTTTAATTTCAATCTTTTTCATAGAAAAGCAAGAAATGTTATGAAGATTTATATAAATTATTTTTGGATATGTATTTTTAAATTGAATACTGCAGTAGTACAATTACAATCTAAGAGTAATACTCAAATTTATTTTCTAAAAAAAATAAAAAAAAAAAAAATAAAAAAATAAAATAATATACCTCAGAACTTCTATAGCCCTTTTCCTTATATGAACCATGACTATTTACAAACTTAAATAGTGTTCATTGTTTGCAAGGGTGGGGGGAAATGTGCACACTTACACTGTAAACATTTTTCCTGAATAATGATTGAACTTCAACTAATCCATCAATAAAAGATAAATAAAATTTAAAAAATCTCTCTCTCATTGCAATAAGTAATTTCTGCCAATTGTTCTTTAAAAATTTTTAGGTCTCCAGTAGCTGAATAAATTTATTAACTAACAAATTTCAAATTATCCTACAACACTATACAGGGGGGGGGGGTATGAACAATGAGCTGCAACAAAAAGGAAGGACAGCTTAACTTAGGTTGCTGGTCAGAATCCTTAGAGTTGACCCCCTTAACACATATTGGGATTAATAATCTGAAGGGACCTCCAAGTTAAGGAGAGAACTATCTGAGAGTTGCTGCTCACTGTGTCATGGTTAATCAACAGATCAGAAATATGACAAAGTTATTGATATTTAATAACAGTAACTAAATACTACATTCATTTACTGTTGAAGATTGCAACTTCTCACACAAGTCCATTTTACATGACATGCAACAGCAAGACAAGCATAACTTCATAGCTTTTCCATAATTCATCAGCTTAACAAGTCACCAAATTCCTCATCCAATTCATTAAGCTAATCAATATACTATAGCCTTTTGATTTGTAGATGACAATACCATCATCAGTTGGCTTTCAACTTTTCCTTATTTCAGCTATGCTTTACTAATCAGGAACTCTGGACCTTCTGAAGAACAGCTGCTACTTCCAAATTCTGCTTGCTACTCTAAACTACTGATGGGATGGGTAGCCATCCTAGAGTCTCTGGTGACTTCTGATGCTTTTCATCTGATCTCTAGCTCATGTCTACTCTTTATAAGTGTGGGGGGTTTTTATCATTTGTGATGGATGAGACACACACACACACACACACACACACACAATAAAAAATTACCCACTTAAAATGAGGACCAAAATTTTCCTTCAGCTTGAAATAGATCAGCTGATCCAAATTCCACAGTTCTCAGCTTTGATTGACAAAGAAAACACTGACATAAAATGGGGGGGGTTATTCCTACGTTTTGTAAAAGAATAAACCGTACTTCAACAGCAGTAGGGAAATGGTTGACAGCTTTTGAAGAAAGGAGACGAACGACTTTTAATGCAACAAAATTTATATACCACAACAACAATAAACAGGGTTTTTACACCAAATGGAACAAACAACGAATATGTAAGAGTTCGAAAAAGAGTTCAAGGTTCAGATAGGTGGTAGGGTTTTGTAAGGTTTAGTTGTAAGGTTGTTATAAGGTAAAGTTATAAGGTAAAGGTCTAAGGCAAGGTAAAGTAAGGTTTAGCAGATAAAATGCCTGCTGGAACTTAGCTATGTGTCCTGTTCCTTTTAACTCAGCACGTGCGTTCGTCGCTCTTGGGTCCTGGCTGGTGGAAGGTACCAAATACGTTTGCCGTCAAGGGCTGCTACGAATGGACCTGTTGCTAACAACGGTGGGAGTGGCAAAAAGAGGAAGAATCTCCAGTCGTAGCTCTTTTTATGATGGACGCCATGTGACCCCAAGGGGCTGTTGATATTCAGTGAAACAGGATCACCAGTTCCTTAACAAAATTTCTACACATTCCCGCCTGAGGAGAAAGCCATGAGAATGGCGATGTATTATAATTTTTCAAAATAGGTAATTATAGTCCTCTGTAGATTTCCTGTGATTTGAATTTGATTTTCTTTTTTTTTTTTCGCGTATCTTGCATCTTGAGTTCTTTCATTTAAACATTCTGAAAACGCATCCGGATAAGTTTTTTTGGGGTTTAAAAAACAAAATTTACTCACTCCCTGGGACAGGAGGAATAACCTGTAATGATAGTCTGGTAAATGTTCTCCGGAGCGCTCTTCCTAGCTCTTGCCCGGGCAATCTGTTTCTGGTAGAGGAAATGATGCCTGTAGGAAATTCCCAGGCTATTCCATTCATGCATTTGATTATCTTCATGTCCATGAACTGAATTATATCGACTCCTATGAGTCCATGTACGCGTACCTGATCGCTGCCATTATCGGTGAAGGCTAATTTATGCTTTAGATTATTTAAGTTTTTCTTTACCTTGCCAAAATGATCATTTTTTTTTTAGGTTTATTTCGAAGTCCTTGTCCACTAGGACTGGTAGGTGAAAGGTTAGATCCTTATCCACTTGAATACCCAGCACAACCTCCTCTAATCTCTTCTTCCTCATGCCCAAGAAGGTGCTGACTTCATAATCCCCTGGGGTGAAGGAATGGGTGAAGGAATGCTTTTTGCGTTTTAATTTTTCCGCCACTCCCTTGGAAAAGTATGACCTCTGGCTGCTGGTATCAAGCAAACAGTTGACGTTGTGTTTCTGTCTGCCCTTGGACACTGAAAGGGATACCATAGGTAGGATGAAGGGTTGGTTAAGGGTGCGAGAGCTGTTGCACACATTAATGGACAATGCTGAATTCTTTTTCTTTTCCGCCTTGTCACAAAGTGGGGTTACATGATTCGAGTTACATAGCGAACATTTAAACGGCAACCTGTTCCGCTTCCCTAGACAGTCCTTCGTTTTATGTCTGGTGCTAGTACACTGTGCATGTGTTTAATTCTCTGCACCTAGCTTGTCTAGTCTGGGCACTAGCATATGTCAAGCAATGACTCATAGGGTGACCCTCTTTTTTGCAAAATTTGCAGCAACTGGGAATGCTGTCTGCCCTCGTGGTGAAATTTTCCAGTGCAGAGACATTTTTACTCTCTGCCTTGGGATTATTGTTTTTTTCCTTGATTGGATAGGCATTATTCCTTTCAGGGTTAAAATTATTTTTTCTGCTAGTTTTTATTAGGGTTTTAATATTCTCATTGTAGTTATCAAATATATCCTTTATAGTTGGATAATTAGTGCCAACTTTATGCACCAACTCCCTTTGGAGAATGGATGGTAATTTAGCGAATACTATGTGGCTAATAATTCTAAATTCTGGTGTTTCTTCCTCAAAAAAATCCAGGTTATATTATGTTCTTAGCTCTGATAAATCCGCAAGTGTCTCAGACAAAAATTGTTTCACGTTGATGAAATTCACGTCGTATTTGGGAGAAGCGTCCAACAATTGTTTGAATATCTCGTCTACAATTAGAGGTATATCCAGAAATTCTTCTGTTAATAATTTTATGGCAACTTCATAATTAGCCTCCTCTAAAGTCAAATGAGAAATTAGTTGAGCTGTATAACCAGTCAAATAGCTCTTTTATGGGGACACCATGTGACCCCAAGGGGCTGCTGATATTCGGTGAAACATGATCACCAGTTCCTTAACAAAATTTCTACAAGGATCAAAAATGTTCAAGGATTTCCTGTGTCAGATCTATCCCAAAGCTTTGGCCTGGCAGGCATTTACGAATTGGTCATCTTCTCAACCATTTATTCTAATTCTTCCTGTGTTAGCTTATAAAGTAGACCACTCATTTACTAACCTCACACTAAATTTTTTTTTCTCTGGTTAACTAAAATCCGAGTCCTGGTTTGATCCTTGCTATTTCTTTCCACTTGATCAATTCAGTAGAACCAATCAACTCAATTCCTCCTCAATGAGTCTCTCCATATTAGAAACCACTAGTCTTTCTTTCTTTCTTCAAATCTTACAAGAGTTGGTTGGTTGGTGGGGTTTTATAGCATATCAACCTTTGTAGGTTATTTAATGCCAAATCCATTTTCATACAAATGATCAGTTCTATTTCAAAAAATTCAGTTTAGCATGAGTACACAGATTAATTGTCAACATTTCTATTTCAAGCTATTCAGTTAAGTCAAACAGTTTTAATTCAACCAATTAATTTTAGTAAAAGTACAGATTTTGTTTACAGTTAAATGTCAAAACTGTTCTATTTTAAACAATTCAGTTTAGCATAAGTATGCAGTTTACATGTCAAAACAGTTCTATTTCAAGTAATTCAGTTTAGCATAAGTACACATTTTAGTTCTATTTGATCCATAGATAGTACCCTATCAGGTGGCTAGAGTGGAACTGGGAGCAATAGCAATGAAGGGGTACTCCACATTCCCCAAAGCTTCAGCATTACTGGAACCTCACCATCAGATTGTTTAGTGTCACATCTAGAACACTCATGGGGGGGGTCTTACCCTTCAACAGAGATGAAGTCAGCGTATTCTACAGCCCCAGCTGACTGGGCAAAACAACTATCTCAGCCAAGTTGAATAAAACTTAGTCTACTATTACTTTTAACCTATTTTTAAATTATCAGATTTTAAGAGAAAAACAGATAATTTTTGGAATCTATGAATATTAAAATTTAAAGTAAATATCTACATATTTTCAGGAAAATAGTTTGATTAGATTTCTTTTGACATATCAACTTTCATGGGTTATTTAATACTAAATCCATCCTTGTAGAAGAATAGTGATACCATTTGACTCATAGCTAAAAAAAAACAAAAAAAAAAAAAAAACAGGAATCCATAACTTTCACCAAAGGTATTAGTCTGAAAAGTAAATGTAATAGCATAACTCTGGTTTGAATTTACTTACTTCAAGGACACAGTCCAACTAACCACTATGCCATGGGGACTGTTATAGCAAAACTGTAAATTTAAATAGTGAAGACTAATTTTTTTAATTTATAGGTTTATGATTGATTATATTTTGATAAGGAAACTTCCTTATTTAAAGATAGGGATTTTCTAATCATTTGCATTTGTAAAAGCAATCCAATATTTTTCAAAACTGAATGTATTTTTTTTTTTTTTTTTTCCCCCCCATGGCTTGTACAAGACAAAAAAGCCAGTGAGTACCTGAAGAAATGGTGTGTGCCGAAAATATTAACATTTGAGGGCTGGGGAGAAAAAGGTGTCTGAAAGTTTACAAACCAAAAGTCAGAGCAAAAACAATATGATCTTCAGCTGTTTCATTTTCATCAATAAAAATTTTACTGAAAATTGAGAAAATTATTTTGCCAAGTCTTGAACATTCAGTAACCTGCCATGAATATCCATCTTCCATTTTATATCCTCACATTACAATCTACTTTCAGATGTACTGAAATGTTTCTAAATCAGAGCTTTGAGAGAACAACCTAAATTCACTTGACAGAAAAGATAAAACCACTTGTCTGATGTGGTTATTTTGTAGTTTATTAGAAAAAAAAAATTGGCAATATTGAAACATTTCAATTTTTGGAAGGAAAAAAAAAAAGGGTAGTGAAAAGTTTTGTGAATTTTTTAAAATTTACTAATAAATATAGAAAAATTTCATGAAACTTTCACATCATCCATATGCTCATTTTCTTAACTCCAAAACAATTTTTTTTCTAAATTTCAATTAAGTTTTTCAATTGAATTCATTCAACTTTAAAAGTTCTCAATTTCTTTTTATCCATCTGGGTTTTGGCAATGGCAATTGCATTGCTTCAAAAGCGATATTTGAGGAGGGTAGGAGGAAAAAAAAAAAAAAAAAAAAAAAAAAAAAAAAAAAAACCCACCAAGTCCTCTTCGGGATTGGAAAGTGACAGACATTTGGTTTCCTCACCTTGCGCCAGTAGTCTCAAAAGCTATCAGTTTGAAAATGTAAGAATCTGTGAGATGAGCATATTTCATGCTTGGTCTCCTTGGTAGCAGATCATGAAGTCATGGCTAACATCAGTCGATGTATATGCACACATGTAATTTGCCTTAACTAAATAGGAACACTATAATTCAGTCTTGATAAGGTTCAGGTTCAAGACTGCCCAATAAATCTACTTGGTTAGTTTTAATAGCGCCAGATATTTAATGCAACTACTACTGGCTAAGAATTTTATATTTGTCATTAAGGCAGCATTTTTTTTTTTTTTTTTTTAAATTTAGTTAAAGTTTTCATTCTAACTGGAACACCAAGTCATTGTACTAGTTTTGTTTTTTTGTTTCTCAGGTAGCTGAATGTTTTAGGGTTAGCTTTTTGCAATAGAAGCAAATTTTTTTTTCTTCTTTAAGGTTTACCTTTTAACAGGAAATTATGGAGCATGAAAGAATGCTTGGCAAGGAAAGACAGACAAGAAAAAACAAGACAAGATTCAAACTTTTTGAAGAGATGACAAAGAAATACAAATGAAACAGATGCAGAGAAATTGCCAGTTTTTGAAAAAGTCAATGTCAAATTTAACTTAGACATAAGAAATGGCAACAAGGCTTGAAATAGAATAAATCCTAAGTATGAAGACTATCATCTCAAAAAATGCAAAATGAAGAGAGAGAGAAAGCCAACAGGAGGTTAGCTACAAGAGGTTGATATAGAGATCGTATTAATGCAGAAAGGGAAGAAAACCATAAGTAAATACCACTATGATCCAAAATAGAAAAAAAATGGAATAGTTCAAAATAAATTTGTTTCAAAAGAAAATTTATCCCTTTATTCACGTGGATTGAAGAATGTCATTTGTTATTTTTGCAATGACAATCTTTTTTCAGAGCACACATTAGATGGAAAACACAATTGTTGTCAAAAAAGTACTACTTCAAAGAAAACCACCAGCATACCCTTAAGATTTGATGAAGCAATATTACAAAAACCTTTAGGAAAAAAAAAAAAAAAAAAAAAAAAAAGCGAGTTTGCAATTCAGCGTTTTTCTTTGATAAAAGAGAAAATATATAATAAATAAATAAATAAAAAGGAAGCCACCATCAATACAGAGTATAATTACAAATTTCTTAAGCAACTTTTACTTCTCTAGAAAATTCAGCAAGATCTCAAAATATCTCTATAAAAAGGTCATCCTTTTAGAGATTTTTTTTTCAAACTAATCTTCATACCACACTGTATAAAAGGTGATTATTCTTCTTTAATTTGGTTGGTAGGAAAATGAAAATTTAGCAAAGAACAAGTGTGTGAGTATCAACAACAGAACCATGAAAAGGATATTAAAAAGTGTTTTCTGACATTAAGCAAAAAACTATGAAAACTGCTGGAATAAAAAAAAAAATGACTGCAGTACTTGGTTGATTAGGTTTTATGGCATATCAGCTTTTGTGGGTTATTTAATGCCAAATTCCGTTTGTATCAATAAATGTTCAACCTAAGATTTCTAAACGAATAATAGTAGGTAAAGGTTTTGATAAGCAGGATTTCATTTGTTTCAATTCATCATATTTTTTGGTACAAGCCTGTCTCTCAAGAACATTTTCGAACAGATTGATTAAACTATTCACTTTGACACATCAGTTTCTGATGAGAGCAAAAGCTGTACATTCTCTTAGGTGTCTAATGGTGCAAGGCGTCTGACAGGTCAAACACTGTGGTTGTTGTTCCTGCTTCAGTATGAAAGAGTGAGTAAGCCTTGTATGACCAATGCACAATCAAGATATGACTTGTTCTCTTTTTGATTTTCTGAAAGCTGGTCTCCATTCTCCCAAAGTGAGCTGTATTTGGAAGAATTTCTTGTGGATGTTATTTCTCCATTGTTGTTGCCATTTTGTGTGAAGGAATTTGTTGATTATGGGTTTCAGGTCAGTATATGGAATCCTGAATTTGTCGGTGGGGTCAGATCTGAGTTCGATATGGCTGCCAAGTCCCCTTTCATTTCCTTTCACTCCAATGTGGCTTGGTATCCAGCACATAATTATTTCTTTACTATTTGACATTGAGTCTAGTCTACTCAACAGTTAATGATAAGAGGGTTCTCAAATTTTTTATTTCTTAATGATAGCAAGACAGAGAGTGAGTCTGAAAATATGATAAATTTCTTATGTTTACTTTTCAAGACGATGTCAAGAGCTAGGTCTATTGCACAGACTTCTGGTGTAAAGACGGAGGTTTTCATTGGAAGAGCTTTCTTGATAATTGTTTTATTTAAAACAGCTGCGCAAGCTGTTTTGTCATTGTCCTTGGAACTGTCCATAAAGACATAGGTGGTCGGGATGGTGTTGGAAGATATTATGAAATTTCTCCTGATAAGTAACGGGACGGGATTTTGTTTTAGGGAGTTCATTCAGTTTGAAGATCACTTTGGTTTTTTTTTAATGATCCAAGGTGGTGTTTAAGGTAGGATGCTTTCATGTATATCATTTAGAGAGATATTGGATTCTATGAGAGTAGACTTCATCTGAAGGCCAAAAGGTTTTATGGATCTTTCCTTTTTTTCAAAGTGTTGCCTTCTTCAGATCAAAGAAAACTGCTATAAAGTGTTGTTTTTGGATGTTGACCTCTCTTATGGAGGTTTCCAATTTAACCACATGATCAATTGTTGATCACTTTTGAATCCATATTGAGAATTGGTGATAAGTTTGTTGGACTCGAGAAGCCAGACCAATCTTTTGTTGGGCATACACTCCATAGTTTTGCAGAGGCAACTAGTTAGTGCTATTGGGTGGTAGTTAGCAGGATTTGAGCTATCTCTCCCTGGCTTAGGTATAGGGATGATTGTTATTTTCCATGATTCTGGGAATTTACTGTTTATCCAGATATCATTAAATATTGTCAGAAGGTAATCAAGTGAATTTTGTGGTAGATGTTTTAGAAATTCATAATGGATTTCATCTGGGCTGATTGCCGTGTTGTGTGATGTTTCGACAGCTTCTTGTAGTTCTGCTGGTGTAAAGGATTGGTTGTATTTTTCAGAATTATTGGACTTGAAGTTGAGTTTTTGTTTCTCTGCACTGTTTTTGAAAGTAAGGAAATGTAGATTGGAGTTGTTGATGGAAGATGTCTGCTATGTCTTTCTTGCTACTTGCTTCTGTTTGGTTTTTGTGAGGTGTTTGAGAGCAGTTGGTTGGCTTTTTCCAGATATTTTCCTCATCATCGTCCAGATAGTGTTTGTTCTGGTAGAGGAAGCAAGTTGTTTGACATAATTTTTCCAACTTTTTTTCTTGGCTTCCTTTATAGTTTTCCTTGTTTTTGCCCTGAGAAGTTTGAAAGCGTTGAGATTTGTAGTTGGTTCTTAAATTTTTATAAGGCAGCCTTATGTAGGTAGATAGCTGTTCTGCAGTCATCGTTAAACTGAGTGCTGTGTTTGTTTGAGGCTGAGTTTTTTGCTTTTGAGATGAGGGTTTCGGTGAAGTCTTTTAACAGTTTCTGTTTACAGATGGTTTTAAAAACTTGCCAGTTTGCTTTGTTTATTTTCCAGCGAGGGAGTCTATCTTCATGGAAAGGTTGTAAACTTTCCAGTATTATAAGGAAGTGATCACAGCAGCAAAGATCATTATGGACTTTCCACCCATAGTCCTTATAAAACAGGATTGCATAAGCTTAGATCAATGGCTGAGTAGGAACCTGTAAATGGGTTGAGGTAAGTATTGGATTTGTTATTTAGAATACAGAGGTTATTCGTACTGATAACTTTTTCAAGCTCTTTGCCTTTTTTTTGGTTGGTTTTTTTACACCCCCCATACAGTGCTGTGGCTGTTTAGGTCACCCAGAAATAAGTGGGGTTTAGGTATTTGTTCAATTAGTTTGTTTATTTTGGTGTCACTTATCGGGTTGTGTAGTGGGATATAAATGTTGCAGATATTTACTGGCTTGTGTAGGGTTGCCTTGACAGTGACTACTTGAAGTTCGATGTCTATGTGGATTTGGTGTTAAAGTACATCATTCCTATCTAGGATTGAGACGCCACTGGAAGTTGTTTCCATCTTGAAATTATTGTACAATATGTAGTTTTTGAATTTGATTGCATTCGATTCTTTCAGGAATCTTTCTTAGAGGTAAACTATTTTAGGATTGTGGCTAGACAAAAGGTGTTGGAGTTCTTCATAATTGGCCCAGATTCCTCCGCAGTTCCACTGTATGAGAGTTGGGCTGCATGTTTTGTTTGAGTTGTTGGAGTTTATAATGATGGATTGGGGTAATTTTTCTTTTTGTCTCTGGTATTATTTGACACTTCTGTTTCCATTCTTTCTAGAAGGTTAAACCTGATTTTGGTCACTGCAGTTTGATTTGGGAGGGTCAACACTTTCAGTCATTCCCATCCAGTTGATGATGGGGGCATGACCCATTTTAGATTCTGGGGAGTGTTCACATTTGTCACAATTCAGATTGAGGTTTGGGTTATCTAATTTAGATAAAAGTGGTTGGATTGGAGATCTGTGAGAATTATGTTTAGTCAGTGATTTTCTTTTTGAGGGAGTAGTTTATGTTTGAGCTGTAGGGTTTATTTGTTGGTTGGTGATTTTACTTTGGTTGTTTCACTGGCTTTTTCTTTATTTGCAATGGCTAGTCTTGGTTGGGTTTCAAGTTCATCTGAGTGCAGGTTCTTCAGTTGTTCCCAGAATTTTGGTCAATCATTCAGTTCTAGCCAGATCAATTTCTCCACTAGAGTTCTATATTTGTTATCTTGCTTGATTGTATCTGCTCTCTATACATAGCTGTTTTCACCCATGTAGATACCTACTATTTTCCTTGCTTCCAGGAAAGACACATTCCTCTTGTGTTTCACCTTAAGTATCTTTTTTTTTTTTTTTTTTTTTTTGTAGGTTTTGCAAGATCTTGTGTAAGCGGGGTGATTTTGTTGGCAGTTCACAAATCTCATTTCCGTCAAGCAATCTTCCTCCATACGGTCCAAGCCCTTTTCACCACATTTGGCACATGTGTGTTATCCTCTATAGGCTTCTCTGTGGCATTCATACTTTTGGCATTTGAAGCACTTCAGTGGAGATAGACTATTGTGTAGAGAGGATCAAACAGTATGTCCTATCTTCACCTCCTAGGGAATGTGGGGTTGGTTGAATGTCAGAATGTAGGTGTTGGTTTCAATTTTTTTCTTCTCCTTTTCTAATGATTATTCTTATGTTTGTGACCCCGTTTTCCCAAGGCTGCTGAAATCCCTTCTGTTGTCAACTCCCTACTCCTAATAACTTCCTTGGAAGAGTTGAGTTTCCCATGTGGATAGGCTTTGCACTTGGTTGTATGGAAGGTTTTCATTTTTAATATACTTTCTGCCTGCCTCTGGCTCTCCACCTTGACAAGCAAGTTTGTGTTTCGGATTTTCTTCATGTTTTTCGGTGTAGTCCTTGTTGAAATAACCTTTTCTATAAGGAAAGGTGAGAATTTGGCTTGGCAGACCTTTTCCAAAGATTCAATGACAATGAATCTGGGGAAATCTGCTGCCTCACCCTCTGAATCTGATTCAGACAGGTTTCGTTTGGGTGGTTTTGTTTTTTGTTTTTTTTATAAGACACCATAGTTGGTGTATATTTTTCACTGGTCCTGTGCTCCATGATGAAATCCAACTTATACTGGGAATGAATCAAAGGGGGAAACCTATTCACCTTGGTTAAGACGGGCATACACAACCAATATACTTGAGCCGAGAGCAGATTTGAACCGTTGCAAATTTCAAGTTCTCAGCACTGGTCAAATACCTATCCTCTCAACACAAGTGACCCTTAGCCACTGCCTTCTAGCAACTAAAAGATAAGGGTGGGAATTTGCTGCAAGTGCAGATTTAGAAGTACAGTAGAGATAAAACATGGCTAGAGCTAGACATGACCAGATCAATCAGGTCAGGCCTATCTGACCACTCGTCAAACCAAGTAAGGGCCAAAGTGGTGTGTTGCAAGCCATTGTCCACTGTCACAGGATCACTGAATGATCAACCACCAGGATCCCGTCCTAGCGCCTTACGGGTCGCCACCCACAGCCAACAGGTAGCCCCAGCCGACAGGGTGGTGACAAGTGTACAATTTTAAGCAGATATATAAAGTTACAAAGTACAATATCAGGACATTATAGTCTTCCATTGACTAATATGCTTTTGGAATTTTGAAAGGCTGGCGAATGTCGTGAGGCCTTAAAAAAGGCATGTTAGAGAGTGGAGAAAAGGAAGGCTGAGAAATTACATAGGCAATTTGCTCATGCATCAAAAGAAAAATTAATATCCCTGGTTAGAGGCAGTAATGCTTTTCCGAACAAGTTAAAGGATCTGATCAGGGATGTTAGCAATTCTTGTTCTGTTTAGAAAACCTCTTCGACCAGTAGTAGGATAGACTCTTGGGAACAGGTTTAATGACACTGTGTCTAGATTTAAAGAAACATGGACATAACCAATACTGGATGTTACACTTAATCGACACACTCACTAGGTACTCTGCTTCTAAGCTGATTAAAAATAAAATTGAAGAAATATGTAACATTTTTAATGTGGATATCATATCTTGGACCTTATAAGTGTTTTTTGAGTGACAATGGGGGAGAATTTAACAATGAAGGATACCGATAGACGAAAGAAAACTAAACATTGAAACATGCACTACAGCTGTGGAAAGTGCATTCAGTAATGGTACTGTAGAACGCCACAATCTGATAGTAGCCAAAGCAATGGAAAAGACATCAGAGGATGAAAAATGGGAGCCAGAAATAACACTGATTCGGGCCATCAATGCTAAAAATGCTCTTCAAAATCATTTGGGGCATAGTCCAAATGAGCTTGTGTTTTGCTTCAGTTTTGACTGATCAATTACCTGCATTGGAAGCTGCAACAACCAGCAAGATGGTAAGAAAAAATTTAAATGAAGCAAGGAAAAACTTCATAGAAGCTGACTCAAGAGAAAAAAAAAATTCAGAAAGCAGTAAGATCTAAGAAAGGACTTATGCAGATGAAGAATTTGTAACAGGTGACACTGTATTATAAAAGACAAAACTACAATGGATGGCATGGTTCAGCTAAAGTATTGGGTAAGGTGCACCCAGTGTTAGACTTTTGTGAATTGAATTAATACGTCAACGCCAACACGGTGTATGCCAATGTCCGTGCATAAAAGTTAAGCGAGTGGAGAAAGAAGGACTCCAACATATCAGTGCTTCATCTCCGAAGGGCGTATTTACAAGTGCATGTGCAAAAATCCTTGTGGCAGTACCAGACAATTATCCTCGAAGGAAAGAGGTAATGCCTCTTATACATGGGTTTTGAACTCAATGTAGCACCATCTATCATGCAGGCTATTATTGAGGCAACACTCTTGAAGGATGACAGTCCAGCAGGCAACTTTAGCATACATCGACGATGTCTTTATCAACAAAGATATAGCTTCCACAACCAGGGTGAGGCAACATTTGGCTAACTTTGGACTAGTGAGCAAAGAACCAGAGCAGCTGCAGAACAGTGCACGAGTGCTTGGCTTAACAGTTCAGGAGGAGGGCAACATGCTGATATGAGAACAAGGTCTTGAGTGTGCCACATGTCCTTACCTGATGTGTGTTCTCATTTTGTGGAAAGCTAATCGAGCACTTCCCAGAGGTTAAATGGCTCAGGGTGGCTGCAGCATTCATTAAGAGGAGAGCGGCAGACATGACAAAGGGCTGGGATGACAAAGTAACTGATGTTCCATTAACAACTATGATAACAGAAGTCGTCACAGCAGTGCACCAAGAAGACCCTGTGCGAGGAAAATGGTGTGTTGATGGCCCTGAGCTTGACATTTGGGTTGATGCAAGTTCTGTAGCCACCAGAGTATTACAGGAGCATGATGGAGCTGCCATGGAGGATGCAAGCTGCTTAGGAAAGCAGAGGGACATGCAGCTTGATGCTGTGCTAAAAGGTGTAAACATGACACTGATGTGGAAGTGACTATATTGCATCTTCACACTGTGTGTGTACACAAATGGATAACAGACACCCTCATGGGGAAGGCTAGAGTGCGCACCAGAGCAGCAAGTGAAATGCTAATTAGGCGGCGACTTGATGCACTCGCAAGCCAAGACAAAGAGTATGGACTGTCTGTAGATGCAGTCCTGGTGAGGTCAGAACATAACCGAGCGGATAGTCTGACAAGAGTAACACAGCAATGATTGGATCTCATCAAGAAGGCAGTTGAGCCTCCATCCTGTGCAAGTGCTGTGTCACCAAACAAGCATAACTGACTGGATAAGGTCAATCCAACACTGAAGCAGCCACCCTGGTGTAAGGCGAACATTGTACTTCGTTAGGCAGGTCGATCCCAGGGTCTCTAAAGTGTCAGTGAGGGCTGTGGTAAGAAATTGTGAGAAGTGCCAGTTAATTGACCCACCACCTATGCGTTGGCCAAGGGGGAAGCTAGATGTTAACGACACTCGAGTGGAAATGGATGTAACCCACTACCAAGGCAGACTATCTGTCACTCATTGACTGCAAGCCCACACAGTTTTCAATTTGGTATCATCTGAGATGACAAGATGCAGCAAGTGTTATCAGTCACTTGGAAAGCCTGTTCTGCAAGCGTGAGACACCAGCTGAAATGGTTGTTGACAATGACACAGCATTTTGCAGCAAGGTCTTCAGAGACTTTCTAAGCAAATGGGGAGTCCAATTGCATTTCCATTGTGTGCATGTCCCCTCTAGGTGATGGCATTGTAGAACAATGTTATCAGAGCATGAAACAGATCGCAGCAAAGAAATAGTACCCCATAATGGAAGCAGTCTATTGGTACAATGTCACCCCTAAGGATAACATGTCGTCACTGACTGCCCCTGCCAACCTGATTCATTGCTACCATGTCCGACAAAGGTATCAATGCTCTCCCTCCAGATAAGCCCAAACAGCAGCAGGTGAGATACAACATGGGCGATTGTATCTGGATGAAGACCCCAAATGGACAGTGTACATTCCCTTATACATGTGGATGTATTACAGGTGGGATTAGCCCACAGAACGTTCTTGTCGATGGAATGCCCCGTCATGTAAGGGACTTGCGTCCCGTCATAGGCTTGAATACCTCGGAAAGTGAGCGACAGCGAACTCAAGCCAAAGTGCAAGGATGATCACCATCAATGAAGCACGCGGTGATCCCCTAGAGGTTAAACAACACATACGCAACGGATGACACTCCTGCAGACAAGTCATCCGAGGAGGAAATACCATTACCACGAAGGAGCACAAGAAGTAAGAAACCCACCTCAGGTTGTCATCTACGTGATCATCAGATCATGAGGTGGGGAGGTGAAATTAAAAGGCAGACTCCACATACTGCCTCCGATGAGCCAACCGAGGTTCATCATTCAAAGAGACAACAAGTGTTGTACTGTATATGCAGGCAGAACAGTCAACGTTTACGTGAATCCAGCAACCGTCCCTGGCTAGATAAAAAAACAGGTGGTGAGCTGAACGAACAAGAGAAATGAAATGTGACAACGAAGTTGTGTGAATTGAATTCCTTTCATAGCAACACCAAAAGAAAGAAGCAAGAAGTGATGAGCAAAATGGCCAACCTCAAAGTTCGAAACAAGCGCAAATGTGTCTTGCATGTGGAGTACCAGAAGTATAGAAAAAAAAAAAACGGAAGCATGAGCGTCCTGGGGAGTGCAATTTGTAGGTCACGCGTCTTGGCTCTGAAGGGACGGGGTTTGTGACATATGCAAATTTTGGCCAGCCAGAACTGGTATAAAAGGAGTAATCTCAGCATTGTTGTTATTGCATTTATTGCTTCACAGTAGGATTGTGTGAACCAGTGTATTGACACAGCAAGAGAGAGAGAGGACCGGTAGCGAGCAGTTAAAAAGGTTTCAGGAAGGTAAGACCTTACTCAGAACATATAGTATGCCATTGGTTTTGAACATTAACACTAGGTTCTACAAGTCTTTTTCAAACTGAAAAATACCCTCCTGAATTCTTTTTCTCAGCATTATTTCTTTAATTCAATCTTGATTTTTTTAAATGATATTGGTGTTTTTGATCTGATTAGGTAATTTGTTCAAAAAACATTACTGTATTAGCACAAAAATCACCCCCAAACCAATTAATTTTTACTGTTTGGTTCATGGCAGACAACTTTTTGTTTCCATAGGAAAGATTTCTTCAGTCACCATGAGGCAGGACCTAACACTGTCATTTGGGAATTCTCCAAAATATCTCCCAACCCAAAATGTTTTTTCAACTCCCTTCATCTCTAAAAAGGTATTTTTTTTTTGCCAAATGAAAATTCTGATCTTTAACAGCACCAGGTGTCAACCCTGCCTCATTCTCCCATATCCCCTTGTCTGAATTATTTCATCTTTACCTATTCTTTCAAAAGCTAAGTGACAGATCACTCATGACATAGGTTTACAGATCCAAGAGATTTGTTTTAGTACTTTTTTTTTTTGAGTCAAATCCAACATTCACATTACTTTTATCAAACTTAATTTGGAGAAAAAAATCTTTTTCTTCCAGATTACCTAAAAAAAAAAAAAAAAAAAAAAAATTGAAATAAATAGAATATCAGATGTCAGCTCATTTTACATAATCTTTCCAAAATCAATCTCTCTGAGAATGATAAAAAACTTTGTTTAATCAACTCCACTCATTTGATATTAACCACCCTTAATCCTCTGATGGGGATTTGCTCGGTGGGTACCATTCATAGTGCTACACAAATGACAGCAAAACAATTTTGGTCCAAAAATAGTAAAAGTATAAGTGATCTTACTTGTTAGCAAATATGCATAAATTTAAGTAGTTCATGTTTGTTTTTTTGTTTTTTTAAGCGACTTGGAAATAAAATAATACAACTGGTATGTAATTTTACAAACAAAAATGATATTTTTCATCAACAATATTAGATCTTTTAAATTTTGGGTAATTTTAATCTTACAATCCTGCAATAATTTTCTAAACAGCCTAATAAAATGTACAAGTCATCTAAATGAGCTTAAAATTCAATTTGAAAATACTGACAAAACTCAAAATATGCAACTAATAAAAAGAGTCCATGTATTGTTACTCGCCTGCAGTCAGGATTGAACCTGCAACCTCCAGATGATTGTCTCCTTAGAAGCTTAGGGAACCCACGCCTATAACCGTTATGCCATAGGACACATGGCGTAACAGTTATAAGCGTTGGTTCCCTAAGCTTCTAAGGAGACAATCATCTGGAGGTTGCAGGTTCAATCCTGACTGCAGGCGAGTAACAATACAGGAATACTTAACACTTGTATCCAGTTATGGCTAATGGAATCAGAACAGGCGACCCCATAGATTCAATAAAGGACGTAGTTTGAAGTTCCGTGAAGGTTCCCCAAGTTCAACAAACACCTGAAGAAGGCCGGAGGACATATCAGCCGAAACGTTACAGAAATAACAATAACGACAAAGACAATAGTCCGAAAACCCTTAATGATAAAAATCAACAAGCTTCGTCTCAGAAATTTAGACAACTAATAAAAAGAGCGATAAATAAAAAAAAAAAAAAAAAATATATATATATATAATTACTCAAAGGAACACTTTAATCAGGATTAAGACAATAGACATTTTTGTTTTGTCTATTGGCTTAAGCACATTTTTTGTTTTTTTATAGATTAACATTTACTCTAAAAGTAGAAATAAGCCCAAGTAATATATCATTTCAAATCCATTTTTTACTGTTTAATGTAGGATTGAAAGAGAGTGATTGGTAAAGTATATAATTGAATTCTCAAGTTATGAAGTCTATGTGCATTTTTGCAATTTAAGATAATTATTAGACATTACTTTCAGTTTTATTTCAAGAAAAAAAAAAAAAAAAAAAAAAAGGTATTATAATTTTGTTTAAAAGAAAAGACTTAATACTCTTGCCAGCCCCACTGTAAAATGGGTGTGGTCATCAAGAATGCTTGTAGGTATACTCAGCTCCTGTGTTCAGACTGACTCTTTTTCTTGACCATATTTGAGAAGACAAATACATTGCCAATCTAAAAAAGATTGGCCATTTTAAATTTATCTTAATGCTATGAATAGGCAAAGTAAAATAAATAAAATGTAGAGAATTTGATATATAAATCTTTTTAATGAAGGAAAATAGGGAGTAGTATGTACATGAAGAAATTCTGAGGCTATATAAGATTTTATCATAATGTATTGTTTAGTATTTGCAAGATGATTTTGATGAATTTTCCATTGGTTTTCTGTTGATATTTATAATCATGAAAATGTACCATTGCTGGTTGCTTGGGATAATTTCAGGGATTTACCCTCAGCATATTCCTTAATTGAAAATTTCACATACACATGAAAAGTAGCACAAACATTAAAGTATGTTTAGCTTCTTTTTCACTGCACCAGAGACAAGTCAATATGGAAGGTGTGTCTACACCAGAATAAAGCCAATAATCAATCGAGAGCTATAAAAGAATAACACTATCCTTTATGACTGACCTAAATAAAACAGTTTTTTTTCTCAAATTTAAATATTTCTAAACTGATAAATGCTGTAATAATATGAATAACTGAATTCAAAGTGATATTTTATTTAAAATCTGACATTTAAATTTTAAAATAATGCTAAAATAGTTTTACAATTAAAAGAAAAGAAAAGAAAAAAAAAAAGTCTATTCAAATAAATTATATCCTTATTTTGAATGAGATATTCTAACTGTACAATTTGCTACCTTTTTAACTAGAGTATAAACAAATTTTACAAGTTTGGATTTCTCTGAAAGAAAATATAAGTTCACATCACAATTGTATTTAACAATTGGGAGATGCAAAAAAAAAAAAAAAAAAAAAAAAAAAAAAAAAAGGCACCATTACATTGTACTTTTTTCTTAAATTTTGCAGCATTAATAAAGTTAATTCCTTTATGAATTAATATAAAATTGGTGTAACTTAACGATGTAGGAAATGGACACAATGACCCAAGTTCCAATCCTGGTCAAAGCTGTTTGCATTTCACAGTGCTAATCCCCTT
This sequence comes from Sepioteuthis lessoniana, assembly GCA_963585895.1. Classification (NCBI taxonomy): domain Eukaryota; kingdom Metazoa; phylum Mollusca; class Cephalopoda; order Myopsida; family Loliginidae; genus Sepioteuthis; species Sepioteuthis lessoniana. The sequence continues at coordinate 506,845 of OY757923.1, read as the reverse complement.
TCATCCTCCAGCTATGAATAAATAGTAAGAGATTAGGCCCTTTAACTTTGGTATGGCAACTGGTCTAAGAGAAAGAAAACTTTAAATTCAAACCTGTTAACCTCTGCTTAAAAATTGACCATGTGTTGCATTCTGCTTATAGGGAGGGGTTGGGTAAATACATATAAATTATACTGCCTATGGGTAATTTTAAGAAAAACTGAAAATGAAGCAATGACAGGAAAGAGGGAGTAGAGAGATTTTGAAAGAAAAAAAATAAAGTAAAACTGATTTACTTTTTACAACTGAATTATATTCCATTTTTCTTATAACACAGTAGTCATTATATAATTAATAATGAATGGATGAAATGTGAAGAATACCAGGACAAAAGATAGAAATAACCCAATGATAGTTTTAAAAGATAAAAAGATTTTGTAACTACAACTTAAACATCGTTGCATCTTATAAGTTTTGATATGTGAAGGAAGGAGAGAGAAAAAAAACAAATAGGCAAGTAAAATTCATAAGGTTTAAGTATTAGTTAAAAATACCCAAATTTCGTACTAAAACAATATTCTTCCTATTTTTTTCTCTAGATATTTATAACCATCTCAAATAGGAAATGACAGCTCTAAATAAATTCTTTAGTCCTATTCAAAAAAAAACATTTAAGAGAAAAGCTTCAACACTAAAAATAAAGTCATAAATTGTAAATAAAATAAAAATTAAAAAATGAAATAAAAATAAAAATGCTGAAACATCAAAATTTAACAAAGTTTTTAATGCACACAATTTTATTTTCAGTTTGGTTTATTTAATGACACCTCAACTCTGTTATTCCATGCTGAAATTTGGTTCATTTGTAATGTTAGATTATAATACATTTTCAACATCCCATAGCAATCATAAAGAGAAAAAACAAAAAAATAAATAGCATTTCTTTAAAAATTGTCTATAATAATCATTTGTTTATACAGTTATATGGTATTAATTACTACAATCCAATACAACTAATTTTCAGTTATATGGTTACAAGTAACTGTTCCTATTTATTATTTGTTTGCATATAGTTATATGATTTCAAGCATTCCTATCCACCATAAATAATTTTCAAACAGCTCCATTGGGCTCATAGATGGGACTAACAGGTACTACAACTTCAGTAACAAGTGGACATGGGAGTAATAAAACTAAGAGGCACTCAACACTCTCCAGAGTGTCAGAACTTGAGCCTCACCACTGGATCGCAGGTTAGTGCCATACCCAAACTCCCTTTTGAGATGGGTCAAAATCTTACCCCTCTGCAGAGGATAACAGGGTAAATTTTAGGATATATATATATATATATATATATATATATATATATACACACACACAACAAATAAACTTGGGGATTAGTCCTTTTAATTAAGGTAGACGACCATACCATGCATTCAAACATTCTGGACAAATCAGAACAAACAAATGATACTCAATTTATTCCCTGAATGTAAAATAAAAGATAGATAAAAAAAAAACAAAAAAAAAACACAGTTTCAGCAAGTAATGAAAAATATGTACATTAATTTAAAAAAATTATACAGCAAATGGCATATAAAGATTCTAATTCTCTTTGAGTGCAAATGACTAAAGAGGAGAGTAATAATAAATGTTAGGGACTGCCTGATGTCTATGATGAAGGATAGAAGTGGTTAAAACAATTATTTTAATGACAAGTGTGTTTAAGAACAGTGTGCATTGTAGCAGCATTTAAACCCAGCCAATTTCTATGCGTTCATTATCATATGATGCTGACAAAGATGCCATGTGCCAATACGTCTGATGGGGACAGACAACTGCAGTGCCTAAGTAATAGCAATGAAGATAAGTTTGGAGAGAAGGAAGAGTGAGTTAATGTGACAAGGGAAATAAGAAAGTAGTCTTGATTCTAAGAAATAGGGTGTGGTTAAAAAAATAATAATCAAGACCTTTGAACCTTTCCTTTAGGAGACCTGAAACAAAAATCAAAGAGAATTGTTTTTCAAATAAATAGATTTTTCTGTTAAAATATTTACAGTTGTTTTTTTACATTTTTGTTTAATTAATTCGAATCATTTGATATTGACTACTACCAAAAGGTGTTTATTATAATAAAGTTTTAAAACAAAAAACAGCCTTTCATCACAATTTTGATTGTAGGGTTGAAGATTTGGTTAAATAAACGACTTATTTCGTCAAAATAAAAAAATAAATTAAAAAAAAAAAAATGTATTATTTAATTCGATCTTTTCTATTTGAAAAAGAAAACTAAATCTTTTTTAAAACTAAAATTTTTAGAGAAAAACTGTCTTTAAGTGAATAAAATGGCTCCAAGGTGTATACAATACCGGACGTTCATTTTAGAGTCCCTCTGACGTTAAAAACTTAAAGAGGCGGAAAAAAAAAGTAATTATCAAACTCAGCAGATCAAACTAAGAGACAATTATATTTTCTAGTTCAATTTTTACCGAATCTTCAGGCAACAAAATTTTTTTCAATTTTCCTTAAAATAAAAATAAAATTAAAAATTAAAAAACTTAGGATTGTACACACTTTTTGCTTGACTTTTAAAAAAGTGTAAGGGAAAAGAAGAAAAGACTTTAAACTTTGAGTCCCACATCAGATCTGAGGATGGCACTTAGGAATTGTGTTAAACGGTTGAAGAATGCAAGAGAAAAAGAATAATAGTTTCTTTTAGACAAGTACGAGAGAAGTATCAAATTTCATCCCAGAAAGAAGCAATTACAGAAATAGAGAATTCTTCGTAAAATCTTTGTTTGACGCATTACACATACAAATAATTATAATGAACAACCGGCTCTTTACAGCTAATGCTTCTCAGATCAACAAAAAGGGGGGAAAAAAAGCTGAAATCTACCAAACCAAATATCTGAATGATATTCACTTATAAAAATCGTCTTTCATTTTCTACAGATATTCACCTTTTCCCCGCGTTAGAAAAAAAAAACCTTACACGTGAAAACCTAAGCGAATTCCTCTTTCACTACAAAACCCCCTCAACTGACACTATTTCCTTAATTGGGAAAATTGCAAAATCATAAGGCCACAATAACTCAAAAAAAGTTAAACCAACACAACGATTCAGTTGAATGAGGTCCATACAGTCGATCAGGTAAAAATAAATAAATAAAATACATATAGGATAGAAAATTAAATTCTATCGAGGGATTTCCCCTTTCGCTTCAATCAATGATACACAAATGAAATTTAAGATACTACAAAGTCATTTATATTATAGTACGAAGGAGACTTGGAGGAAAAAAAAAAAAAAAAAAAAAAAAAGGGAGGAAGCATAATGAATTTTATAAAAAGGAAGAGTTTTGTTTTATTCCTTGAAAAAAAGTTTTTCTTCATAATTTAAAAGATTTATATTTGGGGAGAACTATCACTAATGCAGCGTAAAAATAATACGAATTTGATCAATTGCGTTCCAAATATTGTACAAATAAGTAGTAGCATTAAATTTTAATTAAACGTAAAAATCAAAAATAAAAACGAAACCCACAGAAAATTTAATGAATAACTTTAGTCAACCTCTAGAATTTTTTTTAACAACCCCTTTTAATATTTGTTATTGTAGTTTGTATAGTTATTAGTTGTAAGAGACATCAAAATTGTCACCGCATCAAATAGACCAGCTGATATAACATCAATGTCAAATCAAAACAACCTGACCGTCAAATTTACGAGGAAGTAGGTAAGTTTCTCCTTTTCTCGGGTATTAACAAAGTTACAATTATTGCGTTATTGATTCATTTCACTAGACTTAAACCTCGACAAAAAAAAAAAAAAAAAAAAGAAAGAAACGGGGGAGGCCTTGAATTTAACAATAACGAAATAAAAAGGAGGAAATAAAAACAAAACAAAACGGACGCTCCGATATGCCGTTTTTTTTTTTTTTTTTTTTTTTTTATCAACAATAAATATTGTGCATAAAATCGTTTAAGCTGTACGTGTTTGAAAAATAGTAAATTTTACTAAGAGTAAAAGGAAATATAACGTAAGGTACATTGTACAAACAAAAGAATAGCAAGTTTTTTTTTTTTCACTCATATTACAAATTGATGACGCAATTTAGAAAAAAAAAAAAAAAAAAAAAAAAAAAAAAGGTAGAGGGCAATTATTTCTAATCCACAATCCTGACAGAATTGAAAATGCGTTTCCCCAGAAGATAAATGAATAATTCGTCCCCCCCCCCGCAAAAAATAATAAATAAAATCTTCCTTTTTTGTTTTAAACAACTAAAAAAAAAAAAAAAAAACCCACTTACCTCCCCATATTCCAAGTTTAAGCTGTGACCGGTCCAAATTCTCCACATAATCGCCTAAGAACCGGTTCATAAGATCGACAACTAACGATTCGAACACCATTTGGAAGCCTTTTTTTCTTCACGGTGCTCTAGTGTATTTTCTGGTCATATGCACAAAGCACCAATTATCAAACATTTGAGACGTACGTACACACCAGCCCGACTACTACAACTGGTATAATTTTCGCTTTTTATCAGTTGGTAGTTGCCTTTTCCGTCGGTATGGTAATCGTCATTGCAAGCAACTAGTCAGCAGTAGTCCTGCCGCTAGAATGCTGCTACCCTCCTCTTTCTGCTGAACAAAAGCTACAGTAAATTAACAAGACAACCTTGACAGAAGGCCTCCTACCAGGGGCGGGGATTTCGGAGACCAATCAAACTGGAAATTCCCTGACCAATCAAAACATCTGATTAAACTAACTAACTAAATAAATAAATAAACCGACATGAGTTTGTTTTTCTTTTAATGAAAAATTTCCTAACTTAATTATTTTATGGGCGCTTGTGTCGTGTCGGGTGGTGAAGTGTTAAGCGAGCCTGGCTGGCAGATCATGATTTGTAAGTTTGATATTTCTGGCTTTTTGCCAAACTGAACTAAATTTAGTAAAGGTCGATCATCACTAATCTGGTAATCATTAATCCGGCCCTAATTTCGGCTCTTGTAATTTTAAATTTCCCGGGTTGTCGCACCAACCTGCCACTACTATTCGCTGACGCTAATTGCTACATAACACCAGTGTTGCTGAATTTACTTATCTATCTGAAATCTACAGATTTTCTCTCATTTCAGTTTTCTGAAATTGTTCAAATTTGGCCCGTAAAATGGATTAAATCTACAGATTTTTAGCATTGTTTAAAATATGATTTCATGACTTAACAAAAATGAAGATCAAAGACAGATGCAGACAGCCACTATCACCTCCAATATTCTCTCAGTACAGACACAGTATCGTCGTCATATGTATGTGTTATGTTGTGTGTGTCAATGCGAGGCAGCATGAACGAGGTGGAAATAGTTCTCCCCACCAGTCCAGAATTGAAGAGAAAGTCTTGGATTCTATAAAATTCTATATTTTAATCCTTTTTATTGAACTAACCAACAAAAAAAATTTCTAATAAATTATTATTTGGATTTAATTTTTAAAAAAGAATTTTTAAAGCTGTGAATTAAACAAAAGAAAATTATGAAATTTAATTTATATTGAAAATATTTTTCTTTGAAATCTAAAATGAAAGTCTCTTAAGAAATGTCTTTCACTAGGTGAAAAAGTTTTAATAAAATCCATTTATTCGTTGAATTTATATGAAAATTTTTCCTTGTCTTTTCTCTAAATAGTGTTTAAAAAATGTGAAATTAAAATCATGTCAACTTTTGGGATGTTTTCTTTATCAGGTGTTGAATTTCCGTGGGAAACATTAATCAGGTAGTGGGCATTTACCTTTATGTAAATATATTATAGAAGAGATGAAGTAATTTACTATAAGATTTTGCTTAAATGTGGCACAAGGCTGCATGAATGGGGCACCCAGTGAAAATCGAACTCACTTGTGATGGTTTGCTTGTCTTGCTTGCTAACCATTACATCACCCGAAGTGCCCCGAATAGAAGAGATGTATATGAATTTAAAATCTATTTCTTTTTTTTTTTTCAAGTTTTAAATCATTATGCAAAATTTTAAGTGGGACTCTCCTCTCTAGCAGAAAATTTGCTATAAAATCAAAATACATTAAAATTAAAGTTTTTTTAAAGCTTTTAACTGCCTTTTATTTTCATTCATTTATTTATTTTGACTTCAAAAGGAAAACAGATTATACATGATCTGCTTTCTTTTGCTATCTAACTAATCCTACTGCAAAGGATCTTGCTTTGAGAATGGATAAATATAAATGAAGATGCTGCAACCATTTATCATTATCTTTACTCAGAAATTATGCTGATGATTGTAAGTCCACAATAGCAATTACCCTGTCAGCTGGGGCTGTAGAATATGCTAACAGCACTTCTTCATAGGGGTAACAGCCCCCAACGAGGCCACCTGTTAGTCGTGTGTGGCAACCTGTAATGCCTCAGGATGGGATTCTAGTTGCTGAGCAGTCCATGACACGGCAACTGAATTGATCATGTGACATGCAACTCTCCACTTTGGCCTTTACTGAGCTAGACAGGCAGTTGGTGAGTCCCAATCCAATCATTTGACTGGTTATGTGAAACCCTAGCACTTATATTGTTCCAACTGTATTCTTCAAATTACTTTTGTGACAAACAAGTACCCAACCCTATTTTATCTTAAAGGTGCTCAAAGGTGTTGGCTGAGAGTCAATTGTGCTGAGATAGCAATAACTAAAATCATATAAACTGTGTGAAAAACAAATGATTAATATTAAATAAAGTTATTCATGTTAGATAGCAATATTTGAAACCATGTCCAGGTATGACACTAAACTCCATCTTCATTTCCATTACTCTCAGGTCCACTCTGACCCCAAGTGGTAATACCTGTTAGGGTCCCATATATGGGTCAAATAGAACTGTTCAATCGTTTACAAAGGATTATTATTATTAGTTATTTGAAATCCAACAGCAGTGTAAAAATAATTTGTATAAGGTGGGAACATTTGATGAATAGAAATATGTTTGGTTTGGTTTGATTTAGTTTCTTTGTTTTATGGCATATCAACCTTTATGGTTTATGTAATGCAAATGCCATTCTTGTCAGAGAACAGCAGTGATACTATTTAACCACTAGCTGGGGGATAAGGGAGTTTATTCCTTTCCAAAGGGTATTCGTTTAAAAAAGAACATAATAGTGTAACTGGAGTTCAAACTCACTTACTGCACTCTTGCAGTCCAACACTTAAGCCATTCTACCATATGAACTTCTCTAAATAGAATTACTAATGTTAAATAAAGGTACTTGAAACTATTTAAGTGTGTGCAAACAAATCTTTGATAATAAATAAAATTACTTGTGTTAGCAATACTTGGAACTATTTAACCATGCACAAAAAGAATTATTTGTGTTAAATAGTAATACTTGGAACCATTTAACTGTGTGCCTGCAAATGAGCACTGACTCATTTAAAAATAATTTTGCCAACAAACTATTCACTTACAAATTTTATATATATATATATATATATATATATATATATATATATATGTGTGTGTGTGTGTGTGTGTTATTTAGCATTAAATAATTCACAAGGGTTGATATGCCATAAAACACAACCAAACCAAACACAACAGCAAACCAGTGGAGACAAAAACAGCAATGAAAATGGGGAAGATATAGCAGAAAGAATATCTACTGAGAGGTCAATTCTGTTAATAGGTAAACTGGAACACAGTTGCCTGAAAGCTTTCAACTGTGATTTGGTAAAATTACTAATCTGGCACCCTACTGATTTGAGTGATGCTAGATTAGTGATGACCAACATGTAAAAGATTAGGACATCATGTTTGGTCTAATTGTTAGCAAGCTAGGCTAGTAATAGCAGAATGTTGTAAATAACTTTGATTCTCACAGGGTGCACCAGACTTTCCTTGAATGATGACAAATTTAGAAATATTCTAATCATATTTTGATATATATGTATATGTATGTATAAATATTTCAATTGATATTTAAAGAGTCTTAACATTTAATAGTGAGAGTTTGAAGCCAATTACAAGAAAAGTAAGCAATAAACATTTACTAATGTAACATGTTTATTACTGTAATGTCTAAAGCCCGGCTCGTGGGTAACAAAGAAAGGAATGGAACACAAAGAGGTGTTAAGAGCTCACTGCCGGAGGTAGAACTGACTTATTCCTCGGTAATATACTTTATTTAGATTACTTACAAGTGCTGCTGTTTTGCTCATGACTCAACAGTTACTTCCTTTTCCGGATAGGTTAAGGGAGATATATGCTTGTAACGTGGTTTGGGGTTACTTCCTTTGACTGGAATATTACACCCTTCTCTTTCTTGATAAAATGCATTGTCCATATATATGTGTTTATTCTATTTATTTATTTATTTTTGTTGATACATATTTTTTTTACTATACTACAGCAGCTTTTTCATAGTGGATTATGTCTTGGTAGTGGTTGTGGGTTGTGTATTAGTGTTGTTGGTGTTTCAGGAGATTCTTCATGTGGGTGTGGGTTGTATTCAGAGTCAGAGTCAGACTCTGAGTCCTCTTCTTCCTTATGAGAAGCATTCAAACCAACTCGCTTGAATAGAGAGGAGTTTCTGGTGACTTGGTGGTCTCCTCTTTGCACTCTCACCATACTACCCTTCTTTTTGTAACCGTGTATTGTTTAGGGTTGTATGGTGGAGACAGTTTGTTCTGTCTCTTCTGCTTGATCAGGACTTAGTCCCCTAGGCAGAGGGGTGAGGACTTTTGTTTCTATCTGCATACCATTTGATGATCTCCTTTCCTTTTGAGTCATTCCCAGCTATATGGTCATGTATCGGTCTTGGTGCTGGGTTCTTAGGAGTATCGGGTAGGCCAACGTTCATTTTTCTGCTGGTGCAAGCTTCAAAAGGAAATATTTTTGTGGTGTTATGAGGGGGTGGTCCTGTATTGCCTTAGAAAATGAAGTAACTGGGTTTTCCAGTTAAACCCTTCCACAGTGGTCGCAAGAATATACCTTTTTAGGGTACGTACAAAGTGTTCGGCTTCTCCATTTGCTTCAGGCTTCAAAGGTGTAATCCTTCTGTGCCTAAAACATGATTAGGTGGAAAGGTCTTTGAAATCTTGCCCCTGAAATGGAGGGCCATTGTCAGTTTTGACAATGGTGGGATATCTCTGCCTGGCAAAGATCATATTGAGGCGAGGGATGACTACATTTGCTGGCAACAAAGGAAGTATTTCAACCTCAGGAAATTGGCTGTAGTCATCGATGACGACTAGCAGATTCTACCCAGATGGGAAGTGACCTGCAAAGTCCACAGAGATTTCAGTCCATGGGGCGGCTGAGAGTGGCGTGCTGTGTATGGGTTCAAGATATGTGTGCTTTGGGTTCGAGGCTTGACATGGGATGCAGCTGTGTACTGTCTCTTCTACTAGCTTGTCTATTTCTGGAAACCACACCTTTTCCCTTATAGTTGTTTTGTTTTGACAATGCCCTGGTGGGAATGATAAGCTATGTCGATCATTCTTTTCCTCAATTTGGAAGGGATCACAAAAAGGATGAGACCGTTAATTACGGATAGTTCCTCCTTGAATGGAGAAAAGTTTGATAGCTGTGGGTCATTCCAGCATCCGTTTGCAACTGCAGCCTTCACTTTCTGTAACAAGGAATCCTCTTCTGTAGCTTTCTTCACCTCTTCAGGGGTAATTGACTTGGGTATGGTATTCTGAACCACGTAGCTTATGTATGCTTCTGCTGTTTTGTCTTTCTCCGGTTTATGGTGTGGGTGACGGCTGAGATAATCTGCGGGGTTTAGATAATTTTTTCCAGGCTGGTATATCAAGCTGTATCAATACGGCATGAGGCACAGATGCCAGCGCTCAATCCTGGCCATTGCTGGTTTGAGACTCTTCACAATCCCAAGAAGGGGTCGGTGATCAGTGGTAATTATGAATTTTTCTCCATGCAAAAAGAGGTGGACATGTTTGGCTGCATACACAACAGCCAACATCTCTCTTTCAGTCTGGGAGTATCGCTGTTCTACATCTGTTAGAGCATGATTAGCATAGCATGGTATTTTTCCATTTTGGGTGACGACTGCGCCTAATCCGACAGGGCTCGTATCAACAAGGATATTTGTATCTTTGTTAAGGTCAAAATAGGCGATAACTCCAGCTCCTGTCAGAGCTTCTTCAGCTTGTTGAATGCTAGTTCTTCCTTCTCCGACCATCTCCTTCCTTGTTAGTTATCTAAGTGGCTCACTGATAGTGGCATAGTGTGGGATGAATCTCGTCACATACTGTGTCATGCCTAAAAACGACCAGACTTTACCAACGCTAGTGGGGGGGTGCATTTTACTATTGCAGGGACCTTCTCTGGATCAGGTGACACTCCATTTTCACTGAAAATATGTCCAAAGAAGGTTAGTTCTTGCACAGAGAAAAGGCATTTTTCTCTGTTTAGCCTGGTTACAGCATTCTGTAGACGTTCCAGTGTGGAATTCAGGCCGCTATCATGTGAGATTTGGTCACGTCCATAAATTATTATGTTGTCCAAAAGATTTTTGACACCTGAGATGCCTCTGAGAAGATCAGAAATTGCCTTTTGGAATGGCTCAGAAGCTGCGTTTACTCCAAAAAGTAGGCTCTTGTAGCGAAATAGTCCTGCATCTGTGGCGAATGTTGTGATATGCCTGCTAGATTCTCCAAGTTCCAGTTGGTGGTATGCTGAAAACTGTCGAGCTGTTTAGATCTGCAATTAAGTCGTCCATGGTTGGCATTAGGTTTTTTATCCTTTGGATGGCTTCATTTGCCTTTCATTTGTCGACGTGGGAGGTATAATCATGAATAAAGACTCGACGTAGAAGGGGATACTGAAGATGGGTGAAGCCAATCTGTCTTACCGGCTTGGAGTTACATACAAAATGGTTCGTCTTATGGCAGATTCTACACTTCTGACCTTGAGCTGGACAAGTAGGGTGTGTTGAAGAGTATCCACAGTAGTGACAGGTCTGTCCGTCATCTTTTTTGTATCCCCCACATGCTTGGGGCTTCGATGTAACGCGGCAGCTGTCATGGTGCTGGTATCTGGAATGGCTGTTACTGGAGTTGATGGTACCTTTACTACTGCTGTGGTTGTTATTCCTGTGTGTACGTCACTTGTCGTTTTCATTTCTTTTGTAAGACGATAGCGCGTGAATTTCTTTTTGTTCCATCTCTGTAGCATGCACATGAGCTAATTCTATGGCTCTGGCTTGATCTAGAACCTGTTTTAGGGAGAAATTTTCTCTCAGTGCCTTTCTTCTAAGTTCAGAAGACAAGCATCCGTGTAGAATTTGGGTCAGAATTTCTCGGTTGGTGTTTTCAAAATCACACGTGGAAGCCAGAGTTCGTAGCCTTGTGTGATTGGCGTCTAAATTTTCATCCAGGTTTTACAGGGCCCGTCGAAATTTGAAAATTTTGTATGATATATTCTTTTGGGGCATGAAGGGGTCTGTTAGCAACTTTTTGATCATTTCATACTCATTAGGTATTGTAGAACCATCCTCTGTTGTAGTGGTGGTGCCAGTTCCTTTCTGCTGGTCTGTGAAACTGTGATAAATATCGAAGACTTTGTCTCCTGCGTAATAGAGAAGTGTCGCTTTCCGTTTTTTGTTGCTGTCAATGTCCAGGGTAACGAATACATTTTCCAGCTTGTCCATCCATTTCTTCCAGTGTATGCTGGTTGTGTTCAGGTCAGCGTGGACTCTAAAAGTCGAAAAAACTGGTAAACCTCTACTGGCCACTATTTTTCTTTTGTGTGTTGACTTCTTTCCTAAAATTGGTTTATACACGTGAGCTCATCACGAAAATCTGCGTCGCCAAAATGTAATATCTAAAGCTCAGCTCGCGGGGAACAAAGAAAAGAACGGAACACAAAGAGGTGTTAAGAGCTCACTGCTGGAAGTAGGACTGACTTATTCCCCGGTAATATACTTTATTTACATTATTTACAAGTGCTGCTGTTTTGCTCATGACTCAATAGTTACTTCCTTTTCCGGATAGGTCAAGGGAAATATATGCTTGTGACGTGGTTTGAGGTTACTTCCCTTTGACTGGAATATTACAATTACTATACAAATAAAGCATGCATATGTCACCAGCACGACAATGCTACTTTTACATGTTGTCACCATTGAGATTGTTTCACTTGTTGAATTAGTACACAAATGCATGAATACCCTCCTCAAGTCAATTATTCTTCAGTCAACTGCATTGACCCAACAAATTGACTCTTTCCAAACTCTTAATTTCTTGTAGATGTTTCCGTGGACTTCAAAAGATCAAGTTTCACAGGCATTTTATGAAGTTTTATGCTATCACTTTGAATCAAAGTTTCAACACATACAAAGTTGTTTTTAACAGATGATAACATTGCATGCATTGAAGCTATGATATATCTTGTACTATATATTAATATTGTGTGTGTGTGTGTGTGTGTGTTTACTATATATTAGTTTTTTGAGATTTTCTACTATATATCAGTTTTTGAAAATCTATTCCACATTTTTGAAATTATTGCATTTTTTTAAATCTAGGTACCAGATTCTAAATTCTGAATTTACCAGTACTTTTTGAATTTGATTCTTTCTAGAATGTTCTATAAAGTATTTGTCAGCCAAAAGTCAATTTAGTATTTTTCAGGTGCATAATGGATTCATTCTAAGGTTGCTGGTTTATCTTATCATATTTGCGGATTCTACATTGACCCAAGTTAAATAAAGCATAGATTTAAAATTGCAGCAAATTTTATACAAGCTTTGGGATGAACATTGGAGACAAATAATGGGCTTTAAATATCATTTATGGTCCCTCCCAATAGAAATTTGGAGGATTGAATGTGGCAAGATCATTACTTGATGTCATTTACAAATAAAGAGAAAAATCCAGAACAAAGTGAATGACTGCTTCTTCTGTCTGTTCAATAATTCAAGATTCTAGAAAATAAACTATCAATATGATGTCACTGAAATATTTTATTCTCAATTGATCCTGTTTTACAGTGTGTGAGGGGGGTACCTGTAGTATAATGGCTAAAGTGCTTGGTTCTGGCCGTAAAGTTAGTAAGTTTGAACTCCAGTCACACACTATTACATTCACCTTTGAATTAGTGCATTTGGGAAAGGGTATGAACCTCCTCCTTATCCTTCCAGCAATATCCTTGCTGTTCTTCTACAAGGATGATTTCAGCATTAAATCACCCACAAAGGTTGATATGCCATTAAACAAAGAAACCAACCAAACCTGTTGCCCCCTCTAAAGAAATTTAGAAACTGTCTAAAAAAATTGAAAAAAATTTTTTTCATGACTAATTTTTGATGGTGAGCATTCAGAACTTCCAATACTCAGACAATTTGTCAGATTTGAAAAAAAAATTGATCATCTGTTTCAAGATAGGATATGAAATTGTATTTACAATGTAAATACCATGTTAAAATGATTTCTATATTGACCACATCGACATTACTCACTCACATCTCCTGAAAAGAGAGACCCCCCCCATATGTTCAACATGAAAAGTATCTCTCTCAGTCCAACACATTCTCATAAACTGTAACAGGTTTAGACAAATTTGCCTAAAATATTACCTGACAAACAACTTAAAGGTCCTTTTTAAAAACACCAAACTTGAGGAAATCTTGGTCTTTCTAAAAGAAACCAACCTCTTCATCCAAATCTAACCAAAATAATTAAACATAATAAAAATCCACACCCTAAATGCTAAAACATGCACAGGACAAAATCAATCCAAGGCTTCTGGCATTAAATGACTCACAGGATTTGATATGCCATTAAAAAAGAAAAAAAAATGATGTCTGAGTTTCCAGCATGCATGTACATGAGTTAACTTTTAAATGCAACTCATGTCATTGCAAATAGGATCCTAATATCTTTTTTCCACTCCTTCTATTAGGGATTATCCTTCTCCTCTAAGGGGATATTTTTATAAACAATTTTTAAACATTAAATAAGCTCTGGAACAAACACATAGAAATGAATAGGAGAAAAATAGAAGTGCCTTAGCTTATATCTATTTTGTTTAAGTTATTATTTAATGATATTTTGTTCAAGTTTCAATTTGATGATATTTTGTTTGAGTGAATATTTGATGATATTTTGTTCTTGTCATGAACTCATGGACTATATGAGTCGCTTTTGACTACAATAAAATACATGTATTAATTTAAAAAAATAAAAATTGATATTTTGATACTCTTCAGGAAACATCTGAAAGACATACTTTGAATGACAGATATGTAAACTTTGTTACAACCCATATATGAGCAGCAGCTGAGTATATACTAACCAAATCAAGAGCCAAATGTAGAGGTCCATGGGAGTCAATAACTGTTTGGAAAAAAATGAGCTAATATGAAGAAATTATCCTTACTTAATTAAAGAAACCTAATAAATGCCAATGTGCAGAAACTTAAGAAAGTCCAGAGAGAACTAACATGAACCAAAAAGACTATTGGCCTTATGAATAGAGTGTTCACCAATGACCTAGGAGACTGGGGTTCAATCCCAGGTCGAGTCATACCAAAGACTTAAAAAATGGTACTTGATGCCGCCTTGCTTAACACTCAGCATTATAAAGCACTAATCAAGGGTAAAGTAGAGCAATCCAGGAAATGGAATAGTGCCCTTCCCTACACCTTGGTGTGATAGCTATTGAAAAGGGAACCTTCGGGTCACCCTTGACTAAGGTTGCAAACTTTGCTTCAACATTCAAAGCCAAATCAATAAAATCAGAAACTCAGTAGAAGATTGACATTCATGCTTAGCATGGCAGACAGTAAATGAAGTCAGCAGAAGAAAGAGCATCTTAAGAGCAAAACTAAAAGCTGCCAACCTAAAAGAAAGACTTCAGAAGTGGAAAGAACATTTCAAGAATTTACTCAGAAACCCTCCTGAAATCTGACAAACCTATCTAAAAAATTATTAATAATCAACTAGGCATCAAACTTGTGCCAATACAGGATGTAGCCTTGAAGACCTACCGGGAGTGATGGACGATAGAGACAGGTGGCGAGAGAGGGTCAGGGAGATCCATGCTGGTGGTCTGACATGATGATGATGATGAGACATCAAACTGCAACAGTTTATGGAGAAAGAACTTCATGCCATAATAAGAAAATTTAGAGCAGAAAAGCTGCAGGCCTCTATGAAATACTGCTTGAAGTCTAGAAGACAAGAAAATTTGATGACATACTTCTTCAATTATGAAACACTGTTTATAAACAAAACACAGTAGAAAAATGGACAAAAGTTGCATCTACTCCTTCCTCAAGAAAGATAACCTCAGAATCAATAAGTATTGCTAAGGCATAATTCTTATTGCTATAGAAGCTAAGGTTTATAATGCCCTGCTTCTCAATCATATCTGACCTGAAATGGAGAAAATTCTCAGGAAAAATCAGAATGGCTTTCAGAACAATCAATCTACAACCTCACAGATTCTAATAATCCATCAAATCATCAAAGAGATACAGGCAAAAAATCTAAAAGCTACTGTTTGTATATTTCTCCAAGGCACAATTGAAAGATGGAGCAAATACTACTTGCATATGATCTCTCCAAAGAAACTGCTATAATGACACCTTATAAAAGCATAAAAGCCATGGTTTATTCACTCAGTGAAGACACCAACTTCTTCAAGATTGTTGCTAGAGTCTTGCAAAGAAATACATTTGTACCAGATTTGTTTATACTCTGCCGATACTATGAACTTCAAATGACAATAGATCTAATAAAAGAAAATGGTTTCACATTAAAAAAAAAAGGAAGAAGCAAACACTATCCCACAGAAACTATGACCAGCACAGACTACACAGATGATCTAGCACTTCTCTCAAATACACCAACTCAAGCTGAATCCCCATCATATAGCCTAGAGAAAGCAGCAGCAGGTATTGGCCTCTATGTGAATGCAAATAAAACTGGGTTTATGTGTTTTAAATGAGAAGGAGCCATCTCTACTCTAAGAGGCAAGACTCTAAAATTAGTAGACCACATACCTTGGCAGCATTATCTCATCTATTGAAAGTGATGTCAACATATGCCTAATGACGGCATGAATGCTTTTGATAAGTTATTGATCATATAGAAATCTGATCTCTCCGATAGAATAAAATGAAAATTCTTCCAGTCTGTGTCAGCATTACAAACTGGACTCTAATGAAATGTTCAGAGAAAAAGCTAGATGGGAACTACACAAGAATGCTACAAATCCTGGAAGCATCACCTCACAAAACAGTAGTTGTATGGCCACTTACCTCCTATCACAAACTATCTAAATAAGACGAACAAGACATGTTGGACACTGCTGAACAAGAACAAACTCATAAGCAATGTTCTCTTATAGACACACAAATGTTGTCAGACCAGCAAAGACTTACATCAGCTCTATATGGATACTGGATGAAGTCTAGAGGAGCTGCTGGGAATAATTGAACATAGAGACAGATGGACAGAGAGAATTAAAGAACTCTGCTATCAGCATGATATGGTTTAAGGAGTCAAAAACAAAATGAAAAAGTTTGTGTTCAGTGTTAATCAATCCTTTTTAAGCTTTTCATACAAATGAAATTCTTCTAAGTATGTATCAAATTGTTGCTTAAAAAATTGTTTTTAATTACTTGTTACTGTCTACATTAATCAATAGCCAAGGATGATCCTTAGAAAAATGGTTATTCAACTATTATCATTAATAACTTATGCTAAACTGAATTGTTTAGATTAGAACTGTTTATTTGTAAAAAAAAAATGGATTTAGTATTAAATAATCTACTAAAGTTGATATGCCATAAAACCCAAACAAACAAATAAGATCTTAAATTAAAAAAAATGTAATGATTAAAGAGTCTTATTGGAAATATTTAATGGAAGGAAACTCAATAAAAACTGATAACTTTAGGCAAACTTTCAAGAATGTCAAATAAAAGATTTTATGGCTATGTTGTACTCATTCTTCAACTTGTTTTATCTGCTTAAATCATTTTAGAAATTGTCATATTTCCTAGTAATGCCAATCTGACTCTGAGCTGATGAATCAATGTGCAATAATTACAATATATCAGAAATTTAAACAAAAACACTCAGTTCTTTTTTGTTATAGAATTACAGAAATATAGTGAGGGGAAAATTGAACTGCACTTTCATCATCAAATGAAATATTTTAAGATTGTAAAACTATTGTTACTCCATGAAGTTTTATAAGTACACAGTTTAATTGTGAAAAACATCTCTATTTCAAGCTGCCGCGACCTGCCGATAAACCTAAACATATTAAGTTACACGCCCGCTTTAGGACAATTATATCCGAGTGCGACTGGAACTGACTAAGCCCTTTTTCTTTCTAACGACCTTGACATCTCGTTATAGCTAAAAGAAAAAGATGAATTAAAATTAATAACATTTACAAAACACTTCGGCCAAAAATTACCTGATAAGACTTGAACTAATAGTCGTCACCAGCCTATAGCAGGTTAGAAAAATACTTTATGGCTACACTCATTTTTTATCAAAGAATTTTATATTCACGCGGCTGGAGCTGTGTGTCACAGCACCTTCGTAATATCAGCAAGCCCTTTTCAACGTTTAAACGGGGCCTGTTCTGGACTTCGGTCCGGAGCGTGGCCCTGGAAAAGGAACAATGGCAGACTTGGGGCCTTTAATTAGGCACCTAGTTTCGACTAGGCTACCTTCGGGTGGGCGAGCTGCATTTTTGTCTCCTTTGTCCCCCTTGTACGGCACTAGACCAAGCGACTAGTTTAAGCCGTTTACTGGCATACGTGCCCGGACCCACATTTGGGTTCGTGAAACTGCTTGCCTCATCAGGCTCACATTGCACTAAGTGAGCCGATGAGCAGCACAGACAAGCAGGGTTCGAGTCTCGGCTCCTTCCCGACCTTCCCCTCCCCTTTATCCCCACTTTAATTGGCCTTCGGGCTTTTGACCTTGTGTCAAGTCGTGTCTGGTGGGAGGCAGCGACAAATACTACGGAGCGTGGCCCTGGAAAAGGAACAATGGCAGACTTGGGGCCTTTAATTAGGCACCTAGTTTCGACTAGGCTACCTTCGGGTGGGCGAGCTGCATTTTTGTCTCCTTTGTCCCCCTTGGACGGCACTAGACCATGCGTCTAGTTTAAGCCGCAAACTGGCATACGTGCCCGGACCCACATTTGGGTTCGTGAAACTGCTTGCCTCATCAGGCTCACATTGTACTAAGTGAGCCGATGAGCAGCACAGACAAGCAGGGTTCGAGTCTCGGCTCCTTCCCGACCTTCCCCTCCCCTTTATCCCCATTTTAATTGGCCTTCGGGCTTTTGACCTTGTGTCAAGTCGTGTCTGGTGGGAGGCAGCGACTAATACTCGGCGCGTTCCTGGCGAAGCTCTTTAAGGAGGAATCCTGCATTCTGTGCGGTCGCATTCACCTTAACTTCCGACGTTGATCCCACTTCTCGTGGTAGATCTGCTTTTTTTTCCACCTACATAGGTATGCACAAAGTTCCTTTTTAGGACCATAAGAGGTCTCTGTCTGCGGGTCAGAGCATCTCTGGCGGTCAGTAATGATCTGTCGAAGTAGACGGCCAGGCGGCAAACACGAAGACGGATTCTAAGACCAACCGGTCTTAACTCTCACTCGGTTCCGATAGTCCGATAAGCTGCGCAGCGCTAATGGCACGGTCCAGCCTTTAGCTACTCCTTCGCTATCTGCGCAGCGCTAAGATAACGCCCATCTTAGCCTCGGCCTTCTGGCCTGTCCGCTCGTCCGCACGGCTTTGGCTCGACAAAGCCTTCGCCCCAGTCCACTCGTCCGCACGGCTTTGCCCCGACAAAGCCTTCATTTTCGTCCGCTCGTCCGCACGGCTTTGACCCGACAAAGCCTTCGTTCTCGTCCGCTCGTCTGCACGGCTTTGACCCGACAAAGCCTTCGCCCCAGTCCACTCGTCCGCACGGCTTTGCCCCGACAAAGCCTTCATTCTCGTCCGCACGGCTTTGACCCGACAAAGCCTTCGTTCTCGTCCGCTCGTCTGCACGGCTTTGACCCGACAAAGCCTTCGCCCCAGTCCACTCGTCCGCACGGCTTTGCCCAGACAAAGTCTTCGTTCTCGTCCGCACGGCTTTGACCCGACAAAGCCTTCGTTCTCGTCCGCTCGTCTGCACGGCTTTGACCCGACAAAGCCTTCGCCCCAGTCCACTCGTCCGCACGGCTTTGACCCGACAAAGTCATCGTTCTCGTCCGCACGGCTTTGAACCGACAAAGCCTTCGTTCTCGTCCGCACGGCTTTGACCCGACAAAGCCTTCGTTCCCGTCCGCTCGTCCGCACGGCTTTGACCCGACAAAGCCTTCGCTCTCGTCCGCACGGCTTTGACACGACAAAGCCTTCGTTCCCGTCCGATACGTCCGCACGGCTAGGGGGCCCAGCAAGGCCCTGGCCTTTCCTCGACCTCAACGCTCTTGCAAGGTACAACGCAGTCCACGTAACGACTCGCCGTTACGGACTGTTCTACCACTGCAACACCTGACATACGTACGACCCGCCGTACGAGCCAGCAACCAGATCGATACACCCTTGGTTAACCACAACATACCGTCATAACCGGGGATATCGATCTACCAACCTCGACCGACCTCAGCTTACTAGCATCCGACATCCAGCTGTATCTCTACGACTCAACCTACGCCAGCGATCCTCGTCGAACGCCCAGCTGCGAACATCTACAACGCGACTATACCAGCTAACGACATAACCCATTCTAGCTGAAGACTACATACAACCGCCACGGACATTTACATACACGCTTGTAAATACGACAAATAAAGTGTCATTTGTTATAACTATTATCTCGCCTTTATTCCTTCATATTGCTTTGGCTGTTCTCATTCACATAATTCATTTGCGGGGTCGACATATTTATCGGCTCCGCAACAAAGCTATTCAGTTTAGTCAAACAGTTTTATTTTAAACAATTCAGTTTAATATAAGTATAGTTTTTTGTTTACACAGAGTTAAATGTCAAAACTGTTCTATTCCAAACAATTCAGTACAGTTTTAATATAAAAAATTGTTCTTTTTCCAGCAATTCAATTTAGCATACAAAAACAGTTCCACTTCAAATAATTCAGTTTAGCATTAGTACTCAGTTTAAATGTCAAAACAGTTCTATTTTGACCAATTTAGTTAAGCCCAAGTACGTAGTTAAAATGTCAAAACAGTTCTATTTCAAGTAATTCAGTTCAGCATAAGTACACTGTTAAGTTCTGTTTGAACTCTATCAGGTGCTACCACTCCGGGCCAGAGTGGACCTAGGAGTGATGGCAATGAATGGGTACTCCGCATTCCCCAAAGCTCCTGCATTACTGGAACGTCACCATCAGATTATTTAGTGTCATATCCAGGACACTCGTTGTGGAGGGGTCTCACCTATCTGCAGAGAAGCAGTCGGTGTATTCTACAGCCCCAGCCAACTGGCCAATATAAAATATTAGATGCTGGGTTTTCCCCAGCAGAGTTACAAAAAGGTTTACACAAACATATACATGTGTGTGAGTATGTGTGTATTTAGCGAGCCAAGTCCAAATTCTGGACAAGTCTGTTTAAGCTTTACTTTGGGTTAATATCCTTAGGAAAGACATAAATCCATTTTTTTTCCCCCTCTCAGCTATTGTAAAATAGTAGTTCAGTCTAGGCTCTCTAGTCTTGATAGGGAAACCAGTCAAGAAGAAAGAAAAACTCTGAATTCAAAACTTGAGAAGTATTGTTCAGAGAATATGTGGCATATTGTGATGCTGACAAAAGAAAGACACGGGAAACGCAAAAAGGTTGATAGAAAAGCATATATATTCAAGTAACAGAAACAAGATACAAGTGAACCTGGTGAAACAGTAGTTAGTTGGTAGGAAGTCCACTGGGGTAGTGACTATCCGTCCAGTACGCAGATGGTATCACACATGATTGTGTCACGCTGATTTGGTTAACAACGTCTAACGCTCTCGTTGACGTGTATTTTTGGAGGAGGGCGAGTCCATTATGTAGGGAGTACAACACCCCCTCCCAAGACTCAACTCCGCAAGAGTCTCGGGAGAAAAAATCTTTTTCTCTCTTTTTAAATTTTTAAAAATATCTCCTCCGTTTCGGGTTTACTACTAACAAGTCCGTCGCCTTTCGCTTTCTTTTAGAGTGACGTACTAGATATCAAATGTATCATAAATGACATTCATAGCCACATCTTCTGCTGGGCCGCTATCTGGCACATTTGATGAGCGTTTCCTTATTTGATTCAGATGTCGTTTATGTGTAAATTGTTGTCCTTTTATGATGTAAATCACATTCCCTATCCTTTTCTCAATCGTACCTGCTTCCCAGAATGATTTGTTATCCTTGAACATTTTAAAGTGAACTTTCTCTCCTGGGGAGTATTTTTTTTTTTTGTTTTGTTTTTTGTTGGTACAATGCTAGCTGTAGCTGGTTTCGTTTGTTTTGGGAGCAGTTTGTCATATACCGATTGTATTCGTCTTGCAAACATACCTTCAGCCGGTGATTGAGATGCCAGAGTTTTCATATTAGGCGTGATTCTGTAGAATTGTAAGAACTGCTGAAGGGATTTTTCCGTAGGTATAACGCTAGCTTTTTTTAAAGCTCTCTTAAACGTGTCTACGAATCTTTTAGCCTGGCCGTTTGACCGTGGGTAAAATGGGGCGGTAGTGATATGTTTAATCTGGTAGATTTCGCAGAAATCTTTGAAATCTTTTGACGTAAACTGGCTTCCATTGTCAGTTACGATCGAATAAAAAATGCCAAACCTAGCAAACAGCTTGTAAGGAAATTTTATTACAATTTCTGACATAGGGTTTTTACACCTTCGAATCTCAGGCCACATTGAAAAACTGTCTACGACAATTAAATAGTAATATCCTTCGAGAGGACCGGCGAAGTGTAAATGAATTCTTGACCATGGTAAGTCTGTTTCTGGCCAGGGGTTAAATTTAACAGGAGGTGCCATAGCAGCCAGGGCACAGCCTTTACATAGTTTGACCGTATTTTCAATGTCCATGTTTGGCCAATAAACAAAACTGCGCATCAAACTTTTCATTCTGGTAATCTCCGGATGACCAGCATGGAAGTTTTAGCTAAGAAATATTGTTATGTGTTGTTACGTTTTTGGAAAATAAAGGAGAGAAGAACCAAGATATCGAAAAGTTTTTATGATAGGTTTTTAATAGCAGCGTGGAATAAAGGGTTTACGTTTATACTGCAAGTCTTGTAGGAAGGAAGGAAGGAAATAGTTATGGAGTTGAGAAGGGATTTTAGCAGCTAAATGCCTGAGCGAAATGTGTGTCGTTAGGTTAAGGCATTGTTGAATGTGTGAGTGAGATATGGTCGCCATAGGTGTAGCAAAAGTCGTGTTTTCTGGTTAAGGACAGGAACGTTGTCGTCGCCCATGGATGTGTGGTCCTGGTCGTTTGGGGAGAGAAGCGTGAATGTCTCCAGAAAATTTTGCCCAGGGATGAAGTGGCTGGATGTCTGAGCGGAATTTTGCGTCGCAGCCGACATAGCCAAAGTTGAAGGCGACTTAAAGTTATTCCTGTGTGTGACGTATTGAATTCATCTAATTCATATTCAACTGGGAACCCTTGGTCTATAAGAATAGATTCAAGAGGTCCATAAATTAGATGGCTTTTCTCATGGTGTCGTGATGCTGCTGCCAATGAAGAGAGCAGACAGTAAGTACGTCTGTCCTTTTCGAAAAGTTTTGAGGAAGAGTGTTTGGCGGGTCGACCCAATTTGGTGCTGCCAGGAAAAAATGGTCCGGGCTGAATTGGATAAGTCATCCTCATGGGGTGAAAATATGCGTCGACCATAACGGTCAAATTAATTTACGCGCCAAACAAAAACACGGTGTTTTTTCTGCCACAAAGTCTTTCAGAATACGTTTTTGTAATGTTGAGGGAATTACGACGCGCTCTCTGTATAACAACACATCGTCGCATGCAGGAAAAAACGTCCGTCGTTTGCTGATCTCTTTGTAAAATTTTCGCTTTTATGTTGTTGATGTATTTGTCGCGAAAAGCCTCCAACTTGATTTGTTCCAGCGTCTCTGGAAGTTCTCTTATTGAATTGCACATAAAAGTTTTTAGTTCTCCTTCGGATTGGAGAGAGGCAATTACCGTGTCTTCCAATGGTTCTCGATATTTGGGGATCAGCCTTGAAATTCCACCCGCAAGTCCAAATTTATTTGATGGTAGGTTCTCCATTTTAAAATTATAGTAGAGTAGGAGGGTACCCCATCTCTGCAATCTGTTGGCAGTATGTGTGGGCAGATCTTTTTTCCACCCAAAAATGGTGAGTAGGGGTTTATGGTCTGTCTGTTGTATAAAGTATCGACCGTGAATAAAACGATGAAACTTAAAAACTGCGAATATAATCGCCAAGGCTTTTTTTTTTCTATTTGTGAGTATTTTTTTTCTGTCGGTAGCAAGGCTCTCGACGCATGTCCAATTGGTTGAGTAGTACCGTCATTTTGTGTAGAATGCAAGTTCCGATGCCATACGAGCTTGCGTCACTGGCTACAATGATTTCTAAATTCGGGTTATATTGTGTAAGAAACAAGTCTGACATTAGAATTTTCTTTATTTTTTTCGAATGCCTGTTAGCATTCCGTTGTCCATACCCAAAGTTTGTCTCTTTTCAATAATTCATTTAGCGGAGTACGCAAATCATGCATATTAGGGATGAAAATTTGATTGTAATTTGCGAGTCCTAGAAATGTTGCGATATTATTGGGCGCTTGCATATCCTTAATTGCCGCGGCTCGATCATGATCTGTTTATTTCCATTTAGATTATAAATAGTAGGCACAAGGCCTTAAAGTTTTGTGGGAGAGGGGAAGGGAGCGGCCATGCATTAACTATATATTCTAAGGGGACCTAGCTAGCCACATTAGCCGACCCATTCAACAGTACAATATATAATCATTCATCCATTACCATGCGCGCAGCAACCACCAAAATACCACATTTGCTCTATGAAAAAGACCTACTTAAAAAAAAACGAATATAATGTATGATTTTATTTAAAATTTATGATTTATTTACAATGAATGTCATATGATGGGAATGGGAGAAAAAAACCGAAATACAATAAAACGAAGAAACGAAACCAAGGAAAAAAATTCCCCGTTTGGTTGCCCTCCTATACCTCCGTCTACGAAATGGAGGCTGACTGTTTTCCGGTGTCCGAAAACACTGAAAACAAGCCGGACCTACCCTAGGTAGGAGAGGGATCCTAGCCTAATGAGGCAAAAAACAATACAGGGTTGGGTGTGGCGTGGGCAGTTAAATGACAGATAATATGAATTATCCAAGAAATTCCAAGATCTTCAGCAAAAGCGGGCTAGAGTGAGGGTTGAGTTACAAAAATAATGGGGATGGGGAAGATCTTGGACATTAGCAACTAGATGACGAGGACGATGACTCACAACATATTGCTAACTAGGCTTCAAGGGGGCAAAAATCTTTAACCTACTTACCCGGGGTGGAGTCCCACCTTTTGTCGAATGTTATGCGATACAAGCGTTTTCTATCGCATCTGATTTTGACCCTAAGCTGATGCCTAAAATACAAAACCAGATCACGGTGAGAAAAGTTTGTATCGTCATACAATCCCTTTTTTCGCGTCGTCCAAATCACCATTCGAGCTACGGCTAGGATCGCGAGAAACACCACGCGCTTCTCACCCTGAAACGGAGAAAGAACTTTGTCCACGACGTAACCAACGTCGAGCAGCACGAGCTGCTTGGGTTCGATGCGAGCCGTCCACTCCCCGACGTGATCCCAGAACGGGCGAACTCGCTCGCAGTAGTAAAAAGCGTGCTCAGCCGTTTCTTCTAAACCACTGCCGCAACGAGCGCAATCGGGCATGTCTGCCAGGCCCGCTCTGAAGTTCAAGCCGAGAAGGAGTAACGCATTCCGTGCAAGTCGCCAGGTGAGCGATAACTCTGAGTTGTTCAAGAAGCTCGACCCTGGCGCCCAATTCCAGTGAGAGCGGATCTCCTCCGCCGTCCAGCCTCGCCGCTCGTTAAGAGGGTCCGAGGCAGAACATACCACTAACTCCCGATACAGCTTCTTCCGAGGCCGTGAAAGGTCACTGGACCCAGGAAGGTTACGAATGGCCGTTCGGTAATCGCGGACAAACAGTGCTTCGCCCATCGGCTTGCGTCGACCTTCAGCCTTTTGGTCTGACTGGAGGCGAGGAAAAGTCCGACTCGCCTTTCCTCTCCACACTGCGTCCCTCGTTAGGGATCGGCCCAAGTATACAAGTCTTTCAGCAAGTCAGTGGCTCTTCAGATCAGGCATATCCAGACCCCCGTTGCGCGTACGTTGGATGCAGACCTGTCTACGGACCATCGGCCTTTCGGCCTCCCCAGAGCAATCTGCAAAGAGATCGTTGAAGCGCCAGCCGACGTGCCTTAGGCAGAGGAAGTACAGCCAATCGGTAAAGGATCAAGGGGAAGACGTACCCAGCGCACCCCTCCGGTCTTCCCTTTAAGGACAACTTTCTTGAAAGCCAGGTTCCCACCTGACCATCCACCTTAGCTTGTACTTCCGACCAATTTCGCTCCAGTTGATGGTTGGGCCTGAACCACACCCCGAGGATGCGGACGAGTCCGTCACTCCAGCGGAAGGGCCCTGGAAGGGTATCACTACCCCTCCAAGCACCGAGCCGCAAACCTTCGCTTTTGTCAAAATTGACCTTGGCTCCTGCTATCCACTCGTACTCGCCAACCGCCTTCTTCACAGCCTTTATATCCAGGCGGCGGAATACAAAGACTGTGATATCATCAGCGAACGCAGAAATCCTTGCCGTAAGAGGGCCAGCAAAAGGGACACCGCGCAGGGCCGTATTTGTCCCCTCATCCCTAAGCCTACGAAGCAGGGGCTCCTAAGCCCTTGAAAGCCTTCCTTTCACATGCACCACTGCCTGATGGTTGTGGTACATCATGCTAATCCATCTGCAGAACTCCGGGTGGAATTCGGCAGTCTCCAAAACAGTCGCCAAAAACCAATGGTCAACCCTATCGAAGGCCTTGGACTGATCTAAACTGATCAGTGCGCCTTTCGTGTCGTCTTCTATCCCCTCTAGGACCTCGTGAATCAAGTGCAGATTGTCCTGGGTCGATATTCCCTTTACAGCGTAGGTCTGCTCGGCGCCGATCAGATCGCTAATGACAACCTGTAAACGATTCGCTAAGTCCCGGGCCAAAATCTTTAACTCTGTGTTAAGCAGAGTTATGGGCCTGTCATCATCTAAACCCTCCCAAACATGCATGCCACCTTTCTTCAGCAATGTGATCACGCCCTTGTTAACGCTACCAGGGGTGGCTCCCAGGGTGAACCAATGGTTGAACATATCTGTCAAAATAGGCACAAACATGTGCAGCAGCCTCATGTACACTTTGTAGGGTAAACCATCTAGTCCTGGCGACTTGTTGAGGCCGACCTGCTTCAACGCATCACGGACTTCGCATTCAGTAATCACACCTTCGCAACTAGCCGCTTCCACCGCCCTAAGGCGGGGAAAGTCGGCAAGATAGCTGTGAAACTCCTGAAGCGGAAGATCAGGACAGAGGGCAAAGCGATCACGAATGTGTGCTCGAAAGGCATCATGCATCTCGCGATTCGATCGCAGCACGCGCCCACCCGGGGACTTGACGGAATCGATATACCGATCGGGAAACCTTCACACTTCTTCCTCACGCGCCGTCGTGTTCGATTTCACAGCTTCGATGAGAACTCTTTTTAACCAAAATCTAACTACGAATCCCTTGTAGCGCTCGCTATTCTCACGCTCAAGGTCCCTCCTAGCTAGCTCTACGGTCGGAGAGTTCCCCCAGCCACCGCCTGGGAAAGTCTAGCTTCTATAGATTTCGCGTCCTTGGTCCTATCTAGATTGAGCTGGCGACCGTACTTGGTGGCGAAATCTCTAATCCTATGTTTAAGAGAAAACCATCTCCTCTTCCCTGTAACCGCCCCCACTAACGCCTGCTTAATTAGGGATTCCAGCCGGCCCCGGAAGTCCCGTATCTCCAGTAAAGAGTTATTGAACTTCCAGTAGCCGGCCAGACTAGGCTTATTAGCTAACCGCAGACTGACCCTAACAAGTTTATGGTCAGTCCACGCTATCAAATGGAACGTGATACAACTAACGAAATCGCTATCAGCTTTTCTCACTAACACTGTCCAAGTAGGAACCTACTTTGGCAGAGGGCGAGCTATCTAGCCACGTCCACATCTCCCGCCTTGGGTGATCAAGACGAAATTTGTTGACCAAGTCATGACTGGTCATAAGGCCGACAAGGCTGCTTTCACACCTTCCCAACCTACTAGCTCCCCGCCCGACCTTATCTATCTTGGGATCAAGGATCGCATTCCAATCACCCATTAAAACTAGCCGCTTCGAATCGTCCAGGAACGGCGCCAACCGTCGAAAAAAGGAAACCCTCTCCACGGCGGTACTGGGCACATAAACTACAACCAGCCGGAACTTGAACATTTTAACGGCAACATCGGCCACAACCAGACGGCCCCCGTCACCTGCAAAAACAGTGTCAACATCTGCATCAAGGCTGCGTCCAACTAGCAAAGAGACCCCAGCGCTACTGCGGCTGCTGTATGCTGAGAAAACGTTAAAATTATTCTCCAGCACACGAGAGTCCGCGGCACAAATGAAGTGAGTCTCCTACACCGCAGTAACATTCACTCTGAGGTTCTAGAGTTCAGCAAGCAAGCGTGCACACTTGCTTGAATCCCTCAGTCCCCTCACATTCAACGAGGCATGGTTTAAAGCCATCAGACTCACTTACCTTACTCAGTGTCGACTAGGGTCCGGAAATCCTCCGGGGTGAGGATGCTGATAGCCTGACGCAGGGAACCGGTACGGAGTTCAGTAGTGACTCGGCCGTCCCTGGAAAATTCCCCGACATCCATGGGGTACCGCAACTTTAGTGCCCTATAGAAACAGAGATGAACGTAAGTAGGGACCCTGCCCGTGCATTGTTGTAACATTTTATTGAGCGAGGGGTGCTCCATTTCCGCCAACCTTATGTCCGTCCGACTGGCTTAGCCATAGCTTCCTTGTTCGATTGCTAGTCGAACGAACAAAGGTGGTCACCATGGGTGAACCCCTAAACAAATATGAGTTTGTGATGTCTTTGTGGATTATTTTTTTAAAGAAATTAGCGGGTTCCGTGATTTTTTGAGTTGATGGTCAACGTAGGATGATTGAAGGGTATCCGCGCAAAAATAGAATCCGTTTAAAACTTGTCTAACCTCATTTGCGGTTGACTTAGTTCTTTTTCTTGTAATTATTATTCGTGATGATGATGGTGGCGTTAGTTCTCTGATCCCCGAATGAGATCGGGAGAAGAGTCTGGGAGTGGAAAGGGGTGAAATTGAGGGCGGTGTTATGGAAAGGGGAGGGTCAATATTTGATTGTTGTGATGTGGAAAGTGAGGGTTGAGGTGGCATGATTTGTGCTGGGCGCTGGGGTTTCGGTTTTTCATTTTGTGGCTGTGGTTGTTTTCAGATTTTGATGATTTACATTGTTTTTTCTCCTGACGAACAAAAACGAATTTATATACTATAATAATAAAACTTTCATTATACATAAAAAATATTTCTAATTCTACCAACAAAATGATAGTGTGTGTACATGTGTGAGTGTGTGTGTGTGTATGTGTCTAACACAACTAAGCTATAAAAAGATTACATATTTAAAATGTCCTTTTTATGATTAGAAACGGGCAGTTTCTCAGAGACTGGAAAGCGTCTCATAGTCATTGTATATGAATGTCTGCGAGCCCCATCCATGTTGTTGCTTCGCTCTCCTGTTGATTCACGCTGGAGGGAGTGTGTTGCTGCTGCGAAGAATTTGTGTAGAAGAGAACAAGGGTGTTTGAAGACGACGTATTTATAGAAAATACGCGTCTTGTAGGTGGCTCCGAACGCAGGACTTGAATTTACGCGCGGACGTAGTTTTAAGCATGTCACGTGGTCCTCCTGGCCAATGGTTTCCCGAGACTGAATATGTGAGCGTCCACCATCTTTGTGGGAACAAGTGGCATACCACCCAAAATAATTTATAGGAGTGTAAAGTCCTATACTCCCCCTCTTCATTTGAGACACCGCTGTTTCTCCTCCTTTTCAAGTTTATAAAAGTTTCCATTTCTATTTCATTAGGCTGCTTTTTCGATGTATATTGTTTCTTTTTTCCTTTTTCTTTTTTGGTGTACGAATTGTGTCTTTTTGTGCTGCCGTATTGTTTATTGGTATTTGAATTATGTCTTTTGGTGCTGCTGTAGCTTCTGCTATTGCAGTTGTTGTTACAGGAAGTAGTTGTTTGACTGGAGTTATTGATTTTAATGGCGTGTTGCGGAGTGTTAGGGTTAGGGTTATAACAATGGTGGTCTTTTGAGGGTAGGACATCGAAAAATGACCCAGCTGCTTACAGTTCGAACAAAGAGGTTTCCTACCCTCAACGACCACCATCATCGATGTGTCCCTATATATAATAGTATGTGGGAGTGCGTGGAACCCTCCCCTATTTAAAATCATGGTGAATGTGTAGTCACTGTACGCCGTTCCATGCGCTGATGTAATTAGGATATTGTCCTCTACGCCGCCATATGAACTTAAATAGGCGGCTATAACGTCTCCATCTAGCTGCATGGAAACGTTACATACGGTGACCTTATTGCGTCTTTTTCCTAGATATTCAGGTTGAAGCTAGAAGTACTTTGTTGTAATGTTATTCGTGGCTAGTTTCTTTGCAATGTCCTCGGATGGGAGTAGGACATCCCTGGTTGCAAATCTCCCTCGGTAAAAGTACATAGCTAGGATGCCAGCAGTTTTGAGCACTTCTTCAAAGGATTCCTTTTTAAGGCCGGTAAATCCCCTGGTCCTTAAATCTGTCACCACAAACGACATAGTCTTAGGCTCCATGGCCTCTACTAATTCGGGAATTGGGAGTATTTCGTTTTCCTTGAAATACTTAGCGTGTTTCGTGACTCTGTCGTTATCCATGGGGGACTTTTTCTTTTTTTGTAATTGAGACGACCAGGAGACTGGTGTTGCCGGTGATTTCTGTGCCGGTGGTATTGAGTGGGAGCTGATCTCCTCCGCCGTCCAGCTCTTGTTGACGTGTATTTATGGAGGAGGGCAAGTCCATTATGTAGTGGGTACAACACATAACAATTACAATAACAATGTAATATCTCAATGCTCAAAGGTGAGACCAGGTTGCTAAGAGATTGTAAAAAAAAAAATGCGAGTGTTTTTAGAAAACCTAATATGTAAATTACTAATAATGCCTTGTATTATCATAAAAATGTAATTTCTCAATATATATTAGAAGGGATACTCAGCGGAAAATATCTTTAAAAAACAAAAGGATGGGCCTTTGAAACTAGTGGACAAGTTCAACTACCTAGGAAGCAGTGTCTCATCAACCGAGAAAGATATCAACACGTGACTATGTTACAAGACGAGATCTTGCCTTGATTTGAAAAAACAAAAAGAAAGAAAAGAAGAAAAGAAAAAAAAACGGAAGTTAACACTTCGAGTTCTCAACTCAAAATGAAAAGTTAGTCGCTCACGCATGGGCTCCGCGCAGAACTTCCGTTTGCGATAAATTAACAAAAAAAAATACATTAATAAATATCCAATCGGAACACTTCCCGCGGGGCACAAAAATTGCCGTTCGTGAGCCTACAAAAAATATATAAATAGACGGACCAAATAATCATCAGCAGACTTGTTCCTTCACACGACCCGTGTTAAGGATTCTACGCACCGTCCGGCGCCTGTCATCCGATACATCAAACGATCGCCGCAGCTACCAACGCCGTCCTAATTCCGAGAAAACCATCCCTTCACCACGAGACAAGTACGGTACATGAACTTTGTAACTACTACCACTGAATTCATTCTTCAACTGTGAACATATTTCTCCATTCTACTCTCTGTACTTAATCTATTTATAAAAAATTTTCTATAACATCATTACTGTGTTATTGTGAGTATCTATACGTTCTTTGTTTTGCAACCATACGCATTTCTCGCCCACAACTCAGAATATAACACTGGTGTCAAGCGTGCAGCAAAACAAGTATGGAATACTCCGGCCTTTCTCGATCAGAAATCTTGGAACTTATAAAACAGCAAAAAGCAGCGATTCTCCAAACGAAAATTGACATGGAGCCGGCAGATAACCCGCAAGCACAATTAATCATTAGTGAACTGAAAACAGACCTCCACAAACTTTTAACTGCTCTGCAAACTACCGCACACGATCGATCGCACACATTGCAACAACACACCACAAACTATGAGCTTCTATTGCGACAGCAGTCACTTCGGGACGCCACAAAATCCATCCGGACCTTCGAACCGGGCAGCGATGTAAACCGCTTCATTACCGACCTTAATAAGGCTTACACCATACACGTTAAGCCAGAATTAAGGGAATATCCTGCAATGGAGAAGGAGTTTGTCAAGCTGGCAAAGCAACTACTGAACGAAGGCATCTTCCAGCAGATGGAGGACTCAAGACAGCCTACGTCCACGTTCGAGGAACTAAAGGCTTACCTTATATCCACCCACGGGAGCCAAATGACAAACTTCCAGTACCTAAGCCGAGCATGGGACCTTCAGCGACATGAGGGAGAGAAACTCACTGATTTTGCAGGCCGACTTGAAAACACAATCCGAGAGGCCACAGTCCACATCACGGCAAAATTCAAGTCGGACAGACAAAATGCTGAGATGACGGCCGAAACTGCGTTTTCCCTAATGGGGGCCATGCTCATGAGTGAAAAGATCAAGGCATGGACACCTAACATCTATCCACACCTCGTCAAAACTATGGACAGACACTACTCAGCGGGTGGTATAGCCAGCGATGCGCAACGCTATCTTGATCGTGGTATCAAAACGGACATCACCACCGCCGCTGAAACCACTGCGCTGATGGCGAGCCAACCTACACACTCTGACAAACCTCGTAGCCTTGAAAGTGACAAGATACTAGCCGACGTACAGCTACAGTTGCTGGATCTGAACAAGCAACTGCGGCAAACCCACAGGCGGAACCCATCCATTGTTGACTGGAAAAGTCGAACCGCCCCTACCTACAACATGAAGCACAACCGGGCACAAAGAAGCGCTGGCCAACCCAGCCAACAAGCAATGTGCAAAAACTTTTTACGAGGCCGCGCATGCTTTAAGGGCAACAGGTGCCCATATTTTCACCCCCCTCATGCTCAAGCACACATAGCGACCACTGACACCGGTTTACCTGGAATAGATAGCGATCAGCACAACCATGAACACACGACGCGCTTCGACGAACTGGATTTTCGGTTGGGACCGAACGAGATGTGATGACTCGTTCCCAGGTCCATGTATCCACTCAGCATCATCACACATTTAACGTTCAAATCCAACCTGATCTCCGATCGCCCCTTGTTCAGATCAACCTCCGCAACAACGGCATCATATTCTCCGGTGTAGGCATGTTGGATTCCGGATGCACGACTTGCATCATTCTCATTTCTCGCTTACCCGAAGATGCAAGAAGACACATGTCCAAATCCAACATCCAAGTCAAAGGAATCAGAGGGAACATCTCTATTCTGGGCAAGCTCACCTGCGACATTACCTTGGGTGACGATACTTCCCCCGCTTTCAGCAACGTCGACACACTGATCACGACATCAGACATTCCCATCTTGATCGGTCAGAACATACTCGGCCACCACTCACTGTTATCCTATACTATCGATAACCAGAAAGCCACAGTAGAACTTGCGCGCACACTCCCATCTGGCAAGCTAAAACATACTGTTCCGCTCTCTACAACCTTCCATCCAAGGATAAAACCGACCAACAACCTTTCACACGGCGCCCTAACCATTTCCAATGAGGAACCACGAGCCACAGCAAGATCATCGCCTAACGGGTTGACTAACCAAAAACTCCATTGGCTTAAGCAAACCGTAGGCCTATCGCTTCCAGACCATCATAGCCGTAGTGAATTAGAAGCTACCGCCGATTTACTCATCAGATATGCGGACATTCTCGGCACCGACGACAATAGAAGGGGCACTTTCATCAAGCCCATACGCATACCAACCAACGGCCAGTCCAGGAGCCAAAAACAGCACCCTATAGCCCAAGCACTGGAGGGTGATGTTGACGCGGAAATTGCCCGCATGGCAAGTGAGGGTGTTATCGAACCTTGCAACGACCCTAAAGGATTTAACAGTCCCGTTTTTGCCGTCCGCAAGAAAAACGGAAAGATTTGAGTGGTCGCAAATTTCAAAAGAACCCTCAACAAGGTTTTACCCAATACCTACCATTGACTTGACATTCAACAAGATTGGCGAAGGTAACAAGTACTTCTTCACACTCGACCTCCGCAATGGCTATTGGCAAATCGTCATTGACGAACGTGACCGCCATAAAACGGCCTTTACTTGGAAAGGACGCTGTTTCCAATACACCTGTCTGGCTTTCGGTCTAACATGCGCTGGACAAATCTTCTCGCGATGCATAGCTGAGGCTCTCGACACAGTGGCCTCACGCGCGAACATATCGTCATATATTGACGATAATCTTGTCCACGCCAAAACCTTCGAGGAATATGTGACAGCGCTGGAGCAATTATTTATTGCTCTACGCAAGTTCGGATTAAAACTAAACCCGGAAAAATGCATTTTTCTTGCGTCCGAAGCTAAATTTCTCGCTCGCATCGTGAATAGCGACGGGTTCAAGGCCGACCCCGAATATGTCCGCGCCATTATCGACATGAAACCCCCGACAACGAGAAAAGAACTACAAAGTCTCATCGGACGTCTCGTATGGATTCGGCAATTCATCGAGACACGCCTTAACGAGAGCATCAGAACCGACATGTTCTCCAATCTAATGGCCCCCATAAACGAACTAAATAAGCCCGAACGGACATTCGTCTGGACCGAAGGGGCCAACAAGGCTTTCAATAAAATTAAGAAGCGCCTCGCTTCCCCACCAATCATTTCATTCCCCGATTTCACCGGACTCTTTACCCTCACCACCGACGCCAGCGATATCGCATGTGGGGCCATTCTCATGCAAGAGAATAAACACGGCCAAAAGAGAATAATAGCAGTGGCCTCACACACCTTTAACGCGACGGAGCGCAACTGGTCAACAACTGAACGCGAGGCATATGCGATAAAATGGGCCATCACCCAATTCGATTACTTCTTGCGTAGTCGTCCCTTCGTCGTCCTCACAGATCATCGATCTCTCACATACTTGGATCAACGTGAATTCAACAATGCGAAGATACGACGATGGCAGGAGGAAATATCGTGCTACAAATTCGTCTTGGAATATGTAGAAGGTGAATCGAATGTCTGGGCAGACATGCTCAGTCGGAGATATGGCCACAGCAAGGACAAGCTTACGGCAGACCCGACACCTGCAGGGAAGCGCTTCAAACTCCAAGGCTCCAGTCTAAACATCTACGTTCCATCCTGGTGCATGGACGAAATCAAGAGCTCCCAGCTGCTCCCTGGGACTCACACAACACGGAACATTCAGCATCATCTGCAGGCCATCGACGCATTCCTCGCGTTTCATGCCACATCGACCATCCTGGTTGAAGAGATAGCTGACCACATGGGTATTGCAGCGGAACAAGCCTCTGATGACACACTTTCAAAAATCATCAGAGCTCTTCAGTTGGCAACCCCAAGACCGGACGCTACCCTACTCGACCCCAAAGATCATCGTACCGGGCTATATAACAAGCACATGCACCAATTCTACTTGGAACCTGGTACATCTGTATTGATGATCAGGGATACTACAAACACACCAAAACTGGTAGTACCCTACAAGCTCCGGACAAAATATCTCCACCAAGCCCATGACTGTGTCAACCACTTAGGGATCTCCCGCATGCAGGAACACCTATCCAGTTACTGGTGGGAGTTCAAAAATCGCGATATCAGGGCGTATGTTCAGTCATGCCAAACCTGCGCTAAACGCAAAGGAAATTACGGCATGCGCCGAAACTGGTCCACGGGCCATTGCAAGAGAGGCGGAAAACCATTCGAGGTTGTCTACATAGATTTTGTCTCAATGCCCCTCTCAAAGTGCAAGCGGTACGTCCTTACTATTCTAGACAGCTTCAGCCGCCACCTCATGGCCATACCATGTGCCAGAGACCGCGCAATCGACGCAGCCCGCGGACTCTACCAGTTCTTTCTTCGTCACCGCGAGATTCCCCGCATTGTCTCCTCCGACCGAGGAACCCACTTCACTGGCGAGGTCTACAAGGAATTTTGTGACCTAACCTCGATCACCCGGGAACTTCACTGCCCGTGGCGACCACAAAGCTCGGGGAACATTGAGAGGCAACACCGGACCTTAAAAAACGCCCTTTACATGATCTGCGAAGACAGAAATTGTGAATGGACGGACGTTCTCGAATCGGCAGTTTCCTCAATGAATGCCACAGCCAACACCGCCACTGGTGCATCCCCGCAGTACATTATCACCGGCCGCCAACCAAACATTGGTCTACCGAAGATCCCCTGCCAAGACATCGTTAGCAACAACCCAGGTGCTTACGGTATGCAGATAAACGCTTTGCTCCGACAGGTGCATCAAAGAGTCGCCTTGGCGAACAACGAGGCTGACCACAAAATGGAAGCCAAACTGGACCGCAGCATCTTCAAAGACCCGATACAAGTCGGTGACAAGGTGCTACTCCACCGACCGCAATCCGCAACAGCCCACTTGTCTCACCTGCCTTGGATAGGTGACTTTGAGGTCACCAAAACGAACGGTTTGGTGGTTCAAGTGAAAAACGACAACTGTGAAACGCATTGGGTTCACCGTGGACACGTCCGTCGACTCGTACCACGACCAAAGGACCTGCAACACATGCATCGACCACCCCCACCTCCAGCTCTATCCCCACCTCACCAAATTCCCAATCACCCGTCGACACGACCACTCCTACCTCCTTGTCCACCCCGGCAACCTCCCCATCACCCACTGTCACAACTCCCTACACTTTCGTCAGGGGAGCATCTTGTCGCAAATGACTGCAGTTCCGGAGACAATACCCAAAACCCAACGAAACGAACAACACGAGGGCAACTCCCAGCACGCTTTAAAGACTTCGTTATGTGCCAAAAAACAAAATATATAATACACACACCATCAAACAAAACAAAAACACGCACGCAAGCAAGCACTAACAACATAGCAACCTCAAATCATGGTAAGATCTAGGGGAGCTGTTACAAGACGAGATCTTGCCTTGATTTGAAAAAACAAAAAGAAAGAAAAGAAGAAAAGAAAAAAAAACGGAAGTTAACACTTCGAGTTCTCAACTCAAAATGAAAAGTTAGTCGCTCACGCATGGGCTCCGCGCAGAACTTCCGTTTGCGATAAATTAACAAAAAAAAAAATACATTAATAAATATCCAATCGGAACACTTCCCGCGGGGCACAAAAATTGCCGTTTGTGAGCCTATAAAAAATATATAAATAGACGGACCAAATAATCATCAGCAGACTTGTTCCTTCACACGACCCGTGTTAAGGATTCTACGCACCGTCCGGCGCCTGTCATCCGATACATCAAACGATCGCCGCAGCTACCAACGCCGTCCTAATTCCGAGAAAACCATCCCTTCACCACGAGACAAGTACGGTACATGAACTTTGTAACTACTACCACTGAATTCATTCTTCAACTGTGAACATATTTCTCCATTCTACTCTCTGTACTTAATCTATTTATAAAAAATTTTCTATAACATCATTACTGTGTTATTGTGAGTATCTATACGTTCTTTGTTTTGCAACCATACGCATTTCTCGCCCACAACTCAGAATATAACAACTAGCAACGGCATGGACAGCTATCGATAGGCTATCGGTCATATGGAAGTCAGACCTAACCGATAAAATAAAACGCAGTTTTTTCCAAGTAGCGGTCGTATCGATACTGCTATGTGTATGCACATGGACGCTAACTAAACGGATGGAGAAAAACCTTGACGGCAATTACACAATAATGCTGCGAGCAATATTGAACAAGCCCTGGAGGCAACGCTCAACAAAACAGCAGCTATGCCACCCATCACGAAAACTATCCAAGTTTGACGAACCAGGCATGTGGGACACTGCTGGAGAAGTAAGGACGAACTCATAAGCGATATACTCCGGTGGACCCCTTCACATGGATGAGCAAAGGTAGAACGACCAGCGAAAACCTATATACAACAGCTCTGTGCCGATACAGGATGTAGCCTTGAAGACCTACTGCGAGTGATGGATGATTGAGACAGGTGGCGAGAGAGGCTCAGAGAGATCCATGCTCCCAGTGTGACCTGATGATGATGATATACTTTAACATATTTCTTCTACTATAACATAGCAAATAAAAAAAGAATATTTGCATATATTACGCTTAAAAAAGTAACTGTTACAGAGAGCATAGTCTGTTATATAAGTCAAAACAAATGATGTAGTGCTCCTGGGAACACAATATTAATGCTTCTCCTATAGAGAACCCTGGGGCTATCATTAAGCAGGGCCAAGTCAGTGACCTTGAGAGATGGTCCATGTGTCTTATTGATGGTTATGGCAAAGCTGATCTCAATTAGGAATTTGAATTCAAAGAACAAATGTTAGAATTATGGGGATCGTAGAAATAAACATGTCGTTCTGGATTCGGAATAAAGATTCATACTGTTCTCATTTATCTGGCTTGTGTACAAAAACCACAGTTTCATATACAGCAAAACAGATTAAATGTAGAAAGAAAGTAGTTCTGAAATCCAGGAAGTTCATGTATTGGTAATATAAGCGGTCAGTATCCAGACCAATTAGTAAGTTTTAGCATTTCAGCTGAGTGGTGTCATGTGTT
Source organism: Sepioteuthis lessoniana (assembly GCA_963585895.1). Lineage (NCBI taxonomy): Eukaryota > Metazoa > Mollusca > Cephalopoda > Myopsida > Loliginidae > Sepioteuthis > Sepioteuthis lessoniana. Next base: position 468,860 of record OY757923.1, on the reverse strand, counting down.
CCATCATCATTCTTCAAATAAAACTAAAGTCCCTATTATGGGGTATATAAAAGGTGCTGCTCACTCACAAAGCTGTAATAAAGCTGACTCAACTAAACTCTAGTCATAATCATCTTATGTGGTACACAAAATCAAAAGTGATGTAATTGATCAGTTCACATGTCCAGTTAGCCTCTAGTTGATTGTGATCTGCCAAATGTCTCTTTATCCACATTGTTCTAATTTTGGATTTGAAGAGAATCATTGATAGAGCTGATTGCAACTTCATGATGAATTAAAGATTGCCAGATACAACTAAAATGGATTTAAACCATTCTACAAAAATGACAGAAAACACTTGGTTATGGATATAAAAATAATTTTTTTTTATTCTGATTTGGCGTTAAAGGCTTTTAACCATTCTCTATTCTATAACTATAACACTTTGACTAAAGACCCTGTGGCTGTCTAATTTCTAATTTCTTTTAGTTGAATAAAGTTAGAGTCTTGACGTGAAGAGCCAGGATGTTGGGATTGCAAATCCAGGCATCTTAAAGTGCAGTATACTTTGAGGACTGGAGGAGATCGTTTGACGGTTATTCTTCTTAGTTTAGATCTCGCTCAGCCAGTTACACAGTGTCTATGTTGAATTTTTCGTGGGACGCTGGTTGTAACTCTTTAGCCACAAGAATAATTTGTTTTTATTTTGTGTTTTACGTCTGTAATGTCTACATTGTGTCTGTCTATTTCCACGTCTGTTTTTTTTTTTGTATCTACGTTTATTGCCCTACTTGGCCAGTGTTATATTCAGTATCCAGGATGGACCCAGGATGTTCCGGGAGTAAGGACGGCCCAAGCTGCAGTTGGGTATCCAAGTTGTCCCAGACAGAAATGGGTTGCCCAGAAAGGGAAAATGAGCCTTTCGTAGGTCCAAAAAGTGTTCGAGATCTAACACAAAAGTCGTTGACAAAGCATCCCCCCCAAAAGGGACAAATCAGTGGGCCGACCACAAGACCCCAATACTCGAGATCTTAGGGAGATAGAGAACAAGGGAAGAAGTCTTCCAAGATAGGCAATAACGCAGCCCAAGAGATTTCTAAGGTAAAGGGATCCAGCCGCAAAACATAGACAGCCCTTCTTGATGACCACGCTGCGAGCAGCGAAGAGCTGTTCTAGGAGTCGGAGATCAACAGCAACTCACCGTCCAGTCGGAAAATCTCCAACCAAAGGAAGGAGACCCCAACAGCATTGGCCTCGGGCACCAATGTCACTTTAATTGGTGCTAATTAGACTTTTTGCCGGTGTTCTAGGGGGAAACAGCAACAGCAGCACCCTCACAGTACTGCGAACCAATTCCCGCTGGCCAAAAACCAGGAGCAGAGTCGAAGTTTACTCTGAAGCAGAAGTCTCCTGATGAACATAGGCAACATAGGGAGAAGTACAATGAGTACTTCAACGGCAATGTCATTCTCCCTATTTCCAAGGTTAGCGAAACCCTTGGTAAAAGGGTCTTGTTCTATGTCTCCTCCAATATAAAAACAAGGAAAATTATTGGTCTCGAGATACAACAGAACAGTTCATTCTGACCAATGGTAACTCAGTCAAATATTTCTACAGAACTATGTAACTAGGGACATCCTGCTCCCTGCAAAGGAGGAAGCAGTGTGGTTGTCAAAGAAAGAAGTGGCATCTAAGTTGTATCACCTTCAACCAGATTATTTGAGAGCTTGAATGATAGAAGTTACCTGCTATAACATCCCCGTCGATCTGCCAGAGGATGTATTGGCAGCATATCTCAGCGACTTTGTTGCCCAGTCGGCTTGGGCTGTAGAATGCACCGACTGCTTCTCTGCAAAGGGGTAAGACCGCCTAACGAGTGTCCTGGGTAAGACACAAAACAATCTGATAGTGAGGTTCCAATAATACTGGAGCTTTGGGTAATATAGAGTACCCCTTTACTGCCATCGCTCCCAGGTCCACTCTGGCCCGGAGTGGTAGCACCTGATAGGGCCCTATCTATGGATTAAATAGAACTAAACTGCATATTTATGCGAAACTGACTTGTTTGAATTAGAACTGTTTGATTAAACTGAATAGCTTGAAATAGAAATGTTTTTGACAATTAAACTGTGTACTCATGCGAGACTGACTGTTGCATACATATATATACTGGATACATACCGACGCAATGATAACAGACGCATGACAAACGACAGACGCATGAAGAAAGGACCCATGAAGGACTTCTTTAGAAAAATATTCACCTCTCACTTTATTGCAAGGGTTCGAAAGGTTAGCATGTGAGAGGATGCTGGAGACCGAACGTAAACTTCATATTTTGACCCCACTGTTATGACCGTCACGTTGTGTCTTGTTCTCCTGATGTTGGGGTCCACTCCATCTGGGCTTTCCGAGGCCCCCCTCGGTCGGGTGTGGCTTTCCCTACCACATCTCGTCTCTAACTCTCTGGGAGTCTGCTGGCAACTGCATCGGGGGTTTCCGAGAACCCCCTCGGTCGGGTGTGGCCTTCCTTACCACATCTGGTCTCTACTGTCTGGAATTCTACTGACAACTGCATCGGGGGTTTCCGAGGTCCCCCTTGGTCGGGTGTGGCCTTCCCTATCACATCTCGTCTCTAACCCTCTGGGAGTCTGCTGGCAACTGCTTGGGACCCAAACTCAACTGAGTTAAATAATAACTCAACGCCCACACGATCGCCTACTGGATCTTTGAATCGGATGTTTAATCGTCATCAAGCGGAAATAACTGTCATGCAGTTCAGAGGTTACTCTCTTCCGGTGCATGACTGTAATGGCAAAATGGGACCTTCACCTTTTCCCATATCATAAGCCTTAATCCGCCCACGCGATCTCTTTCGATTACTGGCCGTTGGAATGTGTCACTTCCTTCCGGTGTATTGCCTTGGAATAGAATTTTTGGGGCTGGGTCGAAGGTCAAAATATAACATGACGATTTTTGACGATTAAACTGTGTACTTACATTTAAACTGCGTGTTTATGCTAAACTGAATTGTTTGAAATGGAATTGTTTTTGACATTGAAACTGTACTTACACTAAACTGTTTTGATATTTAACTAAGTGTAAACAAAAGCTATTTTGTACTAAACTGAATTGTTTGAATTAGAACTATTTGACTAAACTGAATAGCTTGAAATAGAAATGTTTTTGACAATAAAACTGTGTACTCATGCTAAACTGAATTGTTTGAAATAGAACTATTTGCATAAAAATGGATTTGGCATTAAATAACCAACAAAGGTTAATATACCATAGAACCAACCAACCATCAGCGACTTTAGGAACGTGGAAGTAGCAATCCTTCTTTGTACCAAACAAGGAGCCCAGAGTGGAGATGATACCTTTAACAGGCGCCTTCACAGGGAAGGATTTCAGAAAATCCCGGATACTCTTGCTTTCCACAACCAACAGATCCTTGTGGCTGTAGAAGGCAGGCGACCTCACTTCGGAGTTTGCGACCAGCCAGGACACATAGCGAGGATCTGCTTCAAAAAGATTTCCCCTGCGGCTGTAATGACGATTTTAGTGGTGATCTCAGTGGTGCAGCAAACAGCTTCTGTAACATCGGCGGTTCCAACCGAAGCTCCTCCAAGCACCGGAGTCAGTTGAACTGAGGTGGTTAAAAGGGGACAAAAAGTCGCCTCTACCTCAGCAACTTCTGACTCTCTGGTGAAGATATCACCGATTAAGGAACTCCGGTGTGTTGGGTCATTGACTAAACTGACAAGCCAAAGAAAACTAGCGGACGAGGAAGGGGAAAAAGACATAAACAGAAAAATCGGAAGCCCAGTCCAACACTCCACAAAAACAAAATCCCGAAAAACCATGTGAAACTTTTGCCCAATCATCATCTCAACATACACCTTCACCCTCTCCTAATCCTTCCGAAGACACTAAACCTGTTTGATTTCTGTCCGTGGAGGGACGAGCCAAGACTTTAGACAAATATGTACCTACAAGATTGCTTTCTGCCTTCTCCACCTCAGACAAAATCCCCCGGAAAAACTTGAAAACTTCCCCGACTAAGCGCATTAGTAAGGTGGATGTACGCACTGTGTTGTCGGACCTTTCTCACCTCATGAAAAAAAACCCAAAAACCTCTTCTGAGTTCACGTTGGTGGGAGGAAAAGATATTGAGGCCCCAGAGAATTTTCCTGGCAAGACAACTCATGCGCGTTGGTATCTAAATTAACCGGAGCTACACAGGCCGGCTGCGGAAAAGGCACCGTTAGAATTCGCACGGCAACCAGTAACACTACCACGATAGATGAGCTAGTTATGCGAGGGAAGCCTCTGGATTTCGATCTGTTGCTTGGCATCGATGCCATTAAGGCGCTTGGCGGCGTTTGCATCACACACTATGGAAGCTTGAAGTTTGAAGAAACACAGCCCGTCTGTTCAGCGATTCGCATCAGCAAAGCTAATTTTAGTGCAACATTCGACGAATGGTAGGAAGCAGCCTGGAAGTGGTCAACAGGTCATGCACCAGAAAACTTCGGAACAGGATCTCTTAATCTCCGCTTTCCAGCGATTTGAGGGAGGAGTATGAGCCTGAATTGTAAACCTAGATGGATAACGGTTGGTTGCTGCCACATATTGATGAAGAGTTTGGCCCACCCAAGTGACCGATACTGCTGATAGCCGTACAGCAGACCAACAAATATAAGGTGCGTCCTGTGATGGACTATCGTGAAATGAACACCTATGTTGACACATTCATAGGTACTGCGGATATCTACGCCGAGGAACGGCAAGAATAGAGAGAGCAGGATGTGAACGTATCCATTCTGGACTTCAGGAAAACATACCTACGGGTTCATGTTGAGAAATCTATGTGGATATACCAGACAGTTATGTTCAAAGGGAAGCGACATTGTCTGACCAGGTTAAGGTTCGGTCTGAATGTGGCGCCCCTGATAATGCGGTCTGTGCCCAAGGCTGTGTTAGCTCAGGACGAGACGATAAATAGAGCAACGTCAGTGTATACTGACGATATATTTATCAACGACGAAGTAGCGTCGGCGGAATCCGTGAAGAAACATCTTGAACTCTACGGACTGACGAGTAAAGATCTGGAGAAGTTGCAGAGCGGAACAAGAGTGCTATGACTAGCAGTCTAGGGGAAGCGTGGTCGACTGCGATGGCGACGAGGAAGTAGTATGATGACTATGATACGGAGAAGTGTTTTTTCCATGGTGGCCAACTGTTGGGACACTTTGCCGTGTACGGATGGATGCGAGGGGTGACAGGCTTCATCAAACGTCGAGCCACTGCCATCACAAAACTGAGACTACAAAATCAGTGATGCTCCTCTGGAACGTATAATAACGGGCACAGCTAATCAAGAATCATTGACACAGCGGGCATTATGGAGTTAAGCGCACATTGTATTTGGAGCATAGGATCAATTCGTCCTTGTCGAAAGCAGCAGTAAGATTGGTCGTTCAGATCCAGCTCCGATGCGATGGCAGAAAGGAGGACTCAGTGTGCAGGAAACTTGGAGTCAGCACTAAAACGGTCACCACTTTTGACCCTGATTGACCGCGATCGCACACGGTTTTCGATCAGGCGGCCGCTAGTCCGGCAAGATGCTGCACACGTAATCAAACAATTGGAGTCTGTGTTTTTCGAGTGTGGCGCTCCAGTGAATCTAATGACCAATAATGACATTGCTTTCTGCAGTCAGCAATCCAGGCGGTGCGTAGATGAATGGGGCATCCGATTTTGACCGAGCTGCGCGTACCAACCATCTGGAAATGGTATTATAGAGAAGTGTCATCGGACAGTAAAACGAATTGCTGCGGGAAACAGCTGCCCTATTATGGAGGCCGTATAGTCGTATAACATCACACCTTTAGTCGCATTTGCTGTTTAAGGACAGGTCTTGATGTAGTCACCCATAAATGTGTGGTCCTGGTTGCTGTAGCAGAGATGCATAAAAATCTCCAGATAATGTTTCCCAGGAATGAGGTAGCTGGATGTCTGAGCGGATTTGCGCGTCCCTGTAGACATAGTAAAAGTTAGAGACGACATGAAGGTGTTCCTCTGTGTGGCGGATTACATGCATCTAATTTATGTTCAACTGGGAACCTTTGGTCTAAGAGGGTAGACTCAAAAGGTCCATAAATAAGGCAGCTTTCCTCATGGAGTTGTGATTCTGCTGCTATGAAGGGAGCAGACAGAAAGTACGTACGTCCTTCTCGAAGGGTTCTGAGGAAGAGATAGTTTGGCGGGCTTTCACCATTTTTATGTTGTCCGGGAAAATGATCCGGGCTGAATAGGATAAGTCATCCTCATTGGGTGAAAATATGCGACGACCATAACGGTCAAATTAATTTACGCGCTAAACAAAAATACGAAGTTCTTTCTGCTACACACCCAAGGACGACGTGTCCGCCTCTTCCGCACCCGTCAGTTTACTGCATTCAGACAAGATTCGAGTAAATAATCTACGTTGTGCCCCCGTACAAAGAAGGAGACGCAGTTTGGGTAAAAAAATCCACACGGACGGTACACGCCGAAATTTGGGACAGGTCACGTCACTGGGATAATCAAGTTCACCGTCGGTAGTCGTTGATGGCACACTTCAACACATGGGAGACATGCGTTTACAGCTCAGCTCGTTGTTGCCTGTGGACGATGGCGGTGACAACATCAGCGAGTAATCATATTTACCAACCCCTGCACTCGGGCAGAATATGACACAAGGTCAATTTTTAAGCGGAGTTTAACAGGTTTGAATTCAGAGTTTTCCTTCTCCTAGACTAGTTGCCTCGCCAAGGCTGAAGAACCCATTCTGTCCTACTATCTATCCATAGCTAGAGGGAGAATAATTGGATTCATACCTTTCCATTAGGGTATTAGTGCTATGTGAAATGCAATCAGCCTCGTCCAGGATTTGAACTCGTGTCGCCGTGTCCATTTCCTACGACGATAACCATTACACCACGGGCACCTCCAACAACAGGGAGTAATGAATGGCGAAAACCAAGCTCTAGTGCAAGCAGTAGTGACACCTCATCTGAGAGCGAGCAAGAGGTAGGATTGACCTTTATCGATACACCTCATCCTGCGGACTATGATTCAGACCCCAGCATCTCTCACAATTCGGCAGTGAAGGAAAACGTGACTGTCCCACGGCGAAGAATTGCAAGGGTGAAACGACCAGCCCCTCACTGTCATTTATGTAACCATAGACATTCGCATTCACTTGATACAAAGCGTCTGCAGTACATGGGATGCAAAGCCGCTATTTGTAAGAGATCTGGGACGCATGCTTAGTATTAATAATTTTTTTTTTTTTTTACGCGGCGTGAATAGCCAGGATGTTGGGAGTGCAAATTCAGGCACCCGGATGAAGAACGACCGCTCACCTTAAAGTGCGGTATGCCTTAAGGAGATCGTTCGGCGGTTATTCTACTTGAACTTAGCGTGGATTGATCTTTGGCGATAAAAGCGGACGAAGTGACACCCAAATCTTACAATTAAGTTATTAGATCTGTGATGATTCGGTCAATAAAACTATTCAGCAGTTAGCACAATTACTAGGGCTTAAGTCACTTTGTTTTCTCTAAGTCTTCTTTGTCACAGGCGAGTCATGAAGGACTTCGTCAGGCATGTCCAATGCTGTGAGTTCTAACAATACCTCTTGCTATTTCTAGCAACTGCCTGCCAACTACAGACTCTCAAATGGAATTTGTTTTCTTTCTAAAAGAGTTTCCTATGATTCTCTTATGCTTGATGCTTCTGTGTTCCTATTGGTCATTTTCTTCTACCATTTGAAGGCATATTCTTATATGGTCTCATCTTTCAAGACTTTTCTTGTACATGACGCTAATTTGGGCCGTGGGTTAATTTTGACACATTTCGCTGATGTGTCTGGTTCTAATTACATTTTGTAATTCGCTGATGTGTCTGGTTCTAATTACATTTTGATTACTGATTTATCAAAATCCCTTTATTTTTTTAGACATTTTGTTCATTTCCATTGTTTTATTACCACCAGGGTTTCTAAAAAAATAACATGCTGAATAATTAACTTTAGTTATAAATCTTTTCTGATCAAATGTATGTTTTCATTTTATTTTTCACATATTAAAAATTATTTGTCAATATATATCCGATGTATCTTTTTATTTTCGCCAAATTATTCTCTTAACTGTGGGGATTTAGGAATTAACAGTAAAAACTCCCAACCGGATATTGACTCGTCGGCTGCCAGATACAAAATGTATAAACGCGTCGCCACGCATAAGGCTCCACGCATCCATCCGGTTTAAAATCAGAAAAAAAAAAAAATAAAATGTAAAGTGGCCAATGAGAAGCGGTCGCGCCAAAATTAGAAGGATTTTGGAGTGGCGAATTTGGAGCCGGTGAAGAGAGATAAATACTCAGGTTTTCTGTGAACCGACCTCTCTTTTCGGGTAGTGACGTCGAACCGACAACACCGATTTTACTATCTGGTGTTTTGGACACCACGCTGTGTCTTGGGACGTAGCGTTGGTTAGTCCATTCACCAAGTAAATAAAGGAAAGTATGAAAGAAATGTTTTCGTCTCTTATCTGTTTTTATCTTTTCCTTTTTGTATATTTCTTATGGACCTTCTTTGGGCAAGGCATTGCGCCAGCCAGTCAACGTGGGGGAAAATAATATAACCAAAATATGGAGTCAGATATCTTACGGCAACACAGCCTTACCCTTAGCCACTGACCTTCATAAAAACCTTTAAACCCCACATAACTCAACAATAACACTTTTTGGAACACATTTACTCAAAAACAAGTGATAGCTTCAAGCAATCATCTCTGACAATGACTCTTTCAAAACTAGCATAATAAAAAATAAGAGGGATTATTTATGTACCAGGAGCACGTTATTTGTGCTCTCATTGAAAGAAAAGAAATTGTAAGACCTGAAGTTGTTTTTGAAATGGTTGTAATTTTGATACCTTGAATAACTCATCAAATCATAAAAATGGGTTGGTGGTTCTCTTTTGTTAGACAGTAATATCTTACCTTTTGTGACCACACTAATTATATTTACTGTCTGATGGATGCACTGATGAAAAATGACAGGCATTTCAAAACTGGCAAACAATATTCATAGCCCCACATAAGTCTGAGCTATAATTTTTCTCTAGAAAAAGCAATATTAACTATAATTTAAACTGCTGCCTTTCTTTGATCTTGAATGAAAATGATGTTTTTTTGTCTTCTCTTGACTTTCTCAATGATTTTCCTTACGTTTCACATCAACCGCTTGTAGCTAACCTCTTTTGTTGGTTCCACCTGTACTTTCTTTGAAACAATCATCCCCTTTCGACTGAAGCTTGATTTCAATTTCTTCTTGTGATTTATTCTGTTGCCTTTGAATAATTCTTAATCTGTTTCCAGTCTTGCTGCGGTTTCTTACTGTGTTTTTCGTTGTTGTTTAGCAGAATTTTTCTGTCCAAATCATGTCTGCAATTGATTTGTTCTTGTATTAATTATTGCTTTCTTTTGGGGGGAAAATTCTGTTTCATTTGTATTTCTTTTCTGTCTATTTAAAGCCGATATTATGTCTTGCTATTTGTTGTTTTTCTCTCTTAGGCTTTTCACTTGGCCTCCCTTGTCTTCTTTCATTCAAATCTTCCATTATTAGCAGTTGGACCAACAAAAAAAAAAAGTGATTAATACAATGAATCAGGATGCTTCTTAAAATGTAAACTTGAAATAAATTTTAAAAATCGAAAAATCATGTTTGCTTCCATTACCAGAAAAATGCAAGCTTTAAAACTTCCAGCTACCCAAAAAATAAAAGAAAAGAAAACAAAGCCAAAATGAATAAGTAAGAATTATTACAACTTAAAAATAAGAATATAATTGTTTGATAAATGCTATAAAATAAATTACAAATACAATTCCTGTTAAAAGAGAATTAAAATAATTTTTAGAATATTGAAAAATCACATTTGCTGAAAAAAATAAAGCAAACACTAAAATTTCAAGTCAGTTGTCACAGAATTTTCTCAAATTTTTCTTCTTGCTAATGGTACAAAAAATTTGATGATGAAACTAAATCAAAGTTTGGACATGTTTTTTCGGAGGTGTTAAAAATTTTTTAAAAGTGCACACACACACACACACACACACACACACACACACACACACACACACACACACACACACAGAGATGAATGTGTTTATTTCAAATACTAGTATGTAGTAATTTTCACAAATTGGTCATTAAAAACATACCCTTCTCTTAATAACATTAAAAAGATAATCTGTGATCAAATGTAACTTGGCAGAGAAAGAAAATTTTCATAGTTCATGTTTATTTTTAGCCTTCACAAACTTTTATTAGTGAAGACATCAAAATTATAAAAATTCCAAACAAACAACTTTTGACCCAACAGCTATAAAAGCATTAGACAATTGGGCCAGGTGATTTCAACATAGATATTTCTCCATCTGGTTTCCTATTTCAAGAATCTTTTGATTTAATCTATATCAGATAATACTCGTTACCCAAAGAATGTTTTCTGCAAAGTTCTTTGAATGAAAAGTGTACAACTTTCATTAAAAGAACTTTGCTGAAAATATTCTATCCAAAAGTTATTTGGATTATGAACTTTTATTACAACAGTAGTATTTAACCTTATTGTTATACTTGGAAATATTTTATTTCAAGAAAGTTGTATTTAATTTTGTTTATGTTTCTATTGTATTTTTATTTGTAAAAGATATTTTAGATAAAAACATTTATCCAGAATATTCAATTGCCACAATACCTAAATTCTCTCTCTTACATTTTGACGTCCAGCAGTCAACCCCATGAGATGTATACTCACTGCAACTATTTTCTTCCTTGTTCTACCTTCAGGGTTGAAAACAACCACAGAAACTTTGTCAAACCACCCAAAGAAACACACAACCAACATGTGAGAAGACATGTTCCTCCTAACATACATAATTAAAATTCAGTTGAAATACTTAGTCAACATGCATTTTATAATCTATAGGACACTTATTATTTAGTCTTTTTTTCATAGTATTCATGTTAGTGACACACAGATACACACTCACAGAGGAATATTTAACAGACAGTAGTAGAACACTCGTAATGTTTTGAAATATTTCATTTAATGTACTTGTTGATATATAAATTTAATTTTGTTTGTATTGCTTTGTTTTGAATGTTCTTTTGTACACGTCATTTCACATCTTTTATTTCAAATATAAACTAACATAAATTGTAGGGGACCAGCATCTCAACCAAACATACACCACAAAATGGAGAGTAACATAAACACCAAAAACAATTAAACAGTCACAAGGAAAAGGAGACACAAAAGTGTAGAAGAATGAAGCCTAAATGTGTGTTTGTATTAAGTGAAGAAAAAAGCTGAAAGTTAGCGTATAAATCAATTTTATTATAACTTTGGGACATTTGAAAGAAGAATGAATGGAGAAAATTCTGATATAAAAGTTATTTATAAAAAAATTTTCCAATAAAAGATTTTTGTTGTTTGACCTCTGTGGACCTTGAATGATTTCCAATGTCAAGGTTACATATTATATTCATTTATGGTAATGTAGCAAAAAAGAGAAAGAGAGAAATAAAGAGTATGTTGTCCTGACAAGGACAATGCTGTATCACACCATTTTAGCAGAGTGCGAGAAAAGAATGGGAACAAAGGTTAGTAAACAAAGAAAAGTGTATTTATGAATATACAAGCAATTCTTTAATCAAAAATGTCAATTTGGTGAAAAGTTATGTTTCAGAGTACCTTAAGGGTATGTGGTGCCTTCAATAAGTTTCCAGACTTTTTTTAGTTCAGGCATTTAAAATTGTTGTAGACTCTTCAAAATTCAGTATCTTATTGCTATACATCTTATGAGATGACTGACCAATTTTTAGGATTTCAGTTCAAATGAACAGCTACAGCCGCAATTGGAATACACCCTACTAAAGCCTGATTATCACAGCTGGTGAATTTCAAAAATGCAATCTGAACATGAGGACACTTTAGAAGAACGATATGCAATAAAATTCTGTTTTAAACTTGGAAAAAATGCCACAGAAACGTATGGAATACTTCAGACTGCTTTTAGACCATCTTGCATGAATTGAGCATCAGTTTTTGAGTGGCATAAGGGATTCAAGGAAGGCAGGGAGTCTGTGAGGGATTATGAGAGGTGTGGGAGGAGTAAGGAAGTCAATACACCAGAGTTGATTGGCAAAAGGGTTAGGGTTACTATGTTGAGGTTTTAAGAGAGTTCAGGAAGAGATTCCATCAGAAGAGGCCAGCACTTTTCAAATCAGGTCAGTGGCATTTCTACCAGGACAATGCACCAGTCCACAACTCCATCTTTATCACAGACTATTTGAGTAAAATGGGCATCAAGACAGTTCCTCAGCCTCCCTATAGTTCAGACCTTGCTCCCTGTGACTTTTGGTTATTCCCTAAGCTCAGAGGCTGTCATTATGAGACAATTGAGGAGGTGAAAGAGGCTGTGACGAAGGTCATTGACACGCTCACATAAGAGGACTTCCATGGGACCTTCCAGAAGTTGTTGGAACGGTACAACAAGTGTATTACAGCCGGAGGAGATTACTTTGAAGGAGACTAGAGTTTCATGTGTGTACTATCAATAAAAGTGCCCATACGAAAAAAGTCTGGAAACTTATTTAATGATCCTCATATGTGGAAAGATGGTAGCAATAGGAAGAGAAGTTTAATGCTCAGCATATAGACTTGTGGCAGAGGAAGACAGGAGGTTGGCTTCAGAATATGGCTTATAGCTATTCTTATTGGTGGCATTGTTATTTGTAGGGTGGCCAAGCATTCTTCATTAGGCTGGTTGCAGATAGAGCCATGACAGGTGGATAAGACCATATAAGGTTCTCTTATGCTGCCCATATTTACATGGTAAGAGGGCAGTAAGTGAGGGTTCAATACAGGTTGTTTGTCAGCATAGGGGGAGCTGTAACAGGATGGAAGATCTTTATATAGCACTTGCCTGCTGGGGGTAAAATTCCTATGGAATCAATATGCTATACGTTTATCTTGTTAAGACTGTTGAATGGAGTTTTATATGTGAATAACTTGAGAGTGGCAGTGTGTGCTAGCTGGCAGGGCTGTGTGAGGAGTCTTGTAAGTGACTAAGTCAAGGGTCTGCCATATCTGTTTGTGGTCTGTCAGGTGTGCTAACTAAGGATGTTACAAGAAGGGAGCATCACATTGTTTGACCAGGCCTGGGGCCTTGCTATTAGTTGTTGCTGACTTAATCAAAGAGCAGGTGAAAAAAAAATTGCTTAATTCCATTGGCATTTCACCTTGAGGGGCATCTCTAGCCCCTTTTAATTGAGGAACCAGTTTTGTCTGGGGAGGAAGGCAACCTGGAATCAAGTCAATAATATAATGACTAGCCACACAGATGTGGCATTGATATACAGAGAAAAAAGGAAGAGGAAATTTCAACATATTTATGTACTTCAAGGGTGTTGCCTTCCAATTGGCTAGAATTAGTCATGCATCCTGCCCTCCACTATGTCTGCAGAGTGAGCAGTCAGCTGATGTCTTATGTGGTAACAAAAGTGTTATGAATCATAAGGAGATTTGACTTAGAGTGTAATTTCTATGTTACAAGTAGAGGTCTTGTAAGTCCTCATGCCAAAAATTATGTCAGTAAACCTTCTTATTTTAGCATGATAGTGATATGAACAAACACACAAACAGAAGACTCATTTATTAGTGTGTATGCATATATATCTTTATACACACAATTAAAATTGGTCAACTCACTGCTAAATAAAATCTAAAATGTTAAATAAGATCTAAAACAGTCATAAAGCAAGCAAAATTATTACATACAAGTACAGAGTAAATATAACAATTATGAAATATTCTAAGATAAATATAAATAGTATTTGTCATAAGTTATTGTCTAAATTTCTGTGATGAAGCTTGATAATTTTTATCACTTAGAGCATTCCATAGTCTGAATACTCTAAGGGATAAAAATTATCAAGCTTCATTTCAGAAATTTAAACAAATATCATCCTATTTACCAAACCCTCCGCTCAGGCAGGATATGACACAAGGTCAATTTTTAAGTGGAATTTAACAGGTTTGAATTCAGAGTTTTCCTTCTCCCAGACTAGTTGCCTAACCAAGGCTGAAGAACCCAGTCTGTCCTACTATTTTACCCAGGGTTGGAGGGAGAATAATTGGATTCATACCTTTCCCAAGGGTATTAGTGTTATGTGAAATGCAATCAGTCTCATCCAGGATTTGAACTTGTGTCGCCGTGTCCATTTCCTATGATGATAACCATTACATGACGGGCACAAATAATATCCAATTGGTACTGACCCAATATAGTACATCAATGGAAACAATTAGAAAGACTAAATCAAAATTTGGCATAAATGATAAACCACCTTACATTCCTATATAGATGCTGAGATCCCAAGCTAGTTCCACCAGGCCTAACATTGAAGCTACCAGTTAATTCCAGGAGAGTACAACAGGTCACAAAGAGTACAGCATGAACTGGTCTGAAATAGAATACACAATAACTAGAGGAAACATCAATTATGGTTGGAATTCTCAAGTAATCTTGCTCCATTCCTGGAAAGAATATCGCTGATTGAAGATGGAACTTGAATCAAACAATATTTGGACAAATCTTACAAGAAGGAATTTCATGAGGTCAAGTCATGCCAAATTATGAAATTGGAAAAGATGGAAACCCAAGGTATGAAAGCCCAAGCTCATTACAGACCAGTGAAAGCCATAGTTAACATCATTAAGTGCCAGCTAACTACCTTTGAGGAGTCAGTGCTAAACAACTACCTCAACTTTGCCATGACCATGAAGCAGATCCCCAACTTAGATTTGATTTCTCCTATCAAAGAGGTAGCCTTGAAAATTCTGAAGGCCCGGGCAGATGAGCTAAGATGGAAAGTGAAACAAGCACTAGAGAAATCAAAACCTTCAAAACCAAACATCTCAAAGGAAGAAAGACTGGCTATCAAATCACTATCAGATTATGGAAATATAATCCTACCAGCAAACAAAGACCATGTTGCTGTGGTGAGGGGTAAGGTGGAATATTCCAACAAATTGGCTGACTTGATTGGGAGTAGTGGCTATTGTGAAATAAAAAAGGACCTGAATTTGAAGACGGAAAGAACAAAGATCTCATACCACAAGTGAAATACAGACAGCTAACACAACACTTCAACAAGCTACCACACATATATGGCCTTCTTAAGATTCATAAAGATGATATTCTATTAAGACCATTGTCAGCAACAGAGGTTCAGCATGTCATCTATTGAGCTGCTTCTGTTTGGAGATAGTCACCTCACTAATGGGTAAGCCTTTATCATATGTCAAAACTCTGCTCACCACATGGAAAAAATCAGTAATGCCCCCCTTCATTTCAACTAGATGATGAGTGTAGATTTGGTTTCTTCATGGGTTATTTAATGGCAAAGCAATCCTTCTGGAAGGACAGCAGTGATGCTATTTAACCCATAGCTGGGTGGGTTAGGGGGTTCATACCTTTCCCCCCAAGGTGATTTGTCTAAAAGTGAACATAATAGCACAACTGGAGTTTGAATGCACTTACTATGATTCCACAGTCCAGTGCTGTAATCGCAAGGACACCCCTGATGCATATCAAGAAGGAATGAAGAGTTTAAGAGACAACCTCCATTGCAACAACTAACCAGAGAGCATAACATTGACTGCAAGAAATCTGGATTGAATGACTGAAAAGTCACCACAGTCTGTGTGCCCAATGTCAAAGGCCTAGCAGAAAAAAAAAAATTAAAAGATATGTAGTCCATATGATATTAGAACAATATTCAGGAGTGGCATAACTCTTCAAAAATATCTCTTCTGAGTTAAGCCTCCAATAGAATACAACATGACCAAGAATTGTGTGTACTCCATCCCATTCAGTTGTGGTAGAGTATATAAAGGCAAGACATGCTGTCCACTAAAAATAAGGCTAGCGGATCATTGAAAAGCAGTATGTCAAGGTGAGGTTGAAAAGTCAAGTATAGCTGAGCATATATGGAAAGAAAAGGGGAACTATCCACCTTATGTAATGAATAGATGATGGTAGAGAAGAACATTAGAAAATAAGATGTCTTAAAGAAGCAGTGTATACATTAGGTTATAGTAACCTGTTGAGCAGATAAAGTACAGAGATAAATATAATATGGCAACTAATAATCAAAAAAGGTTTGATAGAAAAAAATGCAATTAGGTAAAACATCATACATAATAGTAGGGAGTAGTATCTCATGGGTTGATAGAGACATTAGGTTTATAAGTCCCCAAAATTAATTCTAAATTATCCAGCAGGACACATAGCACAATGGATATAGGTATTTGGTTGAGAAGTGCTTCTAAGTGAAATCATCTGGAGGTTGTAGGTTCTAATCTCAAATACAGGTAAATAACAAGGAATATTTACTACAACTTAACACTTGTACCCGGTAATGGAATTAGAACAATCTACTCTCGTGGATTAAATAAAAGTTTTGGTTTGAAGTTCTGTGTGGGTTCCCGAGTTTGATATGAAACACCCGAAGAAAATCAAAGGATGCATTGGCTAAATCATTGTAAATATAACACTGAAGATGAAGGCAATAGTCTGAATACTCTAAGTGATAAAATTTGTCATTAGTATTTGAATAAATATATTTTGCTTTTGTTGTGAGTTAAAAATGTGAACATTACACAAAAAGAACTAAATCTTTTGTACATCAACATAACCGACATATATCAAGTTATGTTTTTGTAATTCTGAATGCTAAATTTCTGGAAAAAAATTAAATGATTTAAATTGTTAAAAGAAAAAAAAAATTTTCACTTTCTACCCTTCAAAAATCTTTTTCAGAATAAATTAAGGATATTGAAAACAGGATGTTTTATATGGAAAAGTTACCTAACTAGTAAGTTAATTTGAACCAGCTTGAAATCCATAATAGTCTCTGCAATCTTAGACAATAAAAACAAATTTTGTGTTTGTTTAAATACTTTTAAGCAGTATCCTCTAGAAAGTAATAAGCGTAAGTCTTTGAATAAATGGGATGTAAAATTTGTTTTCCAATAATGTACAAAATATATGTAATGATTGTGTCTATGCTATCCTATCTTTATATATATAGTTACATTGTATTTTATATATAACAAAATTAATAGATTTTACAAAAAAATTGAAGCTGCTTTTTCTAACAATATAATCCTATTTTGCTGTTATGTGAGTTTATTGAAAATAGACACAAGTCGTTAGAAAAAAGATACTAGTCATCAGAAAATGGTATCTATGATACAACTGACATAGAAATAGATAAAATAAATGATTCATAGTAAAAAGTAAATAAGTAGAATAAGTTGAATAAATAAGATTATATTGTTTAATGTATAGATTAACCTTTAATCCTTTTTAGGCTATTAAGTTTTAAACTTGTTGAACTTTTAGAAGACTTTGTATTTATCTATGTAGCAGTTAAAATTTTAAATTGGAAAAAATAATTTACACCTAAACTTATCTCTGTTGGTCAGACATTTAAACATACAGAACTCATTAAGTTACAAATTGGACTGGAATTTGATTTATTTTCCAAGTCAGCATTTTAATGTTATTGCATTAGCAAAATTTTTGCTATGATATGCTGTTTTTTACTGAGTTGTAACATATATATAAATTAGAACATCAGAATATAAATGACATTGTTGAAAGTGAGGATTGCTATCTGCTCTTTCACTCTAATCAGATGGTTTCACATGAGACACACGGGATGTATAGTTCAATGCAACTAATGGTAAGAGGTACAACTGGTGTGGGTGTAGGTATACCAAAATCTTTCTTCTGTATTTTCTACAAATGATAGAGGAGTTAATTGTTTTTTTTGGTCAGTAATACACTTTGCTCGTTTTGTATTGTGTAAATAAAAGAATTGAAACACTAGGGCAAATAAAAATATCTAACAGGTAATTTTCAACTAATGTCTGGTACTAAATATGCAATATTACCTGGCTGGCTGGGGCTGTAGAATACACCGACTGCATCTCTGCAAGGGGTACGACTCCCCTCCCAACGAGTGTCCTTGATATGACACTAAGCTATCTGATGGTGAAATTTCAGTAATGCTGGAGCTTTGGGGAATGCAGAGTACCCCTTCATTGCTATCACTCCCAGGTCCACTCTGACCCGGAGAGGTAGCACCTGATAGGGCCCTATCTATGGGTCAAATAGGACTAAACTGCATACTTATGCTAAACTGACTTGATTGAAATCGAACAGTTTTGATATTTAACTGTGTGTAAATGAAACCTATACTTATGCTAAACTGAATTGTTTGAATTAGAACTACTTGACTGAACTGAATTGATTGGAATAGAAATGTTTTGACAATTGAACTGTGTACTCATGCTAAACTGAATTGTTTAAAATAGAGCTGATTATTTGTATAAAAATGGATTTGGCATTAAATAACCTACAAAAGTTGATATGCCATAAAACCAACCAACCAACCAACATAAATTTGCAATCATGGTGAAAAGTGTGAATGTACAGTATTTACTTTTGCCCGTTGTTAAGCATTCTTAATGGTCTTACTGGAAACACCTGGAACTTGTCTCTTCACACTAAAATGAAAAACTAAAAAGTTTGTCACTGCCTGTGCAACAAAAAAATGTTGCTTGCCAAGACAGTGTAAAAAAAACAAAATAACTTGATATCTCTTCAATTTAGAGATTTTTGTTTTTAGTGTTTGTTATTTGTTTTAAGTATCTTTCTATGAAAATGAAAAATAAAATGAAAAGCGGTTGACTATAAAAAAAACAAACATTTGTACTTTTTATGAAAGATGAATTGTTCATCTTAATAAAAGCTGAAAAATCTCTGAGAACCTTTATTTTCTATACTCTCCTTTTCCTATTTTAGACTGTTCTAAACTGCCATCTTTGATTACCATCTTCCTTGGAAGCAGCAGCAGAAGTTGTACCATCATACCTTAAGCTTAAAAATTTAAACAAGATCATAAAAGTTAGAGGATAATTAAGCAAAATAAATTTCACTTCCATACACTGGTATCCTGGCTGTTGTTTCCATAACATTATTCTGAGTAGGACTGGGTTCATCTTCAAATTGTGATGAAATGATTCCAATGCAATGATGTACAACGTAAGTGACAGAAAACCTTAATGAATTGATTGTATAAACCCCTCCTGCAAATTCTTGTCACTGGAGATCATGCAACATTAAACTGAGGTGTTAGGGCAGCTATCTTTTCTCTCTTGGACTTACAATTCATTTTGCACACTTGCTTTGTCATACGGAGTAAGCTGTCTTCTTTTTTCCATTCCATGTCTTATTAAGGAAACCAGCTCTGCCTTACCTGAGTTAATCTCTAAACTATCTTCTGATTGAAAAGTCCATTCAGCTTGAGATTCTAATGCCCTTTGCACTGCTAGTCTCTCTTGATTAAGCCATTTGCTATAATCAGCATCAAAGGACTTAATTTTACTTTTCAGGTTACTGCAACTGAAGCAGAATTAAAAAAAAACAAAAACCAAGTGTTGGCCAACTGAACAATAACAAGAAAATAAAACAAGTCCGAACGTAAGTCTCTCCTCACTCACAAGCTCGATTGGTAGTCTTTTTGACAAAAAAGTCCGACTGTAATTCTCCTATCACTTGCAAGCCCGATTGGTAACCTTCGTAGCAAACAAAAAGAAAGCAAAGTCCGACCGTAAGTCTCTTCTCACTCGCAACAAGAGCCCGAGCTGTGCCGACGCTGCTGTTTTTATTTCTGTCCTGACAGACCAAAATTTGCATGAGAGTGTCTCTACATTGTACAAATAGCACCCGTTCTCGCCCGTTTTGGATTCCGCGGTAAGTCATTATTTTCGTTACACTCCCTCCTGATCTCTTGATCACAAAGGTGGCAACTTGGTGGCAGTCGTTTTTGACAGGCACTTCTTCGTAAGGGAGGGGGACTCTGCTTCGGCTTCCTCTTGGGGTGGACTGTCGGATTCTTCACTTTCCCCGTCAAACAGCAGACTTTCTGCTCCGCTCTCAGACGCATTATCGCTTTCAGATGAACTATCGGAGTCTTTTTCAGGCGTCGTAAAGCTGAAGCGAGGACGCAAATCCTTCACGTGGCGCGGTATTCCGTCCACCAGCAATGACTGCAGGCTGATCATTCCCGTCACCCGACCCCTGTTGAACTTCGTAGTGCACCGACTGTGTGGCGCCTTGACCCACACGCGATCTCCGATCTGGTAAAAGCTGTGCTTGGTATCTGAAGATGTCATCGGAGTGTTAAACCCTTTCACTCTAACTTTGTACCGGTGGATCCTGTTAGCGGTTGCAGTCTGACGTGATTCCCCGTCTTTGGGAGTGATATGGATGGAACAGCTCATTCTGCCCGCAGTCCGTTTCACTGTGCGGTGACACCGCTCCGCTACTCCGTTCCCGGCTGGAGCATATGCGCAACGAAACCGCAAGTTAATTTTCCATTCACGCGCGAAAGCTCTGAATTCGCTGCATCAGAAGGCTGGGTCGTTATCTGTGAGTAGCTCGTGGGGTGGGCCCCGCTCAAAGAATACTGCTTCCAGCTGGAGAATCACGGTCGCCGAGTCCTGCCTTGCCAACTGCTTCCAGATTGAGAAACGCGACTGGCCACAGTCTGTTAGCGTCAAAAAATGACGGACACCATAGTGCGTGATGTCCATCCCCAGTCTCTGTCAGTTTTCGCTTACTTCCAGCTTTCCTTTTTGCCAGTGAATTGGTGCTGAGTCTATCGACTGGCATTCCTCACAACTCCGTATAGCTGACCTAACGGCTGCCTTTGTTGTTGGCGAGCAGACTTTCCTAACGAAGTAGATAGTGCGCCACACTCCTGAGTGTCCACTGTTCCTGTGAATGGTCGGGATTTGGTCCGCGTTCAGCTCATTAACTTGTGTGGCGCCAATCAATGGCTCGGGTCCGTTACCCCTCTTCATCGCATCGAACCATCGCTGCGGAACACAAGTTAGACGATCTGCTAGATGATCTGCTAGATTCAAATTTGATGGAACCAAGGTCACGTCCACAGTCAGATGATACTCTGCTACGAGGTCCTTGAGAGTGTTCAGCCGTCGTCGGATGAGCATCTCACTAGCTGTCTTGGTGCGCACTCGCGCTCTTCCAGTCAGGGTGTCTGATAACCAATGGTACACGCACGCAGGATCTGTTTTTATGCGTAGCACTCTGCACTGCCACTGGAGAGCTAAGTTGATGCCTTTTAATACGGCGTCCAGTTCAGCAAGATTGATATGTTGGGCGTCGTTCTCTGGACCCAGCCAGCAAGCATCCTTCAACACTGCTTCGTATCTTTCCAGGGCTACTCCGATTGCTAGAGAACTTGCATCGACCCATACATTCAGTTCTTGTCCTTCTGCGCACCAATCACCATGAGCTGGATCATCTCTCTGCACAGAGCGCACAGTCTCAGACACCATGCGCTGGAGGAGGGCGTCCCTTGTCTTATCGTCCTAGCCCTTTGTGACCGAACTTGCTCTCCTCTTAAGTATCCCGCAAGCCACGCGGAGCCAGCCACACACCGGAAGGTGCCTGACAAGCCTTCCATACAAAGAGAATACTGTCCGTCGTGTGATGACGCGGGGGACGTCGGGAACCACGCTTCCTCGCCTCCATTGCAGTTTGCCTCGTTCCTTCGCGACTGCCAGTCCCAGCTCTCATATACTGTTTTCCAACCTTTCCGGGTACTTGCATTCTAGTCCAAACTGAGCCAGATGTTCTCTGACGCGGGTCGCGGGTGCGACATCCTCATTGATGAAGATATCGTATATGTACGCAGACGCCGCTTGACTCACGGTCGCATCCTGAGTCAGCACCGTGTTGATGATGGCCTTCATAATGAGAGGAGCGACGTTCAAACCAAATCCCAAGCGTGTCAGACAGTATCTCCTCCCGTCAATTTTCACGATCTGAAATGGCCACAGTGATTCGTGAACGCATACCTGAAGGTACGCTCTCCTGAGGTCTAGCAGAGACATATTGGAGCCCTTCTGTCGCCATTCGCGCAGCTTGATTGCGCAGACGTCTGCGTCGGCAGTGAATGCGTCAACGTGGTGGTTGAGCTCTCGGAAATCCATAACTGGTCGTACTTTGGATTTGTTTTGCTGTAACACGGCTATCAAGGGAATTAGCCCTTTGGGAGGCCCCAGCTTTTCTTCCGGGTACGGCACGAGCCGGCCATTGCATATCCACAAGCGAAGCTCCCGCTCGTAATCCTCTCGGATCTCCGCTGCCACTGGATAATCCGATACTCCATTGTCCAGTTCTTCAGGGGCGCGGCCTTCAGACCACTTCCATGCCGCAATCCAGGCTCGGCTCTGCTGGTCGAATGTAACAGTGAAGTCGGGTAATGGCTGCACACTGTACTAGACCGCTGCCGATCCGTATTTGTCCTGACGGCCACACAACAACACCTCCCAACGCTTTTATGGCATCAATGCCCGACAGCAAGTCATACCCCAGCAGTTTGTCACGCACCACCAATACGCTGATCTTCGCTGAGTTACCTCCATCCGTGGCTACGGTGACTGTTCCGACACCGCAACACGAACGAGACATGCCTCCAATTGTTATGACATCCACCGCCGCTCTTCTTCAAGACCGGCACCGATCCGCGTCCACGATCGTTCGTGAACAGCCGGTATCAACTAGCGCCAAACACTGCGTCCTGTTGACGTAAATATTTGCCACCAGGAGCGTCGTATTCAAATCTTCGTTGGGGAGAAGGCTGGCGCTGATACCTTGTCCCCTGCCTCGTTTCCCGGACAGTCTCGAGCCCAGTAGCCATCCTCTCCGCATTGGTAACAACGCGTTCCATCTCCGCTCCCTCGAATTCAGCCAATCCAATCAGTTGTCTGATCTTGTTTGCAAATACATCCTCGCGTTCACCGGCCCACCTAACCATGGTCAGTTTTCTATACACTGCGAACGCGTTATCAGTGAAGGCTTCTTTCAGCCGGGCTTCGATCTGCTCTATATCTCTCTGACTAGCCTCCTCCATCTCCATGTAAAGGGCCAGTGCATCCCTCTCCAAGTATAACGGTAGCAAGCTAGCCACATCATCCACATTCTGAAGCCTCGCTACCAGCCTAACTTTCTTCAGCTACGCCACCATATCACCTTCGCCGGAAAAAGGGCTTTATAACGTCACTGCTGATACGGACCTTCGCCATAATCGCCGAAATAGCTTGAAGCAGAATTTTTTTTAAAACCAAGTGTTGGCCAACTGAACAATAAAAAGAAAATCAAAGTCCGATCTACATTGTACAAATCACACCATCACCCTCAGGAATATTTTCTCGCTTCGCATGCAAAACACGTTCTCGCCCGTTTTGGATTCCGTGGTAAGTCATTTTTTCGTGACAGCAACATCTATTTCTAACCACAGCTCCTACCTGTTTATAATTTAGCATTAGTCCTAGCTGGTCCTAAAAATCCTTCTTATCCAACAAGGATGTGTTGAATTTCTAGTAGCCAGCCATATTAATTGTAGGCTTATCTAAGCTTATTGAGACATGGACAAGTTTGTGACAGGAATAAGAGACACTACAAAAATTGAACTGCTAAAAAACATAGGTTGACTTTTGTACTTGGTCAAGGTAGCTAAAAAACTGACTTGAATCCAAGCCACCTTCACCAGTCCAAGTCTATACTACCTTCTGAGAATGCTCATTTTGAAATTTCTCAACAAATTCTCAAAACCACTCTATGTTTAGGTTAGTGTCAGTAGCCCTTCTAGCCCCCTTGGTCTATACTGGGACCTAGGACAGAGTTCCAGTCACCCACTAAAATAACCCATCTTGATGTCAAGAAGGGATTGATACACCACAAGGCAAGAAGCTCATTCTGTGCTTTGGTTGCATAAATTCTTTATGGTAACAACCAATATGCAAAGTCTGCTCATTGGATTTGTGAAGACAAGCATTCAAAAATCTGCTTATTAGTCAAGAAACACCTCTTGCATTGCTGTCAAAATATGCTGAAAAGGATTTGTAGTTCTCACATAGAAACCTTTCAGTCACTCAAAAAAAGTGTCTCTTATAAACAGTATATATCCACCAGGTGGTTCTAAAAGCTGCAAACAAGTCTAAACCTTTTAGACTCTGACTTCAGGTCAGGACATTCACATTAGTTAATATCAAATCCATCATGATCATTTACAGGTGATGTGTTCCTGAATTGAACATGTTCAATGTCAAGACATTGACTGTCTGAATCATGGATCTGTATCCTATCTCTTTAGTGATGGTATCATCATGAACAAGACCCTCAACATCTGTAAAAGTTAAGTTTACAGCCCTATACAAGAAAGAGTGTGTATAAAAAAGGTACCTCCTGGATATATTTTTTTATCTTTTCCCACTCAGTAATGAGAGAAAAGGCCTGAGTGGCTTCCTTGCATATGACACCTGACCCAACCTTACCACCAGCAAAATCTGTGGAAGTTCTTTGGGTCCTCCACATCCTTTCTTGATGGTAGTTGTGACTTAAGGGAAGATGGAACAGAGTGGGAAAACTTTCAGGTTGGAGCTGGTCTCCTGGGATCATCTAGCTTATTTTTGAAAATGAGGAGCTTTTCAAAATCTTCCTTCTTTAGATGGACATAGTTGCCCAGACTTTTGAACTTAATTATATATGATTGCCAGGTCTCCCCTATATTGTTGGTGTCCTGTGTCTGGGTTCTTTTTGTGACAGAAACTCCACAGGTTGGACCTTCCTTCCTATTGCCAGATATGAGCAGACAGAAGGTGAAGGTAAGAGAGAATATCATGTAGGTACAGGCTCCTTCTTTCCCAAGAAATTTGAGGAGAGATAACCAGTCTTCCCACAATGCTAGCGAGCTAGTCTTCTGCCAAATATGATCACTGGCAGCTTACACCCATTGACATCCTACCAGTTGGGAATGGAATGGAAGACCTTATCATAAATTATAAGGCTGTATCTCAATTACCCACATATATCATGAGAAGCATTGATTATATCTCCAAACTGGAGCATATAAGTGATGTTCTCCTAATCCAGTAGCCAGGATCCTTGTGTACTGCTGCAGTTGTCCTTTGTCACCTCAAATACTCAACCCAAAAGATGTTGTCCTTCAGTTCCAGGGTCAATTTTGTAAGAATTTTGACAGCATTTTCTTTGGTTGGCAACAGCACCTCCCAGAGAGGATAGGTAGCAACTTGACTTCCAGATTGACCAACAGTTTGCTGGCCATATCTTTTGTTGATTTGAGAATTTTTTTTGTCAACCTCAAAGATGGACACTGTTCTTTTTTGTTGGTCTAGCTGATCCAAATTATCCAAATTATTTTTTTATGAGTTAGAGTATCTGTCTAGTCCACTTGGTGACATTGTCTGCTACTTTTGAGGGGTGAGGTACTCTAGGTTTTAGAAGAGACCCTGCTTGTCATCTGTCTTGGTGTTTGTCCTTGGGTTTAATTTTTTTCCTTTGGATCTCTTTTCTCATGGGAATTCGGGCTAAAAAACTCAAAAAAACTTTTATGGTTGGACAAAAAAGAAAAAAACCCTACCTATAACAAAATAGGTAAAAAAATTTTAAATGAACAATTCAAACATATCACTCTTGCAAAAGCAAAAATAAAAAAGTCAGTTGAGAGTCTACAATTTGGAAAGTATCCTCTCTCTGTGTCCTTCTCTCAGAAGTTCATATAACAAAAAGAGAAAATCAAGGCTAGCCATGATTAACTAATCATGTCAGTACTTGTGCAAATCATAGATGTAGTGCCATCTACCATTTATTCTACCCCAAACAACCAATTATTCAAGGAGCATAACTAGGTTGGTCATTAATAAAATTCACCAGCATCACCCAGCAAACACTTCTCCAAAAAGAGGGTTTAACTTAAAAGCTACCTTAAAGATAAAATGCCCTTTCTGGCTCCAATAATCCTTCTGCTATCAAATGATGTTAAATCCCGTTTGTGTCCCATGGCTGTCACAGCTAATTTCTTTATCATATCACACATAAGTCATCTAGATGAGCCCATTTCTACGAGTGAGAGAAAATGAAACTGCTGTCTCAGATGTTTTAGCACTTCAATTTATATTGACATTTGACAATTTTTTTGTTCTATCCAATATATCAATTAAAGAGATATTTTGTAATATAGTGTATTTCCCAAAACCAAAATGTATTTTAGGTTTTATCTATCAGCTAATATTTTGATTACATGAATTACATAATTAAAAAGTCCAATTTTTTGTTTAAATTACAAAGCAATTTTGTTTTAGGCTGATAAAAGTAACAGGATCTATTGAGATATGATTATGTGCTAAAACCTTTCTATATTTATTGAATGACTTCTGTAATTTTTCTATTATTCTGCAAAATTTTTCTATGATTGATTTTTTACTATGCTGACAAATTATTGTTTACTTTCAAAAATTACTTTTTGAATATTTCAGGAAGTACTTATTTCTAGTTCAAAATACAAAGTGCAGTAGAAATACCGCGTACATTTAAAAGTGTCACCATTGTGGTGCAAGTGAGATTGGGAAATTTGTTACAGTAGCTTCATTTAGCAAATGTCTATTTTTTTCAGATACAATCAATTATGATCCTGGCTTGGACCAGTGCACACTGTGTATTTGCTGTTGAAACATTTTTTAGGACTGGTGAATCTGTAATTGCTACACAGAAAGTTTTTTTGTGCTTAGTTTACTTGCACCACACAGGTGACAGTTTAAATTGGGGGAGGTATTTCTGACATAGCCTGTATATCAGCCATAGGTACATTCTTTAAACATTTATCTGTCAAGAGAAACAAATATTTATTCTTATTTTGCATCTCATCCTTTGTTAGGTTGCAATTCTGCTTGAAGCATATCAAGATTATATTTTAAAAGATAATCTTGTCACCATTCTTTTCAGGTATTTGTGTCATATTGTTAACAAGCTTTCTTGCGGACAAGAGTAAAAAAATATACATCATTTTCTGTTTTATTACTGAGAAACCTTCATTTTATCCATAGAATAAAGAGAGAAAGACAAGATTTCTTTATATTAAATCCTGTAATCACTTCCTAATCCTACCCTACTCCAACTCTTAGCACCAAAATATCTGATGCTTGAAAAGCAGGAATGAATGCCTTGTATGTTGTTTGATATATGTTTTCCCCTTGTTAAACCTACATCACAACACTCTGTTAGTGCTGACTCTGTCCTCTATAGGGCGGGGGTGGGTGGGTGTTTGAGACCCCATTCTGCAACTGTATCAATAGGGGAGTTTCTAGTTCTGGAACTCAGGAGAGTATGGAGTCACTCTTTCATTGAAATCACTCCAAAGTTTAAATCACTTTAATTGTGTCTTTAAATCTACAATTAACTGCCAATCTGCTGCAGCTAAAATTTGCTGCTGTTCTTAAATTTCTCTGCCTCTTCTCTTCTGTTTCCACTTTAATGAAAGGAATTAAAGTCAATCTCTTTCTTGGTTGATATTTACTATTTCTTATTGCTTCACTGATCTCTACAGCTATTGCCTTAAGGGCTTGGTTGTGGTGTCAACGGTACCGACTGTCACCTATAAGGCTTTGGGGCAGCTGCTGAAAATGTACTGTAGAGTGGCCTGTTTTCCACATAACTGACAGTTGGAGGTTTCAGTCTTGCCCCATATGTGTAGGTTGGATGGGCTAGGCAAGACGTCATAAACTGAATGGATCAAAAATCTCACTTCACTGAAATTTAACTGCCAGCAATGTGGCCAGCTGACCCTCTTCCTTTCAATGTTCTCTAATTTCATCCAGGTTCACTGCTTGACGTAGGCCTACCATCTTGCAGTATCTCATCTCTTCTCTCCCTGCTCGCACTTCCTCTTGGATAAGTTGGCTCCTTTCTTTGCACTTAGCATTGTTGATCTGAGAGTAGGGGGAATAACCAAGCACTGCTCTACCTCTGGTGATTGTGTCTAGAATACTCTTATGTCTGAGACTCTCCTCTGCTACCAACAACTCCTCTTCTGCATGCCATTTCCTGCTAGATCTTGTTTGGATACCTGCTGCTACCACTTTGGGGTTTTTAGATTCTCTATATTGCAGCTGTTCACTTATTCTTAACACTTTAAACTCTTCTATAATACTACTAAGTGGGAACTGAAGTGTGTTGCTCTTAATATACAGAGCTGTGCTAACTCAAACATTTTGGCACACCCAGCCATCTTCTCAACCAATGGCTGATTGTTCTTTCCCAGTATCTCTATGATAGTCATTAGAAAGTCATAGAGAAGTAATAGCCATAAAATTCAGGGAAGAACTGCATGTTGGAACTGCCAGGCTTTAAAATGCCCTGGCAATCCTGATTTGTTGACCTTGTTCGGCCACTCGTTAAGGTCTGTTGGATCGTGGCTGTGTCCTTCAGGCTGTTATCGAAAGACTTACCCAGTCTCTTCCTAGGCTTTTTGTTCAGAGTTGGAATTGTTACTCCTGTGATTTTAAATTGGACTTTCTCCGAGACTTGCCTTTCCTTAAAATTAGGGACCTCCACTTCGCAGGTTTAAATTTCATTCTGGCTCATGTAATATTTTCTTCTAGGCCTTCCAGAAGCCACCTACCTCCTGTAACTGATGTCATTGTTACTGTCAAATCATCTATATAGGCTTTTATTGGGGGCTGACAAAGTCCAGACTTAGAAACGGGGTCTCTGCATTCGACCTCGGCTGCTTTCATGAGCATGTTAATGGCCAGTGAAAACAGGACCATAGACATTGTGCACCCAGTGATGATGCTTTTTTTTCCAGAGTATGCTATTCTGATATAGTTCTAGATAATACTCTCACCTGGAAGTTGGTATAATAATTTGTTATGAGATTACTCACTAATAGTGGAACATGGCGTCTCTTTAGGGCCTCTCCCACCAACCTATTTGGCATGGAACCATAAGCATTGACAAGGTTCAGCCACAATACTGTCAGGTCACATTTATTTTCTTTCACCTCTCTTAGGAGTTGAGTGAAGAGCCTAGTATGTTTTAAGACAACCTGGCATGCCTTTAATCCCTTCCTTCTGGACAGATGTGTCAATGTACTTATTTTCTAACATGTATTTTGAGATATGTCTTGATAATATTCCGAAAAAGATCTTACTTTAGTGTTCAAAAGTTAAATTACCCTGAACTGACTTGATCCTTCTTACTTAGGGATCCATACTCCTTCAGCAAATCCCCACTGTTCCACTACCCTACCTCTCCTCCAGATGACTCTTAATATTTGCTACATCTCTTCAGGATTCCGCAGCACCTTTTGTAAATAATATAAGGTACTCTGCTCGGCACTAGTGTTGAGTTGGCTCTTGAAACTCTCACAACTTCTTGTATTTCTCTCCAAGTGGGCAAGCCTAGATTAAATGAAACCTCTGGTAGCTTTTGTGTTATCAGGTAGTTATTCACACTGGGTCTCTCATGATATCCTTGAGAAAGACGTTCACTTCATCCTCAGATGCTTCTGACCACTCTGTTTTCCCCCAGCAATATTCTAGTAAAGCTGAATGGGTTAGAAAGAAAGCTGGCATGTCTCCTTAATCTTTCTTTCTATTTGTTTTCCCGACTGACTTTCCTTTTCACTCTCCACGTTATTAGAAGTCCTTGTTACTTTTCTTCGCTTGGTCTCTGTCAAACTGGCGGTCTGCAGAAAACAAAAAATATGCAGAAACAAAGTCCAAAGAGAATTAACACATACTAAAAGAACAAATAGAATACATTCCAGCCCAGTTAACTGGGGCTGTAGGAGACGCCAACTAGATTTCTATAGAGGGGTAAGACCCCGCTAATGAGTATCCTGGATATGACACTAAGCCATCTGAAAGTGAAGCTCCGGATCTGTAGTTTTGGGGAAGATGGACTACTCCTTCATTGCCATTACTAACAGGTTCACTCAGACTCAGAGTGGTAGTACCTGTTAGGGCCTCATCTATGGGTCAAATAGAACTGTTTAACCACTTAACTGTGTGCAAACAAATGACTGATGTTAAATTGAATTGTTAGTGTTACATATCAATACTTGAAAACATTTAACTGTGTGTAAATAAAATTATCGGTGTAAGATTGAAGCCATTTAACTGAGTGTGAACAAATGTTTAAAACTACTTGTTAACTAATCATATATATTTAATATATACATGTATAAGTAGGATTTTGTTATAAACAAAGATATCTGAGAGCGTCAGAGTCTAACACTGGTGTCACTTTTCTAGGTGAAACAAAATGATGTCTGTTTCTCTCTGCATGTGTCTTTTACTTCTTCGTCGTCTCCATCATTGTCATCATTGTTGACTTGCATGTAGCAATTTCATAAATCACTGAAATCACACAGTATTTGTCGACCGTCCCACCAACCTGATGAGTGTGGCACAAAGCCTTTTTCTAGGTGGGTCCGGGTGCAGGGCAGTAGCCGAGTGGTTACAAAAATGCCTTGGGCACCATCGGCATTCCCCTAAAAAAAGGACGCCAGGCAATAAACCCAGCCCCTTCAAGGAGGGTTAGAGCCTGGGGTGACGGCCCGCTGAGGCTTGAGGATGCCGGTCGAGTCGAATTGCAGAGATTGCATGATATTTGTTGACCGTCCTACCAACCGGACAAGTGTGGCACAAGGCCTTTTTAAAGGTGGATCCGGGTACAGGACCATAGCCCTGACACACCTGGCGGCTCCAAAAATGCCTTGGGCCCCATCAGCATTCCTTTAAAAAAGGGCGCCAGGTGATAAAACCAGCCCCTCCAAGGAGGGTTAGAGCCTAGGGGGACAGTCCGCTGAGGCTTGAGGATGCCGGTCACGGCAAATTGCCGAGATCGCACTGCTCCACAATGGTCACCTGTCATGTTTTATATCTTTTCCTGGTTGGACATTTGCATGAGAAGTGTGTCAAATTACCCATATGTTTTAGACATGATGGTCTGTTATCCGCCCACTTTTCAAAACTTGGCACCATTGAACCCACATTTAGCATTAAATAACCAACAAGGCTTGATATGCCATAAAACCCAACCATCTAAACATGATATATTCAAAGCCAAATCAATAAAAATGCATAGCATCTGTCAACATTTTTTCCCGTAGATATATATACATATATATATATATTTCAGTTGAATTCATAATTATTATGTATTTTGAATGGTCATATTAACATAGATAATTTAACAATACAAATAGAAACTATTATAATTCAATGGTATAAACTTTTTTGTACGAGTGAAATTTTGATTTGGAAGTTAATTAGAAATACAAACACTCCTGCATATTTATAAGCAGTAGTAAGATAAGGACTTGATCTTGTAAATACGCATGACTCACATTACAAATGAAGCAGAGAGTTCTTTTTGCTTCAAGTAAGCAAAAGTCAGTGGTTTGGAGTTTTATCATAAACAGTTTAATGAGAGAATAGATTTTGTTGTTGCTTTTCCAATTCAGAAACTTTTCATTAAAAATCTTATAATCTACCAAACTTTTTTTTATCAATCTGTCTGTTATCATATAACTCAACTGAAAGATGAACAGAGTTATGACAACCACTAAATTTTCTAGTTATTAATAAGACCTCAGAGTCTGTTTTTAATTTTTGAAAATTGCAAAACTTTTTAGTGAAGGGTTTGATTTACAATAGAAGTCTAATGCTAAACTGGCCTCTTCAGGTTGGCTAAGTCAAATCTTTGTCTTTTGTTTAACTATATAACTTCTGAAAATTTCCTTAGCAGAAACCAAAGTTATGGCTTTTTTCTGGTTAGTGATCATCAGGTCAAGACTAAAAAAAAACTTTGTGTTGTGATTACAATATATAATATGGGCAATGGTGACTGGAGCAATTATAAATGATTGCTTCTTGAGGACTTTTATTAACTTGAGTCTTCACAAAAACATAGTTGCCTGTATTTATTGCTGTAATAAAAAGTGGGTTAGATAAATTTATGATCAATTTACATAAGTTAAAATTTCACTTGTTATTACAAATTATTGATATTCACCAAGGATCACAGATATTACAAGACTAGTCATTAGGATATCTTTTTATTATTTGAAATTTTATTCCATTGGAATACATGGTAACCTGCCTCTTCAGTGCAACATTAATTATTTACACACAATCCTATTCACTCAATAGAAATAAATGATCATTTTTTTTTATATATTTACACTTATTGTATAAATATTTATGTATAATCCATATAGAGAGAAATATTCAAAATGTGTTTTAATCAAATGCTTGATCTTTTTTTTTTCTTTTTTTTTTTTTCTTAGGTGTTTGTGGAGGACTAGTCTCATTTTCTTCATCACTAAAAGTGAATACTGTGACAAGTTCTAATGAAAAACGTACTTTCTTTTGACAATTATCAATTTTTACTGACTTTTGTTCACATGCATTTTCATTTACGTCTTCTTCAATTTTATCCCCTAAAACTTCCTCAATATTTTGTTGCTGTATCTTTACACTTGATTCTTCATTTTTTATCAAATTTTTTTCTCTTTCCTGTTTTTTCTCTTTCTTCTTTTTCTTTTTATACTTTTTTTTTCTTTCTTTTGCTTCTAGTTCAGACTGGTTTAACGTTTTATTTGTTTTTTGATTTTCTTCTGTGCATTCTATTTCTTCATTCACTAGATGTGGAGTTTTCATTTTTTTCTTTTCCATAGATTCCACCACTTTTAACTGCTCCTTTTTCATTCTATACTTCTTTTTCTTTTCAGTCAATTCTCCAAATTCCTGCAAAACCTTTATTTCACTAGCTGATATTTCTTCTATATCTAACCCTGCCCCCAGTTTCTCTTCTTGCATTTCACATTTTCTCTTTTGTTTCTTTTTAGTGGATGTAAATTTTCCATTTTCTCCACTCTGTTCCTCTTTATCCTCTTTTTGTCTTTTGTGTTGCTTTTTTTCTTTACGTTTTTTCTTTTTTTCCTTTTTTGTGTACTCTACTAATTCTGTAGTATCTTCCACCTGTCTTGCTTCTTCATGTGTTTCTTTCTTTCTTTTCTTCTTATGCAATTCTTCCAGAGAATTCATTTCTTCATTTAATAGGATATGTTCTTTCTGTTCTTCAACAACCCTTTTATGTTTCTTTCCTCTTTTCGGCTCAGCGATAGGAACGTTGCTAAAATAATCTGCTTTCTTATTCAAAGATTCCATGTATTGACGCTCTTGCTCCCAAATACGCTGCAATTTTCCATTCTGTTTCAGCCCATGACCTGCTGCTCTATGAATGAAACACAAACATTTAGTGAATACATTTTACCCAAATTGAATTATACAAAATGTCATAAATGAGACTTAATAATTGACAATTAATTTAAGATTATTTATTTACAATGAAAAAAACAAATAATTCTAGTTTTTTCTGTACAGATCAATAAGTTACCTTTGGTAAATTAGGACCCTCTCCCCAGATTAAAAACATATTAATCTTTTTTGTGTTCAGATCCAAAAGAAAATATAAAGATTTCATCTAATTCAAATCTACATAGCAATATGAAGGGTTAAAAAATTCTTTACATTAAGATGTGCATCAATTTTATTATTTTCTTAAAGGATAATAATATGTATAAATTTATTCTAGAATGATTTGATTATTTTTGCCTCTTAATCATGTATCCAAAAAACACTTCAGGTTCTTACTGAATTTCTATGAATACACCCCTAAATCTTAAGGTTTAGTGTCAGGAAGAATTAGCAAAAATATCTAGCTAAGAAAACAACTTCCACATACACACTTAAAACCAAGAGTAAAATTGATTAAGCAAAGAAAACTTCCTTTTAATAATGATATTCTAGTATTAAAAAAAACTTGGATTAAATTTTGAAATCAACTTACTTGTGGGCTGTTCGTCCCCCACAGATTTTAAAAATTTCTTCATCTGTCAGCCTAAAAATGCAATGTAAAGATTAGAGAATGTGTTGTATACTCATAAAGTGTGAATATACATCAATAATAATAATAATAATAATAATATAGGCGGTATGAACAAGTTTATTTCTTTCTACCTTCAGTCCTTGACGATACAAGGAGAGAGACACAAATCCTAAAAGCATATGCTAAGCATACTATGGTGACGCCCTCATGCATGGCATATTTTGTAATGTTTAAGATCTCAATTCATCTCTGCCAGTCAAGACCCAAAAAATATGATCCGATTTGATCAGAAACCAAAAACTCAAACGCTTGCTTCAACAGTCAACCTCAACTAAACTTCTTTTCAAAATCCTGAAAATTCTCAGGATCATCTCTTCCAGGCATGACGTCATCCCACACTCTCAATTCACTCCAATGGCCTTCCAGCCTCATATCCTGTCTGGGGGTTTATTATGACAGATGGTGATTGTCATATCCTTTCTGCGCGGGCGTAAGAGTGCCCATCTGACAATGTCACCTGAACTAAGAGATACTGTGTACTTCAAAGCCGTCCCAAACTAAATAATAAAATATAATTAACAAAAAATGATTAATATAAAAAAGCATTACCTTAATTATATAACACACCTTTCCTCCCAACAAAATAAAATTATTTTGTTATAGAAGACAAACAAAAAAATCTTTTTAAACTAATGTATTGATGTGAACAGATTTTCCTTTTGTTTTTCTCTTTTTTCTTCCTTTCCAATTTTGTTATCTGTAACAATCATGTAATCTAACACTCTTCCGCATGCCAACTTAACAAATAAAATTACAGTAACAACAAGAACAACAATTCAAAAGAGTATATAAAAAAACAACACTATAAATTATTCAACAGTCCAAAAAATAAAAGTCAGTAAAAAAAGTGTTTGTATTGTCCTTCATTCTCTCTTTTTTTTTTCCAATTTCTTTTTTCATTTTCTGGTTCTTCTTTACTTGTTTTCATGTTTCCTTTTAAAGACAAAGCAGTTTTTCTTTCTTGTGTCTCACTATCTTTCTGTCTTTTTTCTTTTTACTTTGTCCTTACCAATAGTTATTCTGACTTTATGTCCAAATGTTTATTTTTCTTCTGAATCCCCTTCAAACTTTAGTAATTATATTATTTTTCTTATCAGTGAATATTTCCTTTACTTTTCATTTCTTCTTATGATTCAATGTCTCTTTTACTTTACCAATTGGCATGTATCATTTTTCTCTTCAGTCTTTCTTCTTTTTTTTTCTTTTTCACTGATCAATTCCTCATTATCTGTCTTTTACTCTTTTTGCTTTCTTTCTATATCCATAACTTATTACTTCTAACCTTTTACTCTTGTAACCTCTGTCATTAATTTATATATATATATATTTTAATAATGCACATTATCACTGTCCGTGCCCCCCGTACATTTTTCATTAAGCGTCTTTTACAACTAAGCATAGCTCATAATAAAACCAAGGTAAATGTGGTAAAATTTCCTGGGAACCTTTTTTTTCTTTCCAACCAACACAAACTGTAACTGTTTTTGTCCCCTTTTTTCTTCAACTTTAGAACACTGTCTATTGGTCTATTTCTCATCTCTTCAATAGCTAATGAGTGCTTTTTTTCTTTATCTTTCAACAAGTATTTCTACAAAAGCATGGCTTGAATCTAGCCATCATTTCTTTGTTTTTACTTATTCCCACCACAACAACACAACACTAGTTTCTTGCTTACTTCCAAAGGTGACATAAAATATCCTGGGGGAGGGGTCTTTTCCAAAGCAACCTAAACCTTTTACTCTGTGCACTACTTTTTTGACTGCCCCTCAGTCTATCTTCTTTCTCTTTTTCAATAGTTAACAAGGGTACTTTATTTATTTATCTATTTGGTCAACTATATTTCTCCCTCAAGCTCAATTCAAAACCGAGTCCATAAATTTTCCGGTGCATACCACGAGACATGTCAAGATTTTGCACAGATACTCCCTAATTTCCCATCCCCTGTTTCAAAAATATTCTCTTTAACACATGGTCTGGCCTCTTACCAAAGCCCAAAATTCTCGACCCCAATCTGGGGGGATCTCACAAAACACTGGTGTGGCCACTAACCAGTACCTCAAAATTCTTGATTCCTCTCTAGAGGGAGACCTTCACAAAACCTAGTATGGCTTCTACCAGTATCCAAAATATCGATCCCATTCTAGGGAGACTTCACAGAATGCTTCCAATTTCCACAACTTTTCCAAACATCGAACCTGTCCCACAGACCTAACTATGGATCCAAAGGTATATGAGCATTTTCCCAACAACATATTGTAGATGCCCGGATCATTCTGGGGCTCGGAATTGAAAGACACACAGAAAAAGATATCCCAATATAAAATTAACAGGAATACATAAAAAGTATATTTCAAGTTTATCAATAAAAAACTCTGTGTTTAGTATAAGTAGACACAGACATCGAAAGAGTCATAAATAAAGATTGATTCACAATAATTTTGTATACAATGTTGCATATCCGTTGATCATTAAGTATTGTACTATTCACTAAATCAAACACAACCAGTTTCAGAGATGGCTAATAACTGCAATACACAATGATTCAATTGATGTTGATAATTAATCCTCTAATTTTGCATAAAGTAAAACATTTACTTGATTTTTTGTAACAATTTTACAATGTCGGCCATTTGCTGAATTTTGAATTTAGATAATTCCTTTTTGGTTAGACTAATTAAAAAACCTGACACTGTAAAGAGAATCAAGGAATTTGTTGAAGTTAACTCATCATTTAAAGATAATATTTACAATTAGTCCAGATTAAAAGCGCATTAAGGGTAACCCAAAACTGAACATTTTTAGACCTTATTTTTCCAATGCAGGTATCATGAGAGGTGGTGGAGTTAAGGAAAGACGAGAAAAGTTTTAGTAAATGAGTCAGGCTTCAACTTTTCTCATTCCTCAATGATATCTGCATCAGAAAAAGTTTTTAAAAGTTTGGCTTTAGGTTACCCTTACCATACTTTTAACCTGGACTAATAAATAAAACTTGATCATACATATTGTGCAGCTCATCTTTAGAGAACTGTATTTAAAAAATTTGAAAATTGTAAACAGATCAAATGAATTATAAGGAAATAAATTTTTTATTTTGGATTTTAAAAAGCTTAAACCAATGTTGCAAGAAGCCTTTTGCTATGAGATTTTGAGAAGAATTATTATTCATTTAATTTTAATTTTGTTAAGAATTTGTTAAAATATGTCAGTAGAAGTATAGGGTAATTTTAGTTATTGAAAAGTAGGATGCTTAGTACAAGGTTTTATCATGATGTCTATGGGGATGAAGCATAAAAGATTAAAGCAGTTTATTTATGATATTAAATTTATAACATGGGCAGATTTATAAATTAAGAGATTAATCTTCAAAAGTCACCATACAAAAAATGGATGTTTAGAAGAAAAATAGTGGAAACAATAACAAAAACTTAAATTATATACCTCGGAGGGATCTGTTCTTTTTCCCTATCTGATTCACTGGAGTCTTCAGGTTCTTCAATGGTTATTCCTTCTGACGTTTTCAGAGTAGCACCCTAACAAAATGGGAGAAAACATTCAATAACCAACATAAAAAAAGAAGCAAAACTTATAGAGAACAGATTACAATAAATAAA
The DNA here is from genome assembly GCA_963585895.1 of Sepioteuthis lessoniana. Classification (NCBI taxonomy): domain Eukaryota; kingdom Metazoa; phylum Mollusca; class Cephalopoda; order Myopsida; family Loliginidae; genus Sepioteuthis; species Sepioteuthis lessoniana. The sequence goes on along the minus strand of OY757923.1, from coordinate 431,230 downwards.
ACAAAATATTTTAGCAACATTCCAATTTGTCTGGGCTTATTTTATGTCAAGTTGGAATGAGGTTAGGGAATTACATACATTATACATTTACATTTTTTGTGTACTTTCCTAAGCGTTTTGCCCATAGTTCTATGATATCAAGTATTCCTATCTAATATAAATAATTTTTAAATAGATCTATTTGATACATTGATAGAAACCTAATAGGCACTACCACTCTGGATTAAAATGGACCTGGGAGTAATGATAATGAACGAGTACTCCACACTCTCCAGAGCTCAATAATTGGAGGCTCACCTCTAGATGCAGTTTAGTGTTATATCCAAGACACCCCCTTTTTTTGAGCAGGGAGGTTCTTACCCTCCTGCAGGGGATGCAGTCAGTCTATTCCAAGCCCAGCTAACAGGGCAATTTTATGAAGATAGTTTAGTCTTCGTTTGTTTTATACTTTCCATTGGTACTTTTAGATAGTGATTCTTTAAATAAAACACAAACACTTTTATTCTAAAAAAATCTATTTAAAAATGGAATTTGAATCATTTTCACACCATCAGTAAATACTAGTTGCAAGTCTATATTAGAATTGAACAGTTTAAAGAGATAAAGCATAACTTTTTCTCTGATTTGCACCTATGAGTGAATGCATAAAATCAATGCAAATTGATCACCTGAGATTCCCAGCAATTTGATTCTCTTCTTCATTTTTGAATATTTCTATCACAACACAAATTTTACACATTCATTTTGCCAATTCTCATGTGAAAATGCATTTCATTCCTTTACATCTATTCTTCTTTGTAATTTTGTTACAAAGTATCTGAAGTTCTTCAAACCAAATCTACATCAAATCAAGATTTCTCTGATATTGTACAAAGTATCTTAGTACAAAAATAATGTTGAAAGAAAAAAAGTTAAGTGTGATAGCACAAGAGCAAAACTATTGTTATTTACTAAGCTTTGCTTATTAGTCTCAAGAGTGCTTACTGTACCTGCGGTTCTGAAGTGGTCACTCACCTAAGTAATGATCAGACTCAATGCTGCTTAACTTGTGAGAACTGGTGTTTTAAGTGAGACTTGGCCATAAATCAAGAACATCACTATACTGACTACTAGGATGACAAATAAGAAAAACTGTTAAGATTTGGAATAATCTAAAACTTATTTTATGAGGGTAAAATTTGTTAAGCGTAAAAACAAAATCTTATCTCTTTGTGATTTTATCTACATATCAAAAACTGATCAATAGCTAGATAGATGACTCATTATAAATACCAGGTATAGAAGAAGCTTTGTAAATAACTATAATACATAGCAAAATTTTAACTGGAAAAACTTACCTTTACAAATCTTGCATAGAGCAATGATTTATTTTTGTTACTTTCTTTTGTTTCAGTTGCATGAACTGTAACACCATCCTAAAATGAAGAACAAAATTAGATGTCAGAATGCAGCATTTTCAACAGTAAAGTTTGATTGGTTGGATTTTATGGCATATCAACCCTTATAAGTTATTTAAAGACAAATCCAGTTTACACACACACACAAATTAAATATATATGATTTGTAAATGAACAGTTTGTAGGTAACATTTTAAACATGCTAAAGCCCATTTGTTTGCACAAATGGTTACACATTTATGATTTGTAAGGGAATAATTTGTTGGTAATTTTATTTTAAAATGAATTAGAGCTAATTTATTTGCACACAATTAAATGGTTTCAAATATTGCAACACTAATGATTCTATTCAACACTATTCATTTACTTGCACACAATTAAATAGTTCCAAGTATTGCTATGCAATACCAATTTAATTTTTGCACATAGCAAAACAGTTTCAAGCATTCCTATATAACATGAATAATTCTGTTTAATATTAATTTTAACTCTTTACAGAGATGCAGTTGCCATATTCTACAATTCCAGCCAATAGGGTGAAGTAATTGTTGACATCTTTATTTTGTCTAATATGAAAACTATAATAAAAATTTTGATGATTCATAATTGATTGAAAAAAAAAAATCATTTAAAACGTCAAAAAAATTATGCATTTTTACTCTGATTAATTTACTGAGAAAGTATAAAATATTACATTTGTGCAATAGTGTTAAATTTCTCTAATGTAGAAAATAAAGCAGTTTTTAATCTAATTTGCTACTTAAGAAAAATTGTAATATTTCATTACAATTTATCATCATCATCATCATCATCTAAATGAAATCTTAGTAAATGTAAATTAGTGATGTACTAGATATAGATTTTGATATTGTCAGATAAGAAATCCCAAGACATCCAGCTCGATACAGATACTGTTAAATATTTATTATAATGCTAACATTTTATGCAAAAAAAATCTTGAATTGTAGTTAAACAAGAGCAGTAGCCCAGTCTCCAGATAACTGGGTAGCCTCAGTTAACAAAAAATATATCACACACGACTAGCAGCCTTTCCTCCGTACACCTCTGGTCAACTCGTTCGTTCTGTCAGTCAAAAAAAGCAGTTCACAAAGAACAACAACAACAACCCGCTCCTGCTGCTGGCATGCGCTTTTATGCAAGTTCCGGTCTATTGAAATTTACATACATGGTAGACTCCTTCTCACGAGAGGTGAGATCGGCCCACTATAACTTCTGCCTCCAGAAGTGGACATATTTTCCAGGGCTTGACACGCAAGCCATAGTCTTACGTGTTTTGATCCAGGAGGTAAGTTTCCTCTCTCGCTACAGGAATAAATGATCTACCTAGGCCAGTACAACACACAGGCAATATGCAGCCTGTAAGAGCTCCCAATGTGACTTTTGTGAGCTTCAAAATAAAATTCCATGATCTTTAGAATAAATTCATAACGGATAATGTGAAAAAAAAAAAAAAAAATTCAATTTCAGGGGAAACAAATTCTATCAACCATCGTTGTATCTAATTAACTCCCTTTAACTATAAAAAAGATGTTCTTAACTTTAGTACAAGTTTATATCAAAAAGAAGTTTCTACACAAAATTTTGGAGTCAGTATGTTTTCTTTTTCTTTGAGTGTCACCCCCTACCTTAATGATTTTTTAAAAAAATTAATATGTGAGAGGATAATTTTCACATCAAAAAAATTAATTTTGTAGCTATATTTTACCGACTTGTTTTTTTTTAAAAAGAAAAAAAAGGTGCTTGTTTGTAAATGAAAGATTTACTTTGTGACTTTAAAAATGTTACTCTTTTCAAAGCAAGTTTTCATTTGTTTGTTTTTTTATATTTTTATTAGGAATTATTTCAGTAAAAAAATAAAGAAAAAAAAGTAAACATATACCCATTTTCTTTTTAGATGGTTTCTAAATAGACAATTCAATTTTTAAACCTGTTCTTTGCTTGTAAGATGCTGAGATATTGTAATTTAAATGTAATATGTTGAATAAATAAATATGACAAATGGGGGGAAAATATTTGCTTCAGGGATTTTTTATTTCTTTCATGTGTGGTTTTTCACTGAATGATATTTTTGGTATGAAAGTCTATTTGCATTATAAATCCTATAAGAGGCAAAACATTTCTTTGCACTTTTTTATTTCTCATTTGGCAAAAAATACTTGCCTTTAGGAAAAAAAAAAATCATTTCAGAAGATATACCATTTAGGAAGTGTAATCCTCAAAATGCGATAAACATTATTACTCTTGTGATTTCCATACTACTCAAAGTTCAAGGTAGTATAAACTTTTTGACCAATATATTGCCAACAATCAACAGAAACTGTCCAATAAACAAGTCAATTTCAGTCATAATAGATGAAAGCAGATTTTTATATTTTTAAAAGACAGATTTGGGGGATTGTTTATTTCTAGCAAAAACAGGAAAAACTTAAGGACAACATTTTTTATTTATGTTTTAAATATAGGTTGTCAATATTCTGTAAAAAAAAAAAGAAAAAAAAAAAAAAAAAAAGTGTGTTTCTTTATATTTAGTTAAAAGGAGTTAATCAATTACAACACTGGTTGATTAAAGTGATGTTTCCATGTATGCATTTTTTTTGCACAATATCAGGTTTGCACTGTAGCTGAATGCGGTATGCAGTTTGAGGTATAATTCCTCTACACACTTTTTAAAAAAATATATCCAGAGATTTGATATTTTAATATTGGAATATCAAGCAAAACCATATATCAGTTTTTTCATATCCAATGCTGGACTGGATATGAATTCTAGGACATCACTAGTGTAAATAACCTTCATTTTTGTTAATGAAAGCAAAACGTAATAAACAAAGAGACTGGTCAATAGGGAGGTCACAAGTGATGGTTATCAACTTGATCTAAACCAGATCTTAGCATAAGTTAATACTAGTGATTCTATAGAAACTAATCATTGCTTATATTGTGACACTATCATACGGGCTTAGTTCTATGCAAGTGCATGTATGTGTGTGCAGGTATATACATGTATATGTGGGTCCATATAGGGGCTGAGACACATTTTCATGAGACAAAATGCAGATGGTCAGATAAAAGTAGGCAGTGACTTAAAATTTTTATTGTTGCACTATTTAGGGTCTCCTAGAGACATGTTATCGGCCAGTATTTTTATGTCCAACCTATGGGTGGCCAAAAATCTGGGAATAGGAATGTTCACCCCTGGATATAGACAAGTAGAGTCAGTCTGCTACTAGAAGGGATAAGAGACAGGCATAGAAGAGATTCAGAAGGACAGATAGATTGCAACACAGCTAAGGAGATGGGTAGAGACAACAGATACAGAAGAGATGGAAGGACCAGGGAATGGAGAACAGAGAGGCATGCAGATAGGCTGAGAAGACCAGAACAGATACAGAGGTCCAAAAATTTAGCAGTCAGTTTTTAGTTGAGGGAATTTTTACCAGCTAAAGTGAGGACTCGAAAAAATTTATGTTGTGAAGTGTCACACAGGCTTGAAGATCTAGCAGTCAGCTTTACTTCTTTTTGTTAAGGGAATTTTGTTGCAAAATGTCACACAAACATCCTCTCTCTTTAAACAACATTTTTATTCAATTTCTTTGTTTTTGCCTTGCTCTTTCTTTGTAGAACAGTGTCAGACTTATGCATTTCAACTTGACCTGTTGAGAGAGACAACATAGTGAGGGGTCAGATGATCATGTCGCCAGAGATGCATGGCCTGATTCCTATTCCAACAATATTACTATTAGATAAGCTGTCTATGTCAGTAGATAAAGAGTTACATGGATGTTAAATTAAAATAGCGGTTCTGCTTTATTTGAAATCATCTTGATAACATGGAAATGGTTAATTAAAGCATTAACTATGGAGCACAAAAAAAAAAATATTCCACCTTTGGAGTTTTAGTCTGTGATTTCTGTATGGTTTTATCTAATAAGTATTCCATGTTTTAAAAGTTCCAAAAACAATGTAATCAATAACTTAGACAAACATATGAATTCATTTTTGTGTACTAAGTAGACAGTAATTTTACTTATATTCTATATAATTATCATTGGAAGCAGAACTTTGGTCAAATAATCCTTAAACCAATCGATTTTTTTCTCACTTTATTATTTAACACATAGAATATTAAAGTGATAAAGTTTATAAGTAAAAAGAAAACACAACAAACCGTTGTTGTTTTCACCAAAATTTGGCTGGCTACCTTATTGTAAGCCTGATCCCACCAGTTTGTGGTGAGATCAGAACCAGGAACATGGCCAATCTAAAAACAAAACAAAAACAGAGAATTTAAAAATGAAAAAGAAGAAAAGACAAATCTAAATATTAACCTCTTCAATGTAAAGAAAAGGATTTCAAAATAAACCAATGTAGTTCTTTAAAGCTGACTGTAACTTTAATTGTCAGCAATAATAAAGAAAAATATTTTTAATGAAAAAAAATATCCATAACAACATTTATGAATTAATAAAAATATTTTTGTTACAATTTAGTATTTACAATTATTTTTATAAAGATAAGTATACATTATAAAGCTAAGAATAAATAACAACTAATTATTTAGAAAATTACAGAAGATAAGCAAGAAAGTTCTTCAGTAAATATTTATTAACAATATGAACACTTCAATTCTAATTTAGATAAACAAAAGCACATAAAACAATGATAGTATTTACATTTTTTTAGATTTATCATAAAATATTGGCAAACTTTTAAGAAATGCAAAAAACTTTCAAATGATTATCTCATGTATCTTTTTTTTATTATTGTCTCCACCTTTGTTGTTCTAATATAACTTTTCTTAGATGATGTATTCTTTGCTCTTCCTGGGTATATACTGAATTTGGCATTTAGTAGTTTCTTTGCACTTTTTCTTTAAAGTGACTAGATACAGTGGGCACAGATAAGAAAAGTGGAGATATTGTGAAGACAATAGGTCTGGAAAATGAATAAATGAAGTAATAAAATACTTTATTTCAGACTGTCATATAATGATCAAATGATAACATTTTTTTTGTATTATAGTTATTTGATAAATTTATTAACATTAAGGTTTATATATTTTGCTGGTCACACCCTATTATAAGTGGTTTAGGAATCATGTTGGTTCACATTTCAATTTCTAATCTTTTGTATATCACAAAATGTTGTTATAGTAAAACATGGCAAGAACTGTTACATATCACTTTGAACCCTTTCAGCTAGGATAGGTTGCATCTTTGTGTTTCATCTTTATGCATGACATAGCATAAATGAAGCATGCCTAGTCTTTGGAAATCTTACTAATGGGGTAGGGGCCCAATCGGCTGGGGCTGTAGAATACACCAACTACATCTCTGCAGAGGAGTAAGACTTCCCTAACGAGTGTCCTGATAACATGACATTAAACAATCTGATGGTCAGGCTCCAGTAATGCTGAAGCTTTGGGAAATGTGGAGTATCATTTCATTACCATTGCTCCCAGGTCCACTCTGACCAGGAGTAGTAGCACCTGATAGGGTCCTATCTATGGGTCAAATTGAACTGTTCAAAATAGAACTGTTTGATCATTTAACTGTGTGTAAGCAAATAAATGATGTTTAATTGAATTTTTAGAGATACATAACAATATTTGGAACCATTTGAATTGTTAGGAATAGAACTGTTTGATCATTTAACTGTGTGTATCTACAAAATGTTTTTCCAAATCACTTGGCATTAAATAACCAATAATGGTTGATATGCTATAAAACTAAACCAAACCAAACTAATGGGGTAGGGTCAAATATACACTCCATGTCTAGCAGTAAAAAAAAAAAAAAATGGGAAGACATTTAACCACATATACATACAGTCCCGGTCATCATTACTGGCACTCTTTCATTTTTTGTTATATCTTTAGAAATAAACAGAAAATAACCAAATTTATATAAACTTGTTTTATCACTTGCTCTTCTTTATCAACTATGAGTTGTCAATAGACCAAAGCTATTTCACTAGATACATTTTTGTTTTTTCAGGAGATATTCTACATTATGTACTGAATTTTCATGGGTGACAATAATTGTGGCTGAGACTTTATATATGGCACCCCACATTAAACGTGACCTGTATTGGATACTATGAAAAAGAAAAATAGAAATGAGAGAATTTGCAGGATTAAATTTGTTTTCATAATAGTCTAATAGGAATTTTTACCATTTTATTTTTCAAATTTGGTATGAATTATTTTTTCATGATAGCTACAGGTAAAAATCACTCATCTTTGTGAGTTAGATTATGTACATATTTTTTTTTATTAGAGCTGATGATTTTTTAAATGTTATTGCATATTACAACCAAATAATCAAAAATTTATAAATGCCATTATCCATGTCCAAATAGTTTCATTTTTGGTATGGTTTGGTTTGGTTTTATGGCATATCAACCATTGTAGATTATTGTAGGTTATTTAATGCAAAATCCATTTTTATACATTTAAACAGTTCAGTTCTGCATAAGTACAGTTTTTTTTATTACACACAGTTAGATGTCAAAACAGTTCTATTTCAAACAATTCAGTTTAGCATAAGTACACAGTTTCAATGTCAAAAAACAGTTCTATTTCAAATAATTCAGTTTTGCATAAGTACACAGTTTAGTTCTATTTGACCCATGGTTTAAATGTCAAAACAGTTATATTTTGAGCAATTTAGTTTAGCATAAGTATACAGTTAAAATGAATATGCAGTTTAAATGTCAAAACAGTTCTATTTCAAGCAATTCAGTTCAGCATAAATACACAGTTTAGTTCTATATGACCCATAGATAGTACCTTATCAGGGGACTACCATGTTGGCCAGAGTGGACCTGGGAGTGATGGCAATGAAAGGGTACTCTGCATTCTCCAAAACTTCAGCATTACTGGAACCTCACCATCAGTGTTTCGTGTTAAATTCAGGACATTTGTTTGGGGGTAGGGGTTGGTCTTACCCACCTCTCCACAGAGGTGAGCAGTCTGTGTATTCTAGAGCTCCTGCTGACTGGGCAAAATAGTTTCGTGGTAATATGGAACTATGGTGTAGATATTTTGAGGTATGATCATTTGTTATGATGGAAGGAGTCATAAGTCTCTTGTTTCATAGTATAAATTCTTTTCTTCATGTTGTGAATTCTAATGGATACTTTTGGGTTTTCTTCTGACTGACTACTCATTTGGGTTTCTCTTTTGACTACTGGCTTGACCAGCATTTATGTATCTCCCTTCCCCCCAGACGGCTTATGTTATGTCAAAATACCCAACTTTTGAAACAAAGAGATATTCAAATTCCTTTTTCTAGTTATATCTTTCAATAAAATTCTAATCTCTAAAGGTTAATGATATCTATATGAGTAAACTTTATATTTTTGGTAATGCCATTAAATTAATTCAATCTTCAGCATAATAATTTAGATATACACTCTTCTAAATGCCAATGAAAATTTTAAATATTTAATTAATTTATTAATATCTGGTTTTTAATGAATTTATCAATTAAATGGTAATCAACTTTCAAACAATTTTAACAAATATGAACATTATGTTTTCCACATCATAAAATAACAAGTCATAATAAGAATAAAATATCTTCCATTCAAATTGAAAAAATGTTAAACAATAAATGTGCACAAAATAATTATCAGGTAACACGAGAGTGTATTTTGGAAAGCAGAAATCCAGTTGTTGTCAAATTAGATTTATTGACAGGTGATGGCAGAACCATTTAATCATTTAAATCCTTATTTTTCTAAAAGTAATTTACCAAGAAGTTATTTTCAACATTTTTACTTGAAAAAATTTTTAAAATGGTAAGTAAAGTTTCTTCTACTTAACGAACAAAAGTAATTTTTTCTTGCATTCAGCCTGATTTCTTTCCTTTCTAATAGTAGTGATTAGAATTAATTACTAACTTTCAATATTGAGATACTTCATAAACTTGACTTTTAAAACTTAACAGGATCAACCCCAATGGATTTAAAAATATTCTTAATGTTTTTAATGTTATGTGTGTGCATATTTATATACATACACACGCAAAAGGTATTGGAAAAGTAACCTTCTGATTTAGAAATTGTCGCATTGAATCATAAATGGAGAACATCTATACAGCAGAATTTCTTTTATAATTAAAGCAAGTTGATCTCCATTTTGAAAATTGTTTCTTATCATAAAAATAATCATAAACAAAAATGTTACTTAATTACTAAATTCTCAAGCGATTTTTGAGACACCCTACCAACCCTTCTGCATGAGCTGGATGGCAATACAACAATACAAGTTAAATTTTAAACAAAGATACAGGTTGGGATTCAGAATTTTCCTTTTCCTTGACTGGCTACCATATAATGGTTAAAGAATTTACCCATAGCTGGAGAGAGAACAGTTGGATTCATTCATTTCCCAAGAGTATGAGTGATATATGAAATGCAAACAGTGTTGTTCAGGATTTGAATTTGGGTTACCATGTACATTTCTTACCATGATAACCATTACACCATGAGCACCCTCTGTGTGTGTGTGTGTGTGTGTATATATATATATATAATATATATGTGTGTATATATATATATATAATAAATAAATATATATTAGATTTATATATTTAATGCCATGGAAGTTTGTCTGCGACCTTTGGTTTCATGAAGTTTTACAAACAACAATCGTCAGGCAGATAACGAAAGGAAATAAATAAATCGAAAAATACAGTCAAAAACTGTTGGGATTGTGTAGAAATCTTTATGTGTGCTTGTTTGTGTGGGTTATAGTGGCATATTATTGTGTGTGAATGTCTAAGTGGGGTTTAGTGTATGTGAAGTGTCACGTGGTGTCCCACTGAGACGATAGAAATAAGATTAATACTATTCCCCGTGTTTGAATTAACAGTAGCAAGCCGTCAGAGAGTGACCGTTAAGAAAGAATGTAGGTCACAGAGGGGATACCAACAGATGTTGGTACTTGGTAACCTCACTCAGGTCGCTGGACACCAGGGAGAAGGAGAGAGAAGCCAAATGATTAGCTGGGACCCTAAAACGGAAGTGGGGACTTCTTCCCGTCAGCGGAAATAGAAAGTAAGAAAGTCAGTAGTTGGACAGGGTTCGTAGTGGGCAGACGAACCAAAGCCAGTATTCCGGGTAGAAGAAGACAAAAGAATATCTCGGACACGAGGGACATAAGTTCTTCAAGCCAGTATTAAAAATAGCATAAAGTCTATTCGACCGTAAAAGAAGAGAGATTCTCCACGGAATTCCATCAAAGAAATAAGATAAGTACCCTTGGGACTGTTTCTCCTTATACCAAATTTTGTATACCCTCTCTCTCTCTCTCAATTTGAAGAAAAACGAAAGAACAGAAAAGAAGAGAGACATTTATGTTCATGGATTGTTCAATTATTATATATTTTGACACTTTGAAGGTGTATATAATTGTAGTAAAAGATTCATGTATTTTAATGTTACCACGTGGTCTAAGTTGTTATTTGCAGTGTCTTCTACGAGTTTGTTACTTCATGCTTCCTTTTCAGCTTCTGTTCGCCTTATGTTATCTTGCTTAAAATTGTCCTATAAATTCCTTTAAAATATCACACGGGAAACCGGAGTTGCCGACTACTACAATATAATATTATTACGACTAAACCTATAGGTCCATATCTTCCATTGTCTAGGGGAGGAAGTCTAGTGGCCTTGGTGGGTGTGTGTATAGTGTGAAATTTGGAACCCCTTGCCAGCGGCGGTCAGTCTGGACATAAATTGATCCCCCACATAATATGCCAGTTCTAATATGCCTGAGAAAAAAAACTCTGAACGAGGACTTATTCTACAAGGGATCAAGTGCCAACCTGCCCCGTCTTAACACGTGCAAAAATAAAGTCCCGTTCTGGGATTTTAAAGAATTTGCCGTCACAGAAGATACATGCACAGCACGATAAACTTGGTGTTGTTTACCAGATGGGAGAATGCAGTTGTATCAAACATTGCTACAATAGAGGTGAGAAAAAATTCTTTATTTATTTCTATGTGTGTAGGTGATTATAACAAAGGAACAAAACATCAACATTGCATTTTAAAGAAAAGAAAATAAAGATTTGATTTGTAAGCATAATTAAGCGAGTGTAGTTGGGTAGGCCAGAATCACAGTAAATATCATGGTGGAGGGATATTTTGTATTGCAATATACTATGGAATATTGTACAATATTGGTATCATATGTTGGGATGACATTTGTGTTTTTTTTAGGAGTAGAGGTGTTAGATGAGTTATGTGTATGGATCGAAGTGTGAGAGAAGATGTTTGTTTTCTTCTCTCACACTTCAACCCATACACATAACCCATCTAGCACCTCTACTCCTAAAAAAAAAAAAGACACAAATGACACCACACCACACCACACCTGAAGCACCGTAAGTACCATTTTCCTCTACCAACCATCACACCCGCCACAACGTATGTACCACCTCCCTCCATTAATCTCCATATCCTTCTTCATAAGCACCCACTATCTGTTAACATTATGTTTCCATGAGTGTTAATAATAAGCCTCAACACAGTACATTCATCTTATCAACCACGTACACTCCATCATTTATTACAATAATGTATGTCATATAAAGTTAACACAATACAGATAACCATTAAGAATAACCATCACAACCCCCTACCTATTACCCATATCTCACAAACCTATCAGCTATTTCCTTAATTTTGAAATGATAACATTTTGCTCTTCAGTTATAATCATCATCGTACATATATAAAAAAAAACAGCTAGTACTAACAATTATTGCAACACCTTACTATTATATTCCTTATGTACGTACTATCATGGATCACTGATATACACGAAACATATCAACAAAATACAAATTATCATTGTAATCTAACTCAAATCTCATCCCAACATATAATACCAATATTGTACAATATTCCATAATATATTGCAATACAAAATATCCCTCCACCATGATATTTACTGTGATTCTGGCCGACTTGACTACACTCGCTTAATTACGCTTACAAATCAAATCTTTATTTTATTTTCTTTAAAATGCAATGTTGATGTTTTGTTCCTTAGTTATAATCACCTACACACATAGAAATAAATAAAGAATTTTTTCTCACCTCTATTGTAGCAATGTTTGATACAACTGCATTCTCCCATCCGGTAAACAACGCCAAGTTTATCGTGCTGCGCATGTATCTTCACATACACATACACTAAACCCCACTTATACATTCACACACAATAATACGCAACTATAACCCACACAAACACACACACTCACAAGCACACGTAAAGATTTCTACACAATCCCAACAGTTTTTGACTGTATTTTTCGATTTCTTCATTTCCTTTCGTTATCTGCCTGATGATTGTTGTTTGTGAAACTTCATGAAATCTAAGGTTGCAGACAAACTTCCATGGCATTAAATACATAAATCTAATATTTATTTATTTATTATTATCATATAATAATTCTATCTCAGATATTGAGCACACTCCAAATTATATCGCACTTGGTTCACCCCAAACCACTAAGTGATTTAGTGACAACCAACACTGTTACAATATATATATATATATATATATATATATATATACATATGAGTGGGCATTAAAAAATAAGATTTATTCACTTGAATTGGTGACCGTAAGTTTTCCTCAGTTTGAACTAGGTCAGCTGATCCAAATTTTTCAGTTTTTAGCTTTAACCAAAACACTGACAGAGAATGAATTGTAATGTTCAAATTCTAGATTTTCAAGGTTAATTCCACCTCAAGGTTTTGGCTTGGTGTTTATTAACCAGCCATCTTCTCAGTTGATTTTTGGTTATCTACTTTGAATTTCATCTCAAGCGGCTTTGACTAACCTAATTGCGTCCAAATTCTTCCTGGGCCAGCTTATATGAAGTGAGCCTACCATTTACTAACCTCACACTAAACTTCTATCTATGGTTAACCGATAGCTAAATTCTGATTAGTGCTTTGCTATTTCTTTCCACTGAATCAATTTATCAGAACCAATCAACTCTCTTAATTAATTTCTACTTCATTAGTCTCTTCATATTAGAAATTCAATTAGTCTGTTTTTATTTCTCTTCTCTCCAACCTTATTATGGAAAATGAGTATCTCTATACTAGACATGATGGGTCCCATTATCAAGCCTCTAGGGATTAATGACACATCTGAGACACAGGTTGAATCCCTATTTGCTCTCTTTTTAGATACATATATATGTAGAACTATATTTTTGGACTTCTAGAAAGAATCCTCACCCGAAGCCAAGTCACATGAAGTCTCATCTACTCTTTGCTCATAAGCATCTCAAGGAATCTGCTTTGTTTTGGAACCAATTATTGTTGTCTAACAAGACAAAAATTGAACTAATCAGTGGAAACATATCTGTAGAAAAAGTGCACTTCATATACTCCTTAAAATACCGTCTCAACATTTAAACATGGTGATGGAAGTATGATTTGTTTTTTTTCCAGGGGTATGGGTGCACTACATATCATTGAAGGAACAATGTCTTTGTCACACATCTTCACAATAAAGATGGTTTCTTCAACTTTAGAAAAAATAAAATGGTACTATATAAAGAACAACAATAGAATCAGCAGATATTTCTCATTTTAAAACCATAAAATGAAAACTATCTTTTTATTATATATTAATACACCTGGTTAAAATAGTACTAAAATTAAAAATTGCACTATAACAGTGTTGGTAGGGGGCTGGCTGGTGGGTGTTTGAAGCACAGCATTGATTATAATTCTGTTAGAGGGAAACTATCAAAAGCAGCCTAACCTTCTTCCAGTATTAAAAGTTTGGTTGCTGGTGTTTATTAGTGTTGCATTATGTCCATAGTTTTTCTTTAATACTGACCAGATGATGTTGGAAAACTAGTGATGACTGTCTACAACACAGAAAGACTTGTCCAATCTTGCTTCATATATACTTGGTTGCATATTTTAAATCAAGAGCAATTAATTTCAAAGTGTGTTTATATCTTTTCCTTTTACAATAAACTTCTTCGTTCAATATCTTAGTCTGATATGAAACCACCAATAAGAACCGCTTAACTGAAAAAATTCCAAAGATCTCAAAGTTTTTTTTACAATAAGCTCTCTCATTCAATGTCATATGGTCTTACTTTGATACTTGACCACCAATGAGAACTACTTAGCTGACAAAAACTTCCATTGACTTCTAATATCATAAAAGAATTTAGGTAGATAATAAACTTAGATAAATATTATGGCCGATATTCAATTTAAGACCAATTATCCGAGTCAACCCTATCAGTGGGTTGTTAGTATAGTCAGTCATGCTAAATTTCACTAGAATTTACTTGATCAGGTTCATTTCTGACTAGCACTGATTATTCTTTCAATTCATGATTCCTAATCATCATTTCAGAACTGTTCTTCTTTTATTTATTTCTTATAAGATCAACTTTTCTTCATTGATGTTCTGGCTAAAATCAAGCCATTCAAAGACTTAAACTGCCTAAAGGTGTTGTTATACACTAAGAGGGTGCTACTCCATTATATTACTAGATAAAGATTAGATAACTTAATCAAAATTTTAATGTTACTCTGTTATAGTAATATATATATATATATATATATATATATATAGGTTAGATGAATTAATATTCAACATTTACTTTTATTGATATATCCAAAAAGATTTAATAACAAAATTTTTCAGTTGAAAAAAAAAAAAAGAAAAAAAAGAAAAAAGTAATATTTTGTAATAAGTTTGAACTTCACACATAGGTGGTAAGAGATAGACAGCTACTAAAAGAACAATTACAAATAATTCTAATCTGTATCCTTATTTCACAACAAAACAGCTCTTTTTAGGGATGGCACTGCTTTCCCCATAGAGAGAGGAGACTAGAAAAGGTGACCTAAAAAAAGATTACTCATATATGTTTCTGTCATTAGGTGTGAATGGCTAGTCATCCAATCCCCAGCTATGATAGAGTAGATTGGGTTTTCCAGCTTTGGTAGGGCAACTGGTCAAGGAGTGCTGTTCAGGAGAATCTGTGGCATATTGGTGCACCATTCTTTTGTTATCAGCTAATCCAAGAAGTGTGGCGGGTTCTTCACAAACCTATACCAATTAAAAAAAATCACCTGTATAGATAGTCTAACAGTTCTGAATAGTTCATGACTGTTGGAAAAGTCCATCATATATATATATATATATACATGCACACACACAATTGTTGTTCTATCTATCATGCTCTGAGTATATAGCAGTGTTGATAAAAGTTAGGAATTTTTAAAAAATATTTCAAAATTGAAAAAAAATTTTTACAAATTTTTTTTTTGCTTATTGAAAATAACTTTGGCATATTATTTTATTTTTATTTGAAGTAATGTATATATAAATTTAGCTGAAAGTAGTTTAAAATCAAATGACAATTTTTCAATAGATATATGCATTTCTTTTGTAACTCATTTTAATTTCTAAAGAAATATAAATGGTGTTTCAAAATGTATTGGTCTGATATCTCACTAAGAGTGATCTTAATGCAAACTGAATGTAAGCATAAAAGTTAGTCTCACAACCTCTTGTCAAAAATCAAAAATTAGTAGGTTAGGTTATTTGGTTTGTTGGTATATCAACCTTTGATGGTTATTTAATGCCAAATAATATTAATACAAATATGATTTTTTAGTGATTAGTTTGTAGGTAACTATTTTTCAATGAGTTAGAGTTTATTTGTTTGCACACAGATGGTTTCAAGTATTGCTGTAGTCCTATTTACACACAGGTAAATGGTTTTAAGTATTGTTAATAATTCTATTTAATATAAATAATAATCCTTAGTAAAATCATGTTAATGAAGGAGTACTCCATGTTCCCCAAAGCTCCAGGACTGGAGCCTCACCATAAAATGCAGTTCGATGTCACACCCAGGACACAAAGATTAGTAAATATCCACCTAAAAATGTATATGTCAAAAGTGGTTTATGAATTTCCATTCTTGTGATTTTTTGCTGAGCAATACTCTATGATCAGGCTGACTAATTGTTGACTGCAGTCAAATCAAAACATGAGTAGAATTAACAGTATCATCATCAAGTCACACTGACAGCACGGATTTTCCTGACCCTGTCTCTCCATCTGTCTCTATCATCCATCGCTCCTGGCAGGTCCTCCAAACTACATCCTGTGTCTACACAGAGCTGATGTAAATAAGTTCTTGTTGGTTAGCCAACACTGGTACATCTGTATAAGGGTTCACAGAAGAACAATGTTTAAGTTCATCCTTGTTTCTTGAGCAGTGTCCCACGTCTTGTTCGTCTTACTTGGATAGATTTTGAGATGGGAAGTAAGTGGCTGTACAGTGGTTGTTTCATGGGGTGTTGATTCCAGGATTTATTCAAAATAGCTCTAAGCATTCTTGTGTAGTTCTCATCTAACTTTTTCTCCATGCGTTTTGTAAGCATTCAGTAATATTGACACAGCCATAGCACAGAAGAAATCCCCTTTTATTTTATTGGATAGATCAGACTTCCATGTGATCAATAACCTATTGATAGCAGTCCACACATTCACTAGGCATATATTAACATCACTTTTAGTAGATGAGACACTGCTGCTGAGTTATGAACTTGTCAACTAATTTCTGAGGCTTGTGACTTAGAATGGAGATAGCTCTGTCTCGTTTAAAACACATGAAAAAAAAAAAAGAAAAAGTAAAGTTGGCAACTATAGTTGAGGGTGACCCGAAGGCTCCCTTTTCAATAGCTACTACACTGAGGTATTACAGAGAACACCACTCTTTTCCCAGGATGGCTCCACTTTACTCTTGATAAGTACCTTATAATGTTGAGAGTTAAGCAAGTAGGTATCAAGTACCATTTTTTGAGTCTTTAGTATGATTCAACCTGGGATTAAATTCCGGTCTGCTGAGCCATTGGCAAACACTCTACCAACTAGCCCTGTTTTATTTACATTCGTGAGGAGACCAATGTCTACTGTTGCCCGCTCCAGGCTATGCACCGGGGATTCAGCTTGAGCAGGTGTATTTACAAGAAGCACATAGTTTGTATCTGCTATAGTTTCTCCAGGATATCGTTTGCTTTCTGCCCTTTTTAGCATAAAGCCATTTCCTTTTTATTAGATCCATTGACATTTGAAGTACATAGTCTAGGCAGATTATAAATGAATATGGTGCAAATGTATCTCCTTCCAAAACTCCAGCAACAATGTCGAAGAAGTTTTTCTCTCCATCAGGTGAGTGAACCTTAACTTTCATCTTTCTATAAAGCATCATTATACCTTTAACAGTTTCTTTGGGGAGACCATATGCTAGAAGTGTTTGTTCAATATTCCCTCTGCGTTTATGGAATCAGATGCCTTGGAGAAATCTACAAACAAGTGTTGCCTCCAAATGTTTTGCACAAACTCCTTTGATGGTTCAACAGATGGTCAGAATCTGTGATGTTGTGGATTGATTTCTCAGAAAACCATTCTGATTTTTCCTAAGGATTTTCTCAACTTCAGATTTGATACAGTGGATAAGCGGAGCATTATAAAACTTAACAGCTATAGAAGTAAGAATTATGCCTCTGTAGTTCTTGGTGATTCTGAGGTCACCATTCTTAGAGAAGGGGAGAATGCAGTCTTTTTCCCATCTCTCTATTGTATTTTGTTCATATACAGAATTGCAAAATTGAAAAAGTCATCAAATTTCCTTGTTTTTATATACTTTTAGGGATATTTCATTTATGCCAACAGCTTTTCTGCTTTTAATTTTTGTCAGTACTATGTTAAATTCTTCCTCTGTAAACTGTCCTAGTTTAATGTCTAGTTGACTATTAATAAATTTTGTGACAGATTTATTAGTAACTTTAGGGGAGCTTTTAAGCAGATTCTTGAAATGTTCTTTCCACATCTGTATTTGTTCTTCTTAGCTAGCAGCTTTTAGTTTTGCTTTCAAGGTGTTTTTTCTTTTGATCACTTCATTTACAGTCTGCCATCCAATTAGTGATTCTTTATCGTCTACAAAGTTTCTTACTCAATTGATCTGATCTTGAATGTATTCTTGTTATTATTTTTGGCGTGTGTTAGTTAATTCTCTTTGGGTTTTCTTAAGTTTGCATTTATTGGTTTCTTTTAAGTAAGGATACTATTTTCATGTTACCTTGTTTTTCCTAAGTACTAATGACTCCCATGGAACTCTACATTTGGCTCTTGGTTTGGTTAGTATGCACTCTGCTGCTGTTACAACAACACTCAAGATTAGTTATTTTAGTCACTTTTGCAAAAGAGTAAAATCCTACTGAACCATATTTTCATGTGTCTTGCTACTAAAAATAATGAATATGTTCTGCATTTAAAACAAATTGTGATGAGCAATGGAAACTAAATACAACAATATGGAGCACAAGATTAAAGAGATAATGAAATGAACCATCACTAACAATACCAGAATCTTTATTCAAATAATATGATGTTTTGTATAAAGTGAGGATGGAAACATGTCCTCTAATATAAGCTCCTTCTAAAGAAGCAAATGATTGATTTGAACAAATACTTCTCCCAATTATACCAATTAAAGACCTAAAATGTCAGAATTAGTTAAGAGAAAGGATATAGTTTAATGCTCGAACATGTTTCTTTGGTGACCAATCAAAAATTGTTAGAGCTTATTTGGAAAATTTTTATTCATCTGCTATATTCACCAGATATAATATATTTGGATTCCTGTTATACTGGTCTTTACAAATTTCTCTTAATAAATAAAAAAAAATTCAATTCCCTGAAAAATTTTAAAAGACACCTACAGTAATCTGGTCAGAAAGATAAAAATTTCTGATAGTGGAACAAAATGGTAAAATATGTTGTTTAATAAAAATAAATATTGAAAATAAAAAACAAAACTGTCTTATTTTTTGTTAATAAGCTTAATAAACATTTTGGCCACTCAATACAACAAATATTTTTAAAATTACGAAACAAGTCAGCCATTAATGATAAAAAATATCTAACTCATACTAAAATTTGCAGTTTATGAAAATTCTTTAATCTTTTTTATATACATGATTTAAGCAATAAATAAACTCCAAAAAGAAAAAGAAAACTTTACCCCATCTTTATTATTTTTCCGGGAAACTTTTATAGGATTTGTTATGCCATCTTCACGTTTTCCAAGGCCAGCCCCTGCAAAATTAAAGGTTAAAAAAAGCATGAGATAAATCAACAATGACTGAAATGTGATGAAGAATACCTAAATAAATAAGAATACATATTATAATCTAACCACAACAATCCGATCTTTTAAAACTTTTCAAAGTAACTTCAAAAGACTTTGTAGATTTAAAAATGATCCACATAGAGGAGTAATAAATTTAAGCAATTACAAATTTAATCTAAATGTATGTGAACAAAAACCTCATCCACTATATTCTAATAACAACACAGTAGAAAGTAATGTAAAATCATTTTTCAGAAGAATGTAACAGAGAGTTCATTTAGAACTATTCAATCCTAAAGGAACTCATTCAACTCAAACAGATGCAACTATCCAAACATTTGAAATGGCAGTCAAAGTAGACATCAAAACCCACAAATAATTATTATTCTTACGAGATGAAAATCTAACAAAAACATGAAACACAAATGGCATTCTTAAAAAAAGACGTGACCATAGTACAACCTGATAAAAACAGATTAATAGTCATCTGAAACATTGATGAATATTTCAAATAAACTGACAATCAACTAAATAACAAAGAAATCTGCTATGAACCTCCAACTGATCCCTTTGAAGATGATTAGAACATCATTATAAACTCATTAAATGATATGGTTGCAAAAAAATCTAATCTGAAATATTAAAACTCATTGAAGTAAATCCTACTTGCTTTCCTCTACTGCCTAAAATACAAAGTATTTAAGAAAAATTGATATCCTTTTGTAATCTAATCACTTGATCAATTCTCATTCAAATGATCTCAAATTTTAACAGCATTTGGAGAAACAACTTAAAATTCTATGTTTAATTTTTTTATGTGTTTTTTCTATTCAGGTATTGAAATGCCATTCACTAAAAAAAAAAGAAAAAAAAAGAAAAAAAAAAAGGTGTTTAAGTATTAAACATTGAATTTGAAGTTTCTACACATGCTATAAAAATCTGAAATCATCTGAATGAGAATTGGTGAAGTTAAATATGTAAATCACTGCATACAACCACTTGAAATAAAGTCTTATAAACATAACACAACAAACTTCTAAAACAAAATCAAAGGTATTGTGAGCAGAAATGCATCGTGTGGTATAATTTTATGATACGAAATGATGCATTTCTGGTAACAATGGATCCCTATATTCTGACATGAAATATAGTGAGGGACTTGGAAGAATGCCTCAAGAATAGAATAATAAAAGATTTCCCTCCATAACAACATTACTGAAAAATATACTAACATCAAATAATTTTAACACTTGGTACTTTCTACCAACAAAAGGGTGTGCTATGGATACTATTGCAGTTGCTTCATACCACTATTTACTGTAAAGTTTAAAACTCTTACATCTACCCTGAAATTAACAATGACCGTTTCTTTCATGCTAAATGTATTGATGATATATTCCTCACATACACAAGCAGAGAAAAAAAACTCAATTTCTTAATTAATATGATGCATGACTATCAAATTTGACCATCAATCACATTTTGAAATGATTAAATCCATATTGATAAAAATAGACAACTACAAATAACAAAACTCACAAACGCATACAACCATCACCATTACAAATCTCCTCACCCCTGAACACCTCAAAGAAAGCCTTCCCTATTCACAAGCACTAAGACTAGAAAGAATCTGCTCCTAATAATGAACTGAAAAGGCAGAGCAATAAACTAAAACACAGTTTTTAGCACAGAGTGATCAGTTCCCAATAATCCATTCCCAGCAGTTCAGATTATGAAACTCAAATGTATAAAAGAAAATACCAAATATCATTTGATATTGAGAGTAAAGCCTTTTCACTACTGCCCATTGGTCTAGTGGGTAGAGTGTTTACCAATGGCGCGGGGGACCAGAGTTCAATCCCTGGTCAAGTCATACCAAAGACTCAAAAAAATGGTACGTGATACTGCCTTGCTTGACACTCAGCATTATAAGGTACGTATCAAGGGTAAGTAGAGCAATCAAGGGAAAGGAGTAGTGTGCTTCCCTACACTTTGGTGTAGTAGCTATTAAAAAGGGAGCCTCTGAGTTGCCTTTGATTATGGTCGCTAACTTTTATTACCTCAAGACAAGATACCCTAAAACTAAAATTAAAGGAGAAACTGAATTGCATTCTTTTCGTAACAACATTCAACAAAGTAATTAAAACCCATCAGGACATTTTTAGATTAAGCTTATTATTATTATTATTATTATTATTATACTGGACAATGCTGGATATATATCTATATATATATATCACCAAATGGTAACTAAACTTTGATCTGATACTGCAAAAACTTTTGTGAGTAACCAGTGTTTTATTTTTTGCATATCTTTCATCTTTCTTTTCTTTTTTTAAAAAATTTTTCTTTTATCATTTATATATATATTTTATTTCTTTATTAATTATAGCTGCCGTTGTTGTTATTATTTTGCTGGTATCATTAATATTATTATACTGGTCCATTGGCCAAATGGCTAGAGTGTTTGCCAAGCCTGGGAGACTGGGGTTCAATCCCAGGTCAAGTTATACCAAAGACTCAAAAAATGGTACTTGATGCCTCCTTGCTTGACACTCAGCATTATAAAGTATTGATCAAGGGTAAAGTAGAGCAATCTAGGGAAAGGAGTAGAGCCCTTTCCTACACCTCGGTGTAGTAACAATTAAAAAGGCAGCCTTCGGGTCACCCTTGACTATGGTCGCCAGCAACAACTATTATTATTATAATTATTATTATAGTTAAAAGTGATTTGTATTTTACTAAACTGGATGTTGACCAGACATATCTCTAATCCTCTATGAAATAATATGACCAACTTTGAAATAAATTTAAGAAATTCCAAGAGGTTGACTGTAAAATTAGAGAAGAAATAAATTGTTGAACTAAGTTAAAACTTAAGGAATATACAGAAGGAAATTTTCTAAACCCACAAGTTAAACCTCAAAAACCATGGGAAGCAGCATGTTGGATGTGAAGTAAAGTAGATGAACCCAGCGTTGGGTCAACAGCATGCTTCACCTGATGCTGGGCAGAAGAACCTCACAGGTCATTGGCCAGGATCAAATAGTTCAGTCAGGAAACTATTGCTACTCATCTATTAGGGGAGTGTCTATTGATGAGGTAAAAATACAGCCATCGAAAGGTTACCATGACTCTCATTCAAACCATATGTCCAAACTACATTACCCTTTGTGCGAGTAAACAAGGGGCACATTCTGCTGAGGTCATAGGTCAGGCCTCAGTGTTAAAAAAATCAGCTACAAAACTCAAACACAAACAAAAATTACTTAAATGTAAAAGCACCATACATACAGTGGCACTTAATGTGAGAAATTTAAATAGAATAGGCCAACTACTGGAGTTGACAGCATCTGCAGCAGAGCATAATATAGACAGAGTTTGCATACAAGAACACAGATCCCATCATAGTAAAGGAGAAATGAAATACCACAATATGGACAATGGATGGACATTTATCTCAGCTCAGTATGGAAAAATTCTGTTAATGCCATCATAGAGGGTGTAAGAATGCTTATCAGTCCTTGCACCCTAAAATACTATTAAGTTAATAGTATCGAGAAAATACAACCAAGAATGATGGTAGCTACATTTAACAGCAACTTCAGCACAACAATCATCTCCTGCTATAGTCCTATAAATACTAATGATGAAATGGATCTCATCACCTTCTATAATGAGCTATCCTCCCTTGATCATAGCATCCCCAAACATAACACTGTAATCATTGGTGGAGACATGAATGCTCAAATATGTAAAAACAAAAATAACAAATTTAGCTTGCACAACTCGTCAAACAGAAATGAGGAACACCTAACAGATTTCTCATTTGAAAATGGATTACCATGCCTTAATATTAAATTCCAGAAAAGAAAGGGAAAACTATGGGCTTATGCTTATGCAAATAATGCTAAAGTACAGTAAAATGACATCCTCATGAATAAGAAATGGATTAATAGCACTTTGAATTCTGAGACATATTCCTCTTTTGAAGGTGTGTCTTCCAACCACCAAATTGTTACAGCAAAGATACATCTGAGCCTAAGCAGGAATACGATGCAAACAACCAAAACCACATACTATGACTGTTCCTTGCTTAACAATAGAGATATTAGTGGTAAATATATGATAACACTAAGAAACAAATTTGATAACCTTCAAGAAATATCCAAAACACTTACTCCGAATGATGAGTGTGAGAACTTCATCAATGCCCACATGAAAAGAGCAGCAGCAGAGTGCATACCAACCAAACTAAGAGCCAAACATAAGAGTTCTGTGGCAGTTAGGAAAAAAAGGAAACAACTCGAAAACAGCATTATTATGTAATAAAAAGAACCCAAATAATGCCAACACTCAGAAACCTAAGAAGGCACTTAAGAAATGAACTAATTAACACATACGAAAAGGAACAAATAGAATACATTCAAGGCCTGATCAATAAAATTAGAAATTCAGTAGAAGATAGATAATCTCAAATAGCATGGCAGACAGTTAATGAAGTGATTAAAAGGCAAAGCACCTCCAAACCTAAACTAAAAGTTACCACCCAAGAAGAATGAATACAGATGTGGAAAGAACATTTCAAGAATCTGCTTGGAAAATCCCTTGAAGTTATAGATAAAACTACCATGAAAATTATTTATAATCAACTAAACATCAGACTAGGACAATTCACTCAAGAAGATTTCAACAGTACTTCGTAAAATTAAAAACAAAAAAACTGCCAGTCTTGATGAAATACCACCAGAAATATGGAAGACAAGGAAATTTGACAACCTACTGTTCTGATACTGCAACACTGTATATAACCAGAACACAAGAGATGAACAAAAAGGCTGCATACTTCTTTCCTCCAAGAAAGGTGACCTTGGAATTGCCAAGAACTACCATGGCATAACCCCTACTTCCATGATGACTAAGATTTATAATGCTATGCTACTCAACCACATTGAACCAGAAATTGAGAAAATTCTTAGGAAGAATCAAAATGCTTTTCGGAGAAACTGACCGACAACATCACACATTCTGACAATATATTGAATTTTAGGAGTTTGTGCAAAAAACCCTGAGGCGATTCTCTTATTTATAGATTTCTCCAAGGCATTTGACTCCATACACAGAGGAATGGAGCAAATATTTCTAGTCAATAGTCTTCTCAAAGAAACTGTCACAGCCATAATGATGTTCTATAGAAACAAAAATATAATAGTTCGTTCAACAGATGAAGACAAAGACTTCTTTGACATTGTTGCTGGTGTTCCGCTAGGAGATACATTAGCCTAATATCTGTTCATAATCTGTCCAGATTATGTACTTCAAACGTCAATAGATCTAATGAAAGAAAATGGCTTTATACTAAAAAAAGGCAAGAAGCAGAAACTATTATGGATACAGATTATACAGAAGACATAGTGCTTCTCGCAAATACACCTGCTCAAACAGAAGCCCTTTTGGATAGTCAAGAGTAGTGGCATTGGCTTCCATGTGAATGCAGACAAAACAGAGAACAAGTTTTACACAAAAAGGTGAGATCTCCACACTAAATGGTAGAAGCAGTGTCTCATCTACAGAAAATTACATCAATATGCAACTGGCAAAGGCATGGACTGCTATTGAGAGGTTATTGATTATATGGAAGTCAGACTTATTCAATAAATTAAATGCAATTTTTTTCCAAGCAGCAGCTGTGTCCATTCTACTATGAATACTAAGCTTGGAGAGAAAAAGCTAGACGGGAATTGCACAAGAATGCTACAAGTTATATTGAACAAACCCTTGGAGCAAAGTCCCACAAAACAGCAGCTGTAGGGCCTCCTACCTTCTATCTCTAAAACCATCCAAATAAGATGAACAAGCCATGCAGGACACTGTTGGAGAAATAAGGACTAATTCATAAGCAATGTTCTCCAATGGACCCCATCACACAGACATGTAAGAGGTGGATGACCAACTAGTACTTATCTGCAATAGTTCTGTATGAACACAGGATGTAGTATAGAAGGCCAGCCAGAAGCAATGGATAATAGAGACGAATGGTAAGAGAGAATCATAGAAATCTGTACTAGCAGCACAACATGATGATGATGATGATATATATATATATATATATATATATATTATTAAATATTACAAGTTTTATCAATTATTTGTCCAAAACTGATTATAAGAAAAATATTTTAAAAATTGGTCAATGTTACAATGAACTGAGCCAATTTAAGATTGAAAAGTTTAAAAGAGGGCCCACAATTTTTTTACTTGCAGCCCATTACTCAGAGTTTCAAATCAGAAACAATTAATTCTTCCTACAGATTTCTTAGCAGGTAATTTTTTTTTTAACTCAGGAAGTTTTTTAATACATTTGCAGGTAGAAGAATGAGATGATCCGCTCCTTCCAGAGGTGTTTGGAACATTGTAGCTAAAGTTGATTCAGATTTTTCAAAAAAATGAATAAAATTGCCTCTTGCCAGAGCATCCTCACAACACTTTATATATATGTTTGTTTAAAAAATAAGAAATTTAGAAATTGTATTCCATAATAAATTTATTTTGCTTATGAAAGCTTATCAGATAGACCAAAGGTAATTGCTTCATATTCTGGAAATGCCCATGGAGAGACATTAACGAATTACACAACCTACTACAAAACCTACACCTCAAAATAAAATTTACTATGGAACACAGCTCAAAAGAACTACCATTTTTAGACATCTTTATAAAAAATGTAAAAGGCCAAATCATCACAGATATCTACCACAAACCCACAGACACCCAAAAATACCTCCACTTCAAAAGCCACCACCCCAAAAACTGTATAAAATCCATCCCTTACACTAGCATGTAGAATACACAATAATCACAGATAAAAACCTAAAAAAATTGCCTGAAAGAACTACACACAACCCTCCACCAGAGAAGAAGATACTCAACAACACTAATAGATAAGGGATTTGAATTAGCAGAAAAATACCACAAAGAGAATTACGGAACCTGAAAAAGCACGAGAAACCCCTAGCATGCATCGCAACTTACAATAAAAACATCCCAGAGCTATTAACAGAAATAATAAAAAATGTAGAAGAACTTGTAAACAATGACAAAATCAAAGAAATACTAGACAACAAAAATCATTAAAAGTTGAGACAATCAAAAATTCTTAAAAGAATCCTCATCACTTCTACATTTGGAGAAAACACAAAAGGTATCCAAATGCAATAATAAATGATGTAAAATATGTGATATAATTATAGAAGGGAAATCCTATACCCCCCCCAAAAAAAACCTGGAAACAAAATTCAAAATAAATAAAAACTTAAGCTGCAACTCAAAAAATGTAGTCCATATAATTGAAGTACAAAGAAATATACATAGGGTCAACACAGGCTTTTAATACAAGAATATCACTTCACAAGAGCAATATTAAAATAACAGAAAATAGAAAATTAAATTTATTGAAACACCTATACGAATGTAGTGAAGGTAAAATTTAGAATAATGCCCATAGACCAAACTAATGACTATATGCTACTTCAAATAAAGGGAAAAAAATTTATAGATAAATTTAAACCAAAGCTGAATAAAACATGAATCATAAATGGACACAAATATACATAGATATGTATACATATATATATATACACACACACACAAAACTTATTAGTAAAAATAATTACCAGTAAATTTCAAACCACACTACCACACACAAACAAAAAAAATCTCAAGACACACCCTCACACACAGAGAAAAAATAACTCTAAGTGAAATCCCAAACCATTTCAGCAGAAGACAAAAACATATCAAATATCAAAGACCATTGAGGGGTAAAGCAGGCTAAAGTAAGCACACTCTAAGAAAAAGAGAAGAGTGACTTCCATAAAGTAAAGTTTGCAACCTTTAGTAGAGGGTGACCCAAAAGCTCCCTTTTCAATAGCTACTACACAGAGGCTTAGGGGAGGGTGCTATTCCATTCCCTGGATTGCTCCACTTTACTCTTGATCTTTACCTTATAATGCTGAGTTAAGCAAGGCGGTATCAAGTACCATTTTTGGTGTCTTTGGTATGATTCGATCTGGGATTGAACCCCAGTCTCCTGGACCATAGGCAAATAAACCCATAACCAACAGAAAACCATTCAAAATGTAAACATGAGTGATTTCAAGTCTCCTTGAGCACCCCATTAACAAGGCCTTGTACCATATATGTTCTCTGATGAAAGCAACAAGCTGGAAATATACACATATGTAAGAATGAAATAAATAAATCCTAAAAAAATACAAATCTCATTTAGAAATATATATATATATATATATATATATATATATATATATATAAAGTTAGCCAACTATAGTTGAGGGTGACCTGAAGGCTCCCTTTTCAATAGCTACTACAGTGAAGTGTAGAGAAGGGCGCTAATTCTTTTCTCTGGATTGCTCTACTTACCCTTGATATGTACTTTATAATGCTGATTGTTAAGCCAGAAGGTATTGGCAAACAATCAAACCATTATGCCAATGGGCCAGTACTATATATATACATATATATATATAAGTTAAGTTGGCAACCGTAGTCAAGGGCGACATGAAGGCTTCTTTTTCAATAGCTACAACACCATGGTGTAAAGGAAGATACTACTTCATTCCCTGGACTGCTCCACTTTACCCTTGATCCGTACTTTATAATGCTGAGAGCTAAGCAAGACGGCATCAAGTACCATTTTTTGAGTCTTTGGTATAACTCAACCCGGGATTGAACCCAGGTTTCCCGGACCATTAGTGAACGCTCTATCCAACCTATGAACTCCACTTGCGAGTATTGTGGCTAGTGGCTATTTTGAAAAAGAAGAAAAAAAAAAACAAAAAAAAACAGGACTCATTTGTACAGAAAGCAAATAGAATTAATTTTTATTTAACAAAATATGACGTTTTACTCAGAACAATGCTGGGTTCTACCAGTGTACATAAGGGAGATAATTCAGTGTGTGGAATGTGAAATTTAATTTGGACGCCAAAAATGATGATACTAAAAAATGTGTTGCGACAAAGCAATATATGATAACCAAAAAAAGTCGCCGTAAATTGCTGTATGCAAGTTGACCTTGTGAGTCTGAAAAAATTTCTACAAAACTAGGGCAAAAATCCAAGCCTTTACCACTGGTTGACCTCGGTGGTAAAGTTTTGGATGTTAACACCGCTGTATGAGTCGAGTCGAGTCTAGTTTTGTAAAGATTTTTTCAGGTTTAAAATGTCGACTTATATGGCGTAATTAACTGTAATTAAAAAAAAAAAATCAAGGCTTTTTATAGTTACACTTGAAAAAAAAATCATAACTATAACATAATATTCGTTTATTTCGAAATGAATTTCATTTTGCTTCCATTTGTTAAGTGACTTATTTTTTTGTTATTTTGACTGAAAATAAAGATATTTCGACCAAAAATAAAAGTAAGACAAAGATGATATACGGCTACCCTTGTAAAATTTTTTTTAAAAATTGCAGAGAATTTGTCAAATTCAAAATCGTTTAGCGAAAGAATATTGTTACATGTTTGTTACGTTGGTTGTTCCCTCGCTAAATGTTTGGTTTTATTTTAAAAATCTTATTTGCGGCAATATTTTTGAATTACGGAAATTTCATTTATTATGCTATCCTGAACAAGCATAATGATGTGAAACATGATTAAATTCAAAACAAGAACAGGATTTATATACACTTATTTGCAATTTAGTCGATTCGACACCCACGTGTTCGTGGATGAACTTTTTTTTCGGAAAGAAACTGATATTTTGGAGTTAATAGATGAAATATGGGATATATTAATATTCAATAAGTAACAATAATGTGAACATTTCCAAACCAAGAAATTAAAAAATGTTTTAAATCAAACCTTCAGTCCATCCATGTTTTTCTAATTGATACCTTGCAAACAAACAGTCTGCCATTTTCGTCTCGGTAATTTTAAGAGGAAACGTAAAATTATTTCCCTTAGAGATACAGCGTGATTATGTGTACCTTACAAAAATTTGCCTGAGATAACGTTTGAATAAACAGATTTTACTTTTTAAATCTAAAGCTCACTAAAGTTAATGATATATTTACTTTCAGTAGAATTAAATAATTTTGAAAGGTTATAAATAATAAATCTTAACTTTAATAAAAGTTGGTGGAAAAGAAAAAAAGCTGCAGATTGAAGAAAAATAAATAAATGCCTGGCGTAAGTGAAAACGAAGGACATATGGTGAGACAAATATCTCCAAATTTAAATGGTATTTTTATTCTAAGTCATGTGTCTTAATATGGCTTAGAATAAAATTAGCATTTACCTAAGTTTAGAAAAAAAGAAGGAAAAGAGTCACTGTAAAGCAGTGTTTTCAAAGCTTTCTACTTTGACCAATTTTGGTGTAAAAAAATTTCTGGCCCATATAAACACAAATTGAAAGTCAATGTAACAGCAAATACATGAGACAGGAAAAGATTTGAACTTTAAATCTTCTTAGCCCAGGCGGCTGGGGTGGTAGAATACACTGACTGCATCTCAGCAGTGAGGATAAGCCCCCCCCCCGAAGTATGCTGGATATGACTCCAGTGTCCTGGACGTTTGGGGAATGTGGAGTACCCCTTCTTTACCATTACTCTCAGGTCCACTTTAAGCCTGAGTGGTAATATCTATGGGTCAAATAGATCTGATCATCTTTTACTTGGGATTATTGTTAATATTAAATAGAATTCTTGGCAAATACTTGAAACCATTTAACTGTGTGCAAATAGAACTATTAGTGTTAGATAGTGTAGGATATAAATAACACAGAGTTAGGAAGCCAGACACACAAGACACAAGCTTACACACAAACGAAGACACAGACGAACACAAGCCACTAAGCCAGTAGCCGATACTATGTCCAACCAATTCCTTTCCTTCCTCAACTAAAGTTCATGACCTCTTTTCAAATGGCTGAGAATTATATTCAAAAGGAAAACCCGACAAACTTTCTTTCATCCACGAGACACGATGTTGCCACAATCATAAAACCCGCTATAAACTTAATGTAAGTAAGAACGACTTATTTACGGACTCTGATAACATGAACATACACACATCTTTCAACAAATTTATTCTCTTCTTCAAACTTTATTTTCCAAAAGGCCATTTACACATCATGTATTTTGGTTTTCATATTCTGTTATATGCATATTAAATTGTTTGTTATTTAATGTTCGTTGTGTTCTATTCCATTTTTTTTTGCGCGATTGTAATGTTTTGTGTTGTATTTGTGGTGGGAATAATTTAGAGAGCAATCTACTGAAATAACCAAATTACATACTCCCCCCACAATAGCAATAATTGAAACTATTTAGTGTCATCAGTATGACATTTAACTATATTTGATGGTGAGGGTCCAGTCTTAGAGTTTGGGGAATGTGGAGTTTAACTGGCTCTAGTGAGTAGAGTGTTCGCCAATGGCCGGGGAGACTGGGGTTCAATCCCAAGCCGAGTCATACCAAAGACTTAAAAAACGGTACTTGATACCTCCTTGCTTAACACTCAGCATTATAAGGTACGTATCAAGGGTAAAGTGGAGCAATCCAGGTGTAGTAGCTATTGAAAAGGAAGCCTTTGGGTTGCCCTCGACTACAGTTGCCAACTTAACTTATTACTTTACCATTACTCTCAGGTCAATCCTGACCTAGAGTGGCAGTATCTGTTAAGGTCTATACTTGAAACTATTTGATTGTATACAAACAAATGAATGACATTAAATTGAATTATAAGAATTACATAGCAATTCTTGAAATCATTTAACTGTGTGCAACTAAATGATTAATATCAAATAGAATTATTAGTGTTGGATAACAATAATTGAAACCATTTAACTATGAGCAAACGAATTAGCTCTGGCTTGTTTAGAAATGTTATCTACAAACTAGTTACTTACAAAACGTGCGTATAAATAGAATTTAGCATTAAGTTGGTTGGTTGGGCTTTATGGGCTGTAAGTTATTTAATGCCAAATCCTCTTTATATATACATTAAGTACATATGATTTGTAAGCAAATAGTTTATAACATTTTTAACGAGCAAGAACTTATTGTAGCCATCCTGTCTGAGATACCCAAAATATCTGGTTTAGAAAAAAAATGCCGAGTCACCTGTGACGTCAGACAACAAAACATTGTATGTACATCATGAGTGAACTTCTATTATGAACTACCAAACTATTTTTTCGAAAGGAGTTAATTCTGCTAGCCTTTCAGAGACAAAATCATTACAGCAGGATAAAATATATTATATTTAAAAGTTTCTCTTCTAAGTATAATGAAGTATCTTATAAGGGGACTTCCTGTGCACAGAAATACTTCCCTCGACCAGCGAATTGGCAGCAGCTAATGCTATATAAACATACAGGCAGCAATCAAAAAGTTAACAAGGCAGCCAGGCTTCAGCCCGGTGCAGTGTTCAAAGTCAAGGACAGATTCAAGGCCCAAAGGCTCCTGGCTTCACCTGGGCCACCTTTGGGTTGGCGATGATGACCAGCATAGTCAAGCAGGGTTCAAGTCTTGGCTCAAGCCTGACCTCCACTTCCCTCAATCCCCATTATAATCGATCTTCAAGTCATTGACTTTGTGTCAAGTCCTCTCTGGTGGGAGGCAGAGACAAAGTTAATGAGGCAGCGGGCTTAGCCTGGAGGGGAATCCATTACCTCTCCCAAACAGCATGAGGTCTTTGTTCTCACCACCAAACTAAGCTGCCAAACGTGGGGTCTGTGTCCACCACCAACCAAAGCAGAAGACATGGAATCCAACCAACCACAGTTGCAGACCCAGCATAGCCAACCAGACCAATCATAGCCTTTTATTTTTCTCCTTCAAACAGCTCTTCTCAGAGCTAATCTCAGAAAATCTCACCATCCTTAACAGCTCTTCTAAGAGCTAACTTCAGAAAGTCTTTTGAGATTACTCTTGGTCATCTTGCTGCCCCTCTTGCTACCAGCACCTGCAGACCAGCTCCAGCTTCACCAGCAGCAGCTCCTGCACCTGCAGACCAACTCCCCATGAGATGACGATGCAGCAACCAACACCAACTGCAGACCAGCTCCAGCTTAACCCAGTAGCCATTCCTATGCAACCAAGCTACCAGCACTAACTGCAGACCAGCTCCAGATTAACCTAGCAGTCATTCCTGCAAGACCAAGCTCTAGCATTTGCAGTATCTAGTCCACAAGCAACTCACTGTTCAGACTAATATCAACACTTGAGGACACATTGACACACCCCTGGTTAAACCAAGGATTGAACAAACCGGACTTCGATCATACAGTGTCTGCAACCAGCATCTGCAGCATCGAGTCTACGAGTGACTCACTGCTTGGACTAGTACCAACACATCAAGGCAACTTCAACACCCCTCTGGTTAAATCAAAGTACTGTACAACCAGGACATTGATCATTCAGCTTTTCTCATCAATGCATCCATGTCATTGACCATCTCCAGCAACACATACGACCTAACCATACAGCAACACCTAATATCTGCACCAAGCACGGAGACCATCCTCACCTTTTAGACACACTGTTGATGCAAACTAATAGACAGCTGATTCTAAGACTTTCTGCAACATAGACTTTCAGCATACAACAACCATGATTTCTACACCTATATCTTTTGTGTAAGATTCACTCAATAAAATCTGAATTTAGACTTATACACTTGCCTTTCTTTTTTGTCTGGTCCCATGTCAATCAAACAACACCTAAACAACCAATTTGTGGGATCCATGCATTCATACATATCAATCGTGCGACAAGCTGATTTGTTTGCATACAGTTAAATCGTTTCAAGTATTGCTGTTTAATATTCAATTTAACAACAGTCATTTGTTTGAACATGGTTAAATAGATATACATATGTCAATAATTTGTAGGTAATTTCATTTTGATAAAGTTTGAGTAATTTGCATACGTTTAAGTATAGTTACTTTTTGCACACAATTAAATGAATTCAAGTGTTCCAGTTAAATAGTAATTCTATTGAATATTAATCATTTGTTTGCATACAATGAAGTGGTTTCAAGTATTGCTATTTAATTTGCATAATTCTATTTAACACCATTCATTCATTTGCACATAGTCAAATGGCTGCAAGTATTACAATGTACTATTAATAATTCAAGTTTTTCACACAGTGAAAGGGTTTCAAGTATTGCTATTCAACACTAATAATTTTCCTCAATATTACTCATTTGTTTATACACAGATTTAAAGTATTGGTATCTAACATTAACAATTCAAGTTAACATCAGTCATTTGCAAACAGTTAAATAGTCAAACAGTTCTACTTGACCCATAGATGGGACCCTATCAAATACTACCACTTCAGATCAGAGTGGACCTGGAAGCAATGAAAATGAAGAGGTATTTCACACTTCCCCAAGTTCCAGGACTGAAGCTTCACCATCAAATTGTTTAGTGTCATATCCATGACACTTATTGTGGGGGGGGGGGCTTACTCCTCTACAGAGATGCAGTTGGTGTATTCTACAGCCCCAGCCAACTGGACTTATTTGGCATTAAATAACCCACAAAGGTTGATATGTCATAAAAACAACACAACCAACCAACCATTGACATCTTTCTTTTCATATCTTCTGGTCAAATCTTGGGTCTTAGAGCCTATGTTGAGAATCACTGCCATAAAGAGTTTTTCTCATTTAGATAGTACAAGGGTTTGTGGGCCTGGGTTGACTTTGCAGTTGTTAGCATGAGGTAAAAAAAAGAAGAAAATAAATGAAATCAAGACAAAATAAAGCTGTAAGAAAGAAATTACCTCCTGTTTTATTTTGAGAAGTATCTTTATACTGAGAGTAGGTTACAATTCTGCATGTGTCTTTGTAATGACCAAACATAAAGAATAAATACTCTACAATGTGAGCATGTGAAGGAAAGCATAAGCACTCATAATTCTATCTTAGCAATCTGCTAGTTTTATCATAATTTCTGATGCATGCTTAACTGGCATCTGAAACAGTAGTTTGCAGCTGCATAGCTATCTGCTGAAGCCTTTTCTTGCTTAATATAAAGTCAAAGCACAAATATAGTAGATTGTACATTCATACAGCAGTAAATTTTTTTAGTTTTTTCTTAAAATTGTTGTTTTTGTTTGTTCTAGCTTAATTCTAAAGTTATGAAGTTAGTGTTTTCTGGGAATATGTCTCCATATTTGTTGCACTAAGAGTGATCTTTTGATATTTTGTAATGTAGTTAAAAACTGTCAAAAATTATGATTTAGTTGATTATATTTAGCAATAACAAACTGAACTCTTTTGTTTCAATCTTTTTTTACAAACTTTTGATTTGTTGATTCTATTATTTCTTAACATAATAAAATCCTGTCAATTGGGGTTGTAGAATATGCCAACTGCATCTCTGCAGAGGGGTAAGACCCCCCCCTCTCAAACAAGTGTCCTGGATATGACGTTAAAACATCTAATGGTGAGGCTCTAGTCCTCCGGCTTGACAGAATGTGGAGAACAGTTTCATTGCTATTACTCCCAGGTCCACTCTGATTTGGAGTAGTAGTACCAGTTAGGGTAATATACAAAAATATTACATAGAAAAGTATAATACTTACATTAACCATTTCAGTCATTGGCATCATTTTTTTTTTCGCTGAACAGTTACATTTTAATTTCCAAAATAACATATCAACAATCGACCGTAAGTCTCCATCGTAGTGATTGCGCAGAGGGAAATAGTTTGTGCGTGAATTGTAGTGAGTTAAAGAGTTTTTAAATGTAAATGTTCAGTAAAAATAAAAAATGAAAGAAATGACTGAAACTTACTCTTAATCAGAATGGTGAATGTAAGTATTACATTTATTTATTCATTTTTCGTACATTACCGCAGACATTTCCTCAGCAGAGGAATATTACGGATAAAAACCGGATATTTCTTTAAGTATCTTTAATAAAAACTATTGGAGATTTAAAAACGTACTTCACAACTGACTTAAAAAACAAACAAACTTAAACTTGTGCGTATATACAGAAACGGTTGTAAAGCCCACTTCGATTAGAAAGGAGCAGTAAAGATAGAAAAAAAGAAATTTGAAATAGTTACAATAATTCTAAACATGCCTGTTTCTAGTTTTCTCATAAGATCATCCGCACTTTCGTATTTTAATTAACATTATGATAATTTTGCTAATCAATATATTTAATAAGATATCAGAATAAAGATTATACAAATTTGATTATTATGGAATATTCAATATCTGATTTTAATCACATACATATCAGTAAAATATTCGAAAATATGTTTATAATAGTAACCTAACTTTATTTGAGAATACCATCTAAGATGGCGAAAGAGTAACGTCGTTGATGTTCAGGAGAGCAATTTTATTTTGTTTTGTTTAACAGTTTTATAGAAAAGAAAATGGCAACAAACCCGGTAAGGAGAGTATATTTAATACACGTGTTCCATTTGTAATTCAATTAAATCCTTTCTGTATTTATTTGTTTTTTTCTTTTTCGGACTACTGCTACTGAGACTTAATTTTTAAGTTGTTTGTTTGATAAAGTCATTAAGGAATAATTTATGGATGTTGTTTAAGAATGAAGATAATTTTCATTTCCTTTTGTCGATGATGATTTTTAACGTTTTACTTTTTGCTACTCATAAAAAGAAAAAAAAAAAAAAAACCCCAAACACTGCAGATGTTTCAAATAAGTCATTTAAATTCAACAATTACTCAGTTGGGAAAGAATAAAGGAAACATTTTTTTGTTTATAAGAGTTAGATAGGTAAGTTATTACCATTACAACAGCATAAAGAAGCGATTCAATTTTACTTTCTAAGAGTCAGGATGATTTAGAGTACCGAACTCCCTAAATTGGTTTTCGTTATTGTTAGAGTCAGTTATGAATCTAATTTTTAATTGACATAGGTTAGTTGGGAAAAAGGGTGGGGGTAATTTGTGAAATAATTCTGAATAAGAGGAATAAAAATGACTGAGATTATGGTCCATAAGTAAATGCCAGATGTTTTGAAAGCAACTGGTTGAAAAATGCAGTTCGGAGTGAGCTGTATTTTTTTTTCTCGTGTAGTCTTCAGCAACTTCGAAATTCACAAGAATTTTGTACAGTAAATCTTCTTGCAGCATGAATTGCGGTAATATCTTGTCCCAACACCAAGTTGAACTGAAGCGAATTCATCGAAATTCTTGTCCCAACATTAGGTTGATAATACTCTGCAGTACGTTTGTAATAGTGGCGTCCCAAATTAGGCTTTTGCTACTTTTTCATGGAGACCATTTGGTATTTTGGCATCATTAGATTGTTTACTATGCTCCAGAACTGTTGGAATATTTATGTGGGTGAGGTTTCTTTGTATAATCAACTTAGAACGGTGAGGAAATTGATGTTTACCCCGTAATCCATGCAAACCCATTCGATTGAACTATATGCCACTGTTTGAGAGCAATTGATACTCTAAATTTGTCACAAGATTGTAGAATGCTTGTATTAGAAATAGGAACTGCTGATGTAGATGCCATGGAATTTTCTGCTTGAATGGCCATAGTCTAACCTAGAACTGTTGATCATTGCTTTTCAATAGTTGTTTAATAAAAGATTTACTTTTAATGTTATCCCATTTTCATTGTTACCCCATGTCATCTGATATGTTTAACTTGGGTTGTTCCCATACATCAACACTTCAATCCAGTTCTTGTGTAAAATCATAAAAAGAATGGAAATTCCAGTGTACAACTGATAAAGGGAGGCAGAGTGGATACCAACCTCTCTAACATAAGGGCCTAAAACAGCTTGTGATCAACTGTCTTTAGTGAAGGCAATGTTAGAAATGAATTCTAATTTTAATTGAATTAACAGTATTTATAAATATACAGTGGCTGTTTTTGTTAGAAAAGACATTGAAAAAACACTTGCTACAGGCCACACAAACTGTAAATTTAGCATTGAATTTTTGTTTTAGTGGAGATTTATCAAATGTGGATTATCTGTTTAAACCATTTACAAGCATGCAATGGGTATTTAATACTTTTTGAAGTTAAGCTAATAAACAGATATGAGTAATTTATGTGACTACCTGTTAAGGCCTGTCTCTTTGAAGTGACTCAAAGTCCTTAAGACATTCAAGTTAGGGGTAACTGATAAATAAATACAAAGCCTATCATGGAAAATTGATTAACTGTCAGCATCGTGAAATAGAAAAACACTCTGATTTAATGACTTTATGATTATAAATAAAGCCTTTAGAGAGTAAAGTTTGTTCAAATTTTAACTAAAGACCAAAATCTCTCTCTCTTGCTTCCACTTCACCAGTGAAATAAACAGTAGTAGCAAAAGAACTCAAACTATTTGTGTTTGCTTACTGGATGAGCCACTACTTTTCCTCCTTGAAAGTATTGCATATCCTGTTTTGATTTTCTGGCAGAACCAGAGGCTGAAAGTAATCAAAAAAGATCCCTACTCAAACCTGAGGTTGAAAATAGTGATGATGAAAGGAAGTGGCCACACACATCATTTTAATACTGTCATCTACAACAGTGACTATGTTACATAAAAAGATTTTTAAAAATTATATAGTCACAAGACTGAATTCTTGAGATGAGGCTTGGTGTGTATTATTTTGGTTGTGATTTT
Organism: Sepioteuthis lessoniana; assembly: GCA_963585895.1. NCBI lineage: Eukaryota > Metazoa > Mollusca > Cephalopoda > Myopsida > Loliginidae > Sepioteuthis > Sepioteuthis lessoniana. The sequence continues at coordinate 392,941 of OY757923.1, read as the reverse complement.
TCGGACTCTTGTCCTCATCTTAATTGTGGTAAGTTGAAACAATGTTTTGGTCTCTGTATCTTCCAGCCTTCCTCAGATGTCTGTGTTTATCTGAGCATAGAAATGATTCAACCTGGAGAAATCATTTTTAAAATTGAAACAATTTGATTGGGCCTTTTCAATTACTGGTTCCCTGATTGTGTTCATTTCTATACTTGCTCTACTCAAGTTGGGGTATGTTGTCCTCTTGAGTAGACCAAGTATAGAAATGCATACAATCTGGCAACCAATAATTGAAAAGGCTAAATCAAATGGTTTTTAAAGTTAATTACTTTAAAGAATATTGAGAATAATTGATGCCATTGGATTTTAAGTTTCAAATTCATCTCCTGACACTTCTTGTGAAACTCCTCGTGACTTGGATTGATAGGCATGAAAAACAATGACATCATTATTTGAATAAGATTTTCATCATTCTTGAACACCTTGTTTGATTAACAGTCAAACTTTAAAAATGATTTCCCAGGTTGAATCATTTCTATACCTAGATAAACAGAAATACCTGGGGAAGGCCGGAGGATACAGTGGCCAAAACGTTTCAATTTACTACAATAAAGATGAGGACAACAGTTTGAAAAATCACTACCAAAATAATAGTCTAGGCATGTATCAACAATTTTTAAGAATGAAGACTGTTTGGTTCTATGAGAGATGTCTGGAATGTAGGGTTTGCATTTTGAATTGTCTGTGTTGAGACTAATTTTTCAAGACAAGAAATAATTTTCTTAGCCTTAGAAATTACTGAAAGTTGGGTTCTCATTTTAGTCAGAGTAGCTGGAATTTTTCAGTGAGGTCCAGAGTTGTTTACAAGTTTTGTGAAAGAGAAAAAAAATCGAAGTCAGTCCAGTGTTTTTTTTCTGAAGGAAGAAAGCTCCGAATCAGTGAACTCTCTCACCACTAAACATTAGATGTTGAAGCTAATTATTAGTGAAGAATATTTTAACTGTTAATTTTCAAACTGGTTTTAAAGGAGAATAGATTTGATGTATTTGATACATTTTATGGTAAAGTGGTTCATAGTCCTTTTTTTATTTCTTTTTGATTTTCACATTTATAAAGTATGAATATTTTTGAGCTGCATAACTATTTAGTTTTAGAAATCATTGTGAAGGTTCCCTGTCAAAATATAATTTACTTTTGACTTGTAAAAAGAATGATTATAGTATTTGGAAAATCAATTTTTATTCTATGTAAAATATAAATCTTTAAAAAACTCTTTTTCACATATTTATTTGCAGCAAGTAGTTCCTGGTAGTTCAACCACTCAAGAGTACATTGTTAGAGTTCCAAGGTTAGTATGTTATAAATTCTATAAACTATTTTTAAAATTCTGCTTGAATTTTTCCCTGTAAAAATGTTTGTTGGGTTTAGAAAAATCTGAATGATTATTTCTCAAAAGAAATTCTATTTTTATTAACAACTTAATAGCAAAAATTTGAGTTTGTAGAAACAAGTAAATAAAATAATTTAAAATAATGCTATTAGAAAATTTCACATTTGATTGAATGATGAGAATAAAATTGGAGAATTAAGTGGGCAGTCATAACTTAGTTTATTTAGCCAAATCAATTTTGATGTTATTTTGTCACTGAATTAATCTTTATTATACATGATTATGCAAGATCAAGTTTATAGTTTTTGTGCTAAATTTCTTTCATGGTTCATTTTTATACTTGTTATATTTTTGATTACATATCATCATCAATTTAAAAAAAAATATTTTTATTGCTTCAATCAGTTCTAGTTTTTATCTAAGGTTTAAGGAAAATCTCTTTTCATTGGTGTATTTTTAATTTTCAGGGACAGAAAGAAACGATTATGTATGTTTAGATTTGGTGTCAATTCTGATGTTGATTTTACAAAACATGTAAGTATTCTTTATGTTTATGTGTTTACTTTTTTGGTAAGAATCTTTATTTTCTCCTATTATCCTTTACACGCTCATGAATTTAGTATTTGTAACGTTTTTCTTGATTAACTTATTGTATCCAAGTTAACCCTTTACCTAGTGCAAGTGCATAGGTGTCAAAGGCATGTCCATAACCAGGTATACAAGCTGAAGTTCTTTTTTGGCCAGAACATCAGAAACATCATGATACTGAAAATTATTGTAGTTTCAATAAAGACAGACCTCTCTTTCCACAATTTCTTTACCAATGCGTGAAATAGAGCATACTCAAGATTGGTAGGTAAGAATAATTGGTAGGTAGTCTTGCATGATTTGAGCAAGTTTGATCCAGTTAATTTTAATTATCTTTATTATTATAATGTAGGTATGGATATAAAAATCTGCCAAGAATAAAACTTATTTCATTAAAAGATTTTACAGAATTTAAAAATATACTGATTTTATAACTTAAGTTTTTCTTTCAAAAGATGAAATTAAGGAAACAATAGAAAGCAAACTTTAATTATTCTAGTAGACATGTAAAATTAACATTATTTACTCATGTTTCAAATTAGACTTTGTAGCTTTAATTTGAAATAACGAGGGGAAAACAAATTTCTGTGTAAATATAAATATTTAAAAAAATATTACAGCCCCACATTTTTATGCTTTTTTAATTTTTTTTTTTAATAAGTTTTGAGTAATGCAACTCCCTGAAATTTATTAGTTAATATTCATTGAATCTATTTTCATCTATTAAAAGTGTATCATTAAGAATTATATAAGATTCATATTAACTGATTTTGTTTAAGAAGCATATAAATTGAAATGTTCTGAAAAGCCAAAGTGAAAACTTAAATCAAAGAAAAGGTTTCAAGAAATTAGAGAAGTATTGTAAATTGTGAGAGTAATGTAGTATTTGATTTTTTAATATCACTGATTCAATTTATCTATATACAATTATGATTGCAGACCAATGTTCGTTTGGAACGTGAAAATAATTTGCGTGAGTATAAGAATGCTAATGACATTGATGTCATGCCCAAATTTGGTGCTGGCAGTGAGTTTGGCCGTGAGGCAAAAGAAGAGGCCCGACGTAAAAAATATGGTGTAATGCTGAAGAAATACAAACCTGAGGACCAACCTTGGCATATGAAAATTGGTTCTAAACAACATTGTAAAAGGTATGTAGCTTATATATATATATATATTGTGTGATAAAAAATATTGAGATTGAATCTTTCAATTTTTCTAAACTAAGACATACACAGCTGAGTAAGTTATATAATAAAGTGATGATATCTATACGAGTCTAACCAATTCTTGATGCTTTTTTATTTGCAATTTTTGGATAAACACAAGATTGTGCAAGTGCAATTGTGTCCATAGTCTTCAAACCTTCAGCTTTGTGCAAGTTTTTCTTGTTTCCTAAACTGAAAATTCATCTTAAAGGGAAAGGAATAAAGGATATTAAAAGAAATAGAATGGTGTAGCATCACACCATATCAAGGAGAAGTTTCAGAAGTGCTTTGATCAACGGAAAATTTGCTGGAATAAGTTTAAATGCCAAGGGAACTTTTTATAAATAATTAATTCCTTGTTCTTTTTTGTCTTTGTAAATATAGCTTCAGTCTCTATACTTTTTTTTTTGTGTGTGTGTGTATATATATATATATATATATATACACACCTTCAAGAAAAAACAAAATTCGGTCACATGGGTTTTTCTTGAAGAAATATTTGCTCTGTGATATCATTTACATTGAGCTTTTTCCAGGAATATTTAAATATTTGAATTTTGAATAATTGTCCTGATGGAATTGTTCCCTACTCCAGATTTACTGGGTTGAAGAATACATATATATATAAGATAAGAGAAAAGGAATCAATAAAAATCTAATCTATGAATTTAAAATTTTTACTTTAAGTTGAATGAAAAGTTAGCTGAAAAACAAAAGTAAAAAATCTTTTTTTGTAAGTAAAGATATTATTAATAAGAGTGTAAATATTTTGAATAGATATAGTTAAAATTTTGTAAGTGAAGCATAGTGTTAATTGTTAGCTTAAAATAAAAAAAAAAGTAAGTAAAGTTGGAGACCTTAGTCGAGGGTGACCCGAAGGCTCTCTTTTCAATAGCTACTACACTGAAGTGTAGGGCAGGGCCATATTCTATTCCATGGATTGCTCCACTTTACCCTTGATCCTTATCTTATAATGCTGAGTATTAAGCAAGGTGGTTTCAAGTACCATTTTTTGAGTCTTTGGTATGACTTGACCTGGGATTGAACCCCAGTCTTCCAGACCATTGGCGAACATTCTACTCATTAGGCCAATGACCCAGTTAGCTTAAAATAAAGGGACATATTTTGTCTGAGTAAAACTATGTATCAGTTTGTCGCTATGTAGTGGGAGAATAAATTTATGATGAAGATATAAGTCTGTATGCAATCAGCAAGTGAGAGTTTTTGGCATAATGGTATCAAGTTTATGTTAAAACTAATGTATATGATAGATAAGTGTTGTTAAAATTAATAAATGCATTCTTGAAAGAAAAGAATGTAGATTTTCACTCAAAAGAAAGAAATCAAAAGGTATTCAAGTAAAAGTTCATTACATACTGTTGAGTAAGTATAGACATCCATACTTACTGAAGAAATTTTTATTTCTTTGTTTATTTATACTATTTAGGTAGGTTTAAAATTTGCTAAAAAAGTTGATTTATCTATAAGCGTAATTGACTAAGAAATTGTATTTTTCATGGGAAAAGCTTCTAAAATTATTTTGGGTTTTGAGTCTTCGAATTTTTCACATGTCAAATATTGTTGGCTGCAAAGTATCTCAAAATTTAAAACTGTGTAAATGTGCCAGTTGATTAATAAATGTAAAAATACAGATACAAAAATTACAGCTTCTCGAGCCAATTTTTTTGCATGGAAGTCAGTTGAGTTTCCATAAATGTGTGAAGGATTGGCAAGATTATTCTTTTAATCAATTAAAATTCACTAAATCTTCTTACATAGGTATTGTTTTCTTTTTTCTTAAGGAAAAAAACATAAATTTATTAGTTTATATATGTATATTCCCTTCCAATTTTTTTTCCTTACTTTTTGGTAGAATGATGATTTAGAGATATTGATTTGCTAGTGAAGCAAATTTTTTCAAGATATTATATTACTCTTTATGAACATGATACATAATTATTTTTAAAGTCTTAATACTTTTTTCTTCAAGTGGAATTTAGGTGTGAAGATGGAAAAACTACTCAGGACTGTTTTATTTTTGGTTACCTTAATCTGTTTCGACTAATGTCGAAACAGATTAAGGTAACCAAAAATTGGTTAATCTAATGATTAACCAATGATTCTATATATCTATATAAAGGATAGATCCAATAAGTTTATAGCAGCCTTAATTATTGTAGTTAATCATGGGATTTTTTTTCAAATGTTGTTTAAACCTTGTCATCTCTAATACTTCTCTCCATGAACTAGTCACCTGAGTACAACTAATGTAATATATGAATTTTAATGTCCAATTGGAGAATACTTTTCTCATAAAGTAAGTACCTATATTGGCCTAATTACTACAAGTCTGTTGAGATCTTTAAGTATAAAAATATAATCTTTTTTAAAAAAATTTTTATTATGAAATCATGGAGAAATTGGTTGTCAGAGAGATAGAGAGTCGGGAACAACCAAGATTTATATCAGGTTGCTTCGCTCTGCCTCTACAAAGCTGGTTTAAAACATTTAATCATCTTCATTTTTTCTTTGTCCTGCCTCCATGAGGCTGGCTCAGGGTTGACTTAAAACATTTAATTATCATTTCTTTTTTGTTCTGGGATCATTGTCATTTTTGACATTAGTGAGTCTTGTACATTTTTTACCTCTTAGCCTGGGGCCGTCTGAACTCCTCAGGCCTATGCCCAGGGTTGTATGACATCTGGTCTCTCTGCTCTCTTTCTTCTCAGGGTTATATATTTTTTGGATGCCCACACACTCTTCTTTCTAGCATCACACCCATGCAATTTACATGGTATTTCTGCTGTCTTTTGTTTACTTTAAGACACAAGTACATATTCTGTTTTGAAATCCATAAATTTATATGACCTGTCAAAGGTCAATATTTAACATTCCTCATTATCCTATTTTTTAAAAATGTTCACCTGTGAACATTTTCTCAGTATCCTCCTCCTTCTCTGACTCTCTCTCTCTCTACTTGCAAAAGATACAAAAGAAACAACAACAAAATAAAACAATCATGATACAAAACTTTGAAAGTGACCTATTCATTATGTAACATTTGCCAGTTCTTATAATTATCTAAAATTATCTCTATTCTATTTCTTCTCCACATGGTTGGGGATTCCCTCATGCATACATAAATACAATACAAATACATTTCTCATTAAAAAAAACACCACAAGGCCATCTGTAATTTCTTTAGGAAACTAAAAACATAACAGGATCAACATCTTGGTCACAAAATCCTGGTTACAAACCCCATGACCCTGGTCATTCCAGCAAAACATTCGCTTGGATGCACCAGTCATTTGCTCTACAGGTTCCTACCTGGAGTAACTGGAAAAATACACAAAATTCAAGAACATTATATTCATGCCTCAAAACAATACATTGCAATAGCATTATAAATCAACAAGCAGCAAAACAACCAAAATATACTGTGCCAAAAATTTCTATCAGCCATGTGCTACTCTTCTTCACTATTGATTTTCTCTTTAAATCAGTTACTGCTTGTAATATCTCTTGCCTTACTAAAATTTCCACATGCTAGATCTTCTCTTTATTTCAACACACGCACCCTAATATCCACTGATCACTTTAAAAATTTCTGTACCAAATTTGTCTGTGAATTCCTGAGGGACCTCGTTTTAAACCCTGCATAATCATCAAGTTGCTATTAAATTTATTGGGAACCCTGTGGCAACTAAAATATAGTCACCTACCCTTTCCTAAATCATTTTGTACACATCACTGTCCATGCACATCAATTGAGACCAAAAGACCTGAGAAATCATCCATAATTTGTCCCCCCCCTCCAAAAAAAAAACCCCAACTTATAACGTTAAAAACCTTGGAGCAGGCTTTACTGCCATTTTTCTATTCTGCTGGAATCGGAACTCCAAATGTCAGAAATTGCGCCTTTACTCATGGAACAGTGAGTTTTTCTATTGAACTACTTCATTACCATATGTCCAAAATAATCCCTAACACAGTTTGAATGAAATCCGAGCCAATTTGACTTGAAATCAGCCTCAAACTGAATGAAAAACAACAAGGTGCCTTAATATGTAAACAAAAAGATATTTTATTTTCCCTACGAAAACTTCCGAAATGGAACTACTAATCTTCATTCTTCCTTAGAAATTAAAATTAAAATCCTCATGTCAATAGCTAAGGAAAATTTTTCATGAGGTGAAGAAGGAGAAAATGAAAATGACACCTTGATTCAAAACAATTTTCTCATACTAAATTTTTCAGTGGCCAAGAGAAAAAATTTCAGTCTCCTGACATAAAGATACATACACTAAAACAATGCAAATAATTGATAAGTTACTCAAAGTAAAAATTGTTTATACTATAAAATATTCCTCTAAAAAGTGCACAACTTCAAAAACAAATGTCCTGATTTATGTCTGTTCTAAAAAAAATAAAATTTTTTTCTTCCTTCTCTTCTTTTTCTCTCTTCTCTCCATGGTAAGTCTGTGTGTATCAACTCTTTCTTTTTTTCCTTTTAACTTCTAAAAATTTTTTGTCTTTTTCAACTCTTCATAACTCAAAAAAATTATTTTTCTTTTATTACAATAACCATAGTTTATATATATATATATATATATATATATATATATATATATTTTATGTGTGCGCATATGCTTTACTTATGATTTGTTTTCTTTTGTTTTTTTACATGTCACATATACTTGATTAATTTTAGAAATATATCCATTATGGAATAATATCAAAATAACTTTTATGCTACTCATGTTCTTTGATTCACTAATAAATTTTGTGTATATTATTTGGTGTTATAACTGATTTTTTTGTTGGGAAATTTTTTCTTTTTAAAGGTAAATTGATTTATCAGACTTTTGTAAAAAAAAATCAATATTGAATTTGTTATTTCAAGATTTTGTTTGTAAAGTGATGATCATCCACTTGCGTTGGCTTCAAATTAGGAAAAAACTTTGAAAAGAGTTTTTTAGAATTTTACTAATTAGTTTTTATTTATTTTTATTTTTTGTGTGTGTGTGTGCAGGTACAAAGGTGTGAGAGAGGGCACAATATCAGACAACACCTCATATTTTATCTTTACCCAGTGTGCAGATGGTGCATTTGAAGCGTTCCCAGTTGAACATTGGTACAATTTCAATCCTGTGATTAAATATAAATATCTTAATGTTGAAGAGGCTGAGGAAGAGTTCAAAAAGTAAGTTTAATCTATTGATAATAAAACTGAAATCCATTTAAAGTTTTAGATAAAATATCTAATGGATATAAAGTAGAATAAATGTTTGGTTTAAAACTCTATTAAAATAGAAATGTAAAATTCAAAGAAAACTGACTTCTTGCTAGCTATTTACTTTATTATTCCCTATTATAATTTGCTTAATATATGCTACATTATAGCACTAGCTAGCTCACAAAAAAAAAAAAAAAATATAAATAACTTTATTGTGTCTAAATTTGATTACTTTTAGATGTCTTTAGAAAATAATTTTCAACAAGCTTTCTGTAATCATTTATAAATATGTGACTGTAAATATAAATGGAGCTGTATTTAAAAAAAAAAAAAAAACTAATTGAAAATTTTTAAAAATGAATAAAATCTGCAAATGATAATTTATTTTGATATATCTAATATTTAACAATAAATTAATTTTAGACGAGACAAGACGATGAATTTGTTTTCTGTCATGTTACGGAAGAAGCTACGACCTGAAGATACGGATATTGATGCCGAAGAGGGAGAAGAGAAAAAGTCCAAGGCTAAATCTAAAAAAGAAAAAGATTTTGTAAGTTGGGATTTTCATAATATATTTTTCAGCTTTGGTCTACAAAGAAGCAACTGCATTTGTCTATCTGCTGCTGCTTGGTCTTTCAGAAGACGAATAGACTAGACAGATAAGAAAATATCTTGCAGTTATTATGCTTACTAACCTTTTTTAAATATAGGGGGTTCTATTTTAAATAGGTTTTTATTTTTACTAGTAGTTTTTCATAATAGATTTTACTACAGTGGCAAAAAATTTAAAAGTATAAACAAAATATACCAATACTGCAATTGTAATTCCAAGAAAGTCTATAATAGAAAATTTTAAGACAGTAAGGCACTATTTTGAAGTTGAAATATCTTTTTTACAAACCCAGATCCTACTGCAGTACGTCATACAATCAAGTTTTGTTGGCTTTAATTTGTCAAAAGTAGTTGATTAGATATTTAATAGACTTTGATTCAAATCTTTGTCTCTGAATATGAACAAAATTCTGCTTGTTTCATGGTGATTTTAAATTCTAGAAATTATAAGTTATTCCTGTAAACATATTACAACAAAAATGTGATCAATTAGAGAAGGTTGTAGGTGGTGCTGTTCTTTGATAGCTATATAAAATAGAAATAGCAACTGTAAATTTTTTTTTTTTTTTTTTTTTTTTCATAAAAATATTTTGTCCAAAGTGTGATAAAGAATAAAGTGGAATGTAGAACATAAATTCTAAAAAATGTTTAATCATTAGGTAAAACATTTTAAAAGAATGAGTAAGGAGTTATTTCACAAAGAAATGTTAATTTTTTATTGTAGCTTTTAACTGATTTGGATGATTGGGCTGTGATGTCTGATGAAGATGATGATAAAGATGAGAGAGAAGAAAGTGATAAAGGTGAGTAGATCATTTTAGAGTTCATCTGTGATATCATCTCGTTCTCGTTAATTAGAAAAGGAAGATAATTCATTTGGATACTAATAAAGATATTTGTTAAATTAGCATTGTATTGTAGAGTTACTTTGTTTACTTGATATTCTTGTAACTGATGCTGATATATGCAAAAATATAATTATATGAATAAATTTATTAACTTTAATTTATTGAGATCTTAGATTATGAAAATCACATCATGATTAGTGAAGAAATGACTGATTTCCAAAGTATTTTCAATAAGGATTTTAAAGTCCAGTTGTAATTTTTAAATCAGTGTCACCTAATTCAGCAATATGATTTACTGAGAATGTTAATTATTAAAAATCTTTTTATATTTGTATGTATAATTTTAGATTCAAAATGAAATTACTTTGATCTTTTTTTATTTATATTGTATTTATGTTTAAAGTCTGAATTAATCTCTTGCTTTTTTTTCAAATTATAGAAGATAAAGTTGAAAAAGTAACCAAAAAAGAATCTAAAACAGTAAAGGTTAAGAAGAACTCTAAAAGCAACTCAGATGATGAAGCCATTGAGGAAAGTGATGAAGGTGATTATGATGATAGAGAACTTGACTACAATACAGATTCAGCTAGGTAACTAATTTCTTCAACCATATCAAGTTAATTTTTCTAATATTCCAAATTACAAACTGGATAGAAACCATTAATCCTAATTGCTCTTTGACTTTTATTTTGAAGCAATAATGATTATTGATGGTTTTTAAACCCATTGTATGTAATAGAAATTATCACTCACGCAAACGACCGCGCATCTGTTTAGCAACAGATGTGGTGTTGGAATGACTTGGTACTGTTTTAGAAGATGCGTGCTGGCTTCGTCCGAAAAATGATGCTTGGCAAATCAATTTGGCAGAACTTGATGCCATGCTAAAAGGCTTTGATCTTGCACTACAGTTGCAGGCCAAGGTTGTGCATCTCCACACTGACTCATTGTGTGTTTACCACTGGTTGAGCGACACTTTAACTGGAAAGACACGAGTTAGGACTAAAGCCGCAAGTGAAATGTTGATACGAAGGAGACTGATGATGGTAAAGCTTCTAGTTGACAGATACAGCTTGTAGGTTGACGTTACTCTAGTTCAATTGAAGCAGAATCTGGCTGATAAGTTGACTCGAGTGCCGAAGAGGTGGATTGATATAATGAAGCAGGGATCCAATCCTCTGCAACTGACATGTGCAGTCTTAACAGATCAATTAACACCTGAGCAGATCCATGTAATACATCGGAAAAGTGGACATCCTGGAATTCGTTGAACCTCATATTTTGTCCAAAGAGTGTGTCCTACAACTACGAAGGCAACGGTCAAGGCAGCGATATCAACAAATTGATCCAGCACCGATCCGATGGCAAAAAGGGAAGCTTGAGGTGGAGGGCAACTGGTGTTGGACAGGCACAGATGTAACGCATTATGATGGCAAACATTTCTTAACCTTAACGGATTGTGGCCCAATGTGTTTCACGATATGGTGTCTGTTGATGCAACAGGATACATTGAGCATTATACAACAATTAAGATCAGTCTTTTCAAACGTGATCCCCCACTTGAAATCTTGACTGATAATGCCTCTACATTTCAATGTCAAGAATTTCAGAAATTCACAAGTGAATGGGGGATTAGAATGTGTTACCGATGTGCATATTTTCCAGAAAGTAACAGTATAGCGGAGTGGTGTCACCACACAGTCAAAAGAATTGCAGCCAGGACACAGTGTTCGATTCCAGAAGGTGTATACTAGTATAATATGACACCCAAGGACGATGCAACACCATCAACTGCACCAGCCTATGGGATCTACCACTACGAACAGCGTATTAAAGGAATAGATGTCACACCATCATTGGTTAGAGTTGTTGACACCTCGTATAAAGTGGGAGACCATGTTTGGGTAAAACCCCCGAATGTTCGGTGCACTACAAGATTTGGCAGTGGAAAAATAGATGAAATAATAAGTCCCCAGACTATGTTGGTTGATGGTGTCCCACATCATGTGAAAGATGTCCCCTTTGTTGTGCCTCTTCCACCTCGGCGGACGATGAGGAAGATAACATACAATTCGAGGATGATCCTGACCCTTTACTGCCCCTTTGGATAAGCCCAGAAACGCTGCCTATGGAACCAGAAGAGGGGATGATGGAATCTGCAGGTAGTGATGGCGGTAGTGGTGAGGAGGATGGAAACAAGGAAGTGACAACCCCGATCTTACATAGAAGTACCTGTTGAAGATGATCACCATCTCCCTACCATTTTTGTGATAGTGATATGATAGAAATTATCACTCATGCAAACGACCGCATATCTGTTTGGCCTGTCAGGTAACGGGATTGGGTAGGAAAAGGGAAGAAAACTTGTGACTTATCAGGTATTGAACCTGAGACCTTCCCATAACAAATTGTAGGTTGGTTTAATTTAAATAAGACTGTTTCAGCCAATCAGAGGCAGGCTTGGGATTGTAGCAGGCACTACTTAAGACACACACAAATTTGGTCAGCAGTCAAAAAGTCATTTGCTTGGGGAGGTCTTAACAGTTGAGCGTTTGACAGCTGAGATAGAAAGACCCTTGTTTTTGAATTAGATTGTATTTAAAATAATAGTAAATAATTGGCTTAATACTTAATGCTATTTTGAATGCGAATTTAGTTTACATTGCACATGTGGTTACCATATTCTTTATTGTAGTAGTGTGTCTGAAGTTGAAGACCGTGACAAAGAAGACAAATATGAAGAGAAAGGTGTAGATGAGGAGGCTGGTTTGAGAAAACTTATTGATTCTGAGGCTAGCAGTGATGAAGAGGAGAACAAGAATGATGATGATGAAAATGAAACTAAAGAAGAAAAGGCTAAAAAAGGTAAGAAAGCATTTTCCTTTGTCAAGTTATTCACTCAGAATCTTATATCTGAAATTGAAATGGAATTACTTACTTTTCCATTGACTTTCTCAACTTAAGTTGTTGATAAATCCAGTATTTATATTCATAGTTATGAAAAGTACAAATACTATAAATTTTATAATAAAACCCATCATCATCATTATAATAATAATAATCATCTCTTTGAAAGTGAATTCAATTTCATGTGATTATCTTTGTAGAAAGTGACAGCAGCAGTTCATCATCTGGCAGTGATTCTGACTTGGAGGAAAGATTGTTTTCTGTAAGTGATTTATTTTGTATTAATGTGAGTCATTTGTCTGTTTATAAGTCATTTGTGTGTATTGGTTGTGGTGAGGAGGATGAGGAAACAATTTTTGGTGGTGTCGGTCCAAAAGGTTTTGATTTTGCTTAATTGTACCACTTCTTTCTTTGATCACTTCCTCATATAGATTATTACTAGCATTGTATCCATAACAAATTCTAGATAATACTGACTATATTTACTCTTGGGTATGACTCTAATTCAGGGAAAGGAGTAGCGCCCTCCCCTACCCCTCGGTGTAGTAGCTATTGAAAAGGGAGCCTTCTGGTCACTCTCGACTATGGTCGCCAACAAAAAAAATGACTAAAATGTATCTGATAGTGAGACTCTGATTTGGACTAGTAGTACTTATTGGGTCAAATAGATCTGTTAAAAGTTATCAGTTTTAGATAAGAATATTTGAGTATGAAGCATTTAGCTGTTTAAAATGATTGCAAATATACCCTTTTGTACCATGTATTGGAGACAATGATTATTAGACTGACTTTGACATAAAATAACCTATCAACTCTATAAAAAAATGACTATAGCTAATTTCTCTGTAATCTATTTTTTTTAAAAACTTGGTTTTATAAAATTTGAACTGGTGAACTTATTTTGAAGAACAAAGTTCTGTACAAGATTTGCATTGTAAAATTAAAAAAAAATCTGTCTATTATCCAAAAAACATTGTTGTCCATTCACTTTGAAGCCAAAAAGTTGTGAGCAAATTTTTATATCATTATTAGGGAAAGTATAGATAAGGAAATAAAACCTTATGCTTTTAAATTTGATTAAGTTGAGGTTAACATGTGAGATAGGCAGCTTGATTGATAGAAAATTCAAACCAGAAAACTGATGCTGATCAAACCACAAATGATACAACAGCAGTGTTTGATAATGAGGTCTGTATCACCTAGGAGGTGAGGTGTTCGGAGTTATGAAATGTGTAGTAACTTACATGAGGGTATAATTTGAAGGCAGTTGAAGGAATGTAAGTGTTTTGAGTAAACAATCATTCAAAATGATTGGAAACACTAATTTAACCAAATGGTTTGATTAAGGGCTAATAAAATTTCTAATGTATAAAATCTTTTACAATGCATCTATATTAATAACTGGGAAGAGTTTTTGTCTGTCCTTTTAGAGGCAGCTTAATGGTTTGATGTCATTTTGACTAGTATTTTCTTCTTTTTTTTTTCTCAATTCACTCTAGGTGTCAATTTATGACAATGAAGAAATGATAAAGATTATATAGGATAAGTTCTTGGTGAGATTTGAACACACGTCCTCTTTTGCCTTGGGACAGCCTGGTTTAAACACAGCAGCTACTCTTAACCCCACATAGTGCAAAGGTTAACAAGCTAGATTAACATGGCTACATAAAAGTTATGCGTACAGTCTTTTTAAAAATTCCATGAAAAATGAAACGAGAATAAAATTTTCATGAGAATTGAAATAGGTTTTCCAAAAATATTTGGGGAATTACTTTTATTTTTTGGTCGACCTCCCCCACCATTTCATTTGACGAAATCTGAACAAAATATATTGTTGACATACTGTTTTAAAATTTTTCTGGAAAAATAAGAGTCTGAATAATTATATCATGAAATTTTTAGAAATTCTTAAAATTCCGATTTAAAAAAAAAATGGCCATGAATTCTGAAATAAAAAGTACTAAAAAATGCCATATGGTGCTTGGAAAAAATTTACTTGATTTTTTAAAAAAATTAATATATACTTTATTTTTTTATATATATTTTGTTGAAAAAATTCAAGAGAGATAACCAAATAATAATCAGTGATTGTATTATGCAAAAGAAAACAATTGTTCTTTCTCTTCTAGCCACCAGTACATTAAAAAATATAATTGTCAAAAAGAACTAATGTATTGTAGTGATACTAAAGAGACTTTAGACCCCAGTTGTGACTTTGCCGTGGTAATAAGTTGATGAACGCAGTACTCTTAAACATACACCAAGATTTATTTACTACTAGGTAGCAAGTAGGTTTCCGGAGAAAGAAAGGGAGTATTGAAACATGAGACAACTGCTTCAGCTAGATAAAAATATGGTGGGAAAAAGAGAGCAAACACAGACCTTGAATTTTTTTCTGGTTCTAACACGCTTGTCCGCTGGATTGTGTAGTTTTATGCCCCACTTTAGAATGTGCTCCCCCCATTAGGGCTTGTAAACTTTTGTCCCTTACATCTTTGTGGCAGGTGTTCTACTGACATTTTTACCTTGTGTCTTGCTGTGGATTCTCGAAAAGGATACAAGTTGTCCCCTCACTTTCGCCTGTCATGGCAGGAGCAGAAACATCAATTTTTGCTTGCGCATGTGCACGAGATTTCAAACCTCCAGTTTTCCGTGGTTATTTTTGGCCTTGTTATTCAGTGACACTACTGTCTGCTTTATTTATTTATTCATTCAATTTCCTATGAGCCATTCAATTACATTACACTAATATTTAAATTATGGCCACTTTTTTTAAGGTCATCTTAAATAAACAACAACTGCTACTGAAGAAATGGATTTTTTACTTATTTTTCATAAATATGATTTTTTCCCAATCCAAAACAATCACCAAGAATATAGTTTGCAGAGAAGTATTGAGCTTTAACCGATAGATGGTGTTTGTTTTAGATGCATGTTAGAATAGATTAAGAGTGTAAAAAAACATTTTGCTAAATCTGTGTAATTTACACGGGTTTCAGCTAGTCTGTATTAACAATTTAACCTGATGTCAGCTGTTTTGGTGTTAGTAGTTTGGGTGTAGAAACACAAAGAAAATTGTATTTATTTGAAGAGGTCATGAACATTAAATAACATTAAATATAAGACAAACTTAGAAAATTAATGAAAAAAGCCCCCTTTTTCTCAAAAAATTAAGTTTTAGAAATTCTAAGAGAATCAGAAACATTCTTTACTTGTTCAAAACCTGAAAATACATCCTATAACAAACAATTCATAATTAAAACTAAAAAATATTAAACATTTAAAGCACCTTAAGAAATACCATTGCAAAGAGCAAAATTTTAGTGCCATCCAAAGTAAACATACCTTGTGTAACAGAATTTCTCATTACTTAGTGGAGTCCAAGTTGCTAATGGGCTAATCTACTGTTATAAGCAGAGAAACAAAGAAACAGGAAAAGTCATACTATCCATTATATTGATAGATTTTTAAAACTTTTAATAATTTTTTAATTATCTATGAATTAAATATATCCCATTGTTATAAAACGAGGCTTAATCACTTTGAGTGATGCCTCAAGTTACCACAGAAACAAAATTTTTCATTACTCTGATTGTAAGATCAGGTTTTTTATTATCCAACAGTAGTCTTTTGTTATCGACAAAGAAATAAAAACTCCTTTTCTTTATTATATAGATAGATTTTTGATGTAAAAATGAATGTGTGAAATCATGAGAACCAGTTCTGAAAAAATTTTTCAAACTTTGTAAGTTTGATAGTATAACATTATAAAATTACTTTGAATAAATACTGACTGTATTGTATATATTTTGCATGCTTGTAAGTTCCATATTTAGTGTTACATTTTGCATGAATTATTGTTTGACTATCCATTTGCCAAATTTGATAAAATAATCAAAATCCAGTTGTTGATGCTTTTTGTTGCCCCCCCCAACACTTTTTCTATGTGATTTTTCAATGTATTCTCTGTCTTTTCAGGTTGATAACCGTTCAAAGAAGCTTAAGAAGAACCCTAACCCTAGCCAGCAGCGATCAGTCACTCCTACAGTTGTAGAATCAGAAAACAAAAATGATGTCGTTAAAAGTAAGGATTTCCTTCTCATTTGGTGTTCCCTATATAAGTAGAGTTGAAATATTTAACTCTATCCTATTTCAGTGTTCTTAAAACATTTTTTTATTATTCAAAGTATGTCATTTGCATTATGCGAATTGTTTTTAATAATGTACATGAAAAAAATGAAATAATTTTATTTGTTTAAAGGATACTTTATCAATTATTGGTGTAGATAAATTTCTGACACTAGAAATAATCAACACTTGATTAATCCTCTCCTCTTATGGCACCTTCTATAATCTACCAATGAATTAGTCATTCTGTCTCCTTTTGCTCAATACTTTGGCATAGGATAGTATTGGATTAACTTTATTTGTATAATTCAGACTTTTTATATATTCTTTGTTTAAAATGTTCCTTTTACAAATCTTTGTATGTTATGTTACCATCAGACTATTTTACTTGTTGCTGTTCTATTCAAATTGGATTGACTGATTCATGCCATAATTTTTTAATATAAGATATCTTTTCTTTTTCTAAAATTATTTTTGGTAAATTCTTTTGCAACAGCTGCTCAAAAAAGAAAAGCTGAACCTGAAGTGGTCACTAGTAACAAGAAAGTCAGGACAGAAAGTCCAGTAACAACTTCATCTGCTCCCATGTAAATATCTTTTAGTTTCATTTGTAAGCATTTTTCAAATGGCAGCAAATTAGTTTACTTCTAAGAATCAGGGCTTCATTGATTGTGTTGTAATTTTACTTTAAAATGCTAAAACATATCTAAAAATTAAACATTTTTGACTACTAATCAAAAATTAAAAATAATTGACAATGCTTCACCTAATAAATTCAAAATAATATCTTTTAAAATATTAAATAACCAAATCAAGTAAAATCTTAGCGACAAATGTTTAAATATCTTTAGAGCTGTCATTTAAAAAAAAAAAAAAAAACTTTTTTTGTTTGCATAACTCTGGTATTGTTTAAAAAATTTTTTTTCAACATAAAAAAAACAAGAATTATTGTCAAATAGATACATATTTATTTTTTGACTCAACTGTGAAGTCCATTAAATTTTTTTTTGTTTTTGTTTTAGTGAGGGAATCTCTGAAGAGGCCATTCGACGTTACCTGATGCGAAAACCAATGAGCACTAAGGATCTGTTGCAGAAGTTCAAGTCTAAGAAACTGAACCTATCTAATGAACAACTGACTACCAGCATAGCACAATTGCTGCGCAAAATAAACCCTGATAGGCAGATTATCAATAAGACATTGTACTTGTCCCTGAAAAAACCAGATTAAAAGTGACATAATTTTTGCAAGTTGATCAACCTTGCTGTACTCTCACACATGTAATGCAGGTTTCTTTTATTTGAACAATGTACATATACTAAACACTTTTTCATGTCCCTGCCATGACTTTTGGGAATCAATAACTGAATAAGCATTTCTTTCATCTTCATTGCCTTTTATATTTTCCTTGCTCTAATCAGTGCTTATAGTTTATTGAACTTTAAGAAGTCAAATTCAGATCTGGTAGGTCTTCTTTATTAACAAAAGTGTGTAGTTTGTGTGTCAGCAGCCTCATTGATGGTGTGAGATCTAAGGAAGTATTTGGTTTTTGTCTCTTAACAATATCCAGGTTCTGATGAATATTTGTCATAATCCCGAATTCTGTTCTTTTGAAACTTTGCCAATGCACTGCCATATTAGTTTGCGGTTTCTTTTAATTAGCTGCCATTTTTTATTAATTATTAGATCTAATTTTTCTTTCTTAGCTCTTCTGACCCTGAAAAGATGATTTCCTTCGACCCTTCCTTAGTTCTTTATCATATTTTGCACACATAACATTCTGAGGTTTTTCAGTAACAAATATGAAAATATAAGGATCAATATTTGAAACTGAATATTTGAGTTGCCTTATACTTGTTGCTAGGTACTGTAAAATTTTCAATTTCAGTATCAAATTTTGATTACTCAAGATGTTTCATATTTATCTTGTGTGACAAAAAAAACAAAAAACAAAACTTAAGAATGATACCAAAATTATTTGTCCTTTTACATGACTTTTATTATTAGGTATTATTCCAATTATAGTTTTGCTAAGTTGCAGTATTGTATCTCCCCTCAGCAAAATACTTGAACTTTTTAGAACATTTTGTTAGTTTTCAAACTTTTCTTATCAGATGAATATTTTCATTCAATTTGGCAAGATATTTCATCTTTTCATTTTTCCCTTATCTCAGTTTTAGCTCTTCACTATATAGACAGACTTCTTAAAGGGTGTTGACTATTTTACCTGGAATAAATTAGCAACATTTGTTGTGTATTGTAAATTATCTGCAATCTCTGATTGAGACGTACAGACTCTGACCAAATGCAAAATAAGTCTACCTCTTCAGAAAAGTCTTTGTAATGTGAGGTTGTAGATTTTTATTTCTTAAATAAACTTTTAACATTTTTGTAGTATTGCTTTTGTTGTTTTATAGACTAAAATTTTAAATTAATCATTTGATGCAATTTTGCATTGGTTTTATAAAACTTTACTTTTTAAAGATGTTCTGATTGATTTCTTTCATCTTAGTGAATTAGTCATTCATTACACATTAGGTAACTATATTTAAAGTTAGAGAACTTGAAAATGCACTTACAAAAATGTAGAAAGAATAAATCTTATTTGATTTGTTATAATAATAATACCACCATCTGTTTCCTGTCCATTTTAGTAGTGCATTTTAACAAAGTTTAATTTAAGTGTGAGTGGAAGTGTCTTCCATTGCTTGAAGGAATGGACAAAAGATAAGGAAATCTTTGTAATGACATTTTACTTTAAAACTTTAAAATAAATATTTCAGATTGTTTCAAAGAAGTGCATCTTCAAATGCATTAACTTTTGAATATGTATAATATAATTGTTATGAGACAAATCTGAGAGGAATCTGCATCTCTAAGTCATCAATAGTAAAAAAAAAAAAAAATCATTCAAAGATATAGTTGTCAATTGGTTCTAGTTTTGAGGACTTTGTTTTGTGAACTGATGTATCTGAGACAAAGACTAAACTACCCAGATATGAAAAAGTAAATCTTTTCTCTGTCTGGTGTGGCAATATTTTTGGTAATATGAAAAGGAGAGAGAGAGAGAGAGAAATTCAGCAACAGTATTAATTCCAATGGTTGTTAAACTCAATGCTCTTGCTTTGGACATGGATCAATCTGTTTTGTAAAATATAGCATCCTCATAACTCTGGGGTGCCTACTGTGTTGATGGATGTCTGTTAGTTTAGCAGGACTCAGGAAATTGTCTTATGATTTTTCCTCATGGAAAAAAACATTCCTTTACATGATAGCCTGGGAATATTCACCCTATAACTTCTTTGTTGCCACTGCAAGTTACCATGCTACACACAGACTTCCAGTACTAGGTCACTATCTTGCTGGCTTTTTGGGTCTTTACATGTCAGCCCAAACTTCCATAGATGCTTCCTCACGGGTACTGTGAACATCACATCTTCATTGATGTAGATGGTATTAATGTATATTGATGTTGCTTTCCAAGTCCTGTGACAATATAGCTTTGAGCACAAGGAGCACCATAGTAATGCCAAATCCCAGCTTTGTGAGACTGGACCCATATCCTATGGCCACAATGACTTCTCAATATGTACTTGCAGGTAGGTTTTCTTGAGATTTAAGCTTCATTAGTTCAAATTTTGAGGATCAAACACTTCTGAAAAAAGAAACATTTGTGCCTTGTTTCATTTCCAGTAATATTTTGTACAGACATTTGTGTTGGCCATAAATACACAAACATTTATTTAATTCACAATAGTCTGTTACATGTCACACTTCCTTTTTATTTGCTTGCATTGTAGCTGTCAGAAGTAACAGCTTTTTGAAGGGCTAAATTTCTTTTTGGGCTATGGCAATCCATTCTTGCTATTCCCGCTTGCACTCGGTTGTCTTGGCATTGGGTACTCTGAAAACCTTATTGGTCAATTTCTCAGGCTCATGATCTATTTATTCCCATGCCACGATTCAGGAGTTATGCTGCTTGTTGAATTTTATGTGGAAATCAAATACTTTGACCTGGAGTGCCCCATAAACGAATATTCTCTCCTCGAACTCTACATTCCCAGTGTGAGTGATCTAGATGATACTTTGTGTATTGATTGCATTCATCCCAAACAGCAGGTTGAATGCCCTTTTGTGCATCATCAATCCATAAAGTTCAGCAGTGTTGCTAGATTCTGTACAGATCCTGATTATATTGACTTCATCCCAAGTTCCTCATATATTTTTGGTCTCCCTGACATTCTTTATAGACTAAAACTGACACAGATTTGTGTTCAATTTAGAGTACAGAATCCGCTGTTCACGTGGCTTGGAAGTCTGGCCATAAAAGTACAAGCTAATCTCTGATCTGAAATCCCTCCAAAAAGTTACCATATTCTTTAGTGCCTTGAATTGTTTGTATATAACAAAGGAATCTGTTGCAAATGCAGTGAACAGTACATTCTGAATCTTGGCTGCTGAATCAGATTTTGCCTCTTTGCTTAACTTCTGGCTGCTTGAAAATGCTCCACCAGTCTGTCAGAGAAGGAGAACTCACTTGATCCACTTCACTCCATGGTTGCTGTATATCATTTCTCTGCTCTCCATACAATTGACCATATATTGATGAGCTGTCAAATTCTGGGATCAACCAGATGTTGAACTTGCCATCTGACATCTTGCTGAAATTGGAAATTGAAATCTTTTGTAGATTTAAAAAAAAAATCTTAATTTATATTGAAATAGAAAACATTACAATATTACTGTGTAATTATATTGCCTATAACTTTGGGAAAAGTCATTAACATATTAGAAATTGTTTTTGCCCAGTTAACTGTGCCTGTAGAATACACTGACTGCATCTCTACAGAGGGGTAAGATCTCCGCAATGAGTGTCCTGGATATGATACTAAACAATCTGCTGGTGAGGTTCCAGTAATGCTGGAACTTTGGGGTATGCGGAGTACCCCTTCATTGCCTTTGCTCTCAGGTCTACTCTGGCCTGGAGTGGTAGCACCTGATAGGGTCTTATCTATGGGTCAAATAGAACAAAATTGTGTACTTATGCTAAATTGAATTGCTTAAAATAGAACTGTTTTGACATTTAAACTGTGTGCTTATGTTAAACTAAATTGCTTGAAATAAAACTGTTATTTGTATAAAAATGGATTTGGCATTAAATAGCCTACAAGGGTTGATATACCATAAAACAACCAAAAATATGTTTGACTAATTCAACCTTTTCACATTCTTGATGTTATTAACACAATGTTTTAGCTGATTCATTCTTCAGCTCTCATCAGATATATAACTCAAAGAAAAAAATGTTTTTTTGCCTTCAACGATTATACACCTGAAGAATTGATTTGCTGAAATGTTCTTAATGATATCAAGAATACAGAGAAATGGTTCAATTGTCCAGATGATTTTTGGTCGATTGTGTGATATCTTCATTTTCATAGTAAATTGGGAAAGTAGATCTTTCTAAAAAGTTAAATCTGAGTAAAATAATAATTACTTATGTTTATATTAAATCATCCTATAAATAATGTCCAAAATCTGATAAAGATTGATGGATTATTTTTGCTATTCTAAAATGCTACTTCATGTGTTCATATAGTTTTAAATGTATGTTACATCAATCCCATAAGGATTCAATTAAATTGACCTTCTTAAGATGGAAATTTTTTATGGAATGGTCTGAGTTAAGAAAAGGTAAGAATAATGCAGAAACTACTTGAAATGGTATTAAAATGAAAGTAGATGGTTTGAAAGTTTTCTTTAAAACTTAAATGTGCTAGAAACATGTTACTCTGTTGACTTTAATGGCAATTTGATTTGTCTGCATTTTGTAGAAATAATAGAAATAATGTTACAGTTGGAGCATTAGTTCAAAAACTGAATTCAAACCATTCAATAGTTGACAATCATCTGTGACAACTTAGAAAGGCACCATAGTTTGACAGAAGCCAAACAAAGTAAAAATAGACATCTACACACATGTGAATATAGCTTGTTGTTTGCAGGCAGATAAGTGATTTGGCAGTGAAAAATGGATATTTTACTCTTGTAAACTATAAATCGATGCAAAGAATGGTATAGTAGAGGTGAACAGGCTACAATTCCAAACTGCTCTTTTTTTCTTAATCACAAGCCTTGTTTGAGGAAGGAGATGTTTTTTTTTTTGTTTTTTTTTCAGCGTCGCTTAGAACCCAGGGATATCGAAGTAGTACACAAGCACTACAACTCTGACTTGGCCAGGTGCTTGTACCTTAATTATCCTACTCTTTCACACAAAGGAACTGAACAGCAAATACCATAGAGACCTACTTTCAAGGAATATAAAATAAAATGGTACTGAAAAGAAACTTATCTTTTATTTTGTGAATTGTTTTCATTTTATCAATACAAACCCATAACACGTGGAGAAAGATATAGACTGGCAACAGACCAAATTGTTAAACTTCAGAAAAAAGATGAAGTGGAAAGAAGAATAGCTATGCTCATAGCAATACCCAATGACAAACATGGGCAATACAAAAATATCTCGGGGACTATGTACTAAC
Organism: Sepioteuthis lessoniana; assembly: GCA_963585895.1. Lineage (NCBI taxonomy): Eukaryota > Metazoa > Mollusca > Cephalopoda > Myopsida > Loliginidae > Sepioteuthis > Sepioteuthis lessoniana. Next base: position 369,491 of record OY757923.1, on the reverse strand, counting down.
AGACTTTCATTGTGGAAAAAAATAAAAAAATACAGACTTAGTTTTCCTTTTTAGCGTTAGAAGGAACTCTCTATTATAGTGAAATGAATGATTATGATTAAGAGTGTGTGTGTATGCATACGCACATATAATAATTGTTCTAACTTCACAGATGATTGCAGTCTTTTGATTCTCCAGCATCATCTGGATTGATGCTTTCTCTTCAGCTGTGTCCTCTCAGATGACTTGCAAATCTTGAAGTAGAGAAGACAGACAAATGAAATGATGATTAGATATTACTTGATGTGGTACTAGGAGAAAGATTTTGTGTAGCACTGTGTGTCTTTCCAAGCTAAAGATTTGCAGACTGTACTGCAAATAATGCAAGTGGTATCATCTTGCTTCAAAGGAAGTGTGTCCTGTTCCCATCTCTCGTGAGATTTCATGTAATTGACATATCCAGCTTTAGAGAGAATACAGTTACAAGTTCTTGAATTTGAGAGTCTGACATTGTTCCTTTCTTCAGCTATTGCTTTAACCTTTCATGATTTTTATGTTTTAAATGTCATTTCCACTCAGATCTTCTCAATGTTAGTTTTTCTCAACCCAGGATATCAATTTTCAGTGATTTAAGAATATTCTTGATGTTGTCTTTATTGCATTTCCTTGGCTTGTGTTGAGGGTGCTTGTCATGTAGCAGTTCACCATAGAACAGGCATTTGGGAAGTCTTTGATCTTCCAGACACACTGTGTCCTGTTTAGTGCATTTGATTTGCCATAATCAAAGACTCTAAACTTGTGCATTTAGTCATAGTCAAAATTATAATGTTGAGTATTCACCTCCAGAAAGAAAGAAAACATTGAAAGATGAAAGAAAGAAAAGTGCAAGAAGAAAAGACAAAAGAAAGGAAGCTTGGGAAGAAAAATAATGGGAAGATGAAAGAAAGGATGGGATGAAAGAAAAAGAAATAAAGCATGGGAAGAAAGAAAGTGCAAGAAGGAAAAACATCATAGGAAGATAAAAGAAAACGTGGGAAGAAAGAAAGCAGAAAGAGAATACAATAAAAGGTAAGTGAAATTGAAAAAGAGGAAAAACAAAGTGACATGAAGAGAGAAGACTGAAGTAAAGAAAGGTATAGTGAGAGAAGAAAAAAGAAAGTGAAAAACCATGAGAGAGAAATGTTAAGTAGTGTAGTTAACCTAGATATCTCAGAAAAAATGATTATATTTGAATTTCTTTTACACAAGCTTTTAAGAAAAGGAACTTATTTCATATACAGGGTCTGGCATAATGATCTGGATTGCCACCATGTAGATGCTAGTACCTGTGTGTCGGTAGGAGCAGCAGCAGCACTTATGCTATTTCAGTTGACTTCATGATCTAGAGTGTTGAAAATTCTGTGTTTGTGACTGAAATTTATTAAAAAATGATGATGAGATCTATTAATTTTGAGTAGAATCTATGCTATCTTTTTCTATTTATGTTTCAAATATGAGAGATTGTTCTGCTGAACACTGTATTCACAGTAGGTGCAGTCATGAGTCATGTTAATAATGACATTTCTTATTACTATGTAGGTTGATCAATATATACACAGTTTGCACAAAAAAAAAAATGCATCACATTTCAAGAAAGGGAAAATCTGTATAAAATAAATATTTAACTTGTATAAGCACCTCTTGATTTATATACTTGTACTAATCTCACTATGTCTGAAAAAATTTAGTATCAAAATATCTATACAGATTTTTCCTTTCTTGAAGTGTGCATACATTTTATGGTGGACTTGTATGTACATGAAGGTCAGATGAAAAGTTCTTAAGCTGACCAAGATATTCTCATGAAATCTGACCAAATAAAGATTATTTTTAACATAGTTCTTCTTGTGGTCCACACACTTCTTCCATCAGTGTTGCAATGCTTGGATTCCATTGGTAAAAAAACGTCAACAACAGCAGATATGATGTCATCATATGAACATTTTAGCCCACCCTTGAGTACATACAGACTTATATATATGCACACATAAGAGTCGGCTGTAAAATTGTCTGCCTGACCAAGATGGGAATGACAAAAAGTGATTGTTTAAGCTTTCTATGCAAAATTTAATAAAAATTTAAATAAAAAAACATTATTACATTCTTGCTTGTCTCAATTCTCCTTATATATATATATATATATATATATATATATATATATATATAAGGGAAAAACATAGGTTTGATTCAGTTTATTTGTTTAATGGGATATCAACTCCTTATGAATTATTTAATGATGAAATTTGATACAAATAATTTGTACTCAGCTACATGGTTTCAAGTACCCCTACCCAATAGTAATAATCCTCATACAGATCCACCTGACCCACAGATGTGACCCCAACAGATACCACTACTCCAGGTCAGAGCAAACCAGTGAATAATGGCAATGGAGGGACAAGTTTACATCACTTAGGATTCAACACTGGATTCATTTTAAAGTCATAACTAGTACACAGGACATATTTCATAATATGAGTTTCAGTAAAAAATATCAAAAATGAACCAGCAGTATTTACTAAAACAGAAATGAACAATGAATGAAACATTTTCTTCAAAATTATCCCCTTGGTATTTGGTACTACAGCTAAGTTTTCTATAGGTCAAAGCGCACCTGATATGGTGTGAAGCTGCAAGCATATTTTTTTTAATGTCCTCCATGTCCACAAATCTTAGTCTTCAAATGAAATTTCAGTTTATGAAACAGGAATAAATCAACAAGAGCTGTGTTTCTTGAAAGACATTTCATTGGAAAAATATTGATACTGGCTTAATAATCTTTTTCATAATGGACGCTAACTTATGTAAACATCATTTTGATGTCTGGACATCACTATAATATATAAGATACTAAGCTGGGCACATTTCTTCAAATTTTAAAGTAGAACGTATAGAATTGTTTGCTCAATGTGTATGTTTTTAAAATTAAACTGGCATATTTTCATAGAAAAATGATTAAAGAATTTATATATGGATACAGTGAAATTTATTATTTGCTATATTTTCATTAAATTTCTTTTTGATTTTGTATTGAAATATTATGGAAACATTTTATTTTTGTTGTGTTCATAAAACAAATCAATACTCAGAAATGGAACAATTTTTACTGACCTTAAATCTGCAAACTTGTGTTATTAATGTATTCAAAATAATTGGCATGTTTATAAGATCAATTATGGTAAATATCCTAAATGCACTTAATTAGTAATAATTTCTTATCCTCCTCCACAAAAAAAAGGAATCATGGAACATTTTCATCTTCGACACCCTCCTGTTGTTGATGCTGTGCAAGTTGGTCCAGAAAATTAGATAATTGTGTAACTTCAGCAGTATTTTCATCATCTTCATCTTCCTCCTCCTCCTCCTCCTCATCATCATCATCCTCATCATCATCATCTGGATATCATAAAAAAGAACAAACATTGAGAAAAAGACAAAATAATTGTTGCTTTTACAAATTTTTGTTTAAGCAGAAAATTACCCTTTGGATAATTTTACTGCTTGTTATATACAAATAAATTTAGTTACACTTCTTTACTGGAGTGATTGAAAAAAATGTGTGTATTATAATGAGCTAATAATTTAAAAGAAATTACAGTTTTTAAAATAGTTGATAAAAAAATGTTATCATCAGATTCATGAAACAATAATAACCAATAACAGATTTGAATAAATAATTGAGTAAAATAGCATGGACAGAAATATTTTGTGTTTGAAATATCAGTGGTTAGAGCATCAAAATGGTTTCAGTCTCTCATGCTGTTAATTTACATAGTAAAATGAAATTGTGCAAATACAATTTGCATAATTTTGGGAGAACAGAGCTAACTGAAGCTGACTTGTTGAATAAAATTACTTTTGTTGCTTGATAAAAAGTGTTAAAGATAAAATAGAAATATTGTGATTTTTTTTATAATCAAAAATTTTATGAAAATTAACCAAGACAAAAATAATGATTTTCTTTATTACTTTTAATGATCACATAAACAAGGTAAGTACAAACATTTTTACACTCAAAAATCACAAAAAAAGACACAGAATTTCCCAGAATTTTCCAACTATTTCTCTAATTGACAATTATTAATTCTCAGAATTTCTGTCCAAACCCTTGAGAAAACTGTGATCACAATAACTTACATTATCTATAGTCTGGGGTTTCTATTTTTTTAACAATTTGGAAATTTTTATGGGTTTTCAACAAAGACATTTTTAATGGAATTTTCATGATATAATCTTTGAATTTGAAATGAAAGCAAATTAAAAAGAAACATGTAAAGAAAAACTCACTGTGCATATAACTAACACCAAGATTCAATGGAACTGTATTGATATCATCATCAGATTTCTATAAAAGATAAAAATTTTACAGTGTTATTAATTTGAAAATAACTTATTTAAGATGAACATGAAAATAGAAAAAAATCTATGATGAAAACTAATAGAGTAGCAAAATTGAAATTATTTGCCATGGGGAAAAAAAAACTTAGGATTTATGATCATACTGTCATCTTATAAGTGAGTAAAATGTTCTGGGATCGAATATCACTTCCTGGCTGCAATGACTTTTATAGACCACTGGCTCCTCTCTACTATGCTGTTTCCCGCAGGCATGTAGGCACACTGGAACCGAAGCCACACACTCTGAATTGCTCTGAAGAAAATGCTGCACCATTGTCTGTTAATATTTCAGCAGGTGGGCCCCAGTCATAAAAGATGGACTCCAATTGGAGTATTATGCTGGTAGTGTCTTGTTGATGCAGCAGTCGCCAAATGGCAAAGCAGGAGGGACCACAGTCCATAATAGTCAAATAGAGCTGGCTGCCAACATGCATAACATCTATCCCCAGCCTGTTCCAAACATGGGTAGCACTCAAGTTTCCTCTTTGCCATTGCACTGGCGCTGGGTCGATTGACTGACATTGCCTTGCACCTTTGCATTACCATCCTGATGTCTGCCTTTTTAACTGCTGGGTCGACCACTTTCGAAAAGTAGAGCATCCATTTCATCCCCGGATGCCCACACTGTTTATGTATGCTCATAATCTGCTCTAGGTGGTCTATACTGAATGCAGAAGCAGTAAACAGTAGCTGCAGAGGTTTGATCAGTATTTGACCTAAAATAAGAAAAATTCTTTGGATTTTATTATCATCATACTTATTGTGAATATTGATTAGTATTAAAAGAGCTTTTTCATATCAAAACTGTATAGATAAAAAAAAATTAATAAAATAAAACTGATCATTTTGACGATTTAATGTACTACTTCAAGGTACAACTGAATTATGTTGACCACTGACATAAAAAATCTATATTCATTTGATGTTAGTGTCTGATAAAATCTTAACATGATGTTGATTGGTTGTTTGGGTTTTATGGCATATCAACCTTTGTAGGTTATTTAACACTAAATCCATTTTTAAACAAATTATCAGTTCTATTTCAAACAATTCAGTTTAGCATGAGTACACAGTTTGATTGTCAAAAACATTTCTATTTCAAGCAATTCAGTTTATTCAAATAGTTCTAATTCAGTTTAGTATAAGTAAAGATTTTCTTTACACACAGTTAAATGTCAAAACAGTTCTATATTAAACAATTCAGTTTAGTGTAAGTACAGTTTCAATGTCAAAAACAGTTCCATTTCAAACAATTTAGTTTAGCATAAGCTCACAGTTTAAATGTAAGTACAGTTTAATTGTCAAAAACATTTCTATTTCAAGCTATTCAGTTTAGCCAAACAGTTCTAATTTAAACAATTTAGTTTAGCATAAGTATGCAGTTCTATTTAACCCATAGATAGGGCCCTATCAGGTGCTACCACACCAAGCCAGAGTGGAGCAATGGCAAAGAAGAGGTGCTCCGCATTCCCCAAAGCCCCAGCATTACTGGAACCACACTATCAGATCGTTTAATGTCATATCCAGGACACTCATTTGGGGGAGGGTCTCTTACCCCTTTGCAGAGGTGCAGTCTGTGTATTCTACATCCCCAGCCATCTGGGAAAACATTATTTTGAATCACTTTTTAAATATTTATTTTCATTATATTATTTTTTTAGAACTCAATCTGTTTGTTATATTAAAAATGTAAAACTGTTTTTTCCCCAAGGACCTATTTGATTATTATTTAACCACAAATAACAAGAATTCTGTTGATTTATGACCATGGAACTTATGTAAATATTATTCAGTATTAAAAGAGATTTCTAAAGATATACAACATGACCATATTGTAAGATATCTTTCTATTAGGTAAAACTTGGCAGCTTGTCTAGTGTGCAGATTTTAAAAAAGTCAGTAGAAAATATTTAAACAAAGCAATCAAGCAATTACAAGAAAACTACCTCTAAAATTATGTTTTCTTGTTTATCCTTGATTGACAACCAAAAAGTAAAATTTCTAATGGAAGTCGGTAAATTTTTGGGTGGGATGAAAGTAGTTAACCTTACTTAGGATGCAAAATCTAGTTGTAATCAGAGCACTGGCCTGGATTAAAAGTGATATTACCATACAATTAATGCATATAATTAATATCATAAATGAATAAAATAGGACAGTATAGACATAGTTTCTAGAAAAGCACTAAGTAAAATCTTATTTAAAAAAATGAGAACAAAAATCAGCATTTGAATCAGGACTTATTATTATCAGAATCAGAATTGGCATTGACTGAAATTTGGATACTGTCTCATCTTGAGACTGACCTCTTTCATTTATTTGAAAACAATTCTTTCTTGTTGATGACCACATTACTTAGAAATTATATTAAATACCAGTGATTGAATCAACTAGTAATCAAACATTTGAAAAGCTCATTTGTGAAATGAAGAACTACCCTAATTCTTATTAAAGTTATGAGAGTTTTGAATTTAAGTTACATGAATTCAAAGCATTTGCTTAGCTATAAGACTTTAAGCATACAAAATCTAGTCTGAGTTATTCCTCATTAAACAAGATGGTAAAACAAATCCTTCAGACTGTCAAAGGACTCTGAAGAAAGCCATGGAAAATAATAAGATTTTAATACAATATTGCTTACCTCTGATAGTAGTTCTTTTTCAGCTGAACATGCATTTTCTTGAATATATAATTGGCTTTTCAGTGCCATTTCCTCTACCTGTGAGTAATAAAATAACAAGGAACAAACATTGAAAAAAGAAAAAAAGAAAAAGAAAGCCAAATTGCTATGGTGATAGAGCAATAGAGAGATGATAGCTAAATTTAGAAGATTTAAAGTTATCAATTTAGTTTGATTTGATATATCTCGATTGTTTAAAATAATCTTAGAATAGATTTAACAATTTGGATTTATCAAATAACTCTACCAATTTACTTAGAATTTATATGAGCAATGGACATAACAACCAGAAAAGGACATACATAAACAGTGGAGTTTGGTTTCTTTGTTTTTTAATAGCATATCAACCTTTGTGGGTTATTACCCATGCCAAAGCCATATTACAATCTCACAGTCTAGCACTTTAGCCATTCAGCCATAAATAACTTAATATTATAAAAGGTATCATACAATATTAAAAACTTGTATACTTCTTTTATCTGGCAAAAATAATGACCGTAATGAGTTTTTAGGCCTATAAAACAATTCAATTCAGAAAGGAGTTGTTTGTTAGGGAAAAAAATCCAAATAGTTATAGGAGAAGGAGCTACTAGGAATAGTTTGAACCTTACTGCAGCACATCACAGAGCTAAAATATGATTCTAATCTCTGTGTATTGAAAGATGCTAAAATTTAACATTCAACCATGCAAATAAGTTGGAGTTCAATATTTGACTACCTTTACATACTTGAAAAAGAAATATGTTAGAAAATTTTATAATCAGTTTTTGTATTGTGATAAGAAAGATTGAAGAAACTGATATAAAATTTATTTGTATTCTTTAAATAAAACCAAGATATTTGTGTTTAAGAAGTTGTTTACACTGTATAAAATAGTGTGACAGTATCATAATAAAAGATGTTTAAATTGTTGCAATGTTTTAAAATGAAAAACAAATCCATAAAATTACCAACTATGCTTTTCAAGCATTGGACAATGCTAAATTTCAACTTCACCTATATAAATATGTTAAATTTTCATATTCATCACAAAGATGTTTTATTTCAAAATTAAAAGTTAATAGTATTGAGTTTACTAGGTTATCAAAATCAGCACTCAGTTGCATGGCAAGCTGAATCAATCTTTTTTTTAATGAGCTCTGAAGAAGGGGAGTTATTTATGGCACATTGGGGCAAGTCCATTCACTAAATGGTGATTGGTTGCTGGTCAATGTGTGAACATATTAGTGCATAAATATCAACTTCAATTTAGGAGCAGCACAGTGTTTACATCTCTCTTAGAGTTGCAGTCCTAGCTCACTGGGCTGAGACACATTTTGGCTGGCCATGTTCACTGGTATGTGGATCAGACCAGGTGTGTTTTGGCTTGTTGGTAGTTGGTGGAGGCTGCCTGATGGATGCTGAGGATGCCTAGCATTCATGTCTCATGGCCAATACTGGTGTCCTTGAGTCTCAAGGGGCCATCCTCCAGGTTCTAACCTTCTCCAGAGAGGCTAGGTTTATTGCCTGGTGTCTGAAGTGCCTCTTTTTAGGGGAATGTCAACGGGGTTCAAGGCATTTTTGGAATTGCCTGTGTGGGCTATGGTCCTGTGCCTGGTTCCCACAATAAAAAAGGCCATGTGCCATATTTGTGTGTACAAGGGATGCTCAACAAATATCAGTCTCAGCATTTCTTTTTGACTAGCAGTCCAGGACCACTGGGCTGAGATACACTTCGGCCGGCTGTGTTGCCTGATACGTGGATCAAGTTGGGTGTGCTTTTTCAATAGCAGTCAGTCAAGGTCACCTGAAATGGATTCTGGGAACCCGGCATTTATTTCATGCACACTAAGACCGGTGCTCTTTGAGCCTTAGGTGGCCATCTCCCTCAGGCTCTAACTCTCTCTGGAGGGGCTAGGTTTATCACATGGCACCCCTTTTTATGGGAATATCGATAGGGCTGAAGGCATTTTTGGAACCATACTTGTGCATATGTGGGGTGCTCGACAAATACTAGGTCTGCATTTCTTTTTGACTCGCAGTCCTGGCCCACAGGGATGGGACACGCTTTGGCTGGAGGTGTTCCCTCGTAAGTAGATCAGGTCAGGTTTGTCCTGGCTCCTGTAACAATTGGTTGTGGCTGCCAGACATGTATTCCAAGAAGCTAAGACTGGCACTCCTTGAATCTCATGATGATGGTGTAAATTATTTCAATATTAAATGTTTTGTGAATCCCAATGACAGAGTTTTTGAAAAAGAAACTTCCATTTGAAAAACCATAGATAACATAAAATTTGGAGCTGCAAAGTTAATGATAAAGTTAACATTTTGTACAAATTGTAGCTGATTTCCATCACATATCTCTTTTTTTTGTTAAATTTGTGGACATGGTCAAATATCAAAATTTAACATTTGTAAGATGTTTTGACTTTAGAAAATTCCACCCTAGATATTTTCCATGCAGGATGATTTTAAAGAAAAAAGTAATTTACAAGATATAATTCAAAATAAAAAGATATCATAATTTATAAATCTAACGCAATGTACATTAATCTATGAATGTTTGTTTTGTATTTCATAAATATTTAGAAAACTGTTTACAACTTCAATAATAAATAATGAATATAATATAATTCATGTTATTTAGTGCTTTCTAATTTTTTAAAAGCTTTTTATAGTTCGTTATATTTATTCTTATTTAAAAAATAATCAATAATTAATAACTGATTTTGATTTTTTAAAAGGAAAATAAAATGGATTATTGTTTGGTAAAAACTAAATAGCTAAAAATTATAAGTTTTAAGGGCAATTTTTAGGGTGAAAGATTAGTTTTAGAGGTAAGAGAAATAATATCTTCGCGATTCCTTGGAGGAGTATAGGGCTGCAGCAACACCTATCTGTGATAATAGTTCTTTGGAATTTAGTAGCAAGTAGATTTTTATGGGGTGGAGTTCTTAGTTGATAACTCTGGGTTTGAACTAAGAGTTTTCCCTTCTATTAGACTAGTTGCTTTTCCAAGGATAAAAAACCTAGTCTGCCCTACTGGGGGTGGGGGGAGAAGAAGAAGAGAAAGATTACTAGCCTTTCCCAAAAAGTGCAGTGTGAAATGCTAACAGCCTTGCAGAATTTGAATACAGTTCACTGAGTCCATTTCCTATGACAACAATAACTGTTATGTCATGGTTTGGTTTGCTATCTTTTTTGTAATGGCATATCAACCTTTATGGGTAATTTAATGCCAAAGCCATCTTTCTTTCCTAAGAGTATTAATTTAAAAGTGAACATAATAGCAATGACTGGTGTTCAAACTTGCTTATTATGATGAGGACTTTTTCTGTTATGCCATGTGCACTTCTTAAGAAGTTGGAGTTGGGCAATTTAATTTTATAAGGATTAAAAAACTTCATAGACCTAAATACTATTAGTTAAAAGGATGAGACAAAAGTAATGATAAAAAATTTTAATTATTTATTTGAACCTTAATCCAACTGAACCACAATAATTATTCCGAATCTTCTCAGTGAGTGAAGATGATGAGTTAGGGTCTGGTTACCAAATTTAACATATTCATGTGATTTTTTATATCCTTCAGTGCACAGATGGGCACTGGTAAGGTCTGAACTGTTTCTGTAATTTTTTAGCAGCACTCCAGAAGACTAAGAGAAGACTCAAAAAACTATTTTTGAAATTAGTTTTGCAAAAGTTAAGTTAAAATATTCATATTGTTGATTAAAAGAATTACAAGATATAATTTCTTAAACAGTTCTGGTGGAAATGTAAAAAAAATATTGTCTAATGAAAAACTAGATTCTAAAAACAAATACTAAAGAAGTATTATCCAAATAGAATACTTTTTTATTTGATCAGTCAAATTTATTCATTCATTATTTATAAATTAATTAACAAAATCCCAGTCACCTGCAGTGCATGGAAAAGTTTAATCAAAGAATGTCAATTTTAATCCCCTAAGAAAAAAATGGAAAACCAAGAAAAAATAAATAAATAAATAAAACAACAAAAAAACTTGAATTTTTTTCTTTTATTAACCAAACCTTAGATGGTTGGTTGGTTGGTGGGATTTTACGGTACATCAACCCATGTAGGTTATTTAATACCAAATCCTTTTATATACATGGTGCATTCAATAAGTTTCCAGACTTTTTTGTACAGGCATTTAAAATTCTCATAGACTCTTGAAAATTCAGTATGTTATTGCTATACATCTTATGAGATGACTGACCAATTTTTATGATTTCAGGTACCAATGAACAACTACAGCAGCAATTGGAATACACCCTACTAAATCCTGATTGTCACAGCTGGTGAATTTCAAAAATGCAATCTGAACATGAGGACACTTTAGAAGAATGATATGCAATAAAATTCTGTTTTAAACTTGGAAAAAATGCCACAGAAAAGTATGGAATACTTCAGACTGCTTTTAGACCATCTTGCATGAATCGAGCATCAGTTTTTGAGTGGCATAAGAGATTCAAGGAAGGCAGGGAGTCTGTGAGGGATGATGAGAGGTGTGGGAAGAGTAAGGAAGTCAATACACTAGAGTTCATGGGCCAAATGGTTAGGGTTAGGGTTACTATGTTTTAGATTCCGTCAGAAGAGGCCAGCACTCTTCAAATCGGGTCAGTGGCATTTCCACCAGGACAATACACCAGTCCACAACTCCATCCTTGTCACAGACTATTTGTGCAAGTTGGGCATCAAGACAGTTCCTCAGCCTCCCTGTAGTCCAGACCTTGCTCCCTGTGACTTTTGGTTATTCCCTAAGCTCAGAGGCTGTCGTTATGAGAGAATTGAGGAGATGAAAGAGGCTGTGACGAAGGTCATTGACACGCTCACACAAGAGGAATTCCATGGGGCCTTCCAGAAGTTGTTGGAACGGTACAACAAGTGCATTGCAACTGAAGGAGATTACTTCGAAGGGGACTAGAGTTTCATGTGTGTACTATCAATAAAAATGCCCATATGAAAAGAAGTCTGGAAACTTATTTAATGATCCTTGTATATATGATTTGTAAAGGAATAGTTTGTAGATAACATTATTATACAAGCCAGAACTCATTTGTTTGCGCACAGATAAATGGTTTCAGGCATTGCTATCTAAGACGAATAATAATATCAATCATTTAGTTGGTTGGGTTTTATGGCATATCAACCCTTGTAGATTATCCAATGCCAAATCCTGTTTATAAACATATATATCAAATATATATGATTTGTAAGCAAATAGTTTGTTAGTAACATTTTAAATAAGCCAGAACACATTTGTTTGTACACAGTTAAATAGTTTCAAGTATTCCTATCTAGCAGGAATAATTCTATTTAGTATCAATCATTTGTTTGCATACAGGAAAATAGTTTCAAGCATTGCCATTGAACATTACGAATTCTATTCAACATTACTCATTCACTTGCACCTGTTTAAATGGTTACCCCTCTGCAGAGATGCAGTTGGCATATTCTACAGCCCCAGTTGACTAGGCTGCCATCCTTAGAAGATTAAGCTGTAGGGAATAAATTAATTAATTAATTAATCGAATTAAAATAATTATTAAAATATGCAGAAACTCCCAGAGGCCTCTGATGGGAAGAGGGGTGACACATCCACAAAGAAAAAGGACCGTTCTGACAAAAGGAGGAAGCTCATTCTCTTTCAGCATAGACCGGTGGAGTGACAACATCTAAATCTCCCTTGCTGCTAGTGGAAGGCCACGTGACCGCTCTAAAGCACCACGTTGGCTAACCTTTCACTAGTAGCAGCCGTCTCGGTTAACAGTATGCCAGAATATAAAAAGTATCAAAATGGACCTAACGAACTACAAACTAAAACTCTGGACTAGGACAAACTCCCAAAAGCGACTAACATGTCGTTAAAGCTTTATATACCGAATAAGCTGTTAAAGCTTTAAATACCAAATAAGGATACATATATACCCAAGAAACGCATTTTTAACAACTTGACTGGGAGATTCAACTATTTCAATTGTATTCAGGGAGAATTTCAACACTCATTGAATGGTTGTTGAACCCAGAAATAAAGGAAAAATATAAAAATATGTCTTCCTCTCCTATCTGTTACTATCTTCTTTCATATAGTTCTTTTACGGCCTTCTTATCCAAGGAGTAACACCAGCAAGACAACGTGGGGTAAAATAGAATAACTTCAGAATGGAGTCAGATAGCAAACGGCAAAACAGCTTGCCCTATGACCCCATAAAGCTTCGAAAACGAATTAAGTAATAAAAAAATGCCAAAAATAATAATATAGTACCTTATTTTACCGTTTTTTGAACTTCAAAAATAAGGCATCCATACGAACAAATAGACTAATCATTATGACAAATGTAAACAAAATCTAATTCTTTATGGAATTATATTTTTAAAAAAGAGAAAATAATTCACCTGCACTTTCACTAAGTGAGTCAAATCAACAAAATGTTTGGGACAGGGAAGCAGGACAATAAAACAATAAAAACAACACATTTTTTTTTTTTAAAGGGAAAATGAATTTTAAAAGAAACCTCATGTTTTATTGCTTTAAATCTCGAAAGTTTTTATCAAAATCCCATAATTTTCTAGAAATTAAAAAAAAAGCACTTCGCAGGTGCGTGTTTTGGACACTAAAACTTATCTTATGGAAACACTACATTCCTATATCATTTTTTAGATTATTACTACAGCCACTTTTCCAGCTTGTTAAGTCTTAAAGTGAAAAAAAAAAAAAAGATTTGCATAACTAAATGCAGTTGCCAAGTTGTTAACTTTATCTTCAAAATATTTGTAAGAAATTCTCACTCTCTCTATTTTACACTTACCTTCAGTCTACTAATTTGATCTTCTATATGATTTGCTATTGATATCATATACTTCTCTTCAATTCTTAATTTGTTTAATTCATAATGATAATTTCCCCTCGACATTTTGCATCAAGAAAGAATGATAGTTATTGACCAAGCTTAGTGAACGATAATATACAGAAGTATATCGACACCGCCAATTTCCTCTTAGGATAAAATTTGAAATTTACTAAACTGTTTTGAATCAGGGTATTAATTTTAATTCCATCACATCAAGAGTTTAACACCCACATGTATGAGTAACTGAAGAAGGTTAAGTAATATTATTTAACAGCATCAGTGTATTGTCAAAATAAATTTTGTAGTAAATAGGGACAGGTTATCATCAAACACCGGTTATTTCCTGTCGGACTTGTCTAAACATTTAAAAAAAATCTATCTCATAATAAATAACAGGGCACTTGATTTCCCCTAATAAAAATTAAAAAATAATTTAAAGTACTTTCTATTCAGAAATAAAGGGAATTTGTCAAATTTAAAAATAAGTGACTTCTTAAAATTTTTATTATAGATTTACATAGGATCCTATCTATTCCATGCTGCTATCATTGAAACCATTCTTTTATTTATGTAGTAGATCCATGGCAATCCATCTTAAGTTGATCTAAAAAAAAAATCAAATCAAAAGACAGATAACTCGTATATGTAAAGAATGACAGAACTTTGTAGACCATTTTATTTATAGGGTCTTTTGTTTTGATACATTTAAAAAATCAGTTAATTTTAAACGTGAAAAATCCAGAGAAGAAGAAAGGTTTCTAAATGGGAAATCTCCAAAATTATTTGCGAAATTTGTAATTTTTTAGATTTTACTAGGCGGGACCAAGACAAGTCAAAAGTCCCAATAAATTATTAATGACCATGACAATGTTGTTTTCTCAGAAAAATTAGAATTCTGTACTTTATTAATCTTGCTTGTTATTAAAAAAAAAAAAAAGACGATATCCATTAAGTTTTTTACGCGTTGGTGAGTTAGTTTTACATCGGATCCAACAACAATGATTTTGTTTATAATTATTCTAAAGGCAATTTAATCAGGCGGAAGTTCACAAAATAAGAATCAATCTCGCTGTTGCAAACTTATCTGCGAGACAAGTATGAAAAATAAAATGTTAACTTTTCCACTATTTCTATAAGTATAACATGTTGTTTGTTTCAGTTGTTATTGGCGACATTTCATTTGAGATGTTCATTTTTTTTAACATTTTGCCTTTTAACCCACTCGTTTCTAGCAAAAGAAAACCGAAGTTTAAAAACTGCAGATCTCAGCTTATTTCGAGTAAAGAATGTCCCTAAAGTTTAATAAGCATCTGGCTGTTTTTGTTGTTGAGTTATTGTTCTTTGCAAAGTTTCCTTTTTTGAACTGAAGATGGCGCTAATAGTTAAACTTCCTATTTAACAATTCAGCTAATTTTGCTGCTTGTTGACTTTCATCTTTTTTTCACTAAGATAGGATCCGAGTTCCAGCATTAAATCATGTCTGAAGCAAATGATCAATGTGGTTCTTCAGCAGGTCTCACTGTTCACATTGAATATTGGTAATAATCACATTTTTTTGTTCGAAATTTAAACCTTTTTTTTTCTATTTCAAAGGATGCTTTTGATATTTTTAAATTATAACGTCTCTGAATAAAAACACTGCACACATAAAATTTGTGTGTGAAACCATTTCTTAAGGAATAGGATTATTGTTAATCAATAGTTTTATTTATCTTCCTTTTTGATATTTATTTACATAGCTTCATATTTTGATCGTATATTCTTAAGTTTTCAATTTCCTTTTGAAATTGAAAGTTCGGTGTTCCTATAAGAAACGGATGTGGAGAGAAAATGTTCCCAAATTTTTAAACTAATAAACATTTTCCGTATGCTTTTGTGAGTTAATAATTGGGTTTAAATACCAGTTGTAACTTTAAAAAATACGAATTAAAAATCTAAATATTTTGTATTTTGGAAGAAATTTTTTTATTTTATTTCTGATGCAAGACTGCATTTTTAAAATTAAAGACAAATAATGTGTATTAAAGTTAACACTGTACAATAATGATAAAACGAGTCAGATTAAAATTTTCGAATTTTATCAATTATTGTTTTTCATATACTTTTTTGTTGAGTCATTTTTTTTGGGGGGGGAGGAGTTGATATCTCTTTCTATTGATTTATCTGGTAGATTTTTCTGCTTTCTGATCAATTAGAAATAATGATTCCTAGTTGCAAGTTAGCTTCTTAGGATATCATTAATAAGTCTTTCTTAAAATTGTTATAGAGTAGTAATAATCTAGGTCAACACATTCCTGCTCCTACTCCATTCACGTGCTTGCTTGTCCTTTATTTCACTTAGGCTTAGAATAGGTGTTGATTTATCCGACTTCCTACTAAGTCAGAAGTTATTTTATTATGTGGTGCCAGACACGAATCAAGATTCATGCATGGCTGTCACAAAAATGCTTCATCCCCTCGGTATTTTCCTTTAGGAGCCAACTGATACATTTAGCCCTGCTAAGCAGGTAATTCTGGAGGAGGGAAGTTCCCCCGGGACCAGGCGATCAACTTATAATGGCCCACCCAGGGTACCTCGGGTAGTGTAATGGTTAGCAAGCTTGACTAGCAAACCTGCAAGAGTGAGTTCGAGTCTCATTGGGTGCCCCATTCAATCGGCCTTGTGCCACATCGAAGCAAAGAGCTTCGTAAATTACTATAATGGCCCACTCAGCACGAACTCCAGGTGAACCATAGCATAAGGGTAATAATTTATTTTATGCGAGAGAAAAAAAAAATCAAGCCAAATATGACGATCCTCTAATTGGGTATCTTCACTTTTAGCATCTTTCTAAAATGAAGTTCTCATTCGAAACTCTGGATTATATCATTCATGTCCTGATCACAAAAGAAACCTCACCAGACTTTTGAAGAACCTGCCTCATTTCCAAAATTCAAAGATGGTTTTCTAAAGTCTGGCCATGCCTTATCCAAGAAACCCAATTTTTTTTCTCCACAAATACATAGTTTTTTTTTCTCTTCTTTTTCATGTAGTAAAAGTAAAGGTGTAGGGGAGGATGGTACTCCTTTCCCTGGATTGCTCCACTTTAACCTTGATACGTACCCTATAATGCTGAGTGTTAAGCAAGGAGGTATCAACAACCATTTTTTGAGTCTTTGGTATGACTCGACCTGGGATTGAACTCCAGTCTCCCGGGCCATTGGTGAAGACTACCTATTAAAACAATGGGCCGGTAAAGCCCATTCATCTAGAATAAATAAAAAATAATAGCATTTGAAAGCTATTATTTTTCATTTTATTTCTGATGCAAGACTTTTTCAAATATAAACTGAACTTTTTTTAATTTTTTGTTTTACAAATTTCGAGTCTTATTGGTGACATATTTTGAATCATATTTCCTTTATTTTTTGAAAAAACAAAGAAATATTTGATCAGAATATGAGGTGAGGTTAAAAAACATTGGGTGATAATTCAGTATATAGAATTTTCTTTTAAAACATTAAAAAAAAACCCAAAAGTCAAAATTTTTGTTAACATTTTTTGTGCTGCAGTTTTTGTATAACTATTTAATGTTGGGAGTTATTCAATTGGGAACTTGTTACTAGATTAACTTTTGTAGATTTTTTTCCCCTCTTAGACAAAATATTTCTCTAAGAGATTTACTTTTTGATAGGTAAGATGTCTTATTAAATATTCCTTGATTATTTTGTTAAAAATGAAAAAAAAAACCCAACTTACATAAGCTTTCTTAACCTCACTTTGTTCCAGAAAAAAAGCAAGAAATAAATATATGAAAGGGCAACAATTTTCAATTTATTTTATTTTCTTCTATTCTATTTTCTAATTAAAAAAACCCCAAACAAACAACAGTCATTAAAAAGAGAAGAAATTTGTTAAAAAAAACAAAAACATTTTCTTTCCTTTTCTTTTTCTTGAGTAAAAAACATGAACATTTCTTTTTTTTTTCACTTCACTTTTCTATCAAAGCTCAGAAAAAAAAACATCTGTAAATCTTTCCCTGTTAAAATTTGTTGGTATTTGTTGCACTCATTTTACTTGATTTAAAGTTTTTGGTTTCAATTAAGAAGAATTGAGCATGAACTATTGATGTGTAATAAGCAGTCAAATAATGTATGACTGTAGGAGAAAAATTCAAGACAAAATTAAATGTTTAACTTCTCAAGGGCTTATAAAAAAAGTGATAGCTCAATTTTGGGCAAACTATGGAGCAGGCCATTCATAAGAATTTTGTTGACACTATTGCAAAAATGGCATGGTTTCAGTTAAAAAAAAATTATATTAGCAAACTTATCCAAAACAATTTAGGGAAAAATGCATATGACAGATGACCAAATTCAGTAAATGGAGTGAAGTGAATACTTTTCAGGACAAATTAAAGTACTGGATTTCATTAATTAGTTTCATTTGACTTGTATGCATTCTCCCCAAATTATCAGTTTATGAATATGTGCACAATGAAACAAAACTTGTTTCTTCATTTCAAACAGTAAAAGAATGATAAAAAGTTGTGAAAGAGCGATTAAATGAGTTTAAATTAAGTTTGACTTTTGTTAAGATTTGGTGAAGAAATGGATTCATTCATCAATTGTGTCTCACTCATGGAACCTGTCTAACTTTATGCAATATTTTGAAGAAGATACTACTAAATTCCCTTATAAGATAGAACAGCATCTTTGCAAGGATTTCAGAATTTACAGTTGTAAAAAAATTGTATTCCTTATGACCTCAGTTTGTGGAGTTACTGAAATATTACTGGATATTTTTAGATACTTTCTTAAATCTATTTCATCCCTTTGAAATAACTATCAAAGACCTTTCTTTAGAGGATATTTGTTGAAGAAAGAAAATTCTATGAAGTTTATTATATAGAAATTGGAGAATAATAATTCTATGTTTGCTACAAAATTAAAGAGAAAATTGATTGATACTCTTCATGAAGAATGAACACTGCATAATTTTTGGCAAAGATTGTTCTTATAGCATATTTTATGATTAGCTTATTGGATTATGACTATTTTTATTTATACTTGACATTTAGATTTTGCAAAAACAGGAGTATTAGGTGTCAAGAAATGGTAATTTTTTACTGTATTGTTGAAATCTCAACTTTTGTCTGAAGAATTGAAATAGTGTTATCTTTGAAACATCAAATGAAAAGTGATCAATTTGTGTATGCATTGTTATAAACTGTAATAGTTCATACTTTTTTTATATTTTTAATGTAAAATCATAACTAATTTGAATTAAAGTATATAAATTTGATGTTAAAAAATATCTTTTATGCTAAAAAGGTATTTTTGTATTATTACAAATATTAGGATTATATAGAGTTTACATTTTGGAAATTTTTTCACCAGCAATTCCTGAGGATATGACAACCTGGTTCAGGAGCTCCGTGAGAAAATTCATGTTGAGGTGCCTGAAGCCAGTATAACTGATGAAATTAGTGAAAGAACAGGTGAGTGATCTCAAATTTATTTGTCATTTAATAGCAGGTTTAATTTATCTTTGAAAGTTAAAATTTTACTTTTGAATAATTTGATAGATTTTATCCAAGTATTTTACATTTATATATTAGTTGCCTATTTGTAAATATGGCCTCTGTGCAATTCAATTGAGCTTATGGATATATATATATATATATATATGTATGTATATATGGTGAGAAATTTGGAAATGTTTACACTGAAATTCATTCAAATATTTTATATTTATTTTTAAAAAACCCTTTGAGAATATATTGATCCTGATCAAGTTATAAAATTTTTTCAAGTGAAAAATTTTTCTTACTGTATTTTCATGAATTTTTCTCTACTTTTTCTTCCAATTCAAAATGACATCTGTAGAACAGTGGCAGGCTGCCAATTTCCATATTGTGTTTGTTTACTGTTCTTCAAATTCTTTCCACTACAAAGTTTATTTTTTCTATTTTATTTATTGATTTATATATCATTTTGTTGTTACATCTTCATTGTCTCCTTTTACAATTCAATTTAATAAAGCTTCTCTCTCTTTTTTATTTTTTTTTTAAAAATCTCTAACAGAAAACTTAAAGAATAATACAGGACAAAACTGCTTTTAAGTCATTTGAAAAAGTTTTTTAAATGATGAAAAAAAACTTTTTTTGTAAACAAATCAATTAAACAAAAAAGATTTGCTCTTTTTTTTTCAACATCACTCTTCCCCCACTACTAATTTTTTTTTTTTTGTGACAGGTTTTGAATTTTCATCTATTGACATGAGCTTATATATTCCTGCATTGGATCTCTTTTTGTCTCCATTGATTTAATCTTTACTCAATAGTTTTTTTTTGCCATTTTCCACTTTAGGAAGCATAGTTTAATCTTTTTTCAGTGACAATTTTACTTTTGTGTTTGTTTCCTTAAAGTTATTGAACCTTTTGCAGAAGATTTTTTGCAAGTTTAGCAAAAATAACTTTTTGAGAAGATGGGCTGACTTATTAAATGTATTTTTTCCTTGGAGCACAACTTTTGATTATTTCTAGCTTTCTTGACATATGAATTATTTCTTTCAATTCTTCAAAGTCATTCTGTGTGTGGTGTGATGAAATGTAAATGGAACAATGTTTTTTTCTTTATGGTGTAACAACAGAATAGTTAATGAATGAATGGAAAAAATAATCTTTAATGTAGGAAGAATTTGAGCAATATCAGACAACTCAAGAATAAAAATTGGCAGCAAAAATATCACTGTCCTGTCGATATCATTTTGAACTGTAGGCAAAAGTAGGAAAAAATCCTGAAAAAGTAGAAGATTCATGAAAAGACTGAAGTGGTTTTTCTCCCACAATGAGTAATAATCATTGATCAATGCACATAACAGAACTGATTTTTTTTTGATTCCCACAAAAATACAAGATATCCGTCAAATACTTATTCTGTGGGAAGTAACATTTTCAAATAAAGGGAAAAAATTTTTTTTTATTGATTCTCTCTCTCTCTCTCCTCTGCTAAATGTTATTTTCATGGATAATTTTTAAGATTCTGTGAACCTATTCATTCTACTGAAGTCCACACAATTTGGTTGTTTTTCTTGTTTTGTTTTTAGTATTTATTTCATGTTTGTTTGTATTTGATCTCAACACTCACCTACCTACCCACATTTTGATTGAATCACAAAATCATTTAATCTGCTTTTTTTGTTCTTGGCCTTTAATATCTTACTCCTCCTCCCAGGTATTTGACTCTGAATGATAAATAAGTCTGAATTAGTTTCTTGTTTTCATTACATATTAGCTCTTGTTGGGTTATTTTATGGTCTCCAATTATAAACAGTATAAAAATGTCAATCAATCATTTTAAATAGGTAAATACTTGATGTTTAGATGTAATATTGATGTTTTTAAGAGCCAATTTATTAATGTAGTTTACAATCATATTAAACATTTCAAAAAGCTCCATTTGACCTACAGATGAGACTAACAGGTACTATCATTCCAGGTCACAGTGGACAAAGAGGTGACTTCATACTCCCTAGAGTTCCAGAACTGTAGCCTCACCATTAGATACAGTTTACTGTGTTATATAAGACATGAGTAAGGTTTGGAAACACCATGTCATTCTTTCATAATTCAGTTGATATCAGTTAATTCATAGTGGCATGTTTTTGACTTGTAACGCATCACTCAATAAGTCTCGAGCCTGACATATAGATGGTGCCACTAATAAAAAAATCCATATGATTTTTATAAAGTACCAACCTTCAAATGGCACGTGTCAAAATTTGAGCCTAATTGGATTATTAGTTTACAAATTATAGTTATTTAAGTGAAGCTACTGTTGCAAATTTTCAAAGCAATGGAAAAATCTGAATTTTGTGTTGGTAAAGCATTGTTTTCTGATGGGAAAAAATAGTGTTTAAGCAAAGTAATGGCTTGCTAAGAGTTATTTGGACTCCGCTCCATCTGAAACAATGGTTAAGAGGTGCTATGCTGACTTTAAATGCAGTTGTACAGACACGAATAATGCTAAATGCTCAGGTCACCCAAATTTGGCAGCTGTCCCGGAAAACACCAAAAAACTCCACAAACTCGTTTTGGCCAATCGTAAATTGAAGTTGCATGAGATAGCAGAGGAGTTGAAGATTATCATAAGGCAGTGTATTCACCATTTTGCATGAACATTTGTCAATGAGAAAGCTGTGTTCAAAGTGGGTGCTGGGTTTGCTCACAGTCGATTAAAAACAATATGTTCACAATTCAGAGCGTTGTTTGCAACTGTTTCAACACAAAAAAAAAAGTTTTTGCATAAATGTGTGACAATGGATGAAACATAGATCCACCACTTCACTCCAGAGTTAAATCAGAAGTCAGCTGAATGGACAGCAGCAGGTGAAAGCTGTCCAATGCAACCAAAGACGCAAACATCAGCAGGCAAGGTTTTGGCCTCTGTGTTTTGGAATGCGCAAAGTGTTTTGTTCATCGATTACCTTGAGAATGGAAGAACCATCAATAGTGAATATTATATAGCATTATTTGTATGTTTGAAGGAAGAAATCGCCAAAAAACAACCACCAAGACAATGCATCATGTCACAAGTCAATCGCAATGATGGCAAAACTACATGAGTTGCACTTCAAATTGCTTCCATACCCACCCTATTCTCCAGATTTAGCCACCAGCGACTACTGCAGACCTCAAAAGAATGCTCCAGGGAAAGAGATTTGGCTCCAATCTAGAAGTGATATTGGAAACTGAGGCGTATTTTGAGGGCAAAAACAAATCGTTCTACAAAAAAGTCATGGAATTGTTAGGGAAGCTTTGGAATCCATGTCTCATCCATTTTGCCTAAAAGTTGTTTTATTAGTTAGGCCCAGGACTTATTGAGTGATGTGTTAGCATAGTTCAGATTCTTCCAAAGGCAAAACAATAATAAATTGATACTAATTCTTACTTGACCTAATTATCTTATAGAAAAAAAAATGGTTTGCACCAGACTTTTGTTATTTATTTTCTATTTCTTTTCTCTTTCAGCTGCTTTTGAGATCAGCATCAATGATAAGTTGGTTTTCTCCCGTCTGCAATCATTCTCTTATCCTGACTCAGACAAGGTCAGTAATTAATAAGTAAAAATGTTGATACTTTGATGTTATAAATACTGTTTTTCCGTTTCTCATTATACCTTCCAGATTTTAGTGAGATGAATCAATTATTTGATCAAATTTTAGTTTGAAAGAAAATAACTCTCAGTTTAGCTGTCTAATTTTATCAAACCTTTGGTAAAGATTTAGGATACTTATAATAGTAGTAGTTTGGTTTGGTTTCTTTCCATATCAACCTTTGCGGGTTATTTAATGCCAAAGCCATCCTTGTAGAAGAACTCACTTACTATGATGTTTTAGTTCAGCATGTTAACCACTGTGTGATGGTGACTCTCCTATAGTATTTAGTAGTAGTAGTAGTAGTAGTAATAATAATAAACAAGTTGAAAGAATTAGTGCTAGTTTTTTTTTTTTTACTACCCCCCCCCAAGTGATATTTTTTAAGACAAAAGAGATACTTCATTTTAAAATGTTACTTCAAACTTAGTTATTTTCTTTTGAAGTAAAATTGAATTGACTTATTTTGCTTTAAACTGAGTCACTCCCATATAGAGAGAATGATAACAGGACCTGGGACAGTATTTTGTAACTGGCCTTTGGAGTTCCCTATGTTAAACTGACTTTGTTATATTCTGCCACTTTGGATGGGACTAGGTAGATTCTATCTTGTTTTGTCATTGCTGGTATAAAAACATATAGCCAATCTCTCTCTCTCCACTATAAGACCAATCTGAAAATTAGTAGAAATATTTCCACATCACACTATTTTGAAGTAGAATGAATATTGTCACTGTGTACAACTTTTATTATTTTTTTTATTGTTTATTTTATGTACAGGATGTTTCATAAAAATTGATATCATTTTGTAATCTAATAAAAGTAAAGTTGGCGACTGTAGTTGAGGGCTACCCGAAAGCTCCCTTTTCAGTAGCTACTACACCGGAATGTAGGGGGGGGCGCTACTCCTTTCCCTGGATTGCTCCACTTTACCCTTGAAACGTACCTTATAATGCTGAGTGTTAAGCAAAGAGATATCAAGTACCATTTTTTGAGTCGGGCCATTGGCGAACACTCTACCCACTTGGCCAATTCTCATTCAAATGATGTCAAATTTAAACAGCATGTGTAGAAACAACCCCAAATTTTGTTTAATGTTTTATGTTTTTAGGTCTAGAAATGCTATTCACTGAAAAAGAAAAGACATTTAAACATTAAACTTAGAATTTTGAGTTATTTCTACGCATGCTGTTAAAATTTGAGATCAGTTGAATGAGACTTGGTCGTCAAGTTATTAGTTTATGAAATGATATCAATTTTTCTCAAACACCCAGTACATCACAAATGATAACAGATTTTTTAAATAATCTGTATAGTCATGCATACAAGCAGTGTCTATTAAATATTGGAAATTTTTCAGGTACAAAATAATTTCTTCTAATATTGGGTAGCCAAAACAGTTTAAATAAAAAGAAGATACTTATTTCATTTTCAAACAGTAACTTTATTGAATATCATATTTCACTGTTTCATTCCATTTAATTGTGCCATTTTTAGGCAACTTCTTAATTCAATCTTCCCAGAACTCTTATCTTTCTGAGAAAAAATATACTTGACAGGTTTTTTGCACTCTTGCAAGGAATAAAAATTTTTCATTAATGGAATTAATCTTTAACTGTAAAAAAATTCAATGAAGTCGTGTTTTTTTTTTTTTTAAGCAAAATAAATCAAATTAAGTAAGGGAGTGTAATAACATGAAAACAAATTTTGCCTTCAAAATTTGGACCAGAAACTTAAAAAAAAAAAAGTAAATCTTTTATCAAATAATTACTGGAACTTTTCTTAAAATTCTAAAATAAGTTGGTTTTTGTTGGATATTTTAAAATATTATTTTTTGTTTTTTCCTAATTGAAATTATCTAGTAGTAGCAGTCTGTTGTTCAATGTCCACTGTGACTGACCTTAAATAATTTTATTTCATTTAAATTTCCTCTTTTAGATTGTCAGTTTGCTGCATGATGCTCAAGAAGGCAAAGAAATTCCAGTCATTCAACCTGCCGATTCTTCATGTGTGATTCTCTAAAAAAACAAAACATTTCTATCTGTTCCTCTTTTCAAAGAATCATGAAAACATTTATTTGCCTGAAAATTTTCTTTTTTATCAACAAATGTTTTATTTATTAATATTGTTAATTTTCCAGTTGCTTTTTTGGCAGCAAAAGGTGATGGGTTATGGTTGGTAGAAATTCAAACATTCTCTTTCAAAGTTATTGGAAATGCTGCTCAAGGGTACATACATACATACATACATACATACATACATATATATGTGTGTGTGTGTGTGTGTGTTTACTATTGTTTGTCATTCTTCTTCATAGAATCAGGAAACCTTCAAAATTTTCTTATCAAAAATATATTTGAAATATAAAATATTGGCATGTAGAAAAAATTTTTTTTTTTTTTTTTTTTTTTTTTAACTAATGAAGTAGTTCTGATTATATATAGACTTTTTGATATTTTAGGAGTTAGAAGATGGTTAATATATAAATGTCTACATAAATTTGTACCTCTTTTTACTTTAGTTGGTTTCTAGGTTAAAAATTTTGTTGTAAAAATCTCTATTAAAATTCCTTAGATATCTTTAATGAGAATCAGGAGATGAGATATGTCTGCTTTTATTTTTCTTATTCTTATCCAAAACTTTAATTGCTCAACTACAACCTGAATCACTTTTTTTTGCTAAGGGCAATGGAGATTAATCTCATTAATTTTAAAACAGTTAAATTTCTCATAAATTTGTAAAGTTACAAGGAAGTAACTAAAACTTTGGGAATTAGGCTTTGTACTATTTTTTTTACTGCACAAACATCTTAAAGTTTCAAAACCTACAGTTAAGATATACCAAACGTTATCTGATGAAAATCTGAGGCATGTATATACCGAGTAAATTATATGCTAAGGTAGTTATTTATGAACTTGAAAACTGTAAATCAGCAGATATGTGATTATTCACTCACAAAGGATAAAAAGTAACAACTAAAAGTTTCAGCTGAAACAAGAATTTGGTTTTCCATTGAATTGGTATTTATTCATGTAATTTTCAAATGCTTTATTGTTTATCTCTAGTTTAATTTATAAATATTTTATCATGGAAATACTTTAAGGAGTAGATATTACCTAATTTCAGCTAAATTTCTTGTCTACATTTGTAGACATTCTGATTTAGAATATTTTGTTAATTGTTTTAATGGTTTATTTTCAAACGATCTGATTATTTTTTTTGGAAATTTTGAAAAACTGTATGTGAGAGATTTTACTGTATTACCATTTTTGTGAAAAGTTAAATCAACTCCTCATTTTACTTGGTTGAAGTAAAAGGATGATTATTTTAATTTATTTTTGGGTTTCTACCTGATGTTGGAGGATGGTTTGTCATGAAGGAATTAACCAAAAATCTGTTAGGTCATTTCTGGAATTTATTTGGATGCATTCTCCCCAGTTAAAAATCTAAAAATATGGATGATTTGCTGGCCAAATGTTTATTGTCGCTGGAAAATAAAAAAATATTTAAAAAATCAGTCTTTAATTTGGTTTCTTAATATTATTTCCTATGTTTTAATTTGAAAAATGATTTTGAAAGTTTTATTTTCATTTTTTTATTTTGATTAATAAATAAGTTCTTAATACTAAAAAGTATTTATATACAACTAATTTTGTGCTATTTCAATTAAAAATCAGCATTAGAATATAAAAGAAGATATTGATAAATGAAATTAAAATTGATGGCATTAGTTTTCAACATTATGTATAAAGTTGTAGGGTCTTAAGATTTACCTTGCAGTATATATATATATATATATATATATATATATATATATATATATATATATATATATATTTTTTTTTTTCGTGGTGGTGGGGGGCATTCTGCTATAAACTTGTTTGTGTTGGTTTTTCTTTGTACTCTTTTGTATACTCACCTGTATGAATTAGTTTTTCTATTACCATTTTTTCTTTGAAAAAATAATTTTTTTTCCTGCCATAGAATATATATCTAATGAGGGCTTAATAATGGATTGTTCAAAACTGAATTTGTGTCACATTCCAGCATGGTTGGAGTGTTGGATAAATACCCCTATATATACAGATACATTATATATATATATATATATATATATATATATATATACTGAAATAAATAGATGTGGTTACACTATTTTGTTTGGCTGTTCTGTATCATGTACAGGTTTCTGTCATGGTGTTGCAGCTTGTTGTTGCCATTTGTCTTGGACTTCTCTTTGCCACTGGACTTTAATATTACCAGGTCAAGTTGGTTAGGCTGATGATTGTACCCCTACTTCCTCATTTTTAACTAGTGCAATTGGAACTTTCAACTTTTTTTGTTACCATAATCAAGTCTTGCCGTTTCAGGATTGTTGAGAATGAGGATAGGTTAGTTGCATGACTGAGAAATGATGAACGCAAATATGTGATCACAAAGAAGATGATGTGGTGGAGGGAGCTAAGCATTGCCTCACAGAATCTACAGACACTCTTAGGCTCTAAGAACACCTCTATATGTGAGTCTCCTAGATGATGCTGTGGAGGGAGCTAAGCATTCCCTCTCAGAATCTACAGACACTCTTAGGCTCTAAGAACACCTCTATATGTAACTGTCCCAGATGATGTACTTTCCTTATTTTATTTTAACTCAAGTACAACATCACTATCACTGCATTCAGCAATATCCCCCCCCTTTTCTTAGCAAAGATTTTTACAAAGAAATTAGGCTTTATCTTCTAGAGTAGTGGGGGCTTGTGCTGCATGAATACTCGGTAGTGTGGGTTTTGCATGTCCAGGATGATTCCAGTAAGAAAGAAACAAGGCAAAAACAAAGGGTGGAATAAATGTTTTTTTACTCCTTCTTCAGCTGCTAGTGTTCCCTGTCTGAATTGGTGAGTGAATCATGACCCTATGCATGACCTGCTCACATCCAAGAGATATGTGACAATTATCAGTACTTACGCCCATGCTGTGCTCTCAGCCGATATATATATATATATTATATGCTTTTAGATGTACCATTTTTGAATTGTTTTTAAAAGAATTATGGAATTCTTTTCATGGAGGATAGATCCTTCATGAAAACAAAAAGTTGCTTTTTTGTCTGTCAGTGAAGAAGAAAGCCTTTGTGAAGAATGGATATGTGTATTTTTGGATTGATATTCTTATGAATAGAAACTTAGAATGACCATATCTCTAAATTGTTGATATAACTGAAAATCTGCAATGTTTGATTGTAGCTGCAGATTGTTTACATAGATTTTTTTATTAGAATTTGACTCAAACTCAGTTTTGTAGGTTAGCGACAGGAAAAATAAGCAAATGAAGACTCCATGAAAAGATAAGTGTGTCAATACTCCAAACATCTGTTCATTTTTGCAATAAAATATTATTGTATTTTTCTTGAGCTGATTTTGACACATTGTCATATCAGCCACATAACAATAGAGATTTTTTTTAATGTCCCATCCCATTGCAAAAGAAAATGGTACTTTAAATAAACTTGAATGAGATGTAGAGATTTCCTTTCCTTTATTAGTGATTTGTAAGATCGTATTGTTCACAGGTGAAAATAGATTTCCCAATCTTGATGTTTATTTCCCTTTTAAATTGATCAACTCTTCTAATGAAGTATTGTGAAATGTTTGTGTAATTATTTTTTTTTGTTTTGTTTTATAGTAAATTGAGAAATATACTACTAGCTGTCTATCATGATTGATGATGTTCTGATTTTTTCCTCTAGTTTTTGAATTTTTGGACAGGTATTGACAATTATCTAAAGGAACATTTATGATCCCCAGTTTTTCTAAAACATCAAATTTGATAATATTGTATATTAGTTATAAGATTAACAACAATTAAAATGATGAAAATCTTTTATAATTTTTCATGTGAAAATAGATATTATCTATAATCATTAATTAGATATGAATACAGTATTGGGATTTCCACATTATTATAAAAGCCCCCTTCCTCCCCATGTAATAAGTGGACGGGCAAATTGGCTTGCACTGAATCAGAAAAAAACAAACGAACCTTTATTTACAATAAAGAATAGGATCAATGTTTTTTACAATTTAGAAATAAAACATTGCACAAAATATTACCTGGTGTACCTCGAAAAGATTTTTTAGATATCAAAGGTACAGGATGCAAAAGCAAAATATAGAAACGTTTTTTGAAGTCTGATTTGTCCAAGTTTTGAAAAAATGTGATGAATCTCGATTTTCATGATTAGCTCTATTATTTAAGTACTTTTTTAAAAAATTGAAATTCAGCTTTATATGAGTGAGCAAAAAAAGAAATGATAAAGAAT
Source organism: Sepioteuthis lessoniana (assembly GCA_963585895.1). Taxonomy (NCBI): domain Eukaryota; kingdom Metazoa; phylum Mollusca; class Cephalopoda; order Myopsida; family Loliginidae; genus Sepioteuthis; species Sepioteuthis lessoniana. Next base: position 340,084 of record OY757923.1, on the reverse strand, counting down.
CTATGATTTGCTTAATGCCAAAATCAAGCCAAAGTTTCTTTGCTTGCCATACACAAAGTAAACAAAAAATTTTATGGAAAAAGAGCTTTTTAAGTAAAAGAACAAAATTTAGAGTCCCATAGGAGACATAAGTGATTAGAGAAAAGCATGCAGACGTGAAAACTGCTTCCAAATGCAACAGGAAGAACCCAGCCAATACCAATGCCCTGAAACTTAAAAAGGCACAAAATGAATTAGCTAACATATACCTAAAAGAACAGACAGAATACATACTAAATCAGATCGATAAGATTAGAGACTCAGTTGAAGATAGATGATCTAGGATAGCATGGCAAACTATAAACGAAGTGAGCAAAAGGAAGAGCACCGCCAAAGTTAAACTGAAAGCTATCAGCCAACAAGATTGAATACACTTGTGGAAACAGCACTTTTGAGAATTTACTCAGAAACTCTTCGGAAGTTACTCATGAACCAATCATGAGAATTATAAGTAAGCAATTAGACATCAAACTAGGACCATATACTCAAAGGGACTCGACTCAGTAAGCAATTAGACATCAAACTAGGACCGTATACTCAAAAGGACTCGACTCGGTACTGAGAAAACTTAAAAATAGAAAGGCAGCAGGGCTCGATGAAATACCCTCAGAAGTGTGGAAGACCAGGCAATTTGACGACATACTGCTCTGACACTGTAATGCCGTATATAATCAAAACCATATAGACAGATGGATGAAGGGATACATCCTCCCCTTCCCCAAAAAGGGCAACCTCGGATTAGCCAAGAACTACTGAGGTATAACACTTATGTACATAGCGACCAAGATATACAATGCCCTACTACGCAACCGCATAGAACCCAAAATTGACAATATACTTAGGATGAACCAAAATGGCTTCCAGTGAAATAGATCCACGACACTACAAATTTTGATTATCCGTCGAATTCTTGAAGGTGTATGCGCAAAAAACTGAGGCAGCAATATTATTTGTCGACTTCTCCAAGGCCTTTGACTCCATTCACAGAGGAAAGATGGAGCAAATACTACTCGCCTACAGCCTACCAAAAGAAACCAACGCAGCCATAATGATGCTCTATAGAAACACCAAAGTAAAAGTCTGTTCTCCAGATGGAGACATAGACTACTTCAAGGAGACACATTAGCCCCATACCTGTTTATCATGTGAGGCGCCTCTGGTGGTGTAATGGCTAGCAAGCTTACACGAGTGAGTTCGAGTCTCATTGGGTGCCCCTTTCATATGGCCTTGTGCCACATCTAAGCAAAAAGCTTAGTAAATTTCCATACCTGTTTATCATGTGTCTAGATAACGTGCTTAGAACATCTACCGATAAAATCAAAGAAAACGGTTTCAAGCTAATAAAAGAAAGAAGCAGAAGGTACCCCGCAAAAACAATTACAGACGCGGACTACGCCGATGACATAGCTCTTCTGACAAATGCACCCACCCAAGCCGAAACCCTGCTACATAGTCTGGAATGAGTCACTGCAAGCATCGGCCTCCATGTCAATGCACACAAGATGGAATAAATGCACTTTAATCAAACAGGTGACATCTCCACACTAAACGGTAGCTCTCTGAAACTAGTTGACAAGTTCACTTACCTAGCTAACAGTGTCTCTTCAACTGAGACAGACATCGACATGCGACATGGAATTCAATCAATGAAGAGTTATTCTGAAAATAAAATGCAGTGAGTACAACAGGTGCAGTCATAAGGTGTGTTGATATGTTGAGTCAAAATAGATGAGTCAAATCTTAGTTAAATTGGGAAGAAAAGATATTAATCATTTAAATTCTCTCTGATTAATTGAATATTTAAGCTTTACCAAGTCCACATTGAAGTGATTTTATGCAGAAAGCATTGAAAGGTGGCTACAGGGACATTCTCTAAGAGAATTATAGTACTGCCATTCATAACTCTAGATCCTAATGACCTCATCCCTATTTACAGGACCTTATAGCTTACACTGTCCTAGTGTGAAAAAACATGATCTTACTGTATGTCCAGTGACATTTGATCAGCCCCTTTACATAAAAGCAGTAGGCATTGTTAAAGCATCAAAAAACCTAAAAAAAGATTATCGTACAATTAGGTGGCTTTCATCTACTCATGTCTGTTATGGATAAATTTATGGAAAAATCATAATTGAAGAGCTCAGTGAGATGCAAAAAGTTCACTTATCTATATGATGAGTGGTCATACCTATTCACATACTTTCTCATACTCTACCAAGTTATGAACCAGACACAAAATTATTTGAAGGAAATAGATTGGTAGTAGACTGCTATATTGACCTTTTCCTAATTTATGTTGTGGTTCCATATTCAGGGTCTTATGTCCCTGCTTCCTAGATAGGTTTTCAGCTGGGGTATTCTATGGGCTGCTGCCTCTCACCATGGGTGCATCCAGCTCAGTGTCTACCCTGACATGGTTGTGGCTCCAACTGGCAGACTGTGACTGACCGTCTGACATGGGTATCTGTGTATATATAATTTCATAATACCTATGCCTTTCCGTTTACACAGCAAGAACTTCCTGTCCTAAAAATCCCTGATTGACGGCTCTATCAAAGTTCAATATGCAACGCGCCTCCTTATCCTATTTTTCAAAATGTCTACCTGTGGACATTTCCCTCGCACCCCTCTCTATTTCCCTCCCACCCACACCTTACTAGAAATATTATATGAAGATCTTTATAATGAATACAGGGGAACACTTATATATTTAGCATATGAAAAAGCAAGGACTGCAAAACTGGATAAGCTATTTTAGACAAGTATCTATCATACATGCAGAAAAAAATGGTAACTGGTAATGTTCTCTCTATAAAAAGATGTTTTACTTTCATGCAGCAGACCATTTTGCCTATGCCAAGTCAGCTCATTTTTTTCATTGAACACATAATGGAACTTCACTATGGAACTTTCAATGAATATAAAAATTCACTCAAAATGGATATTGAAACATCAGGTGGTATCATATATGGAATGACAGATGGCACATTGACATGGTAGATTTTCATGCACCTATTTGCAATGCACTAATATCATTCACATCAGTACATTCAGGAACATTGGAGCAACACAAACATCTCTGTCCTGTCTGCAAGTTTAGGGACAAATCCAATTTTGATTAATTTTTTCAGTGGTTATTTGTTACTCATGACTTTGAAATCTTGTTTTACTTTGCTACTGTGATGATGGCATTTATATTGGTCTGTGTTCTATGACAAAAAGATCGACAGGATTAATGAGGAGGTGGGTTCACATCAAAAAGTCAAGTTACTAGCTGCTATGCAGAACACAAGGTATGTGCTGACGATACAATTATGAATCCATCATTCAAAATAATCATTTGCATCCTGAAAACAAGTACGACTATAGAAACATTCCTACAGTATGAATTATCTCCACAGCCACTATCTCCCTTTGTAGATGGATAAATGAGTTTTGTTGGAACCAGTGCTCAGTTCATAGTTGAGTGTGTAGTACCATAATTCTTGAGGATGCTATATTGTTGATAGAGGATATTTACTTCATGTTGTGGTTTAGCTTTTGTTACTTATCAGGATGTATGTAATGCTTACAAAACATAAGTCATCAAATATTATTGTGGTGCAACAAATATGCTTGATGATTATGATACACCACCATCTACTAAGTCGGCAGAGCAAATCCAGAGAGAAAAGAGATAACTTCTGCTGATATTGTAGTTACACCTACATTACAAACAACAATTTGAATTGTATTCCTTAGTAATAACTGTAATGAATTACACATTTAGATATTGGCCTCAGATCTTAGATTCACTGTGAAACAAGCAGCATCAAAATTGGAACTAATAGTTTTAATAGCAATGGCCAAATTAGACAGTAGTCGTAGTTGTGGGAACAGATACTGATTTGTTGACCATACAGATTTTAAGAGCATCATCACTAATGAATCTATTTATGTAGCACCACAGCAACCCTCTGGTTTTATGCATTCTATAGCTTCAACAAGCTCTAGGAAATGCAAAACAGCACATCTTGTTTCTATGTGCCATAATTGGATGTAATACCACATCAGCCTTTTATGAACAAGGGAAAGTGAAAGTATCAAAATTGACTTAGAAAGTGAATGAACATTTGACTTATTACATGAATAGAGGATTTTCCTGCACACACAATGATGAAAACATTGTAGGGGGGACAGTTCCTACTCAAACTGTACAGTTGCAAAGTGTTCTACACTCAACAAATACAGTCATATAGCATATAGAGCTTCTCAGTTGCTGTAACATCAGAAAGTGTTATGTTCATATTAGCTAGTCTTCTATCAAGCACTGCAAGAGCAGGAACTAAGCAACACTCTCACTGTGTATCTACTGGTTCAGCGGTGGTTAGGTTGATACTTATCTTCTAACTTGGGATGGAAATTAGAAGACAACCTGATTGCAATTGCCATTGATTAACCATCTGCTCCTCGGACGCTGTTAATGATGGTCAGTTGCGTCTGTACGAGAGGAAATAGGAATGTCTGTGGTTATGAAAAGCAGGAATAGTTTGCTTAGATATTAGTTTACATGGGTTCACCATGTAATAACATTGTAATCCCTTTTATCAATGATGAAGAAAGCTCAATTTATGATTGAATTCCTTAGATAAAACTCTTCGTTTTCATATATCATCTATTTTATATTTTGTATTTCACATTGTTGTTTTGAATTGTATTTAGTATTCAGCCAAATTATTTATGATTTTTCTTTTGAAGTACAATATATTGTATTGGATTGAAAATGATGAAAAAGTTTGACTGCTGCAGTACTATTGTGTTAGATTGGGAGGTGGGGTGCAACCAATTGAGTGTCAAACACTGGAGTGATAAACAGATCCACCACCAGCAGTTACATCAAAATAATTTTCCAATGCACAATCCTTCCCCCAAAACAAAAGAAAACAAGGTTCGAAATGTAACAAATCTTTTTCTTTATATCGTTTGTTGCATACAGTGGTTTTAACCCTTCCCATTCTGTCCTAGTCGAGTAACACTGAAATATGCAACACATTTATAAACGGTTTAGTAGTAAGCCAAGTTTTTAGTATTTGGAGTCTGGCTCAAGGTCTCGATTCAGAAGGTCTCAAATCAACGAGGACTCTCACAGCAGCGAAGGCAGACTTTTTTCTGATTCTGACTCTTCTCTCTTACTTCGATTAACACAGCAAAACAGCTTCAAACAGTTTAATAGTGTGCCAAGTTTTTAGTATTCGGGGTCTGGCTTAAGGTCTTAGTTCAAAAGCGATGGAAAACCATCTATCTGGAATCTTTCTTCTTCCTCTTCTGATTCCGACTTTAACTCTCGATGGACATTTTTCGGACTTTTTGTTTCAGATATCAAAAACTGCGGCTTCTATTAAAGCCAGTGTCCAGTCTGTGTTGGGTTGGCTGGATAGGATATTCACTCATTCTTAATGTCAATTTCTCATTATTCCAATTTTCTTTAAAACAGCTATTCCAAATTTACGGAATCGTCCAACCCCTTTTTTGGTGGTAAGAGGTTTCTTCACTCCAACCTACTTTAATTTATATCTATTACTCTAAACTGGTAACAGTAGAGTCTTAGGGCTCCCGTGTTCCTCTCACTCTCTTTATATTCATTCTGACCCTCATCTTTGGGTGGGCTCAACTGTCTTTTTTGTGACGAATGTAATTTTCAAAATGTGACGGCGAAGGAAAATTTCCATATCAATCGATTTAATTTTTCCTATCAGACTGGCCACTCAACATTCTTAATGCAAACAATTCTGCCTTTTTAGATAATTTTATAAATAAGGTAGATCTTTTTGTTGTGTAGCGTTAAAGGAAGGAATGAAATCTCGTAAAAGGTGCTATTCTACTCTTCAAACAAACCATCAACAGCTTTATCAGACAGGTTGCAACAGATCAAAGAACTATAAAAAATAAACCCTGAAACAGCCACAGTTCAATAACATTGCGTCAATGGAAAAACAAAGAACATTTATCTATTGTCAAGAACTTAGCCATGTTCAATAACAGGATTGTGGTCCCACCAACAGTGAGGATTGAAATAGTCGATTGCATTCACGACGGATACCTGGGAATAGTGAAGTGCAAAGTTCTTGATTCTTTTTCAGTCTGGTTTTGCATCTCTTCACACATAGAAGACCTCGGAAAAAAAGAATGAAAAAAGAAAAGGAAAAGAAAAGCTGTACTATTGGTGTCGAGTACAGTCCAATACAAAAGAAATGTTTACTTCCTTTATTCCTGACTGCTTCTCGTCAAGACTTGTATGGATTTGTTTGACTTTATGGCAAAACTTTCATTCTTCTGACTATTACTCTCGTTAGACAGAAATATGTCGACTGGACAATAAGTGGCAATCTGATGTATCTTTGCTGCTTATGGCATTCCCGATAGTGTTGTATTGGACTATGGTTTCGAGTTTTCCAGTACAGGGTTCTGCAACTTTGCTATTAACTTTGGTTTCACTCACACCATTAACCTTGGATACCCTCAATGCTATGGAGAAACTGAAAGAGCAGTGTGTTGTGACCTGTTCACAAACGTAAACAGATCGGAGTACTTACATCCCTAACAGTACATTCGGCTACGACCGGAAATGATGAAGCCTTATATGACCCTGATCGGCTGTTACTGCTTAGGAAAGGGAATAAATTTCATTTAACAACATTTACAGAACCCGTCTGTCAAAAGTAAAATAGAGTGGATTATCTTCTGTAACCTATCTCAGGCTAAAGAAGGACTATACTCCCACGTCTCTTTTTAATAGACTAACTTTATTTCTACACAGCCCAGCAGAGTGACATACTCTTCCCTTTTTATAAACAAAGCTCCGGCGTCAAAAATTTCAGAGGTCGTTTTACGAAGCTCTGAGAGCGAGGCTCTCAAGGCCGAATCCTACATCTCGTGGTCGCATTCGCATTCGCATTACTTCCAAAGCTGAATCCTACATTTCGTGGTCGGATTCGCCTTGCATCACATAGATATGCGATAAAGGTCCTTTTTAAGACCACTAGAGGTCTCTTTCTGCGGGTTGGAGTATCTCTGACGGTTCTTACGGACTCGTCGAAGAAGACGGCCAGGAGGCAAACACGAAGAGGACTCTAAGACCACCCGGTCTTAACTAACTCGGCCGATTCCGCTATCCGTTCGTTCACTTGGCTGCGTAGCGCAAAGGCTTCTATCTACGCAGCATTAAGATACCGCACTAACATACCGCCAATCTTAGCCGCAGCCTCTCGGCCTGTTTGCTCGGTAGTGCAGAGCTTTGGCACACTAAAGCCTTAGCCATACGTACCGATACGTCTGCACAGCTAAGGCGTGGCATAGCTTTAGCCTCACCGTCCGATACGTCCGTACCGTTAGGGCACGGCAAAGCGCTAGCCTCATCGATTTACTCGCTCGACTTCGCATGTGCTAAGGCATGGCAAACCTTAGCCGCGTTTACCCTGTCCGTTCACTTGGTCCGCAGTGCTAAGACACGATTAAGTCTTACTCACCACACTCGCTCGACTCTACGCGACCAAGGTGCCAACACTAACAATGCAGCATCCAGTCCACGTACGATTCGCTGTACGGACTGCCGACCACAACGACATGCTCTAGCATTGCATCTAGTCCACGTACGACTCCGACCAACACCAGCTACTTGCATCGATCATCTAGCTGCCTCTTTACGACTTCGACCAATACCAGCTACTCACGTCGAACATCTAGCTGCCTTTCTACGACTTCGGCTAACACCAGCTACCGACATAAACCATCTAGCTAACGACACCAACAATTATTCACGAACTTAAATCTTTAGTTGTAAACTCGACGAATAAATTGTCGTATTTGTTATAATGCTATTTCGCCTTTTGTTTCCTTCATTGTTATTTTGGCTGTCATTACTCGCACACTTAACTAAAACAGCTTGCGGGGCCGACGTGCTTATCGGATCCGCAACAAGTACAAACTGTCAAAAACCTGTTCTAAAAAGCTAAATATTTTTACATTGCACCGCACCTGTACAGGGCAAATTAATTACAAAATGATACGGTTCCCAGTGGATTCTCGATGGGAAATGAAATTAAAACCTGAGGTCCTTATCATTTTTTAAAAATAAATTTACAATCATTCCCACATCCGACATATAGAAGAGCAAATGAATCGGAAACAATACAACAATTTCAACATTTGTCATTCTTTCAGTGAAGCAAAACCTCTAAGCCTTGAGAACACTATATTTACCAGAGATGAAGACAGTAAAAGTCTTGATAAAATACAATTCCCTCTCCTTGATAGTCTTGATGTAAAATGGTCCAATCAGACAGTAACTCATCTTGTAGCAACGCCAAATGAAACATATTCTGCAAAAAGAGGAATTATCCCAACCCCATTGCCTTGATCGCCACGACCACCGCACTAAGCGATCACATCTACTTAACTCAACAAAAGTCATTTGTTTTAATGCCTACCACAACCTTACACTTCCAGTTCCTCACGACCGAGGAAAACCTTTCAGATTCCCCAGAACAATTAAGAAACCACAAAGTTTTGATTTATACGTACTCACCAGCAACTTTTTGTTTGTCGATAAATTGACTACAATCACATATACTAAAATTACTTACACTCAACAAGATGCATTGGAAAAACGCACACATTCAAACACACGCACAATCATACACAAAAGGGAAAGAAGGGAGTTGTAGGATAACCTAGGTTCACAAATGGGAATACTCTCTCTTGGGCAAACCTTATGGGAAACTGGAAGGAGTTTGTTTTCTTTTATTCCTCATCAGAGATGGGTCATGAAGACCCAAGTCAAGTACAAATTCATTGTCCTCAGTTCCTAACTACTAAACTGTTCTTGAACTGAATAGGAATCCCTTAAGAGGTGCTTCGTCTTTGTTTTTGCTATATCAAGCGAGATGGTTGCAAGGAAAAGACAAAACACAGAGTTGCAAATCAAACGACAAGAAGATAAGTGAAAAATTTAACAACAAACAAATGAAATAAAAATGTTTTAATAATTGTGTTGGTGAGTGTGAGAGTGAGTGAAATTGAGAAGTAAAATGTTCGGTAGTTGTATTGGTAGGAATGAATTAATTTTAGGAAATTTGATGTGTGATGAATGGTAGTAAAATTCAGATATAAAAATGTTCCAATATTTATGTTGACTATTTATTTTAGTCACATACTTACGCGGTCAACCAAAATTTAGATTGACGGGGAAGGAGAGTGTTAGCGTTGAAGAAGTGGAATGCAGGTGGGGTGGTGATTTTCGGATCACGCGGCTTCCATCAAAATCCTCAGTAGGAAGGTTAAGATGAGTGTTGTATAATGATGTATGTTGCAGGTGTCGCCGGTCGATGTTCTAGCATCTAGCTGAGCGTTCTTTCTGTCTGGACATCGAAAGAATCTCGTCTTTTATAGTTCTTCCTTCCTCAAATCGGATCAACTTTGGTCATTCTTTATTTTTTACCCCGAAAAATTACTTTTAATTTAATTTTTTAATGATAAATTCCATCAACATTTCACCGTACGCGGAGCTTATGCGCAGAGGCGCATTTTTTCATTTTGAAAAAAATCTCGGCCCTGGCAACATTCGGTAAGTGCTCTCCTGTCATGTTAATTGAAAGTGCCATAATTTTGTTTATACGATAAACCAGAAGAGATCTCTATCAGCCATATAACATTTTGATGGAGTTTTATTTCTCTCCCGTGTGGTTTCTTATTATCTCATGTTTAATACTTTCGTGATCCTGTTAGGTCGATTCCTCTTATTATCACTTTAGGGTGTATTTCCATATGCTTCTATTTGTCAGGACTTTTCTATTTGGTTCATGCCTGGCCTCTCCGCATTCATATTGGTTAGGCTCTCTTATTGCCATTTCGTGGCAGTGACCTACTTGGAAATTTGCCGAAATATCTCCGACCAAATATTTGTTTACTCTTCTTTACAATACGAAGATGTGTAAAAATTAATTTCATTATTTCGATATCTGGACAATTTCACTGGTCAAAGTTTACCTCTGCTTATTTTCTTAGCTCAAGTGATTTTCACATATAGCTCATTGTTTTTAGTTATCCGTCATAAAAAGGCAAACATCTGAGTAACATATTGCTCTTAACTTTCATTAATCTCCTCGTTTTCAGTATTATATTTAAGAAATATTTTGCTTACTCTTATCATTAGCTTATATTTTTCATTTCAGATTATTTATTCGTTTCTCTTGAATGTTGAAAGGTAAGATTGTAGCCTGTAGCAGAAAGAACCTTGTATTTTTGTTTGGCGTGTAATTTAATTTGACCGTTAGGATCGCCGAATATTTTCACCCAATCAGGATGACTTGTCCTATTCATCCCGAACCATCTTTCCTAGCAGGACCAAAAAATTGAAGAAAGCCCGCGAAACTATCTCTTCCTCAGAAATTCTCAATGGGAACGGACGTCTTATCGTCTGCTCTTGAATAGCAGTAGCAGCATCATACACTATGAGGAGAGCCATCTAGTTTATGGACCCCTTGTGTCTATTCTTCTAGACCAAGGGATCCTAGTTGAAAATGAATTGGATGATACTCTATAACAGCTTCCTTCCCTCTTTCCTCCCTACGAGACTCTTAGCATACCAGCGTAAACCTTTTACTTCATGCTGCTATTAAAACCTTGATACAAAACCTAACGACGTTTCCGTTCTTCTCCACCACCTTTATTTTCCATCAACATTTAGCGAGGGGATAATAACCAACGTAATACCAACGCTACCAACGAAATACCAACGCAACCAACGTAATACCAACACAACCAACGTAATACCAACGCAACCAATGTAATACCAACATAACCAACGCAAAACCAACTTAAACTTAAAACGTAATAATAATAATATATCCATCGCTATAAGCCGATGGTTTTGGTTATCGGAATTCTATTTTGATATCTCTAAACTAGAAATACTTTTGTATTAAACGTAGTTGGAGATATCGTCACTGCTAACAATCCATCTAAAACAATAAAGTCAATATTTATTCAAAAAGGGACAAAGTAGAATATCAGAATCATTTGGCTTTTGACAAGCATGTGAAACGATAGAATAAACACACAATCAAACAACAATAAAATAATTTGTTTTATGGAAAGAAAGAAATTGTAAATTAATATGAATGAAAAGTTCATAGACAGAGGTGATTTGTTTTCTTTTTTTTTTTAATGGATTTGTTTTTAAAAAGTTTTGTTTTGTACTCAGAAAGTCCTTTCATCATCATCATCATCATCATCATCATCATCATGTCACACCATCAGCACGGATATCCCTGACCATTTCTCGCCACCTTTCTTTATCGTTCATTGCTTCCGACAGCGGGCTTGCAGGGTGCTGTTCGTTCCCGCCAAGTTCACCAGTTAACCCAGGGCACAGACGTTGGCCGTGGTTTGCCGAATGCTATTTAGTGTTACAGATATCACTAACTCCCTAGCGGAACCACATTTTAAAGCTACTAAGCGAGTTATTGGTGAATTATTAAAAGTCAATACAGCTAACTGGCAGCTTTCCCCCCTCAAATATAAGGTCTTCGACAAGTACAATTCTTCCACAAAAAAAAAAAAAAAAAAAAAAAGGACTCTGAACTGCTGTGTTTGGGTTAACAAGATTAATAACAATATTCTTTTATTGAATAAAAGAAAGAAACAGAAAAAAACAATTCAGGTAAAAGTTAGGAGGGAGAAAGTTTTTCTGTATCTTGTACCTCCATTAAAATATTTGTATCCCGGACGAGGTCCCCATTTAATATCTGTTAATGGCGGAAGGTGAGAATGTAATTCGTTAGTGATAGACACGTTTCTTTTTCCTCCAGGCTTCGGAGTTTAATGGTAGAGCTCGTGCTCTAAATCTCAAATTTATCATTGGGAAATATTCCCTCTTTTCTCCTTTAATTTATTGGAGCTATTCTCTCCTCCCGTAATTTGTCTTTTGTTCACGTCAGCGTGAATGCAGCAAGATAAATCTGAATATACTAAAATTGTATGCTCACTTACTTGGGATTTTGTTAAATTCATTCTCTTCTCTTTTCCCCCTCGTTATTGGGTTTCCATGACGCGTTGGTAGAAGGATACACGTCTTATTTCAGATAAGACTAAGATTAATAATTGTCTCTTTACTCGTGGACAAGTCTTTTCTTTGGGTATTTTGGGTTTCTTTTATATCCCAAATTATGTTCTTAGTTTTTCATCGACGAATAAAACGGCAACTCATTATGTGTCTTCACCCTTTGATGAATAAGTGACAACTCATTATGCGTCCTCACCCTTTGACGAATAAATGGCAACTAACTAGTTTCCGTAGTTTGGAAATTCACCACGTGTTGGCTTTTTGGAGGTTTCCTCCTCAGTACTAATCATGGTCGCAGGTCTGCCTCTCCGCCGCTGACGCATATATAGCTAATAGAGAGCTAGGTTCTTCCATGCCCATGCCAATGCCACCTTGTAATAATAGAGAAGGAAGAAAGAGACGGCATCTCTTTCCATTATTCTGCTTACTACAATAGTCTGCTGCCAATCGGCGAGCCGCACTTCCTTCCTTCACGACCCTGTGAATGTATTAGGGTGTCATATTTCTTAGTCACATATGTCATCAGCGTAGTCCGCGTCCATAATTGTTTGTGTGGGATACCTTCTGCTTCTTTCTTTTGTTAGCTTGAAACCGTTGTCTTTCATTCTATCAATAGATGTTTTAAGCACGTTTTCTATACAGATGGTAAACAGGTATGGGGCTAATGTGTCTCCTTGCAGTACATCTGCTATAATGTCGAAGTAGTCTATGTCTCCATCCAGGGAACGAACTTTTCCTTTGGTGTTTCTATAGAGCATTATTATCGCTGAGACTGTTTCTTTTGGTAGGCCGTAGGCGAGTAGTATTTGCTCCATCTTTCCTCTGTGAATGGAGTCAAAGGCCTTGGCGAGGTCGACAAATAATATTGCTGCCTCCCAGTTTTTTGCGCGTACACCTTCAAGAATTCGACGGATAGTCAAGATTTGTGACGTTGTGGATCTATTTCTCCGGAAGCCATTTTGGTTCTTCCTAAGTATATTGTAAATTTTGGGTTCTATGCGGTTGCGTAGTAGGGCATTGTATATATTGGTCGCTATGGATGTAAGGCTTATACCTCGGTAGTTCTTGGCTAATCCGAGGTCACCCATTTTAGGGAAGGGGAGGATGCATCCCTTCGTCCATCTATACATTGGGTTTTGATTATATACGCCATTACAGTGTCGGAGGAGTATGTCGTCGAATTGCCTGGTCTTCCGTACTTTTGGGGGTATTTCATCAAGCCTTGCTGTTTTTCTGTTTTTAAGTTTTCTTAGTACCGAGTCGAGTTTTTCTTGTGTAAACGGTCCTAGTTTGATGTCTAATTGCTTACTTATAATTCTCGTGATTGGTTCATGTGTAACTTTCGGAGTGTTTCCGAGTAAGTTCTCGAAATGTTTCAATAGTTGTATTCTTTCTTGTTCGCTGGTAGCTTTCAGTTTAACTTTGGCAGTGCTCTTCCTTCTGCTCACTTCATTTACCGTTTACAATGCTATCTTAGATTGTCTATCTTCAACCGAGTCTCTAATCTTATCGATCTGATTTAGTATATATTCTGTCTGTTCTTTTAGGTATATGTTAGCTAATTCATTTTGTGCCTTTTTAGGTTTCAGGGCATTGGTATTGGTTGGGTTCTTCCAATTGCATTTGGAGGCAGTTTTCATGTTAGTACTCTTTTTCCTAACTGCTAATGGGACGCTAGGTTTAGCTCTTTGTTTAGTTGGTATGCATTCCGCTGTCGGTTCTAAATGGGCATTGACGAAATTCTCATATTCGTCATTCAGAGTATGTGTTTCTGTCTTTTCCTGCTGTGCATCGATTTTTTTTCTTAGTTTTAACGCATATTTATCTCTAATATTCCAGTTATTAAGCAGGGACCAGTCATTGTGTACAGTGGTTGTTGTTCGGGTCGTATTTGTTATATCAGCGTATGGTTGCAAAGAAAGTACAAAAAAGAAAAACACAAAACTCCCCAAAAAACAAAAAAACAAACAAACAAACAAAAAACATGGTTGCAAAAACAAAGAACACGAAGACACGTAAAAGTTTTAACAATTGTATTGGAAACAAATGAGTAAAAAGTTCAAATAGCTGGGTTTGTAAAAATGTGTTGATATGGAATTAAAAAGTAGAAAAAATGTCCTATGCTTAATAGTGGTAGGATTGTTAGATTTACGCGTACGCGGTCAATCAGATGCTACGGGTGCTGAGAGGAAAGGGTATTTCGGTGATTTACGAGTTAGTCGCTTCCTTCAAAGCGGAGAAGAGGAAGGTCAATGTGGTTGATACGTGGTTTCGAGTTTCGCTTATGTCTCTCTCTCTCAGTTGGAGTTCTGGTCCGCGGACCGTCGTCTGCCTTCTCTTGATCTGTCCCGCTGTCTAGAAATTTGTCTTTTATATCTTTTTTCTCTTCTGATCGGATCAGATTGAGTTTTCTTTGTTTTTTTTAACGCGAAGGTTATGGATTGGTAAAAAAAATTCCTTTTAATTATTTTTATTTTTTGACAAATTTCATCGACATTTCGCTATGCGCTGATCCTATCGCAGAAACCACTTTTCACCATTCTGAAGAAAGTCTCAGTACCGATAACATCCGGTGGGTGAATGCTCTCGTGGACGCTAGTTGCAATCATTATTTTGTGTGTACGATAAATTAGAAAGAGATCTCTTTCGGTCATATAACATATTCCTTTGTAGGCTCAATCGTATTTTTGCCGTGACAATTCGGTGATCGGAGGACACACCCTCGCAATTCAATGCGCTATTCTTCCATTTCTTATGTTTAAAGACATAGTCTATCTGTGCTTTAGTATTATTTGCGTATGTGTTGGTCCAAAGTTTTCCCTCCTTTTTCTGAAAGTCCTTTGATAAATCCTGTCGATTTATATTTCAGACCGTGCAGGGTTATTTTCAATTCTTAAAATCCTTTGCTTTTTTTTTTTAGTTTTTTTTTTAATGTTTACATGCCCGAAGTCCAGACGCAACTCACTTTGCAAAAGCCAGAGAAAATCAAAGCAATTGGACCAATGACTGGGGGCCATAAATCAAGATTTCTTTCAGAAAATTGTCTGGTCCTTTTAGATAGACTAAACATTTTATCTTAATGGCCTTACACGAGATCAAAGGGTTTTTCTTTGACTTATGGTGCCAATTGCCTAACATTTTATTAGGGTGGTGGAATGTGACAGATGATTTGTTTATTGCCCGCAGCGTTTAATTAGTTCTAAGAGTTGTCATATTAGCTATCATATACTTTATGCTGTTAAAAATTAGTGGCCTTTTCTCGAGAACAACCGACAGTAAGTTTCTTTATTCAAATCTAATTCTTATTGCTATTATTATTATTTGTTCTCTTTTGAGAGTTTTTCACACCAGCGTTAGCTGATGGTTTCTCACTTGAATTTTGGGTGACAACAAGTCTCCTCAAGTCTCCAGGACTCTTCTCAGTATTCTGGCCGATCTCAGTAATGCAGTAGTTTGTATGGTCCCTACTTGTCCTGTTATTTCTAAGTCCTCCAGTCCTTGTACTAATCTTTTGGTGACTGTACCAAGTGCACTAATTACAATTGGTATAATCGTCACTTTCATGTTCCACAGCTTTTTCAATTCCTTTGCAAGGTCAAGGTACTTATCCCTCTTTTCACATTCTTTCTGTTTTACTCTGTGGTCAACAATTCTTCAAGTTCTCTTTTTTCGATGATTATTATAAAATCTGGTCGTCTGGCCGAGATTTGGTGATCCGTTTGTACCTAGAAATCTCAGACGAGTTTGTGCGTCTCATTCTCTAGGACAGATTCTGGGTTGTGCATATACCATTTGTTCGTATGGTCAAACTTCAACTTCTTGCACAATTCCCTGTGGATCACCTTGCCCACCCAGTCGTGCCTAGTCTTATATTCTTTCTGTCCTAATTTGCTGCATTCGCTTATGTGAATTATCGTTTCGTCTCTATCACCACATAACCTACATCTGCTGTTTTTTTGCGTCTTATCTATTCTTGCTTTGATATGGTTAGTCCTTATGGCGTTGTTTTATGCTGCTATTGGAAGAGATTCAGTTTCTCTCTCAATGTTTCCTTTTCTTAGCCACATCCACGTTTTCTCGTGTGAGATGTCGCCTGTTAGTTGCTTAAAACGTTCAGAGAGTTGTTTTTCTCCCCACTATTATTGTTATTTTATATGTATCTATATTTATATATTTCTAAACATGAATTTGGGTCCCATAAGATATACGGATTACTGAAGTGGAAGATATTGACTTAAATTTCTCACAAGGATAGATTGATTACATAAATAGCTGAAATTTGGTTAGAGTCAAATCTATTTCTCCTTGTGAGACATTCAAGTTTCGTATTGTTTTATTAACTACAAAAATAACAATTAGGAGAAAAAAATAATTATTCCCTTTGGTGGAGAATTTATGGATATTGCCAGAGACCCGTTAGGGTTATTGTAGCCTCCCAGCTATTCAAACCTCAAATCCACAGTGAAAAAACAAAAACAAAAAAGAAAAACATACACACTCACAAAATAACACCAAGTCATCGTGACGTCAACTAACAACATCATGCTTACGTATCGAGTGGAATTTTGTTGCCAACACGAGGACTATTTTTCACAATAAATTAATTCTGCAAACTGATTCAAAGATAGTTTCCTACCACAGGATAAAATATGTGGAATTTAAAAGCTCCTTTTGTTAATATAATGAGATATCCCATTATTACTTATATTTAAAAGAGGGACTTCCTGTCTTGGGCAATACAGAATTTTCTTCACTCAAACCTTGAAATAGACAGCCTGTTACTTCTATATGAACACAGCAGTCAGTGACAAAAAAAATTAAACAAAATAGTGGTGCTGGCCATTTGTGGTCTGTATATACCTGGCTTTTTAGCCGGGTCGTCAGGTATTCATGCTGGATAGTGCTTTAAGGTCAAGGACAAATTCGAAGCTGAGTAGTCCCCAGCTTCAGCCGGTTCACCTGGGGGTGGACGATGAAAGTCTTCGGAAGATCCCCTTTGGTCTCTTCACTACACTTCTTTGAAGATATCACGAGACAACAACCCAACAGCTAATCAGACTTACAGTAAACATACAGCACTTGTTCTGGCATCACCGAGCAGCGGGCTCTGCACCCCGAGTCCACAATGGTTAACCTAAGACTGAATAAACTGAGACATCGATAATCCAGCTTCTGCAACGAATATGTCCACACCTTTGTCTCCAGCTACATCTATGACCTGACCAAACAGTTACATCTACGATCTGCACCAAGTACTGAGACCATCCTGATCTTCTAGACTCGCAGTCATCGAGAACTTTTAGACAGCTGAGTCTACACCTTTCAACAGCACAGACTTTCAACAGCACAGAGACTACACAGACATTATACAGCAACTGAGATTTTATACTTATGCACACCTTTTGTGTATGTTTCACTCAATAAAAACCTGACATTCAAAACTTATCCACTCATCCTCGTTATTTTTCTAGTCTTCTGTCTATACTGAAAATAACATATTATTCAATTCAATACTGAGAATAACATTTAATTCAACTACAATAAAAGAAAATTTGAAATATATACTTGCTTTGTAAGAATTCAGAGAAAAATTATTATTGCCGCTCTTTTCTGAAAAATGTGTAATGTATGTACATAGCAATGTGTTATTGTGTGTATTTGAGAAAACTAGAGTCGTGCAGGGCCTTTTAAGGTGTAGAGCCTTATTGAGAGCAATCATTTCAATTGGCTAAAGACCTTACCCTGGCTTTGGCAACATTCATTTCACCAAAACAACAGAGGTTTTATTGCTTTTCTTTATGTTTTGTTTTTATTGATTTCACTGGGAACATAAAATTTGATGCCTGAGATATAAAACTCTTTTTTGAATGAATTTTGGTTGCTGATTCTAAATTGGTATCAGTTTTCTTCCATCATCTCTGGTTACTAAGATATGATATATCCCTAACTTTTATGCATACAACTGGTTGAGCATACGGATTGATGTTTACAAATCATTATTATTGCTTTTTTGATGAGTAAAACAGTTTCAATGCATGCAGAATTTGTCTATTTCTGATGAAATTACATCATAGAATATCTCACAAAAGTGGTGTTTCAAAGACTTCTTGTGATGAGCTGCCTCGGAACAATCATGTTTAAAAGACCAACAATAATCTGCCATCATGTAGGTATCTCAGTGTCCCTGGTATCTTTCTTTCATAGTTCTAAAACTTTAATGGAATCATTCACTCTGTTCCTTGCTTAGGTCTTCAAGGTATTTTGGGAAGTGATCAAAGTGGCTATGGCAGTAATGCATTTTGATGATAATTTTACAGACGGGAAAGAAGATATCATGCTCTCCCCTTGTTTATCAAAATTATATACTTTATTGTTCCCTAGAAAATTCCTTACAACCAGAGTGAATGAGAACCATGCTTCTGCCTAAGTATTGTTTCTTGAATCTTGGAAATAGGGAATTTCATGAATTCCCTAATTTGTGACTCATTAAAAATTCCTGTCTTATTCTTCTGGATGGAAATTATCTGCACATGTAGTCAAAGCAGTCCCACTTCTTTGATTAAAGCCTTTAAAAACTATTTCATTAAATCTAGTTTGATATACAATGGTGGTAAAATGATCTTATCTCTGTTAATCAATGCTTCTGTAATTTTTTCTTGCATCACCATGTTTTCTCTCAGAGGCCATTGTTTTCTCACTTAGTGGTCATCCTTAGATCCACTATCCCAGCAACAAATAAAGCAGAAATAATCACTTTGCTGACCTTGGAGAAAATTCACCATCTTCAGATCCACACTGTGATGATGGTATGATATTTTCTGTGGGGCCAGGACAATTGTTTTTGCTCATCAGTCATCTTAATTGAGTGACCAATTGGTTTTGATTCATATTTGTCACTATCGTGCTGAAGCACACATTTTAAACTGCATTTAATACTATCAATGAATAAGCGTCATTCACTTGGTACGTTGTTTCGAAAAACAAAATCCCTTTCCCCTGAAAAGAATGGCAGTAAATCTATTTCTCTTTTGCGATAGTATGGGATTTTGGTTCCTGGTTGCTATAAGTTCTTTTTTACATGTCTGGATGCCAACAATTTTGCTGATTTCTTCAAGTGATTTAGCTCCATCATGAGGTCATTGAGCTCTGGCTGACTAAAACTTGTGCAACTGATGAGGTTATTTTAAAATCACTGTCACTTTGCCCATGGGAACTGTTTACATTTAAAGGGAGCTCTCCAACATGAATGAATGACTGATGGATAAAGTATTTCAACTGAGAGTACAACAGGTTGTATTGCCAAGTTTTGGTCAGAACACATCCATTTACTTTGAGTATGTCCATTAATACCCTTTACGTTAACTAGATAGAAGTAACAGTCTTTACGTTGGTACCCTTGTTCCACTAGACCATAAATATGCCACATTTCAGATATTTCCTCTTACCGTTAGATCACTGCTGGCGGTGTTCAGTACAAGTTTTACCGACAGTGTGTGGAGCCTATGTCTTATCTTGGTCTTCTAGATCTATTTTGAAATAGCTTAAGTATGTCTTTTTCACAAAATCAGATAAAAAAATTTTCTATTCCATGAAAGTGTACACTCCACAAATGTAGCAAAAAGAATCTGAATAATTCACTTTCTTACATGCAAATGGGAAACACAGCATTCAGTAAACATTTATTGATAAGTGCTCAAATCTCAAATTTAGAGCTGTAAGAATGAAAGTTATATTCTTATTCAATGCATTGAATGTACTGAGAATCATGTCTAAAATCTGGGGCACCAAAAAACGTTTTCAAAATTGTTCTCCACTGTTGTCTTTGGAGAGATTTTCTTCATTATTTTTTAAATAATGTTTATTCTGAATTTGATCTCAGCTTTTTCTTGGTTTAGTTTGATTTCTTTGTTTAATGACATATCAACCTTCATGGGTTATTTAATGCCAAAGCTATTCTTGTAGAAGAACAGTAGTAGTACTATTTAAGCCATAGCTGGGGAGGATAAGGGGTTTTGTACCTCCCCACCCCAAGGGTACAAGTCCAAATGTAATAGTGCAAGTGGTGTTTGAACTCACTATAATGTTAACCATTATGCTATGGTGATTCTCCCTCAGCTCTTTCTCTCTTTATAACTCAAGTAGTGTTGGAGTCAAATAATATTTGTTTAGAAAGGATTTTGTGGAACATTTTTTTTCTCTCAGTACAAAATAACTATCAGTCAGATTTGAATTTTTGAAAGAATTGTTTCAATTCTTGATGGTTGATGAAACACTGTAATTAACATCACTGGCTTTGCTTCTTGTTAACCTTAAGAATGAAATTCATACCATTATAATTTACAAGTATGCAGATGAAATATACTGTATGTAATATGAAGAATGTATTCAAGACTAAATCTAAAGTTGCCATATTATTTTACCATCAGTATCTACTCTTTACATCAGGTATTACAAGAGAAAGCTTTTGAAATTTTGTTATCAACCAGTATCACTTCAGTAGGATGTACTAGTTTTCTGATTTGCAACTTTTTATATAAACAAGCAAGTTCTCTTGAAGACTATCTTAATGGTAGAGCATTGAAATATATTGGCGACAAGATCCACTGTTGAATACCTTTTATTAATGAAGTGATACACACTGTCAGATTGAAAAATTTTAAAAACTGGAAAAATTTCCAAAAATTTATTATTGCTTCTATTCTTGATTAAAAATTCTGATCTATCATCACTCAAAGCTGAAACTTTTAGACTGCAATATAACCTCAAAATAATTAAAACTTTAAGATTGCAATATAACCTTTAAAAAGATCTGTTAATCCCTTAAAAAACAGTAATGAATTCCTTTAGTAATTATGAGCAATATATTTCAGATATTCAATTGAATCCATGTTATTAAATAAAGGCAAATTTTAAATTTGGGTTAAGATTTGATCTAGCAAACCAGAATGTTTTCTAAAAGAAATGTATTACATTTTTTGTTATAAACAAATGAATAAAAACATTACTCATTTTATTAAAAATACCATACAACATATTGCATTTATTTTTTTGTTTTTTAAAAATCCTTATCAAATACATTTTTAACCAGAAAATTTTAAAAAAAAAAGCAAAAAGAAAAAAAAAAGAAAAAAAATGAAAAAGAAAAAAGTCAACATATTTTCATGTAAGAAATTTACTATAAAACATCAATCAAAATTGGGGCTAACATTATATTCAAGTATAAAAAGTGATAACATTTTTAACTGTAAAATAACAGATAAATTGTAATTTTGCTCCATCAAAACTGTCTATATAGACATATCTATAAAATCAAAATGTTCATAATGCCATAATATCTGTTGTCAAATGGACTGACAACAAAATAAGTTTGCCCAAACCCTTTGTCAAATTGTATCAAACTCACAACCATTGTCATATGTCAATTTTAGTTGGAGTTTTTCTCGTCAGATTATATTGACTTTATAGATTTATTTTTTAGGTTATGGTTATGTTGTTCTACAGTGGAATGCCTGATATCAAATTCTGCTTCAGAAATGTGTTTATAATTTTAACATTAACTTCTCATGCCAAGGAAAATTATGACAAACATATCTTTTGTGTAAAAAATAAATGTTCCCATATAAAGTTCTGTGTAATTCCATTATTTTTTAAAATATCACCTTTGTAATGTTTTATACCAGTGTTTAATATCTAAAATCATAGATTAATTAATTATTCTTTTGATTTGTGCCATTTATTACTGAAGATTAAGGAATTTTGATTATAGGCACTGAAACTAAATAGGACTTTATTTATCCAATAAGTAGAATAAATAAAAGTCCATTGTTCTTCAAATATAATTCATTGGAGAACGAAATAATGATGTATGTTGTACTTGGTTCCGTGTTATTTCCTAAACAGGAAATTTTTTTTAATTGGAAATATTTTCTTGTTAACAAATGAGGAAAAAAGTAATGATTTATACTCACTAAGTTAAAAGTTTAGATTTTACTGCAATATCCATTCTAAAAACAGTGGATAAAAAAATTGATCTTATAGAACTCAAATTTAACAAAAACTTATTGAAGCTAATATGATCATGTTTGCTTGATATATATATATGAAAGAGTTCATTATCAATTCAACATAAGCATTTTTTAAAAAATCAACTGCAATGTGGAAGGAGATGAAAATCTTTAACAGTAAACAGTGGGAAAGTTACTGTCAAAAATAAAGCAACAATCAGGTGGTTTTTTGTCTTATTTTGTCAGAAAGATGATGTAAAGCTTATTTTCTTCTTTTTATTAGCTCTGTAAGAAAAATTCCAATTCTAATTTTGTTCCGGCTAATAAAATAATCAGGTCGGAGTCAGATTTAATGCTACTTAAGTGTTTATGATCTGGTAAGTGATATGAATTTCTAATTTATATCTTTTACAACCATAAATCTCAAATGCTAATAAGACATATTTTATTTAATGTTTTCCCCTCTTCATCAAAATTTAAAAATTCAGAATTATTTTATCATTGCAAGTAGATTTAGTTTCTGGTAACAAGAAATGATTTTACAAATTAGGCACAACTAATTAGCATTACATAAAATTTGTTGTCATTTAATAACAGTCTGTTTAACCAGAAATAATTTTGTGTGTGTGTGTGTGTGTGTGTGTGTGTGTGTGCGGGGCTGGAGTACAAGTAAAGTTGTTAAACTTTTTTCCTTACTGTAAACATTTTACTTAGTCTATTAGTCATAATTTTTTTTTTTTATAAATTAATCTTTAATTTTACATTTGATTGTACATTATAAATTTCTGTACAAAAATTAAAAAAAAAACAATGTATGCATTTACTTGACCCTTCTGATATGGGCAGAATGTGACAAAAGATCAATTTTTTTTTAATGGAGTAAGGCTGGTTAGAATTTAGTGTTTCCTACTCCTAGACTGGTTGGATAATAAAGGTTAAAGAACCTAGTTTACTCAATGTATACATTTTACATTAAAGAATTTCAAAAAATGTGCAACTCGTAAATCTTTTAAGACTTTTAATTTTACATCAAATTTTAAAGTTGACTTTTAAAAACTTTTTGAATATTTTGAAGTGTTAAAATCAGGGTAAAATGCCTTGAAATAAAAATAAAGGGTTTTGAGGTAGGATAAGATGTTTTAGATTCTGCACTATTTAAAGAAAAATCGTTTGCCCATTTATCTTTTAAAATTCTCTATTTACAATTCTTTTCATTTTTTAAGTGGAATTGTGAAAATAAACAAAAGTTAGTCAAGATCATGAAAATCCCCCGGTAATAATAGAAATATGTATTGGCAGCTATATAAATCATTTCCCTTTTTCAAA
Source organism: Sepioteuthis lessoniana (assembly GCA_963585895.1). Taxonomy (NCBI): domain Eukaryota; kingdom Metazoa; phylum Mollusca; class Cephalopoda; order Myopsida; family Loliginidae; genus Sepioteuthis; species Sepioteuthis lessoniana. The sequence continues at coordinate 316,615 of OY757923.1, read as the reverse complement.
AAAAGAGTTATGCATAAATTTTTTATTTGGTTTTAGTGTTTTGATATTATAAAAAGAGTAAGACGAGTAAATAAAATTATGGTATCTTTTTTATTTAAAGATATATGAAAAGTTTGTTATAATATATGCATATGATGATTTTATTGATTAGTAAACATATGCACACGTTTAGAAATATGAGTATGCGTTAATGTGAAAAATAGAATGTTAACATATAGATGCATACATATAAATGCTTGTGAACGTGTGTCTGCATACATAAAAGCATACATGCAAGTATCTGTGTATATCATGATACATAAATACTTACTCATGCAAACATACTCTTTTATCACCCATTTTAATTAGTGCAGCAATTTGTCACGTTATCAAAAAGTAGTTTAGAGATTTGTTTAAAAAAGTTGTCAAAATTTTATGTTTATAAAATATTTGAACACACGGACCCATATACCTTCCTGCCTACCTACCTATATATATATATATATATAAATATATATATATATATATATATATATATAAATGAACATACATTTCTGAAGATTTTCTATATTGAATGAAAAAATTGAAAAAGAAACTAAATAATTTCATCTTTCCTAGATGTACTTCATGATAGTCCATATTTGTGTAATTCAATTTGCATTTAATATGTAAAAGTAAATATCATGTTTCATGTTTTTTTACTATTAAGAAAAATTTTCAGAAATGATTTATTTGCTGGTAATTAAATGAAATATATTTTTAATAATTTCATTTGCTTTTATTTTATTTGTATATTTATTCTTATCTCCAATATTCTAACCCAATTGAAGTTTCAAGGAAGCCAAATTAATAATGGATATAGAGTTACTTCCCTTGAAATTAATTCACAGTGGTATTGCAGTTTAGTGGTAGCATGTTAAATTCTCACTTATGTCAAAAAAATTTTCATTCTCATATTACATGGTATTACATCTATTATAGTAAACATATATTTGAACACTTTTATAAACCTTTCTAATGATTATAAGGACTTAACAAAATGTCTATTACATATATGCCATCATTTCAAATGGTATGAGAATATATATCTATCTATCTATATATATATATATACACACACATATATATATATATATTACAGTTGAGTAAGTTAGTTGGCCGACTGTAGAAGTGTGACC